>CM066038.1:169164375-169754375 GCA_033557465.1 Ichthyophis bannanicus
TCCTCCATCCCAGCACTCTCCCTCTCCCCTCCATGCAGGGCCCATCCTCAACATTCTGCCCACCCCAGGTCTGCCCCCTTCAACTTCTGATTACCTCAGTTCTGATGGAGCTGCTATGGACTCCATCTTGGCCTCCACTTCTAAGTTCAGCAGCCACTTCTTTCTTCCTCCCGCCACGGGTTAATATGCCTCTCTTATAGCCCGTGCAGCTGAATTAGCCATACTTTCTCCTCCTGTTTCTAGCCTGTGGGGGGGAATTTAGTTTTCTATTTTTAATTCCATCCTGAACTGCTGAAGAATAATGTTGGTGGGGCAGGTGGTTGCTTCCTGTACTTTGCGCTCATTGCTCTTGTGTATTCCTGAATAGGCGTCAGCATATCCCAGGTTGAGACCTGCTAGAATGGGAGATTCAGGTGGATGGAGTGAAGGTGGAGGGTTGTCAGCACTTGGGAGAGTGCTAGGTTGGGGGGCTGTTTCATTCAGGGTAGTATCTGATAGCTTTCAGAGGTTTTGAATTGGAGGTGCTTCGCTTGAAGAATGGTGGGGACTAAGCCCAGGACACTGCCCCTCGCAACAAGCGAACTGCTAGCATGCCAACCTGGCAACTAGACCTGCTAAATCTAATGCACCTTACAGAAACTGTGGGAATGAGTGATGACCTCATTATCAAGGTCTTTGCATCTTTAAATTGATGGCCGTAATAAAGTGTAATCCAATTACATTGTTTTTAACACTTACATTAGTGGATATAAATTTCAGAATATGAGCATAGGCCCCATAGTCTTAATCCTTCATTATGTTATGTTTGTTTATTTAACCGGATTATTATACTGCTTTCTCATTAAATCAACGTGGTTTACAATGGAACTACAAAGCTTACATACAACAAGGGTAGGGAGCATGCGGTGGGTGTTTAAATTTAACTTTATACAATTATGTCATAGTAAGGGAAGTTGCAACATAACTATATACATAGTAAACTATTTAACATGAGCTGTACAGTGTGAAGTACTGCGAGCAAGCTAAAGGACTAACCACAGTACATGGTAAGGGGATCACTTATAAATGATGGAATTGTATTCTGAGGGTGGCTAAGGTTATGTATAGGGCCCATAGTATTCGATGTAGAGTGATGTTTTAAGCATCTTCCGGAAGTCTTTGATATCAGAAGTGTCTCTTAGGCAGTCTGGGAGAGAGTTCCAAAGAGCAGGAGCAGCAAGCGATATAGCTCTTCTGGATGTGGAATGACTCGCCTTGGAGCAGGCGCTGAGGGTTGTGATCATATTCATGGTGCGACGCCTCCTGGGTCTTGTGCTAATGTCACTGGTGATAAGGGTCTTTAGGCTCTGTGCAGAGAGGTTGTGCTTTTTTTTAAATATATTTAATAGTGTGTTATACTTGGTGCAGGAGTTAATGGGGAGCCACTGGAGGTGGTTCTAGATAGGGGTGATGTGGTCGTGCTTTGAAGATCCTGTTATGATTCGGGCAACGGTGTTTTGTGCCAGCTGATAAAAACCTCCAGGAAATATATTATGGATTAAAAGTAATTATTCTTATTTGCTTTAGGAAGTGGTCCCAAGCAGGGGTCCCTTCTGCTATACATCCTGATTAATGAACCCCTTAGCTGAGAAAATTAAACTGCTGTGGGCATCAGACCCCTTAAAGGGGCAGCATATACTCCACTATCACCATTTTGTTTTTAGTCCCTGGTTACACTATTCTCCACTGTAATGAGGAGACCTGATTTTATTTCTTTTCCTGTTCTGATATGGACTGGTTGACTGATAGAGGTGGGGGCAAGTACTGAAGGGTAGAAGAGGGTCCCTCCTAACAGCTGCTCTTCCTTCTCTACCCTCCTGAGTAGCTGATCGTGCAAGATACCTTATAATGATTTGCACCCACAAAAGAATCCACTTCTTTAGAAGTCCTTCCCCATCCTATCAGTAGGAAGTCCTTACCCATCCTATCAGTAGGAAGTCCTTACCCATCCTATCAGTAGGAAGGCAGTCAATCAGCCCCTGGCATTTTATTTATTTATTTATTTTATTTACATTGCATTTCTAGACCGCAAATTCCTAAAGATCAATTGCAGTTTACAATGAACAATAATGAATTTCACAGGGGTACAAGTTCGTTTTACAAGAAACATTGTTTTATTGTTGTACATAGTTAACAATCTAACTAATAACTATATACATAGGCTGCGTGTCGTTGTGTTCATGGTGAGTTCTTCTAGGTAATGTGGATCCGGGCATAAAAAATGAATACTGTATTGGTCTATTGGATTTACTTTGGTATATCAGACCTGATGCCTGAATCTCTGTTCTGCCAGCAGTAGTTTGTTTATTGAGTGCTTGTACAAATTTAAGTATCAGATTTATAAAACTCTATTAAAACAGACCTTTCTAGATGTGTATTTTGCCCCATTGCTCTGAGACTCTATTAATATGATTAAAATGAACAATATTCACAAGCTGCTTGACTTTTGCTAGATGATCTTAGATGTATCTATGTCTAGCAAGAATATTAGAGGCATGAATTGCAACTTCTCTAAATTTATTTGGAGGCATAAAAGATTAAGCAACCTATGTACTAATGGATTTCTGTGAAATGTACCTACAAGATGCAAATGATTCTTAGCTAATTTACATCCTTAGGTAAACTTTGTGTGAAATTTCTTACACATTGTCACAGCCAGGACATGCATGTTGCATGTTCCTATCTGTAGCAATGGGTGTGAGAGAAATTTATAAAGATCCCTTCTAATAGCAGCACCATCAAATGAAAGGACACACTGGCCTGAATTGGAGGTGCCCTTGGACCCTGTCCCCAGGGAGACCTCCACTCCTTGGTGGTCCAGTGGGCCTGACATGCCCCCCCCCATGGTCCCAGTCCCAGGCCTGACAAGGGGCTAAAATCCAGAGCTCTGCTGCTTCCAAAAGTGAGGGTCAGTCTACTGGCCCATTTCCATTCCCCTGTCACCCTTGGAATCTCAGCTCACCCCTAGGGATCTGGGAGGGAGGAAGGGGGCAGGAGGATTAGGACTTGCTCCTATCCACATCACCACCAGATCCCTAGAGTAAGATGATGACCCCGGGGGAAAACAGGGGATGAGCTGGTGGGTCCACCCTCACATATGGCAAGGGTGAAGACTTGGGAAAGGGGAGGCTTCTACCTTTTTAGCCCACATAAGGACTATGGCCAGGAAGGGAAGGGGATGTCAGAAAGGGGAAGGTCCCCTGGGGAACAGGTCAGGGAGAGTCTCCTATTCGTGCTGGAATGGATGGTATACATCCAAGGGTTTTGAAAGAACTGAAATATGAGATTGCAGACCTACTATTAGTAATATTTGAACTTTCATTAAAATCATCTCTAATACCTGAAGATTGGAGGATGGCCAATGTAATGCCAATTTTTTAAAAGGGTTCAGGGGTGATCCGAGAATAATAATGGGTGATTTCAATTACCCCGATATCGACTGGGTCAGTGTCACGGCAGGACATGCTAGGGAGATAAAGTTCCTAGATGACATAAATCACTGCTTCTTGGAGCAGCTGATTCGTGAACCGACCAGAAGGGAAGCCATATTAGACCTAGTCCTTAGTGGAACACCAGATCTAGTGCAAGAGATAAGGGTGTTGGGGCCACTTGGCAATAGTGATCATAGCATGATTGCCTTTGATTTAATTAGTGGAGGAGGGATAGTAAAGAAAGCCACAGTACTTCCTTTTAACTTTCGAAAGGGAGACTATGATAAAATGAGGAAAATAGTTAAGAAAAAACTAAAAGGAGCAGTTGCAAAGGTTAAAGACTTACATCAAGCTTGGGTGGTGTTGAAAAATACTATCTTGGAAGCCCAGACCAGCTGTATTCCACGCTTTAAGAAAAGTGGAAGGAAGTCCAAAAAACTGCCAGCATGGTTTAAAGGTGAGGTCAGAGAGGCTGTTGTTGCCAAAAAAGCATCTTTCAGGAAATGGAAAAAAGAGCCAAACAACGAAACCTGGAAACAGCACAAGCACTGGCAGGTCAAATGCAAGGCATTGATAAAGCAGGCAAAAGGAGAATTTGAGAAGAAGCTTGCTGTGGAAGCAAAAACGCGAAATAAAGACTTTTTCAAGTACATTCATAGCAAAAAACCTGTGAGAGAGTCAGTTGGTCCATTAGATGATAGAGGGTTTAAAGGGGCACTAAGAGGCGACAAGGCAATAGCGGAGAGACTGAATGAATTCTTTTCTTCGGTCTTTACTGAGGAAGATGTAGGGATGTTACCCATGACTGAAGTGGTATTTAAAGGTGCGGAAGAATTGAAGGAAATATCGATACATCGGGAAGATGTTTTACAACTATTAGATAAACTGAAGAGTTGCAAATCACCTGGGCCGGATGGTATACATCCAAGGGTGTTGAAGGAACTGAAATATGAGATTGCAGACCTGCTATTAGTAATCTGTGAACTATCATTAAAATCATCTCTAATACCTGAAGACTGGAGGATCGCCAATGTAACACCAATTTTTAAAAAGGGTTCCAGGGGTGATCCGGGAAACTACAGACCGGTGAGCCTGACATCAGTACCGGGAAAAATGGTAGAAACCATCATAAAGAATAAAATTACTCAGCATGTAGATAGTCATGGCCTAATGGGAGACAGCCAACATGGCTTTAGACAAGGAAGATATTGTCTTACTAATCTGTTATGTTTTTTTGAAGGTGTGAATAAACAGGTGGACAAAGGTGAGTCGGTTGATATAGTGTATCTGGACTTTCAGAAAGCCTTTGACAAGGTCCCTCATCAGAGACTTTTGGCAAAACTAAAGTATCATGGGATAGGAGGCAGTATAGTACTGTGGATCAGGAACTGGTTAAAAGATAGAAAGCAGAGGGTAGGGCTAAATGGCCAATTTTCCCAATGGAGAAAGGTGAATAGTGGTGTTCCCCAGGGATCTGTGCTGGGTCCGCTGCTTTTCGACATATTCATAAACGACCTGGAAAGTGGAATAACGAGTGAGGTTATCAAATTTGCAGATGACACAAAACTATTTAAAGTTGTTAAAACCCAAGAGGATTGTGGAAAATTGCAAGAGGATCTTGATAAATTGGAAGACTGGGCATCAAAATGGCAGATGAAATTTAATGTGGACAAGTGCAAAGTTATGCACCTAGGGAAGAACAACCCAAACTATGGTTACACAATGCAAGATTCCACATTAGGAACCACAACCCAGGAAAACGATTTAGGCATCATTGTGGATACCATGTTAAAACCCTCGGCCCAGTGTACAGCGGTGGCCAAGAGAGCAAATAGAATGCTAGGTATCATAAGGAAAGGATGGGAAACTAAAACAAAAGATATTATAATGCCTCTATATCGTTCCATGGTGAGACCGCACCTTGAATATTGTGTGCAATTCTGGTCGCCGTATCTTAAAAAGGATATAGCGATATTAGAAAAGGTTCAGAGAAGAGCCACCAAAATGTTAAAGGGGATGGAAGGATACTCCTATGAAGAAAGGCTAAAAAGGTTAGGGCTCTTTAACCTGGAAAAGAGACGGCTGAGGGGAGATATGATAGAAGTTTATAAATTAGTGAACGGAGTGGAACGGGTAAACGTAGATCAATTGTTTACGTTATCAGAATATAGAAAAACTAGGGGACATGCCATGAAGCTACAGGGTAAACTATTTAAGACTAATAAAAGAAAATATAGCAAGGTTTAAAAAAGGTTTGGAGAAGTTCCTGGGGGAAAGGTCCATAAACCATTATTAAGAAGGGACCCAGGATATCAATACTTGACCCAGTACAAGCATTGTGGAACCTGTGTCCTTTGGGGAAACTGCTAGGTACGTATGACCTAGATTTGCCACTGTTGGAAACAGGATACTGGGCTTGATGGACCTTGGTCTGACCCAGTATGGCATATCTTATGTTCTTATCTTATGTTCTTATGATACAGAGAAGAGCCACCAAAATGGTAAAGGGGATGAAAGGATATCCCTATGAGGAGAAGCTAAAAAGGTTAGGGTTCTTCAACCTGGAAAATTGACGGCTGAGGGGAAATATGATAGAGGCCTATAAATTAATGAATGGAGTGGAACGGGTAAATGTAGATTAATTGTTTGTTATCAAAATATAGAAAGACTAGGGGACATGCAATAAAGCTACAGGCTAGCCTTTTTAAGACTAATAAGAGAGAATATTTTTTCACTCAATGTGTAATCAAACTCTGGAATTCGTTAGCGGAGGATATAGTAAAAGCTGTTAGTATAGCTGCGTTTAAAAACGGTTTGGACAAGTTCCTGGAGGACAGGTCCATAAACCATTATTAACAGGGATCCAGGATATCCACTGCTTGCCCCAATGCAAGCATTGTGGAACCTGTGTCTTTTGGGGAAACTGCTAAGTACTTGTGACCTAGATTGACTACTGTTGGAAACAGGATACTGGGCTTGATGGACCCTGATCTGATCCAGTATGGCATATCTTATGTTCTTATGGGTGGTTGTTCCTTTTAATTTTATGATGCTGCCATGTAAAGGGCCTTTTTTGTCTTCTACAGCTTTTGAAAAAA
Organism: Ichthyophis bannanicus; assembly: GCA_033557465.1. Taxonomy (NCBI): domain Eukaryota; kingdom Metazoa; phylum Chordata; class Amphibia; order Gymnophiona; family Ichthyophiidae; genus Ichthyophis; species Ichthyophis bannanicus. Next base: position 169,170,944 of record CM066038.1, read on the forward strand.
TACAGCTCTTGAACTGTAATTATTTTTCCAGTGAAAACAGGCCCGCAAAATCTTTTTCAAGCACTTGTTTTATATTTTTGTGCATTAATGAGCTGTTTTGTATTGTAGCTGCTCATTAATGCCAAATTTGCATAAACATTCATGCAAAGTGGACTTCATATGAAAGCTTTTACTATTGCAAAGTGTACTTGTGCAAAGTGACTTCACAAAACTGCATTTTGTGCAAAAAATAGGTGCAAATGCTGAACTTTGGCATTTTGTGCATTTCCAGGTGTGTTGTGCTACTTTTCAAGCAAAGGAGCATGTTGACTAAAGTGTGATACCCGGCATTGTGGGGTTTAGCAGGCAGTTTGGGTGCTGTGCTAAAAAGTAGCACAGTCCCCAAGATTAAATTCCATGCTACATTGGCTGTATGCAAAGGGTGGAGACTGGGTGGGCCAGGGCTGGAACAGATGCATGAATGACAAGTTGTGGCTAGCATGAGCATTAGTAGCTCACGCTAACTGTACTTACTGGTCTTAGCGCGGTGCACTTAATGACACCTCAATGGTGGCATTAAGTGTGTCTATATGCCGGCTTGTGCTGCGCTGTACCTTGGGCCCACGCTAACTGCAGGGGGATTGATACAACCCTCCCCGCCCCTGAAGTTAGCATGGGCTCCCTGCACTGGTAATGTGACTCACATATGCTTTACCTGCACGGGCTTTAGCGAACATACCCTAAAGTGCACTTTACAAACATTTTGCATTTTAGTGCACAGGGCCCCAAGAGTGTGTGCCTCCTTAGCTTCTCCCTGTTCCTAAGCAGTAGGAAGGCTGGTGTTGCCAGTCCTGCACGATTTTCTATTAGACCATCTGTCCCCTACCTTCTCTCCCTGACCCAGGAGCTTAGGCATCTGTTTACGATCCTTATATGTCCTGAAAGAATGTCCATAATCTGTATATAGTTCTCCCGGTTCTTCCAAGTTTACCACCCCTGTTCAATGTATACTCAATGTGACCTGCTGCATTGTAGTATGTTTTGTTCAACTGTAAACCGCACTGATTATAATAGCGCGGTATATAAGAGATATAAATAAAATAAATAAATAAATCTGGTCTGTCCTTAAAGTTGATTGTCTAATGAAGATGGAACTGAATGGATTTCTCTGGAAGGTAAGGCTAGTTCTTTGTTCTTTCATGCCTGATGAATGTGGTTAAGAATCATCTTTTGGTTTATTTCATGTTAAAGGATTAGTAGAAGTCTCTTGTTGGTTTTTTTTATTAAACTAAAATGTTACAGTATCTCTCTCTTGACTTGTATGTTTAATAACCCTGAACTGCATTCTCTTGGATCTCAGCTGGATCTATCTCATTGGATGAATGGTTTGGTACAACATCTTGTGAGGGGTTGATGGATTCTGTTCATGGATCTTGTCAGAATCTCTAGGATCTCCCACACACTGTGAACTTTATTCAATAAAGACATTTTGCAATAGGAAAAATAGTCCTTTTTGAATGCTTGTGTTCTACTACTAGTGAACTTACAGCTCTGCAGTAAGTTGCTACAGTTTCTCTGAGTTCAAATAAACTTGTGAATAGATAGGAATATGAAGCCTAGAATAAGACATTGAGTAGTAACATGTGCCAGTTAAAGATAAGAAATAATTATTGATATAATGCAAAATCCTAACTGAGAATTTTTGAATTACTTCTGTGACTAGAGATGAGACTATTTTTATGCACAATTCTTGATAAATGTTTTTTTTTAAGATCAGGTCAGTGTATATAGAACAGGAATACTGATATCTTTTTTTTCCCTTCTCTTAAAAACCTTTGTGCAAAATATTTCAATCTAAACAGTTTTTAGGTGAGAGTGGACTAATTATCAATGACTAGTGTGGTTTATCTCTGGGAAGGGTTATTGTATCTTCTAGATTTGCTATTCCTCTTTTTGCGGGTTATTATAATGGTATTGATACCTGTGCACAAATGCAATTTTGATAAACTAGGATGATGTAATACAGCAATTTATTAAAGAGTAGAAATCACCTGAACTGGATGGTATACAGTGAACTATCATTAAAATCACCTGTTGTACCCGAAGATTGGAGATTGGCTAACATAATGCCAATTTTTAGAAAGGGCTCCAGGGGTGATCCGGGGAAACTACAGACCGGTGAGCCTGTCAATACCTGACAAAATGTTTGAAGCCATTATAAAGAACAAAATCACTGAGTCATGATTTAATGGGAGAAAGCAAACATGGATTTAGCAAAAGAGAGTCTTGTTTTACTAATCTGTTTTATTTCTTGAAGGTGTGAATAAACAGGTAGATAAACGTGAGCAGGTTGATTATAGTGTATCTGGATTTTCATAAAGCCTTTCACAAGGTCCCTCATGAGAGATTCTTGGGGAAATGAAAAAGTCATGGGATAAGAGGTAATGTAGTACTGTGGATTAGAAACTGGTTAAAAGAGAAAATAGGGATTAGGGTTAAATGGCCAATTTTCTGAATGGAGAAAGGTGAATAGTGGTGTACCCCAGGGATCTCTGCTGGGCCTGCTACTTTTTAACATATTCATAAATGACCTGGAAATAGGAATAACGAGTGAGATGGTCAAATTTGAAGATGAGACAAAATTATTCAACGTTGTCAAAACACAAGAGGATTGTGAAATATTGCAAGAAGGACATTGACAAATTGGAAGACTGGACATCCAAATGGCTGATGCAGTTTAATGTGGACAAGTGCAAAGTTATGCACCTAGGAAAGAACAGCCCAAACTATAGTTACATAATGCAAGGTTCCACATTATGAATCACCACCCAGGAAAATAATTTAGGCATCATAGTGGATAATACATTGAAACCCTCAGCCCAGTGTACAGTGGTGGCCATGAAAGTAAATAGAATGCTAGGAATCATAAGGAAAGGAATGGAGGATATTATAATGTCTCTGTATTACTCCATGGTGCGACCGCACCTCGAATATTGTGTGCAATTCTGGTTGCCATAACTTAAAAAGCATGTAGTGGAAAAGGTACAGAGAAGAGCGACCAAAATAATAAAGGAGACTGAAAGATACCCCTATGAGGAAAGCTTAAAAGGTTGGGCTTCTTCAATTTGGAAACAAGATGGCTGAGGGAAGATATAGTGGTCTAAAAAATAATGAATGGAAGGGAATGGGTAAATGTAGATTGGTTGTTTTTACTCCTTTAAAAAGTAGAAAGACTAGAGGACATGTGATGAATCTGTAATGTAGCACGTTTAAGCCTAATTGGAGAAAATATTTTTTCACTCAATGCGTAATTCAACTCTGGAATTCATTACCGGAAGATTTAGTAAAAGCAGTTAGGTTTGGACAAGTTCCTGGATGAAAAGTCCATAAACCATTATTAAAGCGGACAGATGAAATCCACTGCTTACCCCTGGGATAAGCATAATGGACTCTCTCTACCTTTTGGGAACTGACAGGTACATGTGACCTGGATTGGTCACTGTTGGAAACAAGATACTAGGCTTGATGGATCTTTGGTCTATGCCAGTTTGGCATATCTTATGTTCTTAGCATGCGGCAAACCCCATGTTAACAGGACAGTTTAGTAAACATGCCCTTATGTTTACTATATTCAGACACAGGTGCAGTACTTCAAAGCATACCGAGAAGGCGGTAATCAAAGCTCTTCGATTATTGCCCACTCTGTTGGTTAAAGTACACACGGGGGGGGGGGGGGGAGGAGGGTTAAGTGACTTGCCCATGGCCACAAGGAGTGCTAGTGGGAATTGAATCCTGGTCTCTTGGTTACCATGCCAGTGCTCTAACCATTAGGCTACTCCTAGTTAAGTTTTTATTGTTTTAAAGATTTTATCCTCTTGCTATAAAGGGATCCACTGTCTGTCCCATGCCATTTTGAATTCCATCTCTGTATTTGCCCCACCACCTCATCGGGAGGGCATTTCAAGCATCCACCACCCTGTCAGTGAAAAAGTATTTTCTGATGCTGCTTTTAAGTTTACCTCCTCACAGCTTCATGTTATGCCCTCTAGAATTACAGCTTCCCCTTCTTTGAAAGTAAGACGTGTATTGGCATGCTGACCATAAAAAAAGTGTCCTCGTTTCCCTTCAGTTTTCTTTATAATTGAGAAAAGTAGTTGGGCTGTCGGAGTACCTTCTGCTCTACTCCCTCCATGTGTTTTGGTGTCAAAATAAAGGTTTTATGATATCTTTTCATGCCCTGGAGTAGATATAGACATGGACATTGCCGTTGCTGGGTAGATATGTGCCCACCAGTTCTTTTTTTTTTTTTTATTTAGATTTTTCAGTCACATACAATAACCAAATTAAATACAGGACACATTGCGAATATATATAACAAGAAATACAATGTATAGGAACAAAAGACAGCATATGCAGACCACATCATGGGAGCAACTGTAATCAAGATCAAGAATAGATTAACAGGAAAACAAGCCTTGTGGCCATATATCAGGAGGAACTAATATCAATGCTATCTACCCTTGCTGAGCCCTGCCGATCAATCAAGAATTTTTCCAGGTGCAGTTCTGAAATCAGGTGCAGACATGTATCTTTATGGAATGCCTCTGGACATTCATCCGCCATTCCCCCTGTGTTGTCGACATTCTTGCGCCAGGAGCATCTCCATACCCAGCTTCTATAATGGGTTCATGATTTGCACATTTATGTGCCTGTTTTTGGGCATTCAATTCACAAATAGGCTTCTAAAGGTTCCTATTTACAGTGTATGCTAACCATTTAACACATGTCAATTTCACATTATTTTTGAAGTTCTGTTCATGCTTTGGATGTCTGAAGATGGGCACAGAGACATTCAAAGCACATAGATGTCCCTGGGGTCATTTTTGAAGCCGGGTCTGTGGATGTCCCCAGCATGAGGATGTCTCTCATTCAGAAAGGGCGTGGCCATAGTGGTACCAAGAACATGGGCATCTGCACCCAATTTCAGAAATGTCCTGGATGTCCTGAGTTCTGTCAAAGGTTATGCCTGCTCCAGGCATTAATAAGCATCTGAAAAGTATTTGTTTTATCAGGCAAATGTCTGGAGGGTGTGGAAAAAGAGGCAGCCTCATATCACCTTTAGTTTACAGTGTGTCAACAAACACTAACGGGAATGGGGACTCATGTTTTCATTTTGCCATGCCACTGGACATCCCTGTTTGCAACTTTACTTGAGATGTACGTTGCCCTCCCCCCACAGTTCTATATGGATGCCGACATGGGCATCCACGTTGGAGGCATCTATGTTTCTAAAATCGGGCAAAAATAGACATCCCCAGAGTTTTCCTGCACTTGGATGCCCTTTCTAAAATACCACTTTAAATAATGCAAGTTCCATTGACCTTAATATGTGCGTAACTCAAATCAACACACACTAGTAAATGAGGCCCATGTTTACTATAATGAAAACTTCTCATGCTGTTTCCAATGGAAAAAAAATTCACAGAGAAAGCAGGCATAAATCACTCTGGGTAATATTTTGGTGATGGGGTAGGGGTGGGGTCAATAAAGCAAAACTACCCGTGTAGTTGTGTCGTGATTATTGGCACAAACCCTGCTGGTAAAAGCTACTCAGCGGATTGTAACCATACAGTCAGTCTGATTATTTATCCCAAGATAACAGGGACTGTAAACTCAATGTGTGGAAGAAAGGCTTGGCAATCTATATCCGATCACATCTTGCCAAGAAAACCCAGGGGCTGGGTCATCAGGATTCCGCATTGACTCAAAGGCACATATTGCATTGTTGCATTGTTAGATATTATTAAAGAATAACATGTTCTATTCATGTTTCACTTGATAGCAAAGAAGATGAAGATCTAACAGCAAGCACTGAGACAGATGAATGGAATAATGCACGAACCTCAGGTACAACATGTTTCAATGCTTTAGTTTAGGGCTTTGTAATAATGCTGATACATGGATGAAAATTTCAGTAGGCATTATGAAATTGTATTTTACTTTTCATTTTCAGATACACCCATCCCAGAAATAGCTTATCAACATGATTCCGATCATTCAGAAGAAAGCAGTGAAAATACTGAAGTTACGAACATAATATTTAGTGAAGAAAATGAAAAAGAAATAGAGTTGTTGGTAAGAGTTTGTTAGAGAGCCCAGAGCCAGCCCTATCACTAGGTGAACTAGGTGTTTGCTTTGGGCTGCAGAATTTGGAGTGTGGTGGCATGACACTGGCCCATCCAGTCATGGAGTTTTAAGCTGCTGTCACCATGGTGATAAGCAGAATACTTGTGTGCCTGTTGTGTCCTGCCCTCTTCGACAGGAACTTTGTCAGAGGGAATGGGACTCAGCAGGTAAAAAGTGTGTGCAGGTACTCAAACGCCTAAAGGCATGCTCCTTTTTTCGTGTTTTGGAGTAGGACGAAGGTAGGATGGGGCGGTGGGAATGGTGGGGGTGGCAGGAAGAGAAGGACAAAATGCTGGACATGGTGGAGAGGGGTTAGGAAAGGAGAGATGCTGGACAGATGGGGGAGGGAAGATAAGGGGAGATACTGGACACCTGGTTGGGATAGGGAACAAAAGTAAAGATGCTGGACACTCGGGGAGGGGGGGGGGGAGGGGTAAGAAACAGAAACTGAGATGCTGGACACCTGGAGTTGAAAAGAAGGGAAGATGCTGGATCCTGGAAAGGGAGTAGGGAAGGGAAGGGGAAATGCTGGACCCGGAGGGAGAGGCGTAAGCAAGAGAAGGGGCAATGCTGGACTAGAAGGGAGTCCGAAAGCGAGATGCTGGACTATGGGGGGAGGGGGTTGTATGGCTCAAGGTTCGTCTAGGGCAGGAGTTTTCAACCCAGTCCTCGGGACACACCCAGTCAGTCAGGTTTTCAGGATAACCACAATGAATATGCATGACAGAGATTTGTATACAGCGGAGGCAGTGCATGCAAATCTATCTCATGCATATTCCTGAAAACTTGACTGGCTAGTTGTGTCTTGAGGACTAGTTTGAGAACCCCTAGTTTAGGGTATCAAATACTCTTCGGTCAGCCCTTCATAACTGATATGTGTCTGATGGTAGAAATACATTCATACAAACCTGTTTGAAGAATTCAGAAAGAAGATATAAAACATTTCAAAGTCCATGTCCAGTAGACTAAACCATACAAACACTAGGGGGCTTGTTTACAAAGCCGCGGTAGCGGTTTGCGATCGTAATGGGAGCCGCGGCCCCATTGATTTCAATGGGGCCGCGGCTGCGATCGCGATCGCGAACCACTACCGCGGCTTTGTAAACAAGCCCCTAAGTTTCATACAATTAAATCCTTTAATTTTAATTCTCTCATATCCTTGAAGCACTTTAAAATGATTGCAGATGAAGAACATTATTGAAGGAATCTTAATCGACTCTGCACTGAATGACCAATCAGAAACAAAATGCTTTCTTCCATAATTGTCTGCAGTAAGAAATATATTACACATTTCATATTATTTATACTGATTGATGCTAATTTTGTTCTAAGAGCACTGGAGTCTTTGTAGAGTCTGATACTTTTTAAAGCACCAGCAAATAAGGTGCTGTAATATCTGAACTTTCAAAGCCATAGAGGGAACCTTTGTGGTTTCAAAAAGGGGGAAAGATACCTTATCAAAGGTATCACAACCTATAAAGATTCCACTGTTCTTTAGAACAAGTCCGGTTACTTGAGCTCCATAGAATGAAAGATGCACCAAAACATAGTAGATGTCAAAGACCAACTCTTTCATCCCATTATTCCTGTGAACACTGCAAAGAATATATCTGAGTTGCCAGTAAAAGAATGAGACGGCCGGTAGGATATCCCTCCTTAACCAAAACAGCTTTTGTTGTCACCTTCTATTGTATTCTACCGTACTTGATATCTGATTGCTTAGCATTCATATATGATTTCCATCTGGCATCCCTCCTCTTCACTACCCTCACTGTCTAACTACAAGTCTTTTAATAATCTAGCATGGCTGTTGGCCGAATATCTGGAATCTTAGGTCCCCATGGTCTTTTTAATAGTGCGCCACTATCACCAACCTGCAGCATTGACTTCATCAATAGCAGAAAATGCATAGCCTACCACACAGACTTGACTGTGATCACCAGCATTTCTGCTTGGACTTTAAATTATTACTGTATTTTCAACCTCCCAGCCACATGTAGCTCCTAATTAATTCTATTGTCCTAGTCTGCCAGATAAACATGACTGCATGAGTGTCTGCAATTCTGCTAGGTTTTCTAGTTATTCTGAACTATTAATTCAGTCGGTTCAACCGGCCAGACAAACTGACTATAAGAGGCCTGTGTTGCTGTTTGAAAACACTAGTTATTGTTATATTTAAGGCCGATCAAACAGACCCAGTTACTAATTAATTCTTCTTCTATCTTTGTTTTTTGGAAACTAAGTTTCCTATCTGGTTATTCCATGGCCTTTTGAAATCAGTTACTGTCTTAGCCTCCAAAACCCACTCCAAGAGAGTATTCTATGAATCCCTAACTCCTCCCATGAAAAATTATTTCCTGATCTTACTCTTGAATACCCCTTTGGAGACTGCATGTTCTAGAACTTCCTTTCCATGCTTTTGTGCTTTATTGATCTCTTTCAGATATTTATCTTTATCTTTCTTTATTCAGAGTTTTGCTATACCACCTTCCATATTAATAGTATCAAGATGTTGTACAAGAAAAAATGTAAATGTTACAACAAATTAATACAAGAAAAACTAACAATTGCTGCAATACCTAGAAAAAAACAGAGGAAAGGATAAAAGGGTTAGATCACTGCATTCAGTATATTAATGAGAAAGAATGTCTTCAAACCCTTCTTTAACTTAGGAACATGTTTACTAAATGGCAGTAAGGGAGAAAGTGTGCCATTAATGCCTGTTATCGGCACCCTTGTCCCCTTAACGCTGTGCTACTACTGCATTAACGAGCATGAATGCTCCTGCAGCGTTAAGGGAACAGGAGGTAGAGAGTGGGCGTTGACAGCGGGTGTTCCCGTAATACCTGTTGCGCAACAGGTGTTAAAGCCCTTTAACACTGGGAACCCTAACACCAAGTAAAACCTCATGGAAAGGGTGTATTTCAATAGGAGAGAGACTTTCAAATGTCTGAAATGTGATCTACACACAGGGGAACCCAAGACAATGGTAGTAGTGCTCCATTAGCAGCAACAGCATATTGACCAACTATGAAAGGCCACTATGTTGACGCTGCAAAAGAGGTACCATGTGAGTGACGCAGTGGGGGTTGGTGGTGCACAAGTATGACCAAACAGATGCCCAGGGGGCACATCTGTGATGGCCGGTATGACCCCACAGCGGTAGTGGCAGTGGCAGCACACAGACATACTGCAGCTGTTGAAAAGGTGATGTGCAACTGTGGGGTGGGCCAAGGGGCCCTGGCACCATAGGGAGATAGTCCAGCTGGCTCCCAGCCCCGCTTCTGCCAAAGTTGTCTCAGGAGGGACAGGCTGACAGCAGCGGTGGCAGTACCCCTAAAGGAGACTGCTGAAAGTAGCTGCCCAGGAAGGTACTGGGGTGCATGTCTTCATATCCCCCACAAGAGATGGATTTGGCGGTAGCCAGGGATGGGGGCAAGCAGTGGCATGTGAGTGTGGGAGGCAGTGCGACTGGCCATGCATGTCACTGCTGCTCAGTTGGTTGTGTCTCCCCAGACACCTGCCTAACCTGCCCATTTGACGGGCCGGCAATGTACCCCACCCCCGCTGGCATCATGGTGTCATGTCAGCATACTGTGTGTGCAGTGGCAGTGGGTGCTGCACCCCCCCCCCCAGCAGCAGACAGATGCTCTAACCTGGCCCTGTGTCATGTGACACCACATTTTTACCTATGTCACCCTGAGGACCAAAGGTCCAGCTGCAGGAACAGTGCTGCACGTGATGATCCCACAACATCGAGGCTGGATGGAGCAGGACACATGCCCACACCCTAGTAGAGGGGGTCTGCGCATCACCACTCCTGCTCCGACTTCCGGTTGCTGCATACATCGTGTTGCTTTGGGATCTGCAGGGGGACATGTCATCTACATCCTCTGACATTCACTGCCTTTGCAGCATTTTCCATTGCTGCACACCAGTGTTTTGCTACAGCTGCCTCCCACATGCTCATCTCACTTATTTACTGTCAACGTATTATCCGCGATGAAGCCTAAATCTTTTTCCTGGGTGTTAGTTTCCAAGGTGGTACCTTGTATCATATAGCCAAAGTTTGGGTTGTTCTTTCCTAGGTGCATAACTTTGCAGTTGTCCACATTAAATTTCACCTGCCATTTGGATGTCCAGTCTTCCGATTTATCAAGGTCCTCCTTTCAATTTTTCACAATTCTCGTGTTCTAACAACTTTGAATAATTTTGTGTCTTCTGAAAATTTGATCAACTTGCTCGTTATTCTCATTTCCAGATCATTTATGAATATGTTAAAAGCAGCAGGCCCAGCACAGATCCCTAGGGTATGCCACTATTCACCTTTCTTCAATGAGAAAATTGGACATTTAGCCCTATGCTCTGCTTTCTATCTTTTAACCAATCCCTGATGCACAATAGTATACTGTCTTCAATCCCATGACTTTTTAATTTAATTCATGAGGAATATTGTCAAAGGCTTTCTGAAAATCCAGATACGCTATATCGACCGGCTCACCATTGTCTACCTGTTTATTCTCACCTTCAAAAAAATATATTAGATTAGTATGGCAAGACTTTCCTTGGCTAAATCCAGGTTGGCTTTCTCCCATTAAACCATGACTATCTACATGTTCATAATTTTATTCTTTATAATGATTTCTACCATTTTGCCCAGTACTGATGTCGGGCTCATTGGTCTGTAGTTTCCCGGATCACTACTGGAATCCTTTTTAAAAATTGGTGTTACATTGGCCATTCTCCAATCTTCCGGTACTACAGATGATTTTAATGATTGTTCACAGATTACCAATAGTAGGTCTGCAATCTTATATTTCAGTTATTTCAACACTCCTGTCCAGGTGATTTTGCTACTCTTCAGTTTATCAAAGAGTTTTATATAATACATCTTCCCGGTTTATCGATATTTCTTTCAATTCTTCTGATACACCACCTTATATACCGTTTCAGGCATGGGTAACTTCCCTACATCGTCTTCAGTAAAAACTGAAGCAAAGAATTCATTCAGTCTCTCCGTTATGGCCTTGTCCTCACTTAGTGCCCCTTTTAGCCCTCTATCATCCAATGGTCCAACTGATTCTCACAGGTTTTCTGCTACAAATGTATTTGAAAAAGTTTTTATTATGCTTTTTTGCTTCCATGGCAAGCTTTTTTCAATTTCTCTCTTTGCCTGCCTTATCAATGCCTTGCATCTAACTTGACAGTGCTTATGTTTCCCGTTTTTGTCATTTGGTTCCTTTTTCCATTTCCTGAAAGATGCTTTTTTGGCTGCAAAAGCCTCTCTGATTTCACCTTTAAACCATGCTGACAGTTTTTTGGCCTTCTTTCCACTTTGCATAAAGCGTGGAATATATCTGTTCTGGGCTTCCAAGATAGTACTTTTAAACAACATCCATGCTTGATGCAAATCTTTAATCTTTACAGTTCTCCTTTTAGTTTTTTTCTTAACTATTTTCCTCATTTTATCAATCTCCCTTTTCAAAGTTAAAAGGTAGTACTGTGGATTTCCTTGCCGTCCTTCTTTCATTTTTTAAATCAAATACGATCATGCTATGATCACTAATGCCAAATGGCCCCTAACCTATATGACACATGTTTTACTGTAAAATGTTTTTTTTCATGTAAACCGCTTTGCCCCTGTGAAAAGCGGTATATAAGCCTAGCTAAATAAATAAATCTCTTGCACCAAATCCTGTGTTCCACTAAGGACTAGGTCCAAAATAGCCTCCCCTCTTGTTGGTTCATGAACCAGCTGCTTCAAGAAACATTCATTTATTTAATCTAGAAACTTTATTTCCCTAGCATGTCCTGCTGTGACTTTGACCCAGTCACTAATGGGGTAACTGAAATCACACATTAATTACTGTGTGGAAAATTTACTCTGTTGTAACTTTTATTAGCTTCCCTGATTTCTTTCAGCATTTCATCATCCATCTGTTCATTCTGGCCAGGCGGTCAATAGTACACTTTGCTCAACTTTTGGATCACCTTGAACATACTAACTTTCTTCATCCACGGCAATCGGGTTTCAGACTGGGCCACAGCATGGAAACCATTCTGCTATCTGTATTAAATGAAATACATGTCTTGGGAAAAGGGGGAAATCACCTTAGCAGTATCTCTTGACTTATCTAGTGCTTTTGATCTCTTTTTTTCTCTCGTGACTCTGTTCTGCTGGGATTGGATCTACTGTTCTCCATTGGTTTCACTCTTTTCGCTCCCTCCATTCATACTATGTTTCATTTCAATCTGCTACTTCTACCTTTCCCCTTTTCTGTGGTGTCCCTCAGGGATCAGTCCTTGCTCCCTTGCTGTTTAATGTGTTCCTAACCCCACTGGCGCTGTTGATTCAGCAGTGGGGTGTCTCCGCCTATTTTTATGCAGATGACATTCTGTTCCTGTTTCATATCCACTCTACCTCACCTGATCTTTCTTCTATTAACTCGTGTCTCAGCTTAGTTGTCTCCTGGCTGAAATCAAATAACCTACATCTTAATGCAGGAAAAACCTCAGCACTCTGGCTCACTTATACCCCCATGTATATTTCCCTCCATGGAAAGTACTATTTTACATACAGTAAAAACACTAAAGTATTTGTGGGTTACACTTGAGTCCTATCTCAGCTTTCAATCATACATTAACTCCACAATTTTCCATTGCTTCTTTTCTCTTCGCCAGTTCCGTAGTATTCATTCTTATCTTCCTCCATCTGCTATTTCCACACTTCTGCTTTCCTTAGACATCGCAAAACTGGACTATTGCAACACCATTTATTTTGGACTTCCTATCAATTAAAGCAACTACAATCTGTGCAGAATACCGCTATTCACCACCTCCATCATACCTCGCGATCAGATCATGTTTCTCCATTCATAAAATCACATTGGCTTCCATTTCTCCACAGACGCCAGTACAAACATTTAACCATAATTCACAAGATCTTCAACTAGGTGTCGCAGCTTATCTTTCTTCCAACACAATTCCCTATGCCCCCATTCGTTCACTTCACTCAATACATGCACACCATCTTTATCTACCATCCCCGTCAAATGCACATCTGGAGGACACGCAAAATTCAGCTTTGTTTTTCATGGGGCCCTCACTCTGGAATTCACTCCCTGCTTGAATCCTCCTTCCATAGCTTTCAAAAAGGCCTTTAAAACCCAGCTTTTTGAAAAAGCTTTTAATATACCCTCTGCTGCATCGTAGCTTTTGAGGACCACAGCCGCGTAGTACTTGAGGAACCCCCGATACTCTGCATCTCCCTCATCCTCTCCTTCCCTCCTGTACTAACCTATCTTTATACTTTCTCTAAATTTTAATAGCATTATTTCTTTTTTCTTCTAATGTTTTTATTATTGTAAACCGTACTGATTCTATTTTCGAAGAGCAGTATATCAAAATTTTAATAAACCATAAAACATACATCCACACTGCCATCGCCAGCCTCTTTTTACATGAAATTTCTCTCCATAGAGATTCTACAGTGTATTTTATTTTCTGCAACATTTTAATCCTATGTGACTCAACGCCCTCTCTCACATGGCGCACAAACCCTCCACCAATTTAATGTACTGTATCATTGCGATATAGTTTGTACTGTCGCCAACCTCCCCCTGGTGGCCGGTGGCTGAACGGGGAGGCTGGGCATATAGTTAATTTTAGGAGAGGAGGGTTCTTTAAGGCCAGGTGCAGCCTGGTCTATGTAGTCCTGCTCCTGGTGCAAATAAGTCATGTAAGCCAAATGGAGGGAGAATAAGGCTTTTATTTCCCTTTTCACAAAAAGATTCATTGGGCTACAAAAATTAAAGAAAGTCCTTTTCAGGCATAAACCAAACTCAAGGTACAAAGTAAACTGTTATAATCTTCACAGTTGTAGAAAGGAATTTAACCAAAGATTCTTTCAACATTGGAGTAAATTACATGTCTGAACATTCTTCTTTCAATCAGCACAAAATATGAAAACTTCTTAAGATAATATCTGTATGGCTCACAGTTCCGGTAGTGATTCCAAACTACCCACAACACACATGGAACAATCCATCAATTCCTCCTGAGATAAGGGAATAGGGTCTATATGCTCCACTTGCATCGGTTCAAAATCCCTATTATCTTCTTCTGGGCTGGGGCTTTCTCTGGCTGTTATCACTGGCCAGTCCCTATTTCTGTTCCCTTGTTTTCCATACAATTGTTCTAAGGTTCTTAAATGAGCATGGCCTGTTTTATAGCCTCTATATCTTGGCTGGTGAAACTCTGGCCTGCTTTCTCTTCCTTTAAACTGGGCATCTGTTTTATAAGGGCTTCTAGCAGCTGAGCCTTTCTTCATGAATAAAGAATCATCATACCTTGGTTTCCTGTAATAGGCATAGCTGGAAGTGTCCTCCTCAGGTATTTCCCTTAGGACCCAATCTCTCTGGCAATCTTTCTCTTGAAAGCTTCTGGTACCTTTCAATCTGGTCTCCGGGCTTTCTGGCAAGCGTAGGCCTCTCTCCAAGCCTGGCTTCCTGCTTCTTAGCTCTTTAGCTCTGGAGTTTCTGGCTACCATGACTTCCACAGGACTGATTCTCCTCCGTCTGTCTTTCTCCCTGGGACCTTCTGGTTCTCTTCCAGTTCCTGCAGCAGTGCCACTAGTCCTGGTTCCACTGCTCCGTTTCTCAGCAGTGTTCTGCTCTCCGGTGCTGCTCTGCTCTCCGGTGCTGCTCTGCCTTCTGTCTCCAGCCACTTGCTTATAAAGGTCTTCTGCCTTTGAGCTTCCCGGGCTAGTTCTCAGGTGCTGCTGATTAGCTAGGTGTGTCCACTCAGCCTCTGTAAGTGCACGCCTGCTCCCTCTAGCTGTTTTGCTAGACAATTGCATTCTCTGCATTTCATTTGTTTTGGGACAGACAGCTTCTTTTCCTATATCCTCATTTTATTAGCTCCTGCTCTATGACAGTACTCAGGTATCAGTGTCTCATTGGTTGTCCTCCTTCCACCAGATCTCTGAGATGTCAATCATATCTAACCTTTCATTTAGTGCTATATATTCTTGCTCTCCCAACTTACTTTTTAGACTTCTAGCATTTGCATACAGGCATTTTAGAGGTAATGTTTTATTCATATTAATCTGGTTATCAGTTGATGGGGGTAATTTTGGAATCTTTTAGCTCTGTACTTAAGGGCATCTGAGTTACTTTTATCTTTATTGGAACCTCTCTGTTGGGATGTCCTAACTTCCCTCTTTTGCTAGTATCCTTCAAGGATACATTCTTTCGAAACATGTGCTGTTGGGTGTCTGTTTGCTTTTCCCTATTATCTAGTTTAAAAGCTGCTCTATCTCCTTTTAAAATGTTAATGCCAGTAGCATGGTTCCATCCTGGTTAAGGTGGAGCCCATCCTTTTAGAAAAGCCCTCCCTTCCCTAGAATGTTGTTCAGTTCCTAACAGAGCCAAAAACCTCTTTGCACCATCGTCTTATCCATGCATTGAGATTCCAGAGCTCTGCCTGCATTTTGGGTCCTGCACGTGGAATGGAAAGCATTTCAGAGAATGCTACTCTGGAAGTTCTGGATTTCAACTTCTACCTAAAATCCTAAATTTGGCCTCCAAAACATCCCTCACACACTTTCCTATGTCATTGGTACCAACATTTACCAAGACAGTAGACTCCTCCTAAGTACTAAAACCTTGTCTAGATGGCGTGTGAGGCCCGCTACCTTCGCCCAGCCAGGCGATCCTCATGTCCACCAGCCACCCAACTATCTACATGCCTAATGATTGAATTACCAACTACTGTATCACAGCCTGTCCTAACTCTTCCCTCATGGACACACATTCCTTGAGAAACCTCCTTGGTGCGAGAGGGTTTTGCATCTCCTGGTGGATAGGTCCTAGCCACAAGATCACTACTTGCCACACCAAGGTGGCTCTCCTTTCATGTGTCTTCTCTCCTCCATGGCAACTGAGAGGCTGCCATACTTGAGGTGGTACTTCAGTACTGTGTCCCTGTAGGTCTCATCTATGTACCTCTTCGTCCTCCTTATGACCTCCAAGTTTGCTACTCTAGCTTCCAGATATCGGACTCATTCCCTGAGGGCAAAGAGCTCATTACACCTAGTGCACATGTACGATCCCTCACCAACTGGGAGAAAATCATACACGTGACAATGCAAAAGACTAAATAGCCACATCTTGCTGCTGGCTGCATCTGAGTTTTAAGGTTTTGTTTAGCTATTTAAGTTATTTGAAGTTACTAGGGATACTTGTGCTGATACTATACCAAATAAGTTTAAAGGACTTTGTTCATCTCAAGATTAATTCATTTCAAGGCCTTAGTTAATCTATTCTTGGTGAGGATAACCAGCTAAACCTGAAAGTGAATTTGACCAACTCTCCCCCTTTAATTTCCTGTGACGTCAATAAAACATCAGGGGCACCATATTAATCACAGAGAGAGATACCATAGACAGCAAAATAGCAGAGATTTTTGAGCTGCCATATATATGGAAATGCAAGAATTTGAGATTTTAAAACTAAGATCTCTACTTTGCGCGTTTACTGGCATATTAAATGACACATTGCTGATTTCTGATGCTGCTATTTTATCTGATTCTCATTGTTATCATCTACCCACTAGACAGTTGGCCAATGATTGAATTGGGGCCTCTCAGGATGCTGTTGAAGGTGCATCTAGTTTGGATTTGCCACAATATTTGGTGTTATCTCATGAAGAGAGTTCCTCCAGGGTGACCCTACATGCAAAAGTGATAAACTGTTAATTATGAAAGTTGGCAATTCCTGGAACTCTGTGGAGGGTTGCCCATATTGTGAATCCTGCCTGGGGTTTCTTAGCAAGATGCAACTGGAAGCAGATTGCCAGGCCTTTCTTCAGCACAGAAAGCCTACAGCGCTTGGTTTTCTAAGGCAGTCTCCCATCCAAGTGCTGGCCAAACCTGACCTTGCTTAGTTCCGAAGATCTGATGGAACTGGGGTCACTCAGGGTGCATAGCCATAGCTTAAAATATATTAAAGCTCATAAAACAGAATAATTTTAATATTAGTAATGATATTCTCAGTCTAATTTTTCTTCCTCTGGAGTCATCATTGTCAATTATGGTTATATATTAGTAAACTAATACTTTTAATTATTGTCTAAAATGGTATTCCAAGCTGATTTGTTTTTGTCGTCATCTGTAAGCTGTTTTGAAAATATCACTTCCATAGTGAGGCTTTTTACACAGTAAATATTCTTCTAATACTACTATCTGTAGGGCTAGCCCTAGAAGGGTGCAAACTATGCCCTGGCACAACCAGGGGTAACAAAATCCGGACTGGTGAGAGTAGAGCTGCACAAATTTTAAAATGGCAGGAAGAGAAAAAAGTCACTGGGATCTCTGAGCCAGTGGTCATTCACAGACCCTGCAGTGACCCCTACCCTATTACGGACACGTTAATGATGCACCATTTACCGCCCACATTCCACCCCTAACCTGCCCAATTGCACACTAACCAGGCAGCATGGGATTTTTACCACAAGGCCCTGTGCTAACCTTCAGCACAGGGGCGGCCCAAGGGGGGTGCGGAGACTGGGTGCGGGGCCTCATTTGCATAAGACCTCAGCATAAATATTTGCATAATGTTACCATATGCTAACTTTTAGTAAACATGCCTCTTAATGAGTGTATGGTTAAAAAAAGACTAAAAGATTTCTACATTGCTATAATCCAGTGCCAACCACCAGGCACATTAGGAACTACTACAAACACTGCCCATTTAGAACCCATAGCAAACCCGCCATATCGTAACAGCCCTACCAGGACTCACAAAGCACCATTACCTATCAAAAGGCAAAACTGCAAATATTAAACCAATACATTTCAGAGAATAACAATACATGACCTACTGGGGAAAGAGAACAAGTGGCAATGTCAAATAGGAATTACATAAACAGAATACCTCAGCTCAGTTACACATGCAGAACATAGACCATCACCAAACAAGGAATCACAATTTAGAAACAGAAAGGCAATAATTAAACTGGGAACCCCACAAGCCAAACTTGGAATGTACAACAACACTGTAGAAATAAAACTATAAATTAATTTCCTCTTGTAATAAACAAAGCGCAGACGTTAATGATGCACATTTCCCAGAGCTGACATATTCCAGTTAATAAATTCAAAATAAAGAGATATTTTTCTATCTTTTGTGCATTTTTTTTCCAGTTGCAATTGCTCCAGCCACTTTCTTCTGGTTTTTTCGTGTCTTCTGCTAACTCTGCATCGTCTGCTGTCCATTTGTCCTTTCTTCTCTCTTCTAGTTTTTTTTTCCATTCTCTCTCTACATCTGCTTTAACATACTAATCTTTCTCCTTTTGCTCTTTCCTCATTCCTATTTCATCCACTCAAATTTTCCCCTCCATCCTCAATCCCCACTTACTCTCCCAATACCCGGCCAATTGTAGATGTGTCTTCCCTCCCACACAAAATATTTTCCCCTCTCCATTTCACTCTCCCAGCTCCATCCCATTCTAATCCTCCCAAAACATCAGCTCCCTTCTAGTTCCAGCCCCACCCAGCATCCGCTCCCTTCTAGTCCCCGCATCAGCCCATTTCCAATTCTATCCTAGCCACACCATCAGCCCATTTCCAGTCCTAGCTCCTCCATCCATTTCCAGTCCTATCCGAGTCCCTCCATCAGCTCATTTCTAATCCCAGCCCCCATCAGCCCATTTCTAGTCCTTTCCTAGCCCCACCATCAGCCAATGTCAAATCCTAGCTCCCCTCCACTCAGCCCATTTCCAATCCAAGCCCCCCATAAGCCTATTTCCAGTTCTAGCCCCTCCATGAGTCCATTTCAAATCAAGCCTCCACCACAGCCCATTTCCAATCTTAGCACCCCCCAACAGCCCATTTCCAGTCCTATCCTAGCCCCTCCATCAGCCCATTTCCTGTCCTAGCTCCCCCCCACTCAGCCCATTTCCAGTGCTAGCTCCCTCCCCTCACAACCCTTTTCCATTCCAAGCCCCCTCCCCATCATCTATTTGCAGTTCAAGCCCCCCCTTCCACTCAGCCCATTTCCAGCCCTAGCAACCCCCCCAGCCCATTACTAGTCCTAGCCCCCCCATAGCCCATTTCCAGTCCTAGCCCCCCCCATCAGCCCATTTCCAGTCCTAGCCGCCCCCCATCAGCCCACTTCCAGTCTTAGCCCCCCCCAATAGCCTAGGTAGATTAAAAAATAACCAAACTTGCTGCCGCTGCCGCCATGGCAGCAGCAGAATCGAGCATCCCGCGGGGCCCGCCTGCCCGGCAGAGTCCTCCATGAGGCCTCAGCTCCCTCAGCGTGGGCTTTTCAGAGCTGCAAAGGGAGAGTTTCCCTCCCTCGCGGCTCTGTTTAAGCCCGCGGGGCTGATGGGAAACAGGAAATCCTGTTTCCCGTCAGCGCCAGTGGCTTACCAGAGCCGCGAGGGAGAAGCTCTCTCCCTTTGCGGCTCTGAAAGCTGGCACTTAGGGAGCTGAGGCCGCATGGAGGACTCTGCCAGGCAGGGGGGACTCGCGCACGCTCGATTCTGCTGCTGCCACAGCGGCAGCAGCAGCAAGTTGTTTTTTTTTTTTTTAATTTACCGGCAGATGCAGAATGTTGTTTGAGCGGGCCCCCCTGAAGTGCGGGGCCCTGTGCAAACAACATTCTTGCACAATGGACGGGCAAGCCCTGCTTCAGCATAACACTCGGCATGCAGCAAACCCTGCTCTAATAGCATGGTTTAGTAAACATGCCCCTCTGTTTCCTATATTCAGTACTTCACATGCTACCAAGAAGGCAATGATCAAAGCTCTTTGATTATTGCCCATTCTCAGTGTGGGTTAAAGTATACTATTCAACTAGCTGTATAATTTTAATTGCTGCCTTTAGAGATTTTCTTAGAGGTGGAGTTTCATTAGGGGATGAAACAATACACGTGGAGCTCGATCCCAGTACCGGCACATCCTGGCCATCTGGACGGCCCCATTAAGACCCGATTCTTCACTGCGGGAGCAAGATATTCCTGTGGGTGCAGGATAGGGCCCTAAAATAGTCCAGCGTATCCCTGCAGGGATGTCCTCCCTGCAAGCTGGTCCCACAGCCGCATTGCCTGACCCCCCCTGTTACCCACTGTCTGACCCCAAACTGGGCAGCCGGGGCCTGGATTGGGTGGCAGGGACCTACCATGCACTGATCCCAGACTTTAGGGGAGTTCCCAGGCCCGACTGGAGTTGCTTCAGCTGCTTATTCTACCTCCGCAGTGGAATAAGCAGCAGGTCTCTCCCCCAGTCAAGGGCATACAGGGCCATGACCTGAATCGACCCTGTACGTCCTGCTGCCTCGTCCCACCCCTGCTCCGCTCACTCCCCACCCCTCCCGCTGTCTCTGCCCGTACTGTGGTTCTGGCTGTGTGGGGAGGGAGGGATGCGGAATCCGGGCAGAATGACTAGCAGGACTGCACATCCCACTGGGACATACAGCCCTGCTAGGCACCTTGCAGAATCAGGCCCATAGGATCTAATTTAGTAATGTATGCATGTACCTTTAAATAAAGCAAGCCACAAGCCCCATTAACCTTAGTGGGCCTATTTACTAAATACAGGTATAATTTCCCTTGCCTTTCACTTTATTATTTTGATATATATACTAGGTATATGCACAGGTAACAAAAAATGGAAAGATTTGCAAAAAATAAATTAACAATTTTCAGGTATCTTATTTAGTTATTTTCACGCACTCATTTTAATAGGACATTTTTAGTGCATGCTGAATAGATTTAGCATGAACTAATCAACAAGTTAAGGCATGCTGAGTTAGTGTGCATTAAATCAATTTAGAATGAATTACATTTTTAAGGTGCACCAATGAATGGAATTTGTACAAATGAATGCACATCCCTAATATATACCAGATTGTAGTGGTTTGTTTGAATTTGCTGCAGTGTGTCTTCTCTGAATTCAGCTGTGTTCTTGAATGTTAAATTGGAAAGCATAACAGGTTTATGCTATAAGCAAATGTCTGAGAGTTTTAAAGAATCTGTGTGGTTCTACTTCCATCTATAATAGAACACCATTGCTTTTTTGGGGAGGGATTATTTATTTATTTTATTTATTTAAACGGACTTGGTATACCGCTTTATCATGAAATCAAAGCGGTTGGCACAGCAAACAATCAATGAAGGGAGAGTTGTCATTAGCATGCAGTGTGAGAATTGTCACAGTGTATGTATCTGTAAATATGTATCTTAAGCGCACGCTGTATATAGCTCACATCAAAATCATCCACACGCACTCACGCAGCACACTGTGACAATTCTCACACTGCATGCTAATGACAACTCTGCCTTCATTGATTGTCTGCTGTGCCAACCGCTTTGATTTCATGATAAAGCGGTATACCAAGTCCGTTTAAATAAATAAAATAAATAAATAATCCCTCCCCAAAAAAGCAATGGTGTTCTATTATAGATGGAAGTAGAACCACACAGATTCTTTAAAACTCTCAGACATTTGCTTATAGCATAAACCTGTATGGCAAAGAAAAAATGGAGAGATTTGCATATAATTACTGAGATCATGCATATGTCATTTATGAAGAGAAAATCTAGGCATCTCACTGTTAAATCCTGACAGTTGGCATCACTGAAGAGCTCAAATACTTTTGAGTTTCAGTTGGCAGAGGGTCATTAAAACAGAATTTGTAGAGACATTAACTCTCCTCGCTTCTCGCTGAGTGACATTTTGCTATTAATAGTTTGCTGAAGGTTTGCAGAAAACATTTTAACAAGAGAGTCCATAATAAGGTACCTATACCATTGCAAATGGGGAAGGGAAAAGGGTGAGAGATGAGGAGCTGATTGATTATCATGAAATTATCAGTGTGCATAGGTTAACAGAGGAGAGACCAGCAAGAAAAGAGTTGTAAAATACATGGAAATACTTGAAAAGTAAGACAAGAAATGATTCGTTTTTGCCCATTATCCTTTGCCATGAGTTCTACATCAGGTTTGACCTGAGACCAAAAAAATCATACTGGTAAAAAAAAAAACAAAAAAAACCAACCAAAAAATGATATATGCAATTCCTGAGCTGGGAGATGTGCAAATATCTTCTACCATTTTCTAGTTTTGCAAATGTATTTCTGATGTGTTCAGCATGTTATTTATATTCAATGATAAATAATCACACGTAAAAGGGTCTGGAAATGAAGGCATATGGGGTGTGGAATACCCAAAAATGTACATATTTGAGGCCTATTTTTTAAAGGCAATATAGGCGTCTATTTGCCTTTATAAAATAGACACAGGAGCATGCCCAGTAACATCTGTGTAGTTTGCCTTCTTACTTTAGGGGGGCAAAGGGTAAGGAAGTCATACGGACAGTGGGGGCAGGGGTACCAGATCACTATTAGTGTCTGCAACATTTGGGGGGGCTACTGCTCCCAATGCCCCCCCCCCCCCGCCAAGCTATGCCTATGCCCAGTAGTGCACAAACTCCCCATTACAAATTTATATCTGCTCTGGCATGCATATTTTATAAAATACATCTGTACATCACAGATCTGTCTTGTCTGCCCACTTTCTGTCCCGGGAAGACCTATGCACGATGCTGGTATAAATACGCATGATTTTGTTAGTGCTCTTACTTATATACTACACTAGCGGAATAAATTGTGGATACACCTGTAAAATTTGAGCTCGCCGCGATAATATCTGTCTTACGTACGTTAATTAAGTATTCTATATATTAAATACTCTATGCAGATTGTTGCCATAACATTTGGGAACCTATTACAAATGAATATCATCAGCATTTATCAGAAAAAAACTTCGATTTGGAGTCACACAAGGCAATTGGTGTCTTTTTCTGAGGAAAATGATATTTTTCATGAAACTGTCCATTCACTTTATGTTTATGTTTATTTAGAATTTGATATACCGCTGGATTTATGCAGAATCTCATGTATAAGCTGACACTTCAGATAATGTGTGCTATACTGCCAGGTGTATACAAGCTGTATTGAAGTCATATTTGTGCTTTTGTTATTTTTACAAATTTATTGTATTTTTTTGTGAAAATATTTAAAAAAAATGACAAATGCTTAATAAAAAGTTTCCAATTTGGAATATGTTGTTGTATTTTGTAGATTAATGATGACAGCAACAAAGAGAGTAGACTGGTCTCCTAAAAAGAGAGCAGCAGCCATTACTTTGAAAAATGATGGGTACAGCTTTCGTGAAATCGCTCAGAAGATGGGCCATGGAGTGATAGCATCTGGTGTACAAAAGTTGTGTGCTCGCTTCAAAGTCACTGAAAGTGTTGCAACTCAGAAGGGAAGAGGAAGGAAAAAGTCTACAACTCCAAAAACTGACAGAATGATTGTTAGGCTGGCTTTAAAAAATCGTAAATCACCTGCTAAGGACATCCATCAGAAACTTATGCATCTTGGTGAGTCCGTTACTGATCAAACTGTTCGAAACAGGCTACTCAAATCTGGTCTAAGGGCAAGAATTCCAAGAAAGAATATTCAGAAAAGGTTTCTTTTTTGGAATTCTTGCCTTCAGACCGGCGTTGAGTAGTGTCAGACGGCTGCCTGGGCGAGAATCTTCACAATCTTGGCAAGTGCATATATCTATATGATTTGCAAGGGATTGTGGGCAATGTAGTTCATTCACACCAGACACAGCTGCTGACAATAATTTAGTTGTGCTCAAGTGTTAAAGCCAATAAGATATTTATTTATGGGGTTATTTCTCCCAACACAGATATGCTTGGTAGCACATAAATCAGGTTACTTGCTTCCAGTGTTTAACTTGGAAAACCAAAATCAAAATCAGGAAAACAACATTCAAACTTGTCAGGCATTAGCTAATGTTTTCTTAGCATATATCAAACAACAAACGAAAAGCCACAAAGAAAAAAACTGTTCTTTTCAGGTTAACTTCTGATAACTTCCCACATAGATTCAGAAGTGATTCTCTCCTACCTCACAAGCAATTAAGTAAGGCTCAATTGCTAGCAGTTATCCAGCTGAAACCCCTTAGCTGGCTTGCTTTCTACTGTGTGGGTCAAATCCTGCTTCAGGAGCTTTTCTGAGTAGATTAAAGAACAAGTTTGTATTTCTTTGTGATGGTTGCTGTACTTTGTAACAGAAAGTTACCAAAGGAGTTTAGACAGAGAGCAGTCCACATAAACACATTCTTCATCTGCAATCATTCCCCCTTCTTCAACAAGCATGGGTTCAATATCATGGATTGGCATAGATGAATCTCTCAATGGAGCACTTTCAGGAGAATACTTGTTTCCCTGCTGTCTTTCAAGGTTATAGCTAGGGCATAGATCAGTTTTCATGCCTGAGCTTCCATTGCTGTTAGAGTTCCTCTCTATATAGCCTGGCCAGTATTTAGTCCAGTTCTTATGTCCAGCCTTCCAATCCAGATCCCTGGACACTGGATCTCTCTTCACATACCTTCTGGCATGGGTCTTAGGGTCCCTTCCACGTGCAACCGTCTCCCTCACAGGTAGCGTCTGGAGATTCCTAGCTCTGCAGCACCATTCCTCTGGCTTTCCCCAGTCCAAGGGTGTATGCTGGCCCTTGGAATGCCTCCCAGTATACGTACTGCTCTGGACTCTTCTAGACCTCTCAAAGGCTTTTCTCTTCCTTCTTCCAAAGGGTTTCCTGCCCTCTCTGTCCGTCCGGTTTGGCTTCTGCTTCTGATGATCCTTCAGATGAAACTGATGATCAAGCTCAAGCTCAAGCTCAAGCTCAAGCTGATTCTCAGGATGATGAGGATGATTCTCTGTAGAATAAACTCTACCTTTATTCTGCCTAGATGAGTGCTCCTCCCTAACACAGCGCAGCTGTGCTGAATCAGGCCCTGCCCTTTGAGATGAGTGCTTAGGGATTACCTCATAGCCTTCCTGATTGAACACACATTTCCCCACTTCAGCTCCTCTAATGGCTGTTGGAAACCTGGTGCATTCTGGGACTGGTAGTCTTTTATGGCAAAATTCTGTTTTCTTATTTCTACCAGAACTGACAGGTTGCTTGTTCAGAGTCACTTCACATTTTCTATAGCTCCTTTCTGAGCTATGATAAGCTTCCTTATCACAGTAGCCTGTTTCGAACAGTTCGATCAGTAACGGACACACCAAGATCCATAAGTTCCTGGTTGATGTCCTTGGCAGGTGATTTAAGATTTTTTAAAGCCAGCCTAACAATCATTCTTTCAGTTTTTGGAGTTGTAGACTTTTTCCTTCCTCTTCCCTTCTGAGTTGCAACACTTTCAGTGACTTTGAAGCGAGCACACAACTTTTGTACACGAGATGCTGTCACTCCATAGCCCATCTTCTGAGCGATTTCACAAAAGCTGTACCCCTCATTTCTCGAAGTAATGACTGTTGCTCTCTTTTTAGGAGACCAGTCAACCCTCTTTGTTGCTGCCATCATTAATCTACAAAATACAACAACATATTCCAAATTGGAAAATATTTATTAAGCATTTGTCTTTTTTTTTAAATATTTTCACTAATAAATAAATTTGTAAAAATAACAAAAGCACAAATATGACTTCAATACAGCTTGTATACACCTGGCAGTATAGCACACATTATCTGAAGTGTCAGCTTATACATGAGATTCTGCATAAAACCTGCTTAAAGTGGATCGACAGTTTCATGAAAAATATAATTTTCCTGAGAAAAAGACATCAATTACCTTGTCTGACTCCAAATCAAAGTTTTTTCTGATAAATATTGATGATATTCATTTGTAATACGTTCCCAAATGTTATGGAAACAATCTGCATTGAGTATCTAATATATAGAATACTTAATTAACGTAAGTAAGAGAGATATTAGTCGCGGAGATCTCAAATTTTATAGGTGTAGCCACAGTTTTTTCCACTAGTGTATATTCTACTGTGCAATTTTATAGGAGCATTTTCCACATGTTTTACAGGTGGAGAAAGCTTTATAACATTATCCCTGCAGTGAGAGACTGGCTTACCCAAGTCTGCAAGAGGAAACATGCTCTTTGTGTTTGCATTGCATAAGAATTCACTTACAGTTTATTTTCTCATGAAACAATAGGACTTTTTTATTTAAAAAGAGTATTTTATATTCAACTCTATACAAAGGAAACCTTTTGGTACTCTGAAACACAATACATGCAATGCAAATTCTAGAAATGGGTTATGGCTTTTGTAAACTAAAAACAATATCATCAACAATAAAGGCTTGCTCAGTTATTATGCCGTCACTCCGCACATTTTTAGAATGGTTTTTTTTAAAATCAATCTTTTTTTTTAAATTCTATTGTTTCAGCTAAGTCAGCGCTTTGCAGAAATAAGCAGTGTTGCCTCTGAAGGGGAAAAGAATTTATATGCATCAGAACAAGTTCATTTTCCAAACGAAGCACAAAGAATAGAGACGGAGCTAATCCTAGAGGGAATGAGTGTGGACTTGCATATGCAGCCCCTGCCTGTCACTGCTGCTTCAGATACTAGTAAACCAGAGCCAAAACTGCAGGATGCTGGAATGCATTTTACAGAGTCTTATATAAGTCAGCCCCCAGCAGAGGAATATGCTAAAGTTACCACAAACAATGATGAGCTTTCTTTGGAATACACTAAGGCTTTATCAAGGGAGGTCTTGCCTGAAACAGATCAAAGTGAAACTATCCACCTTGCAGATGCTATCACAAGCAGACAAGGAATTGCGTCTGTAGATAGTTCAAATGGTAAAACAGATAGTGCCTCAGGAAATGAGATGATAGAACAGTTAATCATTGGTGAGAAGCCTACTGATACTTACAAAGAGGCCAGTGAAATGAGACCAGAAGCAATTTCTTTGGAAGGTGATGATGAATCGGTGCAATTAGTAGAAGCATTAGATGATAATGCTAATCCAGCTTCTGGTGTCTATACAGTGCAAGTGACTCCAGATTCATTGCTTAAAGATAACATTGACTCTGGGAAAAAAACTGAAGAGACTATAAAGGACAATGAGGTTCAGTTAAAGGGGATGTGTGTGGATGAACTTACGAATTTCGGCGCCTTAAACAATTTCACAAAAAACCCTGAATTTAACGAAACAAGAGGGCACAGAACATCAAGTGATGCCAACAAGAGCGAGAATTTAGTGGAGGAGGATAACAAGTTAGATGTTTCTCTGGTAATTAACGAAGACGTGATTAGTTGCCCATTTAGTCTGAATTCTTTTACTTTACTTACAGGACATAGTTGTGATTCAGAATGCACAAATATATTGCCATCAGACAATAAACAGGAAATCACTATGGGTGAGTCCTTCCCAGTGGAAGATCATATAATTGATCTAAAGAGCTCTAAAGAGTCCCATGAATTCATGGATTTTGTAGAACATACATTTGATGGCAAAAGATATGATCAGAAAGCTTCTGAAAGCATGGGTAAAGAAGATCAAATTCCTCTAGCTCCTATAAACAGGATGGACACACATTTTTACCAACCTGAAGCTGAAAATGAGAAATCTGTTTGGACTACTCAGGATAATCAACTTTGTATCCCATCTGAAAATGAACATTTGAGTGCTCCAGAAAGTCGGCTATTGAAAGATGACGACATCAAGGAAGAAGTAGATAACAAAGATGTTAGTGTTGCGCGTGATCATACAAGCTATTTACACAGTATTCCTACCAAATTGCTTACATCTGAAGAAATACTGAAATCTGAAGTCTCTTCCATAGATGATGATACTGTGTTAGAGGAGAAGGCTTCTAGTATTCCATGCATATTTAAAATAACATCTGAAAGCACTGTGGAAGGCATGCCAGCAAGTGAAAGAAAAACAGCCAATTGCCTATCTCAAGAGATGGTAGAAACCGATAGGTTTATGGGGGAAGAGGAAATACTCATCCAAAAATCTGAAAGAACTGAAGGTTCGCATTATGCGCTTTGTGAAAGCAATGCAGTGGGTGCAACAGATTACATCTTATTTAAAAAGGAATCTGGGTTTGATTTTCAGAATACGGATGTAGATGAAACTCTGCAAAAAGAAATCATTTCTAAAGATGAAATCCACGCGAAAGATGACCTTAAACATATTCTACCTATAACTGAAACTGTATTGGCTACCGTTTATGAAGGTGATGTCTTTTTTGGGCAGGATTTGAAATTACAAGAGTCACCTGAAGTTCTGGAACATTTTGAACAAAATCCAGTTACTGAGGTGGCATCTGATTTGAGTTTTCTTGAAGAAACAAAGCTATCAAGTTATGATACTGATCTTGTGTCTGACTACTCTTATGGTGTATCTGCTGACACAGTTACTGCTAAGGAAGATGATATGTCACATCCAATTATGACGTCTTCATTTGAACACCTAACCAACATATCTACTGAATCAGGATACAATATTGGTACCACCAGTGAAATTCCATTTAGTCTTAAAAGTTTATACATTGATGATGAAGCCGGCACTAATTCTCTTTCAGTGTCTGAACAGGAAAGTGAAAAAGATGCAAGCAGTTTTTTCATCCAGCAAGAGAGCAGATATGAAGAATCTTTGGATAGGCCGGTGATTTTGATCAGTGAGCCAAAGGAAGAAGGGAAAGCAGAGACTCAGGACTTACTAACTCAAGAAAACATAACAGAAATATCTAGCAGCATGCAACCAGAAAGCTTTCAAGTTCCTTATTACCTAGCTGCTGCTAATCAGAAATGTGAAGAGCCTAATCTATCTAGGGAGTTTTTAGTTTTAAAACGCATCGGCTATAAAATTTTGTACTTTCTGATGTTTGTTGTACTTGCTGTGATAACATACCATTGTGATTTGATGGTTTGTTTTACAGTCTATCTTTTCTTATTGTACTGGTTATATTGGGAGGGAGGGAAGCGCAAGGAGGCAGTCAAAAAGGAGTGACTGTTTTGTGCTTTCTAATCTTAAAATACTTTGTGATGCAATAAAAAAAGAACATTTAACAGAAATGTTCATTCTTCCTGAAATAAAGGTCATTTTTTTAGAAAAATCCTTAAGAAGACAAACGTGAAGGATGCTTTTTCAAATAAGTAATTTTCTACATAGGACCATTTTGTTTGGATTATTAAATAGCTAACCAATATGACATTGGAAACACGTTAAGTTAAAATTAGGTGCAGCTGTTGTTCCTTATCAAGCTGTAATGATGCAATGATTCACATCTCTGCAGTATTTCCAGGTCATTTTTTGCATTCATCTGTTGCCATGAAGTTTCAGTATTTTAATGAGTTTTAAAGGTTTTGTATAGTAGATAAGTACAGAATGGCATTACTCTATTATGACTAACTAATTTAATATTTACCCTACAATGGGTAGTTTGCTAAGTAATCAGTCAATACATCTGTTGGGTTAAACTCATAGGTAGTGTAAATGATATTTTAATAATTCTGTTTAGTTTTATGCAGAGCTGTAGCTAGGGGTGGGCTAGAGGGCATCTGTCCAAGGCACACAAAGCCCATGGGGGGGGGGGGGGCAGAATACTGACTGTAATGTAAGTATAGGTTCATGGTAAACAATACGTCAGGCAGAGTGCTGCTGATCCCCTACCAATTGGGTTGGTGGGGGGAGGGGGGGGGGACAGGAAAGAAGGTTGGGGATCAAAGTGGAGAGGGTTCGGGGAGAGGAAAGCAGGCATCAGGGTGGAGACGGGTGCGAGAGAGAAGCACAAATATGCTGGTTACAGCTCTGGTTTTCTTTCTCAATAGGTAATGATGATGATCATTAGAAAAAGAGGAAAGGGTTGAAGTACATCATGATACCGGATCACAAGATAGGCTATTTTAGACGTAATATTTCGTGAGAATAGAAAACCAGTTCCTGCACCACAGAGCAGAGAAAGATTTAAAGATAGAGCTATTGGTTGGTTATTATAAATTTGCACAAAGATTTATAGATGAGGTCATTTCAAAATAATATATGTATATATAAATTATATATATTTTGTATGTGAAAACTGGGTAACACCATTGAAGAATTTCTGTGAATTTAGTATATTTCCAGAAAAATCTTATTCTGTTTTTCATCACTGTTGCTTAAGAAGACATTCTTATTTATCTAGTATTAAATACAAATGTCCAAATGATTTCATTGTGTGTAGCATGCTTGCAACTGACTTAATTTTCTTTTCAAAGAATACTAATAGGTTTTAACCAGAGTCGGCCCCAGGCTTGGCTCAAGGTGTTGGCACTCTAGGTAACCCTTAAACCATATGCCCCCTCCCCCTCTAACTTTGCTTGATGGATGGCCAGCCCTGGTTTAACTGTACAACAACTTAATGATCCTGAATTTTGGAAAATAGTTTTAAATCCCTATAGTGACTTGTAGTAGCCACTGCATGAACTGGGATGGGTAGCTGGAAAGAAAGGTGCCTATGATATTGGTTTCTCACCATATCTTTCAACTAACTGGGGTATCCAGGTTGTGTGAGTTCTTCCATCTTTTCTCTGGGGTACTAATGTATGGTCTACAAAGTGTATACAGATTCCTACCTGTTTTATTAAAAAAGATTTCCAAAATCGGGGTTCTCACAATTTAAAGTACAATACCACTGCCAAACCACATGACCTGTGATGTTTGCAAGGATAATAAAGAATTTTAGATGCTGTTTCTGAACATGAAGTTGTTGTAGTCCTTATTTGAATAATTTGAACTGCAGCTGGGAACATCACAACAAACTGTGCACTTTGCATATACTTGAAAGATTCCTAGATGACTCGTCTATGATATAGGTTTCTCTAGATGATCAGATTCCAAACTGTGGGCTGCAGCCCCTCGTGGGTTACAAAATCCTCATTTGGGGTTATGACAATAGTTGGAATAAAGGCCTTGGACAAACAGCTTCATCAGCCTGTGCAGACCAACTGGACACTATAACTCAGCTTGTGTGTGTTTGATGAGAGATGGAGCCTGCAGCAGCATGATCGGTCAACACTAGAAGTTGGTGTAAAGCAAAGAACGTTGGAAAGAGGTAAGGCTGTGGTCACCTGAATTTTGACATAGGGGTTGCACTTGAAAAATGCTTGGAAAGCACTGCCCTAGAGAGCAGGCTGTCCTAATATCTGAATCCTGAATTCATAAACCATTGGAATTGTTTTATGAACCAGACATTTTACTAATGGCTAGCATACACTAATGCTATTAATGTGCATTATCTGCTGCAGGGCCAATGGTATTTATTAACTATTAGTAAATGTTTCTCTTAGTTTCAAATGTATGTTATTTTTTACAATATATTTGGAAACCTATTTAAAATAGCACATTTTCGTGCTATTTTACTGCAGGAAAATTACAATGGAATTTACTAACCTGTGGTACTATGGTTTAGTGACGTCATGGTAAAATTCTTAACATTACTGCTGCTGGAAACATTGCACGTTCCTGGACACAACAACTCGTGACAGAGGCTCCAATTTGGGCTAGACCTATAAAGAATTGTCTATTTTTCCTTGCAATTCACCTCTCAAGTGCTCTAATTGTAATAAAGTAGTAAGCCCCTGGCCTCTTTCTTGACTCCTACCTCTACACTGTCTCTAAAATTGTAAAATGGTCCACCTTATACAGGTCTCATTCTGTCAAAAATTGCTGCCACCCTCTGCTCCTTGATCCTGTCTACCCCCTCCCCATCCACTTACCACATCTCATTGGTTATCCAGTAGGGAATGGGAATGTACCCCAGGTGTTCCTACTACGGCAGCACTATTTTTCAAAATGGCAGCACCTGATCCCTAGCAGTGCATTGTAATGTCCCGCTAGAAGCCATCCACGGTTGTTTTCTGGTGTCATTAGAGAAAAGTGCTGGAAAATGAAAATAGCTTCCTTCTAGCTGTACGCCATTATGTATAGCTGTGTGGTAGGCAGCAACATTTTGAAAGATTGTGCCACCCAGACAGAGTGCACAGATTTTAGAGGTCTAGGGGATGGTAAATATTTTTAAAGAAAGGGTTGGAGCTAAGAAGAATTTTTATAGATAGTCTGGAGAAGAGTTTGCGGAGGGCTTGGAACTTAATACTTTATTACACTTAGACCACAAGAGAAGTGGTTAGCTTGGTGGCGTAGGGGGCTTTTTTGTTTTCAAATGGATGGCTTCTTTTACATCATCACCTGAGAGGATTGGCTTGAACATTAGCAGGTTGGTGCTCCTTGGAAATCATTGCAAACAGAGCTTCGTTGACTTTCTCTAATAAGATTTTGAGATTTAGATACTTTTAAGTCCTTGGTCTATTTCAATAAAGGTTTCATCTTTACTTAGTTACTTTGTAGGTTTTTTTTTTTAGTTATTTTTTTATATTAATGCTAAAATATGGCCCCCTAGCTTTAAATTCCATAAGAACTTTATCTCGCAACTACTTCTTTGCAATATGCATATATTCCAACGTGCCGCAGGGCCGGGTCCTGAGGCTGGTATAGTAACCAGGTTCCCGGGGCCCGGGCTTTGCCAGTGGTTTGCGCGGGGGTAGGGAGGGTGGGTGAGCAAGGAGTGCAGAGCATTCTTCAAATCACCCCACGTCAAATGCGTGGGGCGATCCTATTGGTGGACAGCGATCTGGGGGCAGGGCAAGCAGGAGGCATGGGAGACCTCCGGAGCGTGGTCTTCCTTTTCCTGCTTGCCCTGCTAGCAAAAAGGTGTGTTGACGGCGGGGTTTGGTTTCTGCGGCATGGTGAGGTTTCGGGCGGTATCGTGGC
Source organism: Ichthyophis bannanicus (assembly GCA_033557465.1). Lineage (NCBI taxonomy): Eukaryota > Metazoa > Chordata > Amphibia > Gymnophiona > Ichthyophiidae > Ichthyophis > Ichthyophis bannanicus. Next base: position 169,203,807 of record CM066038.1, read on the forward strand.
CAGGTACGGAGGGTTTGTAGAGGGAGTCTGAAGGGGGGGGGGTTCTTCATTTTTCACGCTTGGGGGGGGGCAGTGAGTTTAGAGCAGTGTGTTTGGTGGGGAGAGGGTGTTGTACGACAGCAGGCTGAGGGGAGAATAAAAAAAAAACACCTTGGGGTGGTTAAGTAGTCCAGGGGTTGAGCAGGGAGCCCACAGGCACTCTTTGGGGTCTTGGAAGTCAGTTAACCTTCCCTGGCTGCAGGGTACAGGCCTGGCAATTAATTTATTCAAGCACAAGGAGTTGGCGGTCAGGAGTCCACACTGTATTTAAGCACACATTGCACTGTTATTAAGAGCAGTCTGTGGTGGGGAAAGGGGGTTTGATTTGTGGTCAAGGGTAACTTCAGTTTTAATTTTGATACCTTGTGGTGGGGGGGGGGGGATTGTACAGCCCTGCCAAGGTCTACAAGCATGGTGTGGATCCCAAATGGGCAGAAGGCGGGTAGGAGGAGTGGAGGTTCAGGGTCGGGACCTGCCGGAAAACGGACCAGTGGGCGGGGGCAGTGCCGCATGGTCATACAGAGGCAGGTTCAAAGGGATCGACAGCCAGAGGTTCGCTGACAGTCGGGGGCTCAAGAAAGGGAGCAAGGAAGTCGCAAAGCAGGAGGCTCGGGAGGGGTTCAGGAACACGGTACAGGATAGGGGGTTCCACGGGTGAGGTCTTGGGAACAGAGGGGGCAGGGATGATACGGCTGGAGGAGGCTGGTGCAGGAGCAGTAGGGTCTAGTGTGGTCGCCAGTGCCGAGCAGCCGAGGGGGGGCGGGGGTGTCGGCGCATGCTGCTGGAGCAATGGGAGAGTGGGGTGTGGAGGCAGACGGGCAGAGTGCCGACATGGTAGGGCATGGCACACCAGGAGTTTCTTTTCCAACTCCCTTTTCTGGGTACTATACACCGTGTCATCCGGGCGGGCGCTTTCCACATCCAGCATTCGCTGGGACTCCCGGTCATTGGTCTTTTGGGGCAGGACAATATGGTGGAATGGGGCTGTGGGGTTACAGGTGGAGTGATGGGCCGGGAGTGGGGTTCGGTGGGGCAGGGATGATGCCTGTGAGGGGTATAGCTGGGTGGGAGGCCAGGGGCATGGGCTCTTCAGCTTGGAGCTGGGGAGGTAGGGAGAGTAGGGTGGCTAGGGCTCCTGGGGCTGTTGCTGCTGGTGTTTCTCCTTCTCTATCTGTTTAGGTCCCAGAGAGTTTGGATATACGAATGAGTATGTCTGACCCCGGATGGGCCAGTGGAGCGGTGCAGCCCAGCCCGGTGGCCGGATCACAGACTGTGAAGCGAGCGAGCGTCGTCCAACCCAGAGGCTGGTGGGTATGCGGGCGGTGAGGCTGGCTTCGGAGGCGGGACCCATCCTTTGGGGCGGGCCTCGAAGTTGGCAGGAAGGCTAAGGTGAAGCATAGATGTGGACACCATTGTCGGTGCAATTCGTCTTCGTCGTCGTCCTCGACCTCGTCCGGGGATTCTTCGGTGGGCTCTGCAGCAGTGGCAGTCGAGAAGGGCGATGGATCTGGTCCCACTGTAGTCCATTGTGTGGAGCTTTGGGAAGGGGTACTACAGAAGTTGAGGCATCGGATTAAAAGGTGCAGGTGTATTGATATCTTTCGCCTGCTGGAGGGAAGGAAAGGCTCGGGAGAAAGCAGAAAGAAGCGTAAAGAAGACGAAAAAGTGGGTAGGCTGCGGAAGGTTTCCCATAATACCCTTAATTGTACGCGGGCTTTCTTAAGGTTAGCGAGCGTATGGGGACATTACTATCCGGGACAATATGGTACATTGATAGCTTACGCAGATGCGATATTAGCAGCGTCGCAGGCCCACAAGGGCTAGGTTTGGCTAAATTATGATGAGGAATTCAGAGACATGATGGAAGAAAATGTTCAACTCTCATGGGGGACGAAAGACATTAATTTGTGGCTGACTCAAATGTCTGCAAAGAACAGGTCGGGGGGAGTGGGGGGAGACGGATCTCGGGCAGCGTCTCAAGCAGCAATGGTGGGCATGCAGTCATTTCGAGTACCAGTCGCCTCCACTGCTCAGCCGAAGGGAGGTACAGGAGGGGGAGATGTGTGCTGGTGTTTTAACAAATCTTCCTGTCCTTTCCCGGACTGTAAGTTTAGACATGCCTGTTCCCTTTGTGGGGGTGGGCATGCAGCCACAAAGTGTAGACAAAAAGGGGTGGCAGGAGCCCCAGTGGGAAGTAAGTGAGGGAGAAAGTTGTGTATTGGCTACTACTCCCATAAAGGTTGATGCGTTGCGTCCATGGTTGCTTCGTTATGGGGGGTGCAGGCAGGGCAAGGCGTGGAGGGTGAGTTTGTTAGGTTTTTTGGAAGGATTCCGTTTCACGGCGTGGTGGTGGGTGGTAGAGTGTCTAAGAATTCCAGTTCAGTAAGGTCTTTGGTTGATGTTGTCCATATGAAAATTGAGGCCGAATGTGCCTTGGGCCGAATAGCTGGTCCATTTCAAGAACTCCCATTTTCGCCTTTTATTGTTTCTCCATTGGGAGTAGTCCCCAAAAAGGAACCAGGTAGTTTTAGGTTAATTCATAACTTTTCTTTCCCGCCTGGGAATTCCGTGAATGATCACATTCCTCATGAGTTGTGCATGGTTTGTTATGCTTCCTTCGACACGGCAGTCGCGTTGGTATGGCAGTGCAGGTCAGGTGTACTGATGGCGAAGGTGGACATCGAATCGACATTTCGATTGTTGCCGGTTCACCCTTCGGCATTTCCGCTGTTATAATCAATGTGCATACTTTCCAACTCTGCCTGTCCTCTGCCTAGACCACGTTCCAGGCTATATCTAATGACAAAGTATGTACCTTCTTGTATTTTGCAAACCACCCAGAATTTGAGATGTGTGGCATAAAAAGGTTTTAAACATTAAACAGTAGCCAGTTGGTATTTTATAAAAGGCCTTTTCTGTATGCACTTTGCCACATAAGCATGAATAGACTTTATAAAATTACCCTTCCTAGGCTAGAGCAAGGAGATTAATACCAAGTAAAACCTGTGACAAAACAGCAGGCAGGTACAAATGGGAGGAATGGGTGAGCCAAAATGGTCCCTTTCCACCAATATTTTCTCTGTTTCTGTATTTAGATCGATGGGATTAATTATTTTTAAAGAATTCTTTGACACCGATTAAGCTGGGATTTCTATGACAAACTGATTTCCAGGACATGACACTTGTTACAGATGTGTGGTTCAGAGTATAAAATCCCTAAGAATTTTCTGGTGTTAATAAAGTTTTGGCTTTTTTTTTGGACGTTTTAGGAAGTATATGATTGACAGCTGAGCACTCAAGATGTCTATAATGCACAGCTATAATTTATATACTTATAAACATTTTCATTTAATTTACATGCCATTCCTTTTATATATATTAAAATGTATCTTGTCATTGCAAATATGTTTGAAGTTATTTAATGAGGTGGGGGTTAAGGAGTAAGAGGAGAAGGATGGAATCTAAGGCAGATGTGAACAATGCTTGAAATTATTGGCTATGGTGCAAAGCTTTTAGCTCTTCAGTTAAAGAATGCGAAAATTGCCGTATGACTCACTAAGCCCTACCTCTTCTCTGCCTGAGTTTCTCCCCTCACTCACAGTAAGTGAAAAAAAAAACATGCAAAACCTTCCAACTATAAAGTCACTGTTGGGCAGATATTAAGCAGACGTTTTGTGCGTTCACTGGTGGGTGGCAAACACATAACTCCCCTCTTTGTAGATTTTTAAAAATTGTACAGATGTTGGGCTCCTTTTACTTAGGGGCCAGGATGGGGTGTGGCTGAGTTGATACCAGAATATATCCAGATAGTGCCGACAAAATCAGAGCTCAATACATGTATTCAGAGGAAAGGTGCAGGGCCCAAACATTTTTTTTTTCATTTTTCATCTATTTAATTTTTTTCTAATGGAGTACCCTATCATGCAATGGGGCACACTATTGCTGCTTTCATTTCAAAATGAAAACATATCCTTAATATTCAGCACTGCTATCTAAACAGATAGCGATGCTGACTATGCATACTGGGCCCAGTATTCAAAAGAGTTTATCTGGTTGGCAGTGCATGCTAACTGGACAAACCTAATGGAGTCTGATATTCAGAGCCACCGTTCAGAGTCTGCCACTGAATGTCGCCTCTAACTGCCACAGCACTGTCGGATAGTGCTAGAGCAGTCCATGAGCGGGCGAGGGTGCTGTAAAGGCTCATCCAGTTTGCAGTAATTTTCAGCCCATAAACCAGATAAGTGGTCACATAAAGTTAGACCAAAAAAGGAGGCCTAAATTTATGTCATCTGGCAATCATGATCAGGGCTGTACCAAGCTATAAATCTGCCCTGTGTGACTTACAAAACTGGCACCTCCCTCTCATTCAGCCATTCGCAGGAACTTGCTCTTATTGAACATCCTGGAAACCTAGTGATTACATCAGTGCTCCTTCCATACTTGCGCCTTGTGCAACTGCTCCGCTTGCACAGCTAAGGAAGACAGAGGTATATAGATGATACCTAAGGAGTGTAGTACTGAAGTCCCACCTCCAGTCTGGCAGCCTCTTGGTTGTCATGGAGAAGAGGTCACGTGAAAGGAGAGCATCACCTTGCTGTGGCAGGAAGTGATCCTGTAGCTAGGACCTATCCTCCAGCTGATGTAAAACCCTCTCGCACTGAGAAGGTTTCTCCAGGGTCATGTGCCCATGAGGGAAGAGTTAGGATAGCATTTATAGTTGACAATTCGATCATTAGGCATGTCGATAGCTGGGTGGCTGGTGGGACATGAGGATCTCCTGGTAACATGCCTGCCTGGTGCAAAGGTAGCAGACTTCACGTGCCACCTAGAAAATGTTTTAGATAGTGCTGGGGAGGAGCCTGCTGTCTTGGTACATGATCTTTGAAGTGTATTATATATAACAAAAGGGGTTTCTATCTTGTCCTTTCTGTTTTTAATTAATAATTTTGTAAGAACTGTGTGAAAAATCCTTGATAAAATTACCTTCCAAAGGTGTAAACTGGCTGTCTGAAAACAGAATTTCTGCAATCAAGTGAAAAGTATGCATGGTGTCCCACAATGTAGGTACTTTTAACTTTAATGTGCATTTAGGTCAGGGAAGGAAAATTGTGCATGATGGGGCATGTTTACTAAACTGCACTGTTAGCACAGGTTTTGCCATGAACTAAGGAGGTTATTTTGGAAGTCCTATTCGTGCTTTGGATGTCTGGAAATGGGCATAGAGACGTCCAAAGCACAGAGATGTCTCCAGAGCCATTTTAGAAGCTGGGTCTATACAGTAGATATCCTCAGCGTGAGGACATCCAAATCTGAATTGGGGGCATGGTGGAGGCATTACTGGGGCGTTCCCAGGAACCTGGACATCCCTGCCTGATCTCAGAAACATTCTTGATGTCTGGAATCTCATCTAAGTTTAGACCTGCTCCAGGCATCAGGAAAACAGCAGGAAAATTAGCATTGGTGTTATTAACGCACGCTAATTGCAAATGTTGTACTTACCGCTACCCCTTGAGCTGACGTTAAGTACACTTGTGTGCCTGATAGCATGATTCGGCATGTTAATACGCTAACAGCAAGGGGATGAACACACATATTCTCAAAAGATAGCGTGGGCCTCTGCTAGTTTTGCAGCTCAGCAGCAGGCTGACAGCATGCTCTTTAGTAAACATGCCTCATAGATTGCATTTTCAGTTCTATGCATGTTATTTTCTATGGGAAAAAGTATCTGTAAAAATGGAGGTGCAAAGGCCTGCAGGTACTTTGAATATGCAGAAAGCTTCAGTCTGTAATTATTTCAGTTAGTGTTTGTCAGCCATAGAAACAAAGCTAAACAAACATTGCCAAATAGTTAAAACAACCCATAGTTTCGACCTACATAAGTCCCTTCCTGAGATTTTGATAGTTAAACTCAACAGTTAAGGTAAACTCTTCTCCTTCCACTTTATCCACCCCCAAACAATTTTGGCAAAACAAGGAACAGGAGCCTAAGTGAGATCCTGCTGACCTTGTTAATATTTATCAATCATGATGGCGAACACATTGGAAGAGTAAAGGGGATATACTGAGGCAGCCATGAGGTTTAACTGTAGGTAGCCCTTCCCCCAAGCCATGCGGCAAGCCATGAGGTCTAGCTGTAGGTAGCCCTTCCCCCAAGCCATGCGGCAAGCCATGAGGTCTAGCTGTAGGTAGCCCTTCCCCCAAGCCATGAGGTAATCAGCCTGCTAAGAGAAGGCATTGAGATTTCAGTAGACACCCTTCCCCCACTCCAGGTCTGAGCACAATAGCCCCTAGCCCAGAAATCAGCAGACCTGAGCATACCGGTTTGGACAGGTCACCCAGGTACCTTCCCCAGGGGCTGCTGATTGGTGGGCAGGAAATACCTGTGGCAAATGGGATTGTAGAATGAGTTTAAAACTGTACTGTATATAAGGTATTGTAGGCCGTCCCTCGGGGCTCAGACCTTTTGTGGAGGGTACCGGCTCTCTGTCTGATCCTGTGTGCACATTAAAGATCCTGTTTGCATTCCAGCCTGTCTGAGAGTTTTCCTTCTGTGGGTGAGTGATTGAATAAGAGCTTTTCACAGTGTTTGCGATAACATTTTTGGTGCACTGGCTGGGAAACATTTAAAAGAAAAGCCTCTCTCATCACACCCACAGTGGGAAGACTACTGCTTTTTTGCAGGATCAGGGCCTCCACCAGTCAGGGACCGGCCCCTCCAGGTGATTAACGGTCCTTGGCGCCCCCGGGCCACTTTGTGCTCGGAAGGACACCTTGATTTGTCTGGACAGCCGGTCCCTGTGGCTGAATCCCCGATTGAAAACCGGCTGGATAGACTGGCATCCAAACTACCTGTCTGATCAGAGCTCTGGTGAGTACTGCTACTTTCTGTACTCCGTCTGTAATTCCTAGTAAATTCTAGGAACCTGTAGCGGCCCGATCACCCGCACGAACGGGGTTTCTGAAGCCATCGTTCGTCCAGTAAATCAGAGTCCTTTTTGTGGACCAGTAAGATAACTGCAGTAAAAGGTATTTAAAGTGCAGCGCTGCCACAGATATTGAAGAAAAAAATTGCCTAGGATATTAGTATTACCACTCTTAAGGATCTTTTAAAAGCGCTGCCAAAAACTTCTAAAAGTAACCAAAATATAGCACTTGATAAGTTAAACATACCTGAGATAAAGAATAGATCGCTGCTTCTCTTCTTTCCTTTCTGCTTGTGGGGAGTTTTCTGAAGCGTGACTGCAAGGAGAGTTCTCCATGTGCTCCGATATTAATTTGTGCTGTCTCCATGCTTCCCTTGTGCTCCGATGTTGATTTCTGCTGTCCCCATGCTGCCCGATGTTGATTTCTGTCCCCCCATGCTGCCCGATGTTGATTTCTGTCCCCCCATGCTGTCCGATGTTAATTTCTGTCCCCCATGCTGCCCGATGTTGATTTCTGCTGTCCCCATGCTGCCCGATGTTAATTTCTGTCCCCCCATGCTGCCCGATGTTGATTTCTGCTGTCCCCATGCTGCCCGATGTTAATTTCTGTCCCCCATGCTGCCCGATGTAATTTTCTGCTTTCCCCATGTAAATTTCTGCCCCCGATGTAATTTTCTGTTTTCCCCATGTGAATATCTGCCCCCGATGTAATTTTCTGCTTTCCCCATGTGAATTTATGCCCCCGATGTAATTTTCTGCTTTCCCCATGTAAATTTCTGCCCCCGATGTAATTTTCTGCTTTCCCCATGTGAATATCTGCCCCCGATGTAATTTTCTGCTTTCCCCATGTAAATTTCTGCCCCCAATGTAATTTTCTGCTTCCCCCATGTAAATTTCTGCCCCCGATGTAATTTTCTGCTCCCCCCATGTGAATTTCCTGCCTTTCTCTGCTGTCCCGATGCACCGCTGAGCCCCCGCTAGGTTTCCTGCCTTTGACCACCCAGGAGCAGCTGAATTCTGCTGAATCGTTGTCGGGACGCACGTGGAGGCGGCCATCTTGAAAAGACCACGTGTAAGCTACACTGCAATATACTTAAAGCGATTCTGGAGCTCCATCTAGTGGACATTAGCTGTATTTACTACTATTCCTCATGGTTAGTGATTCTGGAGCTCCATCTGGTGGACATTTTAAGAATAGCTAGCTTATATTTTTAACTCTTATCTAAATCAAATCTGAGTGTATATATTATTGTAAATTGCCAGGACCTATATTGTAAAAAATTTTGTGTTTGAATTAAGACTAGATAGGGTCCGTATTGTAAATTGTATTATTTTTCCTGAATTAGGACTAGATAGGGTCTGTATTGTAAATTGTATTATTTTTCCTGGATTAAGTCTAGATAGGATCTGTATTGTAAATTGCATTTTTTCCTTTTTCTCTTACTGTAAATTGCATTTTTCCCCGAATTGAGATTAGGTTAGAAGATCTGATCCACATTGTATACTGTACTTAGTTATTGAACTAGAATTAGAACATGGGGTTAGGAAAGTCAAAAGAAAAAAACGCCCCTACAGTGCATGCTTCACAATTTTAAATCTGGGTTTAGAGAGGATTATGGGGTACCTCTCTCCGCCTCCAGATTATCCTTTTTGTGTGAGAGGGAATGGCCAGCCTTAGTTAAGTTATGGCCTCCCCAGGGGTCCACTGACCTGTCCACTGTGTCTTTGCTCCATCAAATTGTTGAAAAAGAGCGCCCTGACCAGTTCCCTTATATTGATTCATGGCTGGCCATATGCCAGCTCAGACCAAGATGGTTCCAGCGCTGTCACGAGGATCAGTGTAGAATAATGGTGGCGGCCAGTGGTCGCCAAAAGGGATGGACACCCGCCTCTATCTACCAGGGGCGGGACCCTCCAGACATTCCTCCACGCCCTCTCCCTCTGCTTCAACCTCATGTCCCATCTGCACCACTGCAGGGTCCGCCCCTAGCTGAAGAGTCAGGAAGACCTCCTCTTGGGGTGGGTGGGGCCAGATTTAGGGAATATTCTGTGGATTCCAGCCCATCGTCTTCAGATTCCCCTCCCACATCCTCCACCCCTCACACTCCTGGTACCACCTCCAGTTCCACCATTTCCTCCCCTGAGAGCACACAGGCTGAGCTTGAATCGTCCACCCCGAGGGCCTACTACCTGCAGTCGCATGATCTCCAAATGCCATTACGACAAGTACAGAGGCTCCCGTACCTTGATGCTGCTGGGCGTGTGACACTGGGACCATCCAGCCTGATTTATGTCCCTATCTCCACTACGGACCTGTTGAACTGGAAAACCCATTATGCTTCCTATACTGAAAAGCCCCAAGAACTGACAGACCTTATGACCAGTAGTATACAAACACACCAGCCTGCCTGGTCGGACACTAGACAACTGCTTCCTACTTTGTTCAGCACAGAAGAACGAGGGCGAGGCCGCGGATACGGGGGGCCGAGGTTTTCCCCTGGCCCCCAATCAATGTGCCTACTGCAAAGAGGAGGGACATTGGAAGAATGAAAGTCCAAATCGTAACACAAGACAAGGGAGGTGGCCGGGATCCAGATGGAGCAGACCATCCTGAGAACTCAGAGCTGCCCACCGCTGAGATGTGTGAAGGAGACCCTATCTGGATCAGTGTGTCACATTGAAAACGGGCCAGGGTGTCTGCCTAGGAGAATGGGAGGTTTAAATTTTTGAGAGAAACAGAACTTAGACTTCAGAGAGGGATGGAGCACACTGCGAGGTCCTGAGGAACTGCTGAGTGGCTGGATATTAGAACTCTTGGACTGACTGGGGGGTTTTGGGGGCTTCTGTGAACGATTGTATTGTTATCCTTTTAATATTGTTTTCTTAGAAAGTAACTGAAATCTACAAGCCATTTCGGCTTCAACAACTGCAATACCCACACCAGCTCAAGATTTTGCTGTACTATTTTCTCAGAGCTTTCTTTATCACATTATTAAGCACTGCTGCTTTTGACATACTTTCATGTTATGTGTTTTCAATATTATTGACCAGCTGCAAGAAAATGATATTACAATGTATGTTGTCTCTAGGGAACAGTACCAGAAGCTGCTTTCCTGATGACCCCTATCTGTCTCAATATCTGTCTCAAATGGTTGCTTGTCCATTGCCCTTAGTGGGATTACCTTTGCCCCCATAAACAAGAAAAGAAAAAGAAAAATTGGGACTGAAGGGAAATTGGCTGATAGGTATGTCTAGTATGGCTGCATCCTTGCCTGAGGCTGTAATACATTATGATGGCACGGAAAAAGCATGTGGGCTAAGAAAATGAGTACCCAGAGCCCAGCACAACAAGAGTAAAGCCAGGGGGAACCATACTCTGAACAGAAGTGCACAGAGAATGGACCTAGCTAAGAAACAGGTCAGGCCTGAAAGTGCACAGAAAATGGACCCGGCACAAGAAAAGACATGCCAGGCCTGAACAGGTTAAACAGGCCAAACAAAGCTGGTGATACAAAGTACTCATATGCCCTGAAGATTACAGTGCCAGTGATTAATGAAGCAAAGGGAATGGCAGGGTGCAGCCAGAATAACTCAACACTAGCAAGAATAAAAAGCCATTAATATGCTGATAAGGGTGGATCCCAGGGAAAGAGCCTTTGCCCCAAAGGAAAGAAGCCTCTGCAGACTTTTTGCACACGGCCCTCCTTTGTCCCTAAAGGAAGAGGCCTCTGCAGGCCCTGCAACCTTTTACAGTCAGAACAGCAACTTTTGCACACGGAACAAAAACGTTGTGCAGGAGTTGCTATAGAGGGTATAGGGTATGTGTTGTTTTAAACTCACTGATGCAAGTGTTTCCATTGAACACCCTATCCAAGACCTAAGTGATCTAGTTACCTGTCCATGGGTCCTGGGTGGTTTATGAAGTGGTTCAGTTGGCCAGGGGGACTAAAAATCCCAGTGGTAGGGGTTCTTTTCATTTACTGCTATGTGCCATTCTGCCATGTTATATCCCTATTCTTTACCGCTTCATGACCACCACCCTTGATACCCTGGTAGAACGCAAGGTGGTTACCACTGTCATGGCCCTGTCCCAAATACAGCCCTCAACCGCTTCTAGCGGTTGAGGTCCTACTTAAAAAAGGGGGGAATGAGGCAGCCATGAGGTTTAACTGTAGGTAGCCCTTCCCCCAAGCCATGCGGCAAGCCATGAGGTCTAGCTGTAGGTAGCCCTTCCCCCAAGCCATGCGGCAAGCCATGAGGTCTAGCTGTAGGTAGCCCTTCCCCCAAGCCATGAGGTAATCAGCCTGCTAAGAGAAGGCATTGAGATTTCAGTAGACACCCTTCCCCCACTCCAGGTCTGAGCACAATAGCCCCTAGCCCAGAAATCAGCAGACCTGAGCATACCGGTTTGGACAGGTCACCCAGGTACCTTCCCCAGGGGCTGCTGATTGGTGGGCAGGAAATACCTGTGGCAAATGGGATTGTAGAATGAGTTTAAAACTGTACTGTATATAAGGCATTGTAGGCCGTCCCTCGGGGCTCAGACCTTTTGTGGAGGGTACCGGCTCTCTGTCTGATCCTGTGTGCACATTAAAGATCCTGTTTGCATTCCAGCCTGTCTGAGAGTTTTCCTTCTGTGGGTGAGTGATTGAATAAGAGCTTTTCACAGCGTTTGCGATAACAATACTATATTGGCTGATTCTTACGAGATCGGTGATATTGTTGCTAGGTTCTTATCAAGCAATTCTTACTTACCTCTCACCCCCACCCATCCCTCTAGAATGGATATTCACCATTCCAGAGGTTCTCTTCTTCTCTAGCAGGATGAACTGTGAAACCCTTCTGCCAAGTATGGCCTTCCAATGTGAATTCTGCTGCCTAGTGCTAGATATTTCGCTTCTAAGATACTTAACCTTAGGTTGATCTAATGCTCTCAGAATCTGTACCACTTAATAAGATTGCATCTTTTGCTGTCTCTATTTTTACTCCCTGTACTCTTTTTTTTTTCCTAAGGATATGATAAATCAGCTAGGGGATAATTATTCTTTAGTATAATCAGAAGACTTAATTTTGACACACACTTGGTCAAGTTTTAACTTGGTTTCCATCTTTTCTGTAACCAAAATTCTTGTGAAACTTAACGCCACTACATCTTCTCTTGATCCATTGTTGTTGTTGTTAAGTGCCCTTGAGTCGGTGTCGACTCCTGACGATCCTCTGAATAGTTGTCCTAAATTGTGTTCGGTCTTCACCTAGGCATTGTTGACAGACTGGCACCTGTAGCTGCTGCTGTTGTATTGATCCATCACATTGCTGACCTTCCTCATTTACCTTGACCTTCTACCCTGCCAAGCATGATGTTTTTCTATAATGATCTCTCTCTTCGCATGACGTGCTCAAAGTATGAAAGTCGAAGTCTTGTCATCTGAGCTTCTAAAGAAAGCTTAGGTTTGATCTCCTCTAGTACTGACTGGTTTGTTCTTCAGGCAGTCCATGATATACGCAGTATTCGCCGCCAGCACCATAATTCAAAGGCATCAATTTTCTTCCTGTCTTTTTCACTGTCTAACGTTTGCATCCATATGATGATATTGAAAATACCATGGTTTGAACGAGTCAAATCTTTGTATGGAGAGAGACATCTCTGCTCTTGAGAATCTTCTCCCGAAGTCCTTCATAGCCATTCTGCCAAGAGCAACGCGTTGTCAGATTTCTTGACTGCTTGTTGCTTCATTATTGATAGTTGATCCAAGTAGGTTAAAGTTTTTTTTATTTTTTATTCATTTATTTCTTTTTTATACTGCGCTCTTTAGAATCAGTGCGGTTTACATGTATACGAACAGGTACTTTTTATTCCCTTGTCCCCGAAGGGCTCACAATCTAAGTGTACCTGAGGCAATGGAGGGTTAAGTGGCTTGCCCAAGGCCACAAGGAGTGGCCAAGTTGTCCATGATTTTGATTTCTTCACCATCAATGATGAACTTATTGATATTGCCATTTGTCATGATCTTTGTCTTCTTTACATTAAGGTGCAGGCCCATTTTAAGACTGTTCTTTGATCGTGAGAAGCAAATATTTTAGATCATCTTCACTCTCAGTCAGTAATGTGGTATCAGAGTAGCGAAGGTTGTTGATGAGTCTTCCACCAATCTTCACTCTTCTGTTGTTTTCATACAATCCTGCGTCTCTGATTTGTTCTGCATATAAATTAAACAGGTAGGGGGAAAGTATGCAGCCTTGTCATACACCTTTGCTTATTTTAAACCATTCGGTTTCTCCTTGTTCCGTTCAAACTGTTGCTTCTTGATCAATGTACAGATTGAGCAAGAGAACGATCAGGTGTTCTGTTATACCCATGCTTCTTAACGTGGCCCAGAGTTTCTCATGGTTTACACACAGTTAAAAGCTTTGCTGTAGTCAATAAAGCACAAATAGATATCCTTTTGGTATTCTTTTGTCTTTTCAAGGATTCATCTCACATCTGCAATGATGTCTCTCATTCCTCGCACTTTCCTGAACCCTGCTTACACTTCAGGTAGTTCTTGTTCCAGGTATGGTTGTAGTCTCTGTTGAATAATCTGCAGTAGAATCTTGCTGGCATGTGGGATCAGAGCGATTGTGCAATAATTTCCACAGTCAGTTGGATCACCTTTCTTTAGTATTGGTATAAACACAGATCTTTTCCAGTCAGTTGACCATGATGATGTCTTACAAATTTCCTGGCAGAGCCTTGTAAGTATGGTAACAGCTGCATCTGATTGCTGTAATACTTCTATGGGAATGCCATCAATGCCCGGTGCTTTGTTCTTTGATAAGGCTTTCAATACTGCTTCAACTTCTTTCATCACCAATGGTTCCAGATCATAAGGTACATACAGGTTGAAACAGCTGTTGGTCCACTTGATCTTTATCATATAAAAACCCTGTACATTCTTTCCACCTTTTCTTGATCTTCTCAGCATCATTCATCATACATCCTTGAAGATCTTGTAACATTCCAAGCTGAGGCTGGAATTTTTTCTTTCTCTCATAGCTTTAGGAAAGTGGATTTTGTTCTTCCTCTAATAGTTTTTGCTTCTGTTTCCTTGCATGCGTCATTGTAGTACTTGTCCTTCTCCTGTCTTGCTGCACATTGTAAATCTCTGTTGAGTTCTGAGAGTGCTTCTCTTTCTCCTCTGGCTTTAGCTAATCTGCATTTCTGGGCAATTTTCAGAGTTTCTTCCGTCATCTGTTTTAGCCGTTTTGTTTTTTCATCTTTTGTACAGACTTCTTGCTTTCTTCGAACATAACCTTGATGTCATTCCATGACTCTTCTGGAGCTCTGTCATTTGTATCTAAAGCAGCAAATTGATTTTGCAGGCAGTCTTTAAATTCCAGTGGTATATTCTCAATGTCATATTTTGCTACATTCATGAGTGGCTTGCTCTTTTTCAACTTTAGCTTGAGTTTGCATACTAGTAGTTGGTGATCTGTACCACAGTCAACTCCAGGTTTTGTCTTTGTTGATGTTATAGAGATTTTCCATCGTTGACCTCCCCAGATGTAGTCAATTTGATTTTTGTACAATCCCTTGGGTGAAGTCCATGTGTACATTCACTGCTTGTGTTGTTGGAAGAAGGTGTTTTAGATGAACAGATTGTTTGTCTTGCAGAATTCTATCAGCCTTTCTCCAGCTTCATTTCTGTTGCCAAGTCCATATTTTCCAACCATTTTGCCGCCTTCTTTGTTGCCAACCTTTGCGTTCCAGCCACCCATGACTATCAGGATATCCTGTTTGCATGTTCTGTCAATTTCAGCTTTTACTTATTCATAGAACTCATCAATTTCATCCTCTTCTTCAGCTCTTGTTGGGGTATATACTTGAATTATAGTTGTGTTGATAGGCATTCCTCGTAGACGAATAGAGATTAAGCATTCACTGACTGCATTGTATTTCATTACAGTTCTTACAAGTTTCTTCTTAAAGAAAAAATGGTGTTGCATTTATAATTCTTTCATTTCCAACCTTCATAGACCATGTGATCATCTGATGCAAAGTACCCAATGCCAGTCCATTTTAGTTTGCTGACACCCAACAGATCGAGTTGTACGTGTTAGATTTCATTCTTGACCACCTCTAACTTCCTTTGTTCCATGTCCCAATATGTAAGACATCTTTGCAGCTTCTGACTCTCATTTCTTGCACAGTTACATCATCAGTCAGATGTCCCGAGGGCTTGGATCCTACCACATCATAAATGCTGACTTTACTCTGTAAAGTCTTCAGTTGAGTGCCTTCTGACCTGGGGGGGGGGGGGGGGGGGAGGTCTCATCTTCCAGCACTATAGTGCAATTTGTTTTGTTGTGAATATCCATTGGGTTTTCATGGCAAGATATGGAAGTAGATTGCCTGGCCTTTTTTCCATGCAGTTTAAGTTTAGTGTTGCTGTTGTCACAGAAATGTGATCCTCCGCTGTCAACACTGTCCCATTCTGCTGCTTGCCAGATGAGTGGTTTGACCCTCATGTATGGGATCCTTTACTCAGTCTTTATACATTTATGACTAGTATAATTAATAATAACTTAGTTACAGGTATTTTTCCAGTTGTTTGGAAATATGTTATTGCTTGACCTATCACTAAGAAGCACTAGACCAGACAATCAGATCTTTCAAATCTTCTTCCAGGTTCTAATTTTATCATTTCTTTCTAAAATGACCAAGATGGTTTTACAAGATTGACTGCAGATTTTTGGATAAATCTAATTACTTCTGTCTAGAAAAGTAGACTTTCATACAGGTCCTAGAGCAGCAACCGTTTTGTCGTGCTTAACCAATGAACTTAGGTATGCATTAGATGAGGGTAAAAATGCCCTTTTGGTATCATGTGATTGAAATGCCACATTTGATCTGATAGACCACCAATTATTATAAACTTGATTGATTAATATCAGGATCAGTGTCTCGGTGTTGAACTGGTTTATTTCTTGTCAACGTCAGTGCACTTTTTCAATGCATTGTGATTGTTTTCTGAGTCTGTTCCACTTTTATAAGGTGTTCCTTAGGGGTCAGTTCTTGCATCAGGTTTGTTTAATATATTTTTAGCCAAACAGAGGAGAGAGGATATGTTCTTCATAAGAAGACAAAGTCCAACTATAAAGCGGAGAAGAATTATTTATTTTATTTTATTTATTTATTTGTGAGCTTTTCTATACCGCCCCTTCCAGAGATCCAAATTGTGGCCACACTAGAAGTATCTTCAACAAGCATTTTATTAAGGACCACTTCCCTAGTTAGTAGGTGATCAATATTTCCACCTAGTACAGAGGGAAAAACATTTTTAATGGCAAAATACTTATTGTCTTCAAGGGTGTGACCTTCCATCAACCAATGTTCGACCAGTGGTGCTGTTAGCACTTGTCATCTAATACAACTTTTATGCTCCTGAATACCCGTTTTTATTTGTCTTATCGTTTTTCCTACATAAAGGAGTTTACATGGGCAGATGATCACATAGGACTGATTGTTAAGTCTATGCAAGTAGTTTATGATGTAACTTGTATTTATTTCTAGTACTTGGATGTTCAAAGGCATCCAAAACAATGGCATGGTTGCAGGTAGAACTGCCACATCTGAAATGTCCAGGAGTCTGCAATGAGATGTTCCGGGGCTCGGGCAAGAAAGATGGAACTAAAGTGTCGGCCAGATTGCACTGTCTGTTGAGAGCAACAACAAGTCGCTGATCTGAGAAATGGGACCGAGTCTGTAGAATGAGCCAATATTTTTTTTCATGATTTTTTGAACATGTGATGAAAAATATGAGACTTAAATAGTACCAATTTACTGAGGGGGTTATTCTGTGCTATGAATAGCAGGGATGGCCCGATGGGACATCCATCCCTGCTATTTGTGACTGCTTCTGCCCCCGACTAACTGACCCACTGGTTGTGTGGGGAAGTTAGATGGGGGTGGGGAATGGGCATCCTGTGACGGAGTCTGGGTGGGCAGTGGAATAACATACAGGGCCAATTCTAATGTCGGCCCTGCAGTCCAGGGCCGGCAAAATGTCCGAGGAAGTTATTCCACCTCCGAGGTGCAATAACATCCCTGGATGTGTCTTAATTTTAGTACCAGGGCGTGGATGGGGTAGGATGGGCCAAGGAATGGGACATTCTCTGCAACCTGACCCTGGCCTTAGGAGGCCAGATTGGTGGTTGGGCTGTGGGGAATAACCCCCTTTTTCAGGCAGCCGGCATCGCGGCTCTTCAATGGAGCCTTAGTGCCATGGCAAAATGACGCCATGGCACCGCAGCTCCATTGAGAAGCCTTGACTGAGTTAGCCAGGGGCAGTCCTGCATGTGCAGGCTGGACTGAATCGCAATCCCAACCTGCACGTGCAGGACTGTTCACGATTCTGATCCCGTGGGGCTAGACATGCCCCGTGGGATCAGAATCGCGATCCCCTCTGTGCGTCCGGTTCAGACCAGACACACAGAGGTAATCTACGTGCAGGATGCCATCGGGCCTTTAGTGTCTAAGGTTTTCTTTTTTGGCAGAAGTCAGTCTTGTCTAGAGGCAGAATATGCTCTATTGTAACCTTTATTGATGCATTCTGTTGGATAACCTCGTGCAGCAAATCTCTTAGCCATATCTAGAGATTGTTTCTTATATTCAGTAATATCTGTGCAGTCTATGTAATCTTAGGAACTGTGAAACTGGTAAATTCTCCTTCAAACTACTACTATGAAAACTGTCAAACCTGAGATGTTTATTGCGATCAGTTGGTTTACATAAAATAGTAGTAAGAAAGACATATGTGGTTGTCTTAATGAGGATATCCAAAAATGGGATCTCATTCATATTGAACTGCATCTTGAACCTAAGGTTAGAGTCACATGTGTTGAGCCAACTATGAAACTGTATTACCTGATCTGTGTTCCCTCTCCATAATACAAACATATCATCAATGTATCGTTTCCAGGATGATATCTGAGTTGAAAACAGAAAATTGGAGAGATGTGCAAATTCAAATTCGGTGACAGGGATTTGCTATGTCTGGTGCCATAGCGGCACCCTTTATTTGTTGTTAGAACTATTTTATCTTTGATGGACATACTTAGTAAGTGCTATTCGTACCATCCCCAGTAGGAATTCCATGGGTGTCTGTGAAGGACTGGAACACAAATTCTAGGGAAGGGGTCCTTAATATAACGCTTGTTGAAGATACTTCTAGTATGGCTGCCATTCTTCTCTGCTTTATAGTTGGACTTTGTCTTCTTGTGGAGAACATATCCTCTCTCCTCTGTTTGGTTTGACTTCTTAAATATCCACCATGGCCTACACTCAATGGGACAACATCTTCAGTTATTCTGAAGAACATTTGAGTAACCTCTTACAAGAACCTACTCTCGTGGATGATGAACCGGAAAGCATCAGTTATGCAGTGCAATGGATTGATTTATTCCGCACCAGGAAGATTGTCATCCATCACGAGCTTCACTATGCAAGTCTCTTGTAATATTGTAGAGTTTAGCCCATCCCTAGAGGTCTGAGAATGACCAAAGAACCTAATGTTTTGCGATATTAAAGCCTTTACAGATAGGTGGTGTGCAATTTTAAATAAATGCTCACTTGATCTCATGCTACTCCTCGCAGAAACTTTAAAAAAGAAAGCTGACTCCATCAAATTAGAGGAAGACAGGAAGATGGAGTCCCTGGAAGCAGAAGATAGGAATTTCAATATTATTAAGTGATTACAATAAAAAGCTAGAGGAATACTGTAAAGAGATTAAAAAGGGTAAACTTGAGAAACAAATGTGGTTAATTAGATTATTAAAATGGTAATGTTTGTTTATGGTTAAGGTCTCATTCCTCTAATAATGTACAGCGGCAGGTTAATTTTAAAGATACAACTGGGGAGTATAGTGATCAAGACTCTTAAAAGAATGATCAATTTGACTGTGAGAATAATGAAGGCCTAGATAGAAGCAAAAAAATGGATTAGGAGCGATTCGGAGGAACTGTATGCCTCTCCCATCTCTACCACTTTGCCTACTTCCCCTGGTACTTCTAAAGATTTTTTTTATTCAAAGACATTTGGGAAAAGGAATCGTTAAGATACAGACCTCCACAAAAACAGACTCCCTCATGTCAGATGGAGTTTAGAGTGAGGGGGAGGGGCAGAGGGAGAGGCACACGATCGTATCATAGTGACTTTTCTATTCTAAACCTTTCAAAGGTTTCTCTCTCAAAATCAGAATATGACCTACTCCAGAAGGGACTTTCATTTGTTCCCATGGCATGATACGATCCATGCCAGACTCCTATAGACTTGTATAAATTCACTTGCAAGCTTCAGATTACACACTTTTTCTCAGATAACTCCACAGACAGAGTAGATCCCTCAGTTATGCGTAGGAAGTCTTGGTGGGTGCACACCGGCCTTATCAATTCTGCAATCCAGTCATATATGAACTGCATCTTTCATGACCTTGAACTGCTTGAGACAAGTCATGGCTGCAGATATCCCATCATTGTAATCACACAAAAATATTTATGTAGGTCAAATCGTAGAGCAATCAAAAGTGATCCAAAATGCAAAAAATTACTCCATTAGCAACATATCAGTATGAAGATTCTTAAGAGAGGAGCGGACACTTTATATTTATGTAGCAGGCTTAGGGATGTCTCAGACCAGCGGCTTTAAAACAAAGGCACAAAAGTGTCTTGAAATGCCGTCATAGCATCAATGACTGTCCCTTGGCCAATGATTTATCTCAAGAATTTTTTTTGTATATGGTTAAATGGTTCCAAAGCTCCTGTCAAAAATATTCAACACAGTGCTAAAAAATAGCTTGAAAATCAGTACTTAGCTGGCGTTGGGTTATCTTTAAGCTAACATAGCGCCATTCAATGCGTTTCACTCAAATAAATTAACCATATACAAAAAGAATTCTTGAGATAAATCATTGGCCAAGGGACAGTCATTGATGCTATGACGGCATTTCAAGACACTTTTGTGCCTTTGTTTTAAAGCCGCTGGTCTGAGACATCCCTAAGCCTGCTACATAAATATAAAGTGTCCGCTCCTCTCTTAAGAATCTTCATACTGATATGTTGCTAATGGAGTAATTTTTTGCATTATGGCTGCAGATATGACAATCTTACACAAAACGAGAGACAGGCCATGAGTTCCCTTCAGCAACGTAGGGATATTATTAAACTTGCCAACAAGGGAGGAGTTATTGTTATGGATTGCTCCTATTATGCTGAGGAACTTCAAAGCCAACTCAACGATAATCAATTTTATCAGGTACTCACACATGATCCTACTCTCAAAATCAAGGAGGAAGTTGACTCTTTGCTCTCCCTCTTCTTCAGCAGGTTTTTTGACACACCGTGAACTTTCTTTTCTAGAAGTGTCACATCCACATTATATACACATTACCTAAGGTCCATAAATCTTTAACAAATCCCCCAGGGAAACCCATTCTCTCTGGTATTGGGTCTGTGCTCGAACCACTATCTCAAATTGTAGACCATTGCCTTCGTCCTTTTGTTTCCCTCATTCAATCTTATGTTAGAGATTCACACCGACATCCTCAACAAAATCCTTCTATCCCTGACACCCCTTCCCTGGCTCCTTATTTTGCCAACTTTACCTCTAGCAGTAATACTGCGTGACTACTGCTAGGGGTCAGAGGCTGCCAATGGGAAAAGAGCATCTAGGGAACATCCCTCCCCCCCCCAAACAAGCCACCAGGGACCCTCAGTAAGAGCCAAGAAGATGCTGGGGTTTGGAGTGTTTTTTTGAGCTAATGAGAAGTGGTCCAAGGGAATTATGCGAACCTGTCAGGGTGAGTCCAGGAGATTGTGTGATTTGTTGATGTTGGGAGGGTTCTTGGAGGTGGAGGTTACATTGAGGGTGGTCCAGGGTGATGGGGGGACTATGATACCTAAATTTGGGGGTTATCGGGTGAATGAGGGGATCTTATGTTGAAGGAGTGGGAGAATCGTGATGCTTATGTTGGGGGAGGGGGAGTTTGAGAGTGTGTGATTTTTTTTTCAGCGCCACTGTTCAATTAAGTATCCATATAATTTAGGACACCAACAAACCTGTCTGAATTTTATGCAGATTGGCTATCTGGATATCAGCTGAATATTGTTGCTATCTGGGTGGTGGCTGCTGCTGACCATAAGATTCGGACAATCAGCAACAGCTGCTATCTGGATAGCACCATTGAATATCTGGATTTTCTTTGTGTGTAGCTGGTGTTTTAAAAAAATAAATGCTTGATTGCCGTGGACTCAATATTACTCTGTGTATCTCTCAATGAATATTAAATCATGGGCCTTAGTGACGTATGAAGGCTTTTCCCCTAACACAGTAGATAGCGCTCTCTTACCAGCTTAGTTATAGGAAATGCTCCTTTAGCTCATTAGTAAACTTCCTCATTTGAAGCTCAAACTTTGTAGGTCCATGCCTAGTTTGGAAAAGAGACTGGCACTGCAGCATCTGAGAGTGGTATATTTTGGGTGACTATCTAGTTCTAATTTATAAAGGTGACCAGCCAAGCATATAGGGGCTGATTCTGTGCCAACGGGACGTCCATCTCTGCTATTCGTGGGCTCCCCGCCAGCATCTAACTTTCCTGCTGGTTGTGTGGGTAAGTTTGACGGGGGCAGGGAAGGAGCGACTCGGGGGCGGAGGCAGGGTGGGTGGTGAGTGGTCGCCAGCCCTGGACATACAGGGCCGATTCTAATGTCGGCCCTGTACGTCGAGGGCCGGAGACATGTGCAGGGAAGTTATTCCACCTACGAGGTGTAATAACTTTCCTGGTTGTGTTATTTTTTTAATGCCGGGGCACAGTTGGGGCAGGGGGGATCAAAGGACATTCCCCGCAAGCCAACCCTGGTCTGAGGAGGCCATATCAGAGGTCGAGCTGCAGGGAATAAGCCTTTTTTTCCAGCAGATGGCATTGCGGCTCTTCAATGGAGCCATGGTGCCATGGCAACATGATGCCATGGCGCTGCGTCTCCATAGAAAAGCCTTGATTGAGTTAGCTGGAGCAGTCCTGTATGTTCAGGTTGGGCTGAAGTGCAGTCCCGGCCTGCACATACAGGACTGTTCGCGATTCTGATCCCGCGGGGCTAGACATGACCTGCGGGATCAGAATCGCGATCCCCTCTGTACGTCTGGTTCAGACCGGACGTACAGAGGGGATATATGTTTGGGACAGAATAAGCCTGAATGTGAACACTGAGTGTAGATTTACTTCTCAAAAAAGATGCATTTATATATTTGCACACGTTTTCTCAGTTCATGCTATACCTGGCTGGGAGTAAGATTGCTGCTTTGAATCATAGCTCCAAACATGATACCCAGTGTTTAAGAATATATTTTTCTTTTATTAAATCAGAGTGTCCAAAAGAGTATTGGTGCAAGCTGCATGAAAACAATGACAAAAAACCTGGCTGCAGGAACAGGAAACATAGTCTTAAACTTCTTGACTATTGAGTTTCAGCTTTGTGTGACAGATCCGGCTTGGTGCATTGTTTTCTAATTTATAAAGAACAGGCAATACACTATGGGGTTTTCAAGCTCCTGCAATACTATGAAATACTATGTTGAAAGCAGAACTCTCTGGTCTGTTATCTATGACCTTGAGTTGAGTGATCGTCTTGGACAGATTCCTATAGAATACCAAACATGATACCTGATGAATATTCCTCAAACTTTCTTAAGCCTGTGACATAAGTGTGCTCTTGTTCACACTGAGAACATGTGAAGGCCCATTCTGTTATGGGCATCCCTCGCCTGTGCGTGTGCCTAGTATCTCAACATGCCCTGGTTGCAGCTGATTCTGATCCTGCGGGGGCTAGATGTGCCTGTAAGATCAGGATCTGGTACAACCGACCAGATGTGCAAGCCGTGGCCGATTCTGGGCTCCAGACGGCCAGCCAACTACACAGCTAGCCCAGCTGCACTCCTGCATGGAGCCACGGCATCATGGTGTCCTGTTGCCATGGGACTGTGGTTCCATGTAGAAGTCGCAATCACTGGAAGCCACAGCAAAGTTCTTTTCCCTACAGCCCAACCCACGATTGGGCTGCTGTGGCCAGGGTCGGGCTGTGGGGAACTCCCTGCACCCCCTCACCTTTCTTCCCAGCCCCGTTATCCTATGTCTAGGGGGACTTAGTCCACCTCTGAGGTGGAACAAGTCCCCCATGCAAATGACTGACCCTGGACGTATAGGGCTAACCTCTGAATCGGGCTTGTATGTCCAGGGTCAGGTTCCCGCCCACTCCCAACCCTTGCCCCTCCTCTGGCCCACCCTCTACCTCCCACAAACAGCGCTCACCATCCCGTACAACTGACCTGTATGTGCGGGGAGCCATGGCTTCGGGATGGCAACCCAGCATTTAGTGGGTCAGAATAAACCCCTTTGTCAATAAGTGGGTGAATGATTTCATATGCTCCAATTTTTTATTTTCATTAAACTATTTCCTGCTTTTAGGTACTACTTCTGTCATAATTTTGGTTTGCTGATAATTTATATGAAGGTGTTCACTCTAACAATATGAATGCAATCTTTGCAAAATTGTTTTGCAGTGAATTTAGAGCTAGTGGAAAATGGTGGAATGGTAGGAATGAAAAATCTCTGCTGACAGAATCAACTATAGCCCAACTAGTGACAATGCACTTTCCCCCACATTGTTTTGCTGATATGACTCAATCCTTTTCTAGAAGTTACATCTCTAAAAGTGAATCTACTGAGACTATTAATAAGGATGCCAATTAGTACCAACTCTGGTTGTAGTGTGCAACAGGTTTGGAGGCTATGATAAAAAAAAAAAAGGCCAGTAACATGGTACCCAGTACGGGCCCTGCTCCTAGCCACCACACTCATGCTCCCAATTCCCTCCCCTCCCTCTAACCCCCCTGCCCAGATCCCCTCATCCATGCCAAATATACATGCTATTTCATCTAATCTAATGCATATCAGAAACCATCGGAACACAAGTTCTGGCATTAACAATGGTTGTAGCTTTATTATTATGATGGAAACAATAGGACAGCCCAGCAGACCAGAGCCAAGCTGATTCCAAGTAAATGGAAAAACTCTCTAAACCTCCTTTTCTGGATCAAGGACTACCTCCACCTGTCATATTACCAGTTAGGTGGTGTCCCCATCCACATATCATCATCTTTTCAATCAGACCGGAACCACCATCCTCCTCTAATATCTAAGGACTTTCAGTTGAGTGCCTGCTCATTCCTAACTGGACAGTCCACTGCCCATCTCACCTCAGTGCTCTTACCCCCCCTCCCCTGCAGCAGTTCACTGAGGCCCTCCACAGATTTAACCTTTATACCAACTTGGTTCAGGCAACTATCTTTTTCATAACACATAGTTTTGGTCAAATACAAACTCAACAGATGAAGGATGGGTGAGAGGGGGAGAAAAACAGCCACACAGCTCAGTACGGGACAAAAATTGGTTGATTTTGAAGTTGGCAAGCCTATACCCTCCCACAGGGCCGTACCAAGCCATAATTGCCCCTGTGTGGCTTGCATATCTGATGAGTGCCCCCACCCAATATCTCATCCATACCTCTGTCCAGCTGGCTGCCTGCCCTTGCCCTGCTGATGCCACTTTTGTTTTTTTGAGGTGGCGCTGGCTGGTTATGGATGGTTTGAATCATGCTTGGGGACAAGTCTACCTCTTTTTCAGTGCCCCCTATTCAGTTCCATTTGCTTCTATTATAGAGGTTTGAATTGGTTCCTTAGAAAGTAATGCAACCTCAGCCTTCACTGAATGCTGAAACTCAGGTCACTGGAAATAAAATGTACATTAAAATTAATTTATTGCCATGATTAGAAAGAACTTAGAACTTATTGTAAGTTGTGATTGGATGAAAAGCAATGTGACCAATGTTAGATAAAGGCAATAGTATCACCGTAGAAAGTGATCATTTACTTGTCACTCATTTGTCTCTGAGGTTCAAAGTGGACTGATCTAAATATAGAGTGTCTGGCTGGAATGTTGTACAAGCCAACTTTAGACTGGGATACGACTTCTACACTACACATATGATTAATTATGTGACATTTAACCATCTTAATCCTTTCTCTCATCCTTTGCACTTAAATTGTGCTAAATAAAAATCTTGCATATGGAATGCACTGTGCATGGAACAATCTACAAGGAAGGAGAGACGCATTTGTGTCTCTTGAAGTGAAGTATTTAGATAAAACCATTTAATAGTTCAAAATTTTAACAAACATCACAAGGCACAAAGTGCAAGGCATATGACAGGAACAACTGTTGCCATGACCTTTTAGACTTGCTGATCTGGACACATTTCCACCTGTTTTGCTCATCAGCTGTCAGGGATGGAAAACTCTACAACGGCTAGATTTGTTTCAGTCTTCAGTAGATACTGCTATTAAGAGTGGTGAAGTCTTCTTTAGGTTTCAGAGATACAATCGAAATTCTTTTGACACTTCAGATCCTGAAAATTAAGAAAAACTATGTTGATTTGGCCAGTATTACAAATTAAGTAGACATTATTCATTATTTCTTATAATAAACACCTACTAATATTTTTGATTTAGATTGAAAGTAGTAGAACAAACAAGCAAGAAGCCTACCATTAAAACATAAATATAGCTTTTTTTTTTTTTTTGCATGGTAATTTCATCCTATTCCTTTGGGATTCCAGTCCAATTGTAAGTAGCTTTTACTGGACCATAGTGGCATAATTCTTCATTTAGAAATACTCAGGACTTTTAAATCCCAGTTTTTAACACTGTATCTTCTAACCTGCTTTCACCATGGCAGTTCTCCGAGAAGGGACATGGAATGCAGCTCTTTATGGAATCAAGTATGTGTGCACCTTGAGGCTAGCCAATAGGTGTCGATGTTGTGTAATGCCTGAGATGCCTTCCATGAAGGGTCTGTGAACATTGCCTTCACAGCATCCACTGCTGCGGCCAGCCTGAGAAGCTGAAGATGGTGTCAGGAATCTCACCTCTGTTTCCTACATGGTAATTCATAATGCTGTCACTGAGCCACTGGGCTCCCTTTCTAAATTAACTATTTTACAGTATACAAAGATTATTTTTGGAGTAGAATTTATTTTACTGGACTAGGTATTATATCAATTTGCAATTAAAGTTTCCTCAAATTAATAACTATATCCATGATTAGTCTTGTCCGGGCATTGAGTTGCTGGCAGTTTCAAATGTCCGGTGCTGTAATATTTTATTTAGCAGAGTAAAAATCTAACTTCTCTTTTAATCTTTAAAGAAATGCAGTATCTGGTAAGGTAAAAAATACTATACATTTCAAGTAAAAACAAATATTATAATTTTAGCTTATGGAACCCCTTCCAAGTGCACCAGAATATCATGACAGATCTTTCTCTCACTCGCCTTAGTCTTTTGGAGGCTAATTATATAAACCATTTTCATATGTACAACAGTGTTTTAGGTACATAAATGGACTCTCTTAAAATTAGGTTATACCTAAAAGTACAAATGGTGCTAGCCAGTGTATACTTGTACAATAGGTGTGCACAGGGGTCGGGTTTGGGCAGAGTTTCAATTCATGCACATATTTTATAGACTATACATATACAAGCGTACAGTACACGCAAACATTTACACCTCTTTTTGAGCAGGCGTAATGTCCGCTGCATGAATGTAACCACTATTGCTGCTGAAATTGCATTAGTGTTTTAGGAAGCCTTTTGGTCTCCTATGTGTCTTTATAAAATAGCACCAAAATAGGCACTTTCCTGCTAGCTTATTCTAGGCACCTTGTTCTGAAATCTTCTCTTTGATGACTCTACCATTATAAAAAAGGTTCTGAGTATGCATCCCAGTTCTGTGGGGCAAGATGTTTGAGCTGCTGAAAAAATAAAGATTGGAGAACAACTGTAAAGTCATTTTTCATAAGCCTCTCATGTGGCATCACATGTATAAATGCGTTAAAAAAACAAAAACTTGCCAGCATTCTAAAAATGGATTATATTAGACATTTCAAATTATTTGGTAGACATTCTTCAGAAAATTGATCTGTGTGTGCAAAGAATGTATGACTAATTACTTCCTAGATACAGTAGAGGGTTAATGTACATGCGCACACCACACATATATTAATATGTATTTAAATATACAATATTAAGAAGGAAACTATCACTAATATAAAATAGGGCACTTAATAAATATTAATTGGGAATTAGGAGAAAGAACAAATAATTGCATGCATCCAATTAAGTTTTAGTGATTTGACATCTCACCCTGTTGTTCAAATTTAAAGCAGCTCACAACAATTGCAAAAGCGACAACTATCAAACAAAGCACTTGCCCACCACCAGTATTAACTCTGTTGAATCCTGGACTCCTTCCTGTACAGTCAACGGATGATGGTAGGGTACCACTAGAGCTCTTCTGACAATTAGATCTGGGCTGAACTCTTCAGGCATCATACTAAAAATTCCCAAAAGGTATGATATACCATTAATAGTGACAATCACATGGGGGCGCTGTAGATACAGACATGATCACCCAGTGCTGGGAGACTACTTTCTGTGATAATTCAGCCCCTTGAATGATTCTGCGGGAGCATTTTAGTATGTGGTATTACCTGACGATATTGGTTACTGAAGAGGGCAAGTTGGATCAGCAACAGTGTCTGGGTTGAAGAGGCATAAGTTGGGCCTCGTACCATAGACAAAATGGCAGTGAATGATCATGCTGGTGGTGCAGATCCAGTATTGCAGGAGGTGCAGGTACTGCAAGAAATGATAGTCTTGTGGCCACTAAAAATATACAGGCAGACCTGGAAAATCTTTTAACGCAGGTGGTGGCATCACACACATGACTCGAAGCTTTGAGGCGTATACTACAAAACTAGAGCAACAATCGCAGCAAGTGCAGACAAAATCTGGAGGATTTATCCATCATAAATAGGAGGAATAATATTTGTGGACGAGGATTTCATGAAGGGGCAGAGGGGGTGGACACTGAACCTTTTTGGAGGAAGCTCAACCGACATTGCTGGTCCTGGAAGTTTCAATGCCCTTTGAGACTGAATAGGCACATGCCCAGCACTGAATGTGAAACACCCTAGGCCAGCGATGGCGAACCTATGGCACGCGTGCCAGCTGTGGCACGCGAAGGCCTTGCAGCTGGCACGCGGGAAGGTCCGCAATTGAAAAAAAAAAAGAAAACCTGTCTGCTGCCGTTGTCGGGGCCGCCGCGGCAGAATCGAGCGTGCCGCGGGGCCCCCCTGTACCCTCCGGCAGAGCCTGCCCTCCCCGTAGCAGCTCTCTCTTTGGAGCTACAGTCAGACGCGCCGGCTTGCCGAGCGCGAAGGGAAGAGTTCCCTCGCTGCTCTGTTAAGCCCGCGGGGGCTGATGGGAAGTTCCCATCAGCCCCCGCGGGCTTAACAGAGTCGCGAAAGGGAAACTCGTCCCTTCGCGCTCTGCAAGCCGGCGCGTCTGACTGTAGCTCCAAAGAGAGAGCTGCTACGGGGAGGGCAGGCTCTGCCGGGTGGGTACAGGGGGGCCCCGCGGCACGCTCGATTCTGCCGCGGCGGCCCCGACAACGGCAGCAGACAGGTTTTCTTTTTTTTTTTTTAAATTTTCCCTGGGCTGGGCTGGGCTGGGCTGGGGGGGTGGGGGTTAGGAGTGGTGATGGGCTGGGCTGGGGGGGGTTAGGAGTGGTGATGGGCTGGGCTGGGCTGGGCTGGGGGGGTTAGGAGTGGTGATGGGCTGGAGGGGGGTTAGGAGTGGTGATGGGCTGGGCTGGGCTGGGCTGGGGGGGGTTAGGAGTGGTGATGGGCTGGGCTGGGCTGGGGGGGTTAGGAGTGCTGATGGGCTGGGCTGGGCTGGGGGTGGGTTAGGAGTGGTGATGGTCTGGGCTGGGCTGGGGGGGGTAATGAGTAGTGATGGGCTGGGCTGGGCTTGGCTGGGGGGTGTTAGGAGTAGTGATGGGCTGGGGTGGGGGGGTTTAAGAGTGGTGATGGGCACTGGGCTGGGGGGGTTAGGAGTGGTGATGGACACTTGGCTGGCTGGGGGGGGTTAGGAGTGGTGATGGGCACTGGGCTGGCTGGGGGGTTAGGAGTGGTGATGGGCGCTGGGCTGGGGGGGTTAGCAGTGGTGATGGGCGCTGGGGGGGTTAGGAGTGGTGATAGGCGCTGGGGGGGCTTAAACTAAAACTTGAGTGAGGGGGGCTTAGGACTGGGAGTGGGCTGATGGGGAGGCTAGGACTGGAAATGGGCTGGTGGGATTAGGACTGGGAGTGGGCTATGGGGGGCTAGGACTGGTAATGGGTTGGGGGGGGTTGCTAGGACTGGAAATGGGCTGAGTGGAAGGGGGCTTGAACTGCAAATAGCTGTTGGGGATGGGGCTTGGAATGGAAATGGGCTGAGGGGAAGTGGGGGGCTTGAACTGCAAATAGCTGATGGGGACGGGGCTTGGAATGGAAATGGGCTGAGGGGAAGTGGGGGGCTTGAAGAAGGGAATGGATGCTGGGTGAGACTGGGTGCTGGGTGAGAAGGGAGCTGATGTTGGGGGAGGATTAGAATGGGATGGGGCTGGGAGAGTAAAATGGAGAGGGGAAAAATATTTTGTGTAGGAGGGATGAAAAATCTACAATTGGCCAGGTATTGGGAGAGTAATTGGGGATTGAGGATGGAGGGGTAAAATTTGTGTGGATGAAATAGGAATGAGGAAAGAGCAAAAGGAGAAAGATTAGTATGTTAAAGCAGATGTAGAGAGAGAGAGAATGGAAAAAAACTAGAAGAGAGAAGAAAGGACAAATGGACAGCAGACGATGGAGAGTTAGCAGAAAACATGAAGAAACCAGAAGAAAATGGCTGGACCAATTGCAACTGAAAAAAAATGCACAAAAGGTAGAAAGATATCTCTTTATTTTGAATTTATTAACTGGAATATGTCAGCTCTGGGAAATGTGCATCATTAAATGTGCATCAGTCGGGGGATAGAGCCTCCGGCAGCAAGGAACAGCACCAGCCAATCGGGACTTCCTGTACCGGCTTAAAAGATCGCGCCATCGGGCGCGTGGTCCAGTGAACCCCTGCCACCATCTGCAGCTCTCCCCAGTCGGGGGATAGAGCCTCCGGCAGCAAGGAACAGCACCAGCCAATCGGGACTTCCTGTACCGGCTTAAAAGATCGCGCCATCGGGCGCGCCCGCGCCTGACGGGCCCGCGCCTGAGGGCCTCGCCAGAGGGCCCTTTGGCGTGGCCCTTAGGCGGAGGCCCTGGTGGAGGCCTATAGTTAATACATGATCGACAACTGGAAAACCATCTCACCGTTACAAATAACGCTGTGAGTATCAATTGTTATATAAACCTATAACACGAATTGTAAGAATATACTGTAACAAAGTAACTTTGATGTTACCTACCTTAGTGCAGCGATACATGTGCTCTAAGGCTGTATTGGGTAATTGTGCAACCATTGTTGGTTGAGTCTCAAGATATAGTGTAACTATACTATCTATACTTATGTATGCTATTTAGTAACGCTGCTGGGACAAAATGCACTGTTAAAGCATTTTTACTGCCTTACTTATAACCTCTTTAGTAACACCAAGTTGATTGAACCAGGTAGCATTGAATGTCAGTAAAAGTGTTGATATCTCCCCCTGCAGAGTACACTGACATTCTAAAACTAGCTCACCCACATAGCAGCATTTCATACCTCTAGGCTCTCCTAACAGCCTCTACAGCTTAATTCCTAAGCACTCACTCACCCACCAATTCCCACATGATGGCCTTACTCATACCACTGACCATTCTATTTTTCACTTCCAGATTCCCTAGTCATGCACTCAATACAAGTGCCACACATATCCCAATCCTCACTAGTCATAGTAGGAGATGGTCAGAGAACCACTACCAAACTAATCATAACACCCACGGCTCAATCTACCAACACCTATTATACATTCCTTTACAAAATATTAAAAAACTCAACTGTGCAAGAATCAGCAACAACAGTTATTGGAATGTGCACTCATAAATACTAGATCTACTCGCCAAAAATGGCCAGCAATCACTGACCTTATAACATCCTACAACCTTGATGTATTAATTATCACTGAGTCTTGGCTATCAGACTGTGATAATGTGATTATCAATCAAATGACTCCAACTGGATTCTCGTCATATACTTGCCACAGAGCCAAACAAAAAGGAGGAGGGGTCCTCATCCTTGCAAAATCAGAACTCAAATTTAAATTAGTTAGTTCACTCACCTCAGAGCACCTTGACACTATTACAGTATCAAACAACCAATGTACAATCAATGCACTATACAGAGCCCCAACACTTCCTCCGATGACCTACCAACAATCATCAATCTCGCTTGCAACTCAAAGAACTCACGATCCTCAAACTGGTTAGTGGGAGACTTCAATCTCCCCTCACTGCCTGAAGCACATGCACGAACCTTCCTTGAAGCGCTGTATGACCTTGACTATAAGCAACTAGTGAACTCCCCAACGCATGAAAAAGGCGGTACCCTTGACCTTATTTTTGCACCCCAGTCTGTAGTCAACACCTCTCCTCCGCTGTTGACCTCCATATCTCCAGTACCATGGTCTGATCACAAACTCCTGAAGTTCCGAATACCAAGTACCTGCTTACCCAATAACAAGGCCATGGCTAATATCCCAGATCACGGAACACCAGCGACACGATTCTGCACACTCAACAAGGAAGAGTTACTTGCCAAGCTTCTTCCACAACTGGATGTATCAACCCTTGACCCTGACGAACTTGTAGCAAATTGGAATAACAGCATCAAAACTTTAGCCTGTATTCCATCCACCAACAAGTTGCCCACAAGACGCAAACATGCACCTTGGTACTCATCTGACCTTCGATCATCCCTTTTACAACTACGTAAACTAGAAAGACGATGGCGGAAAAAGCAAACTACCATAGCCCAACAAAGCTACAACTCTTATCTAACATTACACAGAGAGAATATAAATGAAAAAAGGAAACAATACCACTCAATGATTCTAAAAAAATCACTGAACAAAACACATGACCTATTTAATATAGTAAAATCACTAACAGGTGATCCATCTCCAGCAAGTTCGCATATGCCTCAACCACAGGATTATTCAGACTACTTACAATCCAAAATGATCCAATCCGACATGACATCATCCTACTACAGTCCGTCCAATGTACTTAGTACACAACAACCTACATTACTACTTGAATTCTCGGCAGTATCTACTAAAGAAATTGAAGACACCATCTCCTCCATCAATCTCACCACAGCTCCCAATGATCCCTGTCCAGCAAGTTGGATAAAGGAACTGCGACATGAACTAAGCCATGCATTATGCAAAATAACCAACCAATCACTATCAAGGGGCATCTTCCCCCAAAGCTTAAAACACACATCGATCAGACCCCTGTTAAAGAATAGTCGTCTTGATACATCCAAAGTTGAATCATACAGACCCATATCAAGCATTCCACTGCTTGCTAAGATCATCGAGAAAATAGTCCAACGTCAGATCCATCAGCACATTGACGACGAGGCACCCCTCGATCTAGCCCAACATGGCTTCAGGGAATCACATGGAGTAGATACCATCCTAACTACCCTATTCGATAAGCTTATCACAGGAATTGACAACATACACCAAGGTTTCGTCCTTATCTTTCTTGACATTGCTGCTGCATTTGATTCTGTGAATCATAAGATACTATTACAACGCCTCCAAGAAAAAGGATTACTGGGAACCGCATTACAATGGTGCGAATCATACCTAACTAACAGATGGCAGCAAGTAAAAGCAGGCAACACGTCCTCCGAACCATTCCTGCAGAAGCAGGGAGTGCCACAGGGATCTTCCCTGTCTGCTCTACTATTTAATATCTATATGCAGCCTATCTGCTCTCTGATACGCTCATTAAATGTAGAATGTCTCGTGTATGCTGATGACATACTACTGTACATTCCATTCATCATAGAACAACCTGATTTTTCCCCTATCATCAGATGCTTTGATGCAGTGGCTGAATGGCTTCTCACACAAAACCTGAGGATCAATCATAGCAAAACTGATGTCCTATTTGTCACAAGGAATCAGAATTTCACCCCACCACCCAGTCTGCAAGTCAAAAATGCTGAACTAAAGACAAGAGATACAATTCGCTACCTAGGCATCATCCTAGATCAGCGATTGGACATGATAAATCATGTAAAGACTGTTACCAAAGCAATTTACCACAAAATCCGAACCCTTCGCCACCTCCGCCCACTACTAGACTTTTCAGACTATCGTTCCATATTTCAAGCTCTGGTAATCCCACATATAGATTTCGCGAACACCATCCTCCATGGTCTTCCACAAGCAACCCTCAACCCACTTCGGCTGGCCATGAACTCAGCTGCTAGGATTCTTACAGGGACTTCAAGAATGGAACATATAACCCCAGTAATGAAAAACCTACATTGGCTGCCACTACAAGCCCGAATCCAATACAAGGTACTGGTCATGACCTTCAAGGCACTGAAGAATCAATCCCCCACACCAATCAGCAAACTGATCAACAACACACACAACACCAGAGTCAGAAGACCCACACTACTGAACAGGCTAACTGTACCTAAGTTCACTACAAGATGTACAAAGGCAACTACCAATAGAGCTTTTTCAATTTATGCCCCGACAGCCTGGAATGAACTTCCTGCCAGTATTCGTTCCATAGTCAGCCTCACCTCCTTCAGAAAGGCAATAAAACACTACCTCTTTTTAACTCACTATCCTGAACCCATGCCTGAAAAACATAAGTCAATTGCACTCACACCATACAGTAACTGCCTTGTCACACAACATGATAATGGGTAGGTGCTCCTCCCATATAGATCTACACATTCGCCCATCCTGACCTAAAAATGCCCACGGTGTAATGGAATAAATTTCTCTATGTAAATACTTGTATATACCATGTAAATAGTTTCCCTGTTTTTCCCAAGTTTGATTATGCCATTGTTATTGTAAAAACACATGTTATATGTAAGCCATGTTCTATGTAAGCACATTGCGATAGTTAACGCATTGTTGCTCTGTTCAGTTTTAATGTAAACCGAGCTGATTTTCAATAGCGCGGTATATAAAAAATAAAAATAAATAAAATAAATAAATAAATTAACATCTGCGCTTTGTTTGGTACAAGAGGAAATTCCTATTTGACGTTGCCACTTGTTCTCTTTCCCCAGTATTCTCTGAAATGTATTGGTTTAATATTTGCAGTGTTGCCTTTTGATAGGTAGGGTATGGTGCTTTGTGAGTCCTGGTAATGCTGTCAGGATACGGCGGGTTTGCTATGGGTTCTAAATGGGCAGCGTTTGTAGTAGTTCCTAATGTGCCTGGCGGTTGGCACTGGATTATAGTAATGTAGAAATCTTTTAGTCTTTCTTTATCCATACACTCATTAAGAGACATGTTTACTAAAAGTTAGTGTATGGTAACATTATGCAAATATTTATGCAAATAAGACCACTTATGCAAATGACGTGCTGGCACTTTGAGGAAATTCTTTGGTTTTGTGCGGCAGTTTGGGCACTCGGGCTCAAAAAGGTTAGCCATCACTGCCCTAGGCCTACTGTAGCAAAGATCCTGAGCTATCCTCAGATGTTGCTGATGCTACCAGTCGCTAGAGCTAAGGCCTCAGTGCTTATCAAGGTCACAAAATCTTCATGCTGTCGGATCTAAGACAACTGCCATGATGAGGAAGGAGTTTTTGCAAATGCAACATACACTGAAGAACTTGGAGAACGTTTTGGGATTAGTTATATTGTATGTATGAGGATGACATATAATAATCACACTGTGACTTCCACTGACTCTGCTGAGCTTCAGGAGTTTTTGGATGAACATAAAATGGCTTAAGAAGAACAATGAGTTGCAGATTGGATGCTTTTGCTCTATTTCAAGGTTTCACATTGTTCTCTTGCATCTCTGTTGCGCAGAGGCGCTGATAAATCATGTCATTTTATGTTGGCAAGGGGTCTTGGAGTGAGACATGTTATATCCATCTGTTACTGTGGCAGTCGGGACTTAGTGATGTCTGCAGTCAGGACAGCATGCCAAACGTGAAGATTGATGGTGGAGATACTTGGACTGGAGGTTTTTCTGTTTTTGGAAGGCCTCAGTGGCTGTGCATCAGAACTCTAGAGACTATTTTTATTCATGGATGTTATTCTCTTTGAGTACATGCAGTTTGGTTGATTTTTAAGGTTCAAGTATGGATGGGTATGTGTGGAGTAATGAGGACTGAGATATGTATATAGGCGAAAGGGGGATTGGTAAGGGGGGCTGTGGGTGTGAGGAGGTATGGCTGTAGGAATGGAATTGGGATTGGATAGGCTTTTTGGATATAAGGCATAACTGGGGCGTAGGAGTTGAGGGTGCTAGAGTGGTTCGGGTGTGGAGTGGAGTTTCCAAAGTGGGTATAAGTTTTATAATGCTCCTATCTCCAGATTGCAGTTTCTTATGTTGCAAAGAGGAACCTGATGTGTGTCTCCTTTCACCCTTTTTATTTAATATAGCTTTAGAACCTTTGTTACTGGCCATTCGGCAATGCCCTAGAATTCGTGGGCTCAAATTCGTAGTGTTCGAAAGTGAGGTGGCTGATTTGATCCAAAAAATTTGGTGTTTGAATTGATGGACCTGATCTTCATTTTCAATTTTCTGGTTACAGAATAAGCTGGGAAAGGTTGGAGATGATGTCTATAAATGGACATATTGTACAGACTAAGAGAATGTGGGTTTAAATATGTTCCCCTATAACTTAGTATTTAGGTATTTTATTTAATAAATATGTGGAACAACTTAAGGAACTTAATATGGCAACCACTGAGAACATAATTAGGAATATCAATGAGCAGTTGTCATAAGAACATAAGAAATGTCATACCGGGTCAGACCAAGGTCCATCAAGCCCAGTATTCTGTTTCCAACAGTGGTCTATCCAGGTCACAAGTACCTAGCAGTTTCCCAAAAAGACACATAGGTTCCATAATGCTTGTATTGGGGCAAACAGTGAATTACCTGGGTCCTCTTTAATAATGATTTATGTACCTTTCTTCCAGGAACTTGTCCAAACCTCTTTTAAACCCAGCTACACTAACAGCTTCTACTACATTCTCCTGTAACGAATTCTAGAGTTTGATTATACGTTGAGTGAAAAAATATTTTCTCTTATTAATCTTAAATGGGTTACACTGTAGCTTCATTGCATGTCCCCTAGTCTTTCTACTTTTTGATGTTGTAAATAATCAATCTATGTTTACCTGTTGTACTCCATTCATTTATAGACCTCTATCATATCTCTCTTCAGCCATCTTTTTTCCAGGTTGAAAAGCCCTAACCTGTTAAGCCTCTCCTCATAGGGGCATCCTTCTATCTCCTTTACCATTTTGGTGACTCTTCTCTGTATCTTGATGGTGGCCAAGTGGAGGCCATTAAAATGGTGTTGATGCCTCAAATTAATTATATTTTAAGCATGCTTCCCTGTGTCCTTGCATGCTTTTTTAAGAAGCTAGATAAGATGATGATACTATTGTTGTTAAGTGCCATTGAGTCAGTGTCTGCTCATTGCGACCCCCAGGATAGTTGACCTAAACTGTATTTGATCTTCAGTCAGACAGCTTATTGCTGATAGAGTGGCATCCATAGCTGCTGCTATTGTATCGATCCATTTCATTGCTGGCCTTCCTCTTTTGCATTTACTTTCTACCTTGCCAAGCATGATGTCTTTCTCTAATGATCTCTCTCTTCGCATGATGTGTCCAAAGTATGAAAGTTGAAGTCTTGTAATCCTGAGCTTCTAAGGAAAGCTTAGGTTTGCTCTCCACTAGTATTGACTGGTTTGTTCTTCGGGCAGTCCATGGGATACACAGTATTCGTTGTTCACTATTTCAATATCTTCTCGATCAATGATGAACTTACTGATATTACCAGTTGTCAGGATCTTTGTCTTATTTACATTAAGGTGCAGGCCCATTTTAAGACTATGTTCCTTGATCTTGGGAAGCAAATATTTCTGATTGTCTTTGCTTTCAGCCAGTAATGTGGTATCATCAGCACAGCGAAGGTGGTTGTTGAGTCTTCCAAGAATTTTCACACCTCTGTTGTCTTCATACAGTCCTGCTTCTCTGTTGATTTGTTCTGCATATAAATTAAACAGGTAGGGGGAAAGTATGCAGCCTTGTTGTATACTTTTGCTTATTTTAAACCATTCTATTTCTCCTCGTTCCATACGAACTGTTGCTCCTTGATCAATATAAAGCTTGTACAAGAGAATGATCAGGTGTTCTGGCATACCCATGTTTCTTAATGTGGCCTAGGGTTTCTCATGGTTTACACAATCAAAAGCCTTGCTGTAGTTGATAAAACACATAGATATCCTTTTGGTATTCTTTTATCTTTTCAAAGATCCATCTCACATCCGCGATGATGTCTCTCATTCCTCGCCCTTTCCCGAATCCTGCTTGCACTTCAGATGGTTCTTGTTCCAGGTATGGTTATAGCAGTGGACATTCTGGGTCCACTTTAATAATGGTTTATGCACCTTTCATCCAGGAACTTGTCCAAACCTTTTTTAAATCCGGCTACACTAACAGCTTTTACTACATCCTCCGGTAGCAAATTCCAGAGTTTGATTACACGTTGAATGAAAAAATATTTTCTCTTATTAGTCTTAAATAGGTTACCCTGTAGCTTCATTGCATGCCTCCCAGTCTTTCGATATTTTTAAGGTGTAAACAATCAATCTTCATTTACCAGTTCCACTCCATTCATTAATTTATAGACCTCTATCATATCTCCCCTCAGCTGTCTCTTTTCCAGGTTGAAGAGCCCTAACCTTTTTAGCCTCTCTTCATAGGGGTATCCTTCTACCATTTTGGTGGCTCTTCTCTGTACCTTTTCTAATAACGCTATATCCTTTTTAAGATACAGCGACCAGTATTGCACACAATATTCAAGGTGCGGTCGCACCATGGAACGATACAGAGGCATTATAATATCCTTTGTTTTATTCTCCATTTCTTTCCTCATGATACCTAGCATTCTATTTGCTCTCTTGGCCGCCACTGCACACTGGGCGGAGGGTTTTCACCTTTTATCCACAATGACGCCTAAATCTTTTTCCTGGGTGGTGGTTCCTAATGAGGAACTTTGCATCGTGTAACCATAGTTTGAGTTTTTCTTTCCTAGCTGCATAACTGCACTTGTTGTTGTTGTTGTTAAGTGCCGTCGAGTCGGACTCGACTCATGGCGACCCTCTGGATAGCTATCCTAAATTGTGTTCGGTCTTCAGTCAGGCGGCTCATTGTTGACAGACTGGTACCCGTAGCTGCTGTTATTGTATCGATCCATCTCATTGCTGGCCTTCCTCTTTTGCGTTGACCTTCTATCTTGCCAAGCATAATGTCTTTCTCTAATGATTTCTCTCTTCGCATGATGTGTCCAAAGTATGAAAGTCGAAGTCTTGTCATCTGAGCTTCTAAAGAAAGCTTAGGTTTGATTTCCTCTAGTACCGACTGGTTTGTTCTTCGGGCAGTCCATGGTATACACAGTATTCGCCACCAACACCATAATTCAAAGGCATCAATTTTCTTCCTATCTGTCTTTTTCACTGTCCAGCTTTCACATCCATATGATGTTATTGAAAATACCATGGCTTGAACAAGTCGAATCTTTGTATGGAGAGAGACATCTCTGCTCTTGAGAATCTTATCTAGGTCTTTCATAGCCATTCTGCCAAGAGCAATGCGTTGTCTGATTCCTTGACTGCTTGTTGCTACTTTATTGATAGTTGATCCAAGTAGGTTAAAGTTGTTCACAATTTCAATTTCTTCTCCTTCAACAATGAACCTGTTGATTATGCCAGTTGTCATGATCTTTGTCTTCTTTACATTAAGGTGCTGGCCCATTTTGAGACTATGTGCTTTGATTGTGAGAAGCAAATGTTTCAGATCATCTTCACTTTCAGCCAGTAATGTGGTATCATCAGCATAGCGAAGGTTGTTGATGAGTCTTCCACCAATCTTCACACCTCTGTTGTCTTCATACAATCCTGCTTCTCTGATGATTTGTTCTGCATATAAATTAAACAGGTAGGGGGAAAGTATGCAGCCTTGTCTTACACCTTTGCTTATTTTAAACCATTCTGTTTCTCCTTGTTCCGTTCGAACTGTTGTTTCTTGATCAATGTACAGATTGCGCAAGAGAACGATCAGGTGTTCTGGTATACCCATGCTTCTTAATGTGGTCAAGAGTTTCTCATGGTTTACACAGTCAAAAGCCTTGCTATAGTCGATAAAGCACAAATAGATATCCTTTTGGTATTCTTTAGTCTTTTCAAGGATCCATCTCACATCTGCAATGATGTCTCTCGTTCCTCGCCCTTTCCTGAACCCTGCTTGCACTTCAGGTAGTTCTTGTTCCAGGTATGGTTGTAGCCTCTTTTGAATAATCTTTAGTAGAATCTTGCTGGCATGTGGGATCAGAGTGATTGTGCGATAATTTCCACAGTCAGTTGGATCACCTTTCTTTAGTATTGGTATAAACACAGATCTTTTCCAGTCAGTTGGCCATGATGTTGTCTTCCATATTTCTTGGCAGAGCCTTGTGAGTACGGTAACAGCTGCATCAGATTGCTGCAATACTTCTATGGGAATGCTATCAATGCCTGGTGCTTTGTTCTTTGATAAGGCTTTCAATGCTGCTTCAACTTCTTCTTTCATCACCAATGGTTCCCGATCATAAGGTACAGGTTGAAACGGCTGTTGGTCCACTTGATCTTTATCATATAAAAACTCTGTATATTCCTTCCACCTTTTCTTGATCTTCTCAGCATCATTCAACATAGAACCTTGAGCATCTTGTAACATTCCAATTCGAGGCTGGAACTTTTTCTTTAACTCTCGTAGCTTTAGGAAAGCCGATCTTGTTCTTCCTCTAATAGTTTCTGCTTCTATTTCCTTGCAAGTGTCATTGTAGTACTTTTCCTTGTCCTGTCTTGCTGCACGTTGGAAATTTCTGTTGAGTTCTGCGATTGTCTTTCTTTCTCCTCTGGCTTTAGCTTCTCTGCAAACCGCTTTGACCCGGTGAAAAGCGGGATATAAATGCAGCTAAATAAATTTAAAAAAAAAAAAAATCTGTGTTTCTGGGCAATTTTCAGAGTTTTTTCCGTCATCCATTTTGGCCGTTTTTGCTTTTTCACCTTTTGTAGAGACTTCTCGCTTTCTTCCAACACAACATTCTTGATGTCATTCCATAACTCTTCTGGAGCTCTGTCATTTGTATCTAAAGCAGCAAATCGATTTTGCAGGCAGTCTTTAAGTTCCAGTGGTATATTCTCAAGGTCATATTTTGCTGCATTCATGAGTGGTTTGCTCTTTTTCAACTTTAGCTTGAGTTTGCATACTAGTAGTTGATGATCTGTACCACAGTCAGCTCCAGGTTTTGTCTTTGTTGACGTTACAGAGCTTTTCCATCGTTGACTTCCACAGATGTAGTCAATTTGATTTTTATACAATCCATTGGGTGAAGTCCATGTGTACAGTCGCCACTTGTGTTGCTGGAAGAAGGTGTTTGAGATGAATAGATCATTGGTCTTGCAGAATTCTATCAGTCTTTCTCCAGCTTCATTTCTGTTGCCAAGTCCATATTTTCCAACTACTTTGCCTTCTTCTTTGTTGCCAACGTTTGCGTTCCAGTCACCCATGACTATCAGGATATCCTGTTTGCATGTTCTGTCAATTTCAGCTTGTACTTGTTCATAGAACTCTTCAATTTCATTCTCTTCTGCAGCTGCTGTTGGGGCATATACTTGAATTATAGTTGTGTTGATAGGCAATCCTCGTAGACAAATAGAGATTAAGTGTTCGCTGACTGCATTGTATTTCATTACAGTTCTTGCAAGTTTCTTCTTTATTATAAATGCAACACCATTTCTTCTTTGTCTTTCATTTCCAGCATAGTAGACCATGTGATCATCTGATGCAAAGTGCCTCATGCCAGTCCATTTCAGTTCGTTGACACCCAATAGATCAAGTTGTACACGTTCCATTTCATTCTTGACCACCTCCAACTTCCCTTGGTTCATGCTTCGTACGTTCCATGTTCCAATGTGTAAGACATCTTTACAGCTTCTGACTCTCATTTCATGCGCAGCTACATCAGCAGTCAGACTTCCCGAGGGCTTTGATCCAACCACATCATAAAGGCTGGCTTTACTCTGAAAAGTCTTCAGCTCTTCCCCAGTAGCTAGTTGAGTGCCTTCCGACCTGGGTGTCTCATCTTCCAGTACCATAGCACAATTTGTTTTGTTGTAACTATCCATTGGATTTTCATGGCAAGATACAGAAGTAGATTGCCGGGCCTTTCTTCCGCACAGTTTAAGTTTGGTGTTGTTGCCGTTGTCACAAAAATGTGATCCTCCGCCGTCAACACTCTCCCATTCTGCTGCTGCCCAGATGGGTGGTTTGTATTGGTCTGGCACCTCAGCTGAGACCTGTCCATCTTGGGAGACCCTGCCAGTAGTTAAACTACCGATAGTTTATCTCTCAGCATCACTGATGCACGCAAGTCCTCACAGCATGACAAGCTGCAAACCAACTGCACTTATCCACATTCATTTTCATCTGCCATTTGGATGCCCAGTTTTCCAATTTATCAAGATCCTCTTGCAATTTTCCCCAATCCTCATGGGTTTTAACAACTTTGAATAATTTTGTCTCATCTGCAAATTTGGTAACCTCGCTTGTTATTCCCATTTCCAGGTCATTTATGAATATTTTAAAAAGCAGTGGACCCAGAACAGATCCCTGGGGTACTCCACTATTCACCTTTCTCCATTGGGAAAATTGGCCATTTATTCCTATCCTCCACTTGCTATCTTTTAACCAGTTTCTGATCCATAATAGTACACTATCTATCCAATGACTTTTTTAATTTTGCCAAAAGTCTCTCATGAGGGACTTTGTCAAAGGCTTTCTGAAACTCCAGATACACTATATCAACCGACTCACCTTTGTCTACCTGTTTATTCACACCTTCAATAAAACATAACAGATTAGTAAGACAAGACCTTCCTTGGCTAAAGCCATGTTGGCTGTCTCCCATTAAACCAAGACTATCTACATATTCAGTAATTTTGTTCATTTTTCCCCAATACTGATGTCAGGCTCACTGGTCTGTAGTTTCCAGGATCACCCCTGGAACCCTTTTTAAAAATTGGCGTTACATTGGCCATCCTCCAATCTTCAGGCATTACAGATGATTTTAATGATAGTTCACAGATTACTAATAGTGGGTCTGCAATCTCATATTTCAGTTCTTTCAACACCCTTGGATGGATACTATCTGGTCCAGGTGATTTGCTACTCTTCAGTTTATCAAATAGTTGTAATACATCTTCCCGTTCTATCAATATTTCTTTCAGTTCTTCTACAGCATCTCATTTAAATAACATTTCAGTCATGGGTAACATTCCTATATCTTCCTCAGTAAGACTGAAGCAAAGAATTCATTCAGTCTATCCTCTATGGCCTTGTCCCCTCTTAGTGCCCCTTTTATCCCTCTATCATCTAATGGTCCAACTGACTCTCCAAGGTTTTTTGCTATGAATGTAGATGGAAAAGTCTTTATTATGTGTTTTTGCTTCCACAGCAAGCTTTTTCTCAAATTCTTTCTTTGCCTGCCTTATCAATGCCTTGCATCTAACTTGCCAATATTTCTGTTTCCAGTTTTCGTCATTTGGCTCATTTTCCCATTTCCTGAAAGATGCTTTTTTGGCAAAAGCCTCTCTGACCTCACCTTTAAAACATGCCGGCAGTTTTTTGGACTTTCTTCCGCTTTTCTTAAAGCATGGAATACAGCTGGTCTGGGTTTCCAAGAGAGTATTTTTAAATAACACCCAAGCTTGGTGTAAATCTTTAACCTTTGCAACTTCTCCTTTTAGTTTTTTCTTAACTATTTTCCTTATTTTATCATAGTTTCCCTTTTGAAAGTTAAAAGGAAGCACTGTGGATTTCCTTACCATCCTTCCTCCATTTATTAAATCAAACGCAGTCATACTATGATCACTATTGCCAATTGGCCCCAACAGCCTTATCTCTTGCACCAGATCTTGTGTTCCACTAAGGACTAGGTCCAAAATGGCTTCTCCTCTGGTCGGTTCATGAACCAGCTGCTCCAAGAAGCAGTCATTTATTTAATCTAGAAACTTTCTCCCTAGCATGTCCTGCCGTGACACCGACCCTGTCGATACCGGGGTAATTGAAATCACCCATTATTATTACTGTGTTGTAACTTTTGTTAGCTTCCCTGATTTCTTTCAGCATTTCATCATCCATTTGTTCATTCTGGCCAGGTGGTCGATAGTACACCCCCACTGCTATCCCCTTTCTCTTCCCCTTTTTACATGGAATTTCAATCCATAGAGATTCTACAGTGAATTTTGTTTCCTGCAAAAATGTAATCCTTTGTGATTCAATGCTCTCTCTAACATAGAAAAGATCAAATTGGTGGAGGCGTTGTGTTCTATCATTACGATATAGTTTGTACCCAGGTATCACAGTGTCCCATTGGTTGTCCTCCTTCCACCATTTCTCTGAGATACAAATCATATCTAAACTCTCATTTAGTGCTGTATAGTCTAACTCTCCCATCTTATTTTTTAGACTTCTATCATTTGCATACAAGCATTTTAGAGGCTGTATTTTATTCATATTAATCTGGCTATCGGTAGGCAGGGGTAATTTGGAATCTTTAAGCTCTGTCTTCTCTGTACTC
This sequence comes from Ichthyophis bannanicus, assembly GCA_033557465.1. Taxonomy (NCBI): domain Eukaryota; kingdom Metazoa; phylum Chordata; class Amphibia; order Gymnophiona; family Ichthyophiidae; genus Ichthyophis; species Ichthyophis bannanicus. Next base: position 169,247,625 of record CM066038.1, read on the forward strand.
AGGGGCATTTTGGCTACTTTTTGTCTTTATTGGAACATCTTTACTGATATGCCCTAACTTCAATCTTTTGCTAGTATCCTTCAAGGATACATTGTTCCAAACCATGCGCTCTTGAGCGACTGTCGGCTTTCCCCTATTATCTAGTTTAAAGCTGCTCTATCTCCTTTTTAAAGGTTAATGCCAGCAGTCTGGTTCTGTTCTGGTTAAGGTGAAGCCCATCCCTTTGGAAGAGCCCTTCCTTTCCCCAGAATGTTCCCCAGTTCCTAACAAATCCAAAACCCTCATCTTGCACCATTGTCTCATCCAAGCATTGAGATTCCGGAGCTCTGCCTGCCTTTTGGGTATTGTGCATGGAATGGGAAGCATTTCAGAGAATGCTACCTTGGAAGTTCTGGATTTCATCAAAATGGCAGATGAAATTTAATGTGGACAAGTGCAAAGTTATGCACCTAGGGAAGAACAACCCAAACTATAGTTACACTATACAAGGTTCCACATTAGGAACCACCACCCTGGAAAAAGATTTAGGTGTCATTGTGAATAACATGTTAAAACCCTCTGCCCAGTGTGCAGTGGCTGCCAAGAGAGCAAATAGAATGCTAGGTATCATAAGGAAAGGAATGGAAAATAAAACAAAGGATATTTTAATGCCTCTGTATCGTTCCATGGTGTGACCGCACCTTGAATATTGTGTACAATTCTGGTCGCCGTATCTTAAAAAGGATATAACGTTATTAGAAAAGATTCAGAGAAGAGCCACCAAAATGGTAAAGAGGATGGAAGGATACCCCTGTGAAGAAAGGCTAAAAAGGTTAGGGCTCTTCAACCTGGAAAAGAGACGGCTGAGGGGAGATATGATAGAGGTCTATAAATTAATGAATGGAGTGGAATGGGTAAACGTAGATCGATTGTTTATGTTATCAGAATATATAAAAACTAGGGGACATGCAATGAAGCTACAGAGTAACCTATTTAAGACAAATAAGAGAAAATATTTTTTCACTCAACAGGTAATCAAACTCTGGAATTTGATACCAGATGATGTAGTAAAGGCTGTTAGTGTAGCTGGGTTTTAAAAAGGTTTGGACAAGTTCCTGGAGGAAAGGTCCCTATACAATTATTAAAAAGGGACCCAGGATATCAGTGCTTGACTCAATACAAGCACTGTGAAACCTGTATCTTTTGGGGAAACTGCTAGGTATGTATGACCTATATTGGCCACTGTTGGAAATGGGATACTGGGCTTGATGGACCTTGGTCTGACCCAGTATGGCATATCTTATGTTCTTACGTAAAAGCCTAAATTTAGCCTCCAGAACCTCCCTACCACACTTTCCTATGTTATTGTTACCGACATGTACCAAAACAGCAGACTCCTTCCTAGCACTATCTAAGACCTTGTCTAGGGGGTGCGTGAGGTCCGCTACCTTCACAACAGGTAGGCATGTTGCCAGGCGATCCTCAGGTCCACTAGCCACCCAGTTATCTACATGCCTAATGATCGAATCACCAACTATAACGGTTGTCCTAATCCTTCTCTTGTGGGCACATGGCCCTGGAGAAACCTCCTCGGTGCAAGAGGGTTTTACATCACCTGGAGGACAGGTTCTAGCTACCAGGATCACTTCCTGCTGCACCAGGGTGATACTCTCCTGTCACAAGTCCTCTCTCCTCTATGTCAACAGGTATGCTGCCAGACTGGAGGTGGGACTTCAGTACTATAGCCCTGTAGGTCTCGTCTATGTACCTCTCTGTCTTCCTTATGTCCTCCAAGTCTGCTACTCTAGCCTTCAGAGATCGGACTCATTCCTTGAGAGCAAAGACCTAGTGCACATGTAAGACCCTTTACCAACTGGGAGAAAATCATACATGTGACATTCGATGCAAAAGACTGGAAAACCACCATCTCACTGCTGGACTGCTGTCTGCATCTTAGTTTTTAAGGTTTTGTTTAGGTATTTAAGTTCTTTACTTACTAAGGGTTGCTAGGTGTACTTATACTGATAAAACTATACCTAATACGTTTAATGTACTTTGTTCACCTGAAGCTTAATTAATCTCTGGTCCTTAATGTATGCCTGAAGAGTATAAACAGCTGCACCTGAGAGTGAATATGGCACCTCCTTTGCTTTAAGAGATTTAAGCACCTATAAAGCTACGATTATCCTAGGAGTGTGTGTGTGTTGGGGATGGAGGGAGGGAACGAAGACTTATGAAAAACTGGCTGCTACACAGTACTCTGTCCTGTGCTTCTAAGGTAATATGTGACCAATTTCCTGGGTGATTCACAGAGCCCTTGCTTGGATTGAGGGAGTCTTGGGTTCTCAATTTAACCAGAAATCTCTCTGCTGTGTTTTAAATTTAAACTGAAAGCTCTTTGCTGCTGCTTGGTCCTGACTGAGTATTAAATTTAAACTAGAAGCGCTCTGCTGGGTTCTAAATTTAACAAGAGAACTCCCTGATCTGTTTTAAATTTAAACTGAAAGTTCTTTGCTGCTACTAGGCCCTGACTGAGTACTAAATTTAAATTAAAAGCTCTCTGCTGTGTTTTAAACCTAAACTGAAAGCTACCTGTTGAGTTTTTAATTTAACTAAAAGCTATTTGCTGATACTAGCCCCGGACTGATTTAACAAATACATTGGATTCACAGAGTAATCAGCTTTAATCTAAAGAATTCCTTTTTCACCAAGATTTAGAAAAATTCCAAGAAGTAAATACTTACAATTACAGATTTCTCTCCATAAGTAGCAGTCTCTTTTTGTAGTCCTTCAGTCGTGGCCTCAGGACATTGTATATCAACATTTTACAAGAGGCTGAAAGATATATTATTAGGACTTTAAAGGCATTGCAAAAGTTTGGGGAAAGGATCTGGGGGTGGGGGAAGATGATTTTCCTGGGACGTATTCTAGTGTAAAGTTCATCATTCATCATTGTCAACTAATCTTACTTAGTCCCTTTATTTTTTGTTGCTGGGTGATGTGGATCCCATGAAGAATGTGAAAGGCTGGCCTGCAGGAGTACAATAAGTGTTGGCATTGTTGCATCTTGCTTCATATGATATATGAATCATCCCTATATGCATGGATTTTGGAATGAGGTGTGACAGAAAGTACAAGCTTTAATTCATATCGTGCAGCTCTATAGTAGATCTTATTGTTTTTAAATCACTTTGTATTATAGGGGATTTATCAAGACAGTACCTGAATTACTGAACCTGTTAATTTACAATACAAATTATTCTTGCTGATTGGAGGAACATAGGTCTGCTAAACATACATTTTTGGTGGAATAGTGCATGTCTTGTATCTCACTGAAGAAATGAATAGCGCTTTGTAGGTCAATACGATGTGATACTGTTTTGCCCCAGGGCTGCTTCAGGGGTGTGACCAAATGAACAAATTTGAAGGTTGTTAGCTCTTGTGACTACAAGTCATCAGGATCATCTGCGGTCACAACCCTGAAGCAGCCATTGGAGAAAACGGGCCATGTTGGGTGTATGACCAAAGCAATCAGTAGATGGTGTGAATTAACCACCAGCATGCCAATTTTCAGTTTTTGAATCCAGAAAAATTTTCATCTTTTTTTGAATAATGAAGCTTTAACGATAGTGATGAAGTGAGGGCTTTTTAAATGAATTATTGTTTAAATAACAAGAAAAAAGCATAAATAAAGGATTGAGGGGTTTTTCTGACCAATGAGGATTGGTGCCCTATTTTTGCAAGTAAGAAAAAGGATCCAGTTGATGGGCTGGAGGGACTAACTGAGGTTTTTTCCCCTCTACAGTTAGGAAAATTGAAAATAAAACGAACAATAGTAATATATTTAATATTAGAGAAAGTATAAAGACTAAAGGGAGTTTTTTGATGACAGGTGATTTAATGGTTGGATTATTTTATTGTAAACCATTTTAAATAATGTGTTAAAGATGGTATTTAAAACCTTTTGAATGAATGAATGAATGACTGACAAACACCACAGACCATTTTAGTAGCTGCTCTCTGAACCAACTCCATCATATTTATATTCTTTTGAAGGTGTGGTCTTCAGCATTGTACACAGTACTTCAAATGAGGTCTCACTAGAGACTTGTATAAAGACAGTATCACCTCCTTTCTCTAGGCTATTCCTCTCTCTATGCATCAAGGAATCTTTCTGGCTTTTGCTGTCACCTTTTCTGGCTGTTTGGCCACTTTAAGATCCTTGGTCCTGCTCTTTTTAACATTTTTGCGGAAAGTCTGTCAGGAAAGATATGCTTCTTTTCAGATGACACCATGGAAAGTGTGGATAGCATGAAGAGGAATCTAGTAAAACTTAAAGAATGTTGAGAATTTGCTGTGCTCCTGTTGCGCCTCCTGGGATGCCATGGCACCGGTGCTGCAGCAAGAGGTGAAGAAGGGATGGACAGGGAACCTCATAGATGTCCCACGCTGCAGAATCGGGGCCCGTCCAAGTGTCCAATTCTGTGCCTGTGAGAACGTATAGCTCCTGCGTTTGCAAAATCGGGTGCACACACAACACACACACACACAAAACACACACACACACACACCTCACACACACACACCTCACACACACACACCTCACACACAAAACACACACACACACACAACACAACAAAACACCCACACCCACACACCACACCCACACCCACACACCTAACACCCACACACACACACAACACCCACACCCACACACACACCACACACACACCCACACACCTCACACACACACTCACACACCTCACCCACACACACCCACACAACACACACACACACACACACACCACACACACACACACCTCTCACACACACCTCTCACACACACAGACACACACCACACCCACACCCACACACCTCTCACACACACAGACACACCCCACACACACACCCACACACCTCTCACACACACCTCTCACACACACACACCACACACACACACCTCACACACACACACCTCTCACACACCACACACACACACACCTCACACACCTCACACACACACACCTCACACACACCTCACACACACACACACACACACACACACACACACACACACACACAACAAAACACACACAAGACAAATGACACAGCCAACATACACAGCACATACACACAGTATAACACACACAGCACATAAGAGCATTGACAAGCAACACATAGAATACAAACACATACAACACACACAACACCAGCACAGCACAACACAACACAACACACACTTATCAGAGCACATAAGCACAACAAACACACTAATGAAACACATGCAACATCAACATACCACACCACACAGAATAGTACATACATCAGAGCAAAATACTAACACCACACAGCATACACAGACAACACCATACATAACACAAACACACACCACAACACACCAACATCACACAACATACAAAACATACATCACATACTCTAGCTTAGGCGTGAGGTTCATGACTGTCATGGTATGTGCCAAACTAACCCACTTGGAGAAACTGCCCAATACAGCATAACACACACAACACAACATACTCAACATAGCACACATAATGTACAACACAATGCACATATAACACATGCAACACCAATACAACATAATCAGCATATATAACACATGCAACACCAACATAATACAACACACAGATAATACACAACACACACAACACCAATACCATACAACACTACACAAAGAGAGCATGTACAACATACTCAACACAGCACACATAATGTACAACACAATGCACATACAACACATGCAGCACCAATACAACATAATCAGCATATATAACACATGCAACACCAACATAATACAACACACAGATAATACACAACACCAATACCATACAACACTACACAAAGAGGGCATGCACAACATACATAATACAACACATACATACACAAGGCTCCAACACACCCACACACCCACAAGAATATCCTGATACGCACATGCGCACACACACATACAAACCCCTGACATGGACACATTCCTGACACAATCTCCTCCCTAACACATACTGTACTCTCACCTCACTGACACAAACATACCCCTGACACACACATACATTCCCTGACTTATATGCCCCCCCCCACGGACACCCCTCCCCACCCTTTCCCATCTTACCCTCAAATTTCCACAGAGACATAAATATATACATCATATCATTGTGCTATCTTGCTGAGAATCTTTACCATTACTATTTCATCCAAATCTTCCATACAGACATGCCTGAGTTTGCAAATGGAGCAAAAGGGTAACACACCTTAGTGTCACACTGTAAGCGTGTACTTCCAACTTGTTCTGTTTGTAACAATGTTTTTTAACATTCAAAATAATGCAGGTTTTCATTGATAAATAAGAATCAATTTTAAACCTTCATTCTTTTATTTCTATATGTCACAATAAAAATTATTATAAAAGTGTAAACTCTTTTACTTCTTTTTCACTTCCCAAATAAATTTTGTTTTTTTTTTAAACAGACATATACGTAGCACTTGGTCAAGAAACTTGGCAAAACAGCAGCCAGGAGCGGGAAAGGATTTAGAGCAGGCACTCGGAATTAAACATCATCTTATTTATTTTGTGGTTTGGCACCTGGCTGCATATTTCCTGTTTCATTTAATTCTAAGGATATATTTTTCTCTATCTTCTGGGTATTACACATACTAGGTATTGTTTTGCTAAAGAAATATGCTCTTGAAAGATAACTGGTACTTTGTCAATACACACAAAAAGAAAAAAAATCTTTTGAAGAGCTTAAATATCTTGAAATTATTTTTAAGAGTCTTTTAACTCCCTGCCAGTAAAATCTGTGTTGATGTTCTTTTATTTGTTTCCAAGCTGCAACTACTTTTAGTGCATCTTCTCAGAAAACTAGGAACAGTGCCATATTGGGATAAACAGTGGCGTAAAGACGTAATGACAATAAGAGTGCCTGTGCGTATGTACAATCTCCCCAGCTATACACAAGTGAACATTAATCTGGCCTCCTGGACTATTATTTATGGTTGTATTTATTTTATGCAGCCCAGTTTATTTATATATGGTTACACAGTCAAAAAGGTAGTAAGCAGCAGCACTATATATGGTAATAGCAATGCATGGGAGTAATTCCAAGGACATAGCTTAGAAACTGCAGGTGCTCTTTGCAAAAGACAGATAAATATTTAGAGAGCATATGGACAAGTTTAGAGTTTTTCTTGAGGTTGTGTATCAAAATGGATTTAATTTGCACATGCCATTACAGGAATGAATCTCGCTCTTAAGCCAGGGTATATTGGGTAAGATCTCAGTCTCTCAGATTTAGTGCTAGAGATCTTCTTCTGATGTACTGTGACAAAGAGCCAGACACTTCAGGAGTTGAGGCCTTAGGGCAACATGGGGGAGCTCTAGACAATGCAGATGTTTTCTTTTCAATGGCCTATGCTGCTGCCACTGAATTCGGTAGGCTAGATTCCAAAGTGGGGAGGTGGTACAGGTCCACCCAGGCTCATCCTGGCCCACCTGTGGCTGCACCCCAAGCTCATACAGTATAATATATACATTGTGAGAGCCAGAAGAGAAGGGGTTAACAGTCCAGAATTGCTGGCATTTGCACTGCATGTGCTCCGTGGGGTGCTAGAGGTATTAGGTGACATCAGATGGAAGAAATGTGAGAAAAAACACAGAGCACAGGAGAGAGAAGGCATCATTAGCATGGTTATGCCAGTTTGGCATGGGGCCTACTGAGGCCTAGTGTGGAAACTGTCAGAAGATATCAGAGAACTAATAAGATATATTTTCTATATTTCTTTTATTTATTTAGTATACATTTGTATACCGCTACTTCCAGCGATCAGCAGCGGTTTTGATTACAGATTGGAAATTGTCAAATCATGACAGGAAATTTTTGAGGTATAAACACATTGATTAGACAGGAAAGCACAGCACACAGAGAATTATTTTACAGGGAACAGGGGCTATGGAGGGTTAAGTGGCTTGCCCAAGACCACCTGTGGGACTAGAAACCCCAGTCCTTCTGGCCCAAGGTTGCTGTCCTCTAGTGGGATTTGAACCCCTGACCTTCCGGCCTGAAGTACCTTGCCCCAACCACTAGGCCACTCCTCCACTCTTGAAAATAAGGGATGGAAAGACAAACCAGGTGGAAATTGAATAAGTGGGGAAAGGGTCAGATAACAGGGAATAAATCTGACAAAGGCCTGAGCAAACAGTTATTCACAAAGCCGTAAGGGTCAATAGGTCAGCAGGAATGGGAGTGCAGATATGATAGGACAAAGGAAAGAATGAAAGAGAGAATCCAGATGCCTGGAATTGAAAGCAAAGGGACTAATTAAAGGGACTAATTGGAAAAGAAAAACTATATAGCAGGACAGAACTTTTAAAGATTGGGAATTTACACTCCATTTTCTGAAGAAGGTGGTTTGTAAATTTCCACTGCATGTCTGCTAATGAGTGAGTGGGTATGATGCTGATTCTTTGCTATGTGCATCTGTCTGTGTGAAAGTTTTTTTAGTTTATCTTTGAGTGTAGCTAGGAACCATATATCCTTCTCTTTCACTGTGCTAGGATCTGTCGATGGACAGGAAATCTCTTAATTACTTTAAAGCTGTAAACTTGTAAGAAGAGGGTGAGGGAAATTCTCCAAGCTACTTTGCATTTAGCTAGTTTGGTTACGTTTCCTGTATGCTTGCTTCTGTGATATAAGAAAGAAATAAAGGAATTTTTTTTGTAAGAAAAATCTGTGAGAATTTTGTGCCAGGTACGAGTATAATCTGCATGAGGTGTGGTTTATTGGGAGGAGATGGTAGGCCCTCCCTGTATATGTGCCAGTTTGCAAGATTTTGTTCCCCTCTTGCACAGAAGAGGAGGTGGTGAAATTTGCCTAGCCAATGGAATCGACCCCTCCTCCCCCGGTTCTGTACTACAGGTAACATATTAAGGTGTATTTGGAAGATTTTTAATCAGGCTGATGGTGCCCTAGGATCATTTCTGTAGTTTTCTGCTACATTTTCTTGTTTTTTGCTTTTTTGGTACAAGATACTCTCTCTGTGTTCATAGTAAGAAGAATCATCTGATACCAACTTTTCTATTAATAATTTTGTTCTTGTATTTTTCTTCTTTACCATTATGTCTGGTTTTCTAGCATTATGCATGTTATTGACTGAAATGACAATGTCCAAGTTATTTCTTCTTTATTCCCTGTTATCATGATTCCAGTGTTTTTCTGGTGCACAATATTATAGAGTTTACACAAATTCCACTGAGTGAGCTGCCTACTTGGGGATAATTTTATATCAGTCGGGTGGAAGATATGTGCACTGGAAGAAAGGGCCACTTAAATATGAACCTGGAGATGAATGCATGGCTGCGTGGATGGTGTCATCGAGAGTGTTTTGGTTTCCTAGACCATGGGATACTGTTTCAAGGGTTGCAGAGCAGAGATGGCATCCATCTGTCCAAAGAAAGGTCAACGCGTCTTCGGTAGTAGACTGACTAATCTACTGAAGAGGGCTTTAAACTAGATTCGTTGGGGATGGGTGAAGAAAGCCCCTAGGTAGGTGATACATTAAATACTTTTTATGGAAATTGGTAACAGGGGTAACATATGGAAAGCAGTGTGTATAAATGCCCATAGCATGGGAAATAAGACCCATGATGTTGAAGCTTTGGTGGGAGTGGCTGACTTGGATTTAGTGGCAGTTACAGAAACATGGTTCACAGAAAACCATGATTGGGATGTAACTATACCTGGCTATACTTTATTCAGAAAGGACAGGGTAGGAAGCAGGAGAAGAGGAGTGGCACTATATGTAAAAACTACTATTAAAGCTTTGGAATTACAGAGCTTAAAAGGGAGAGAGGAGGCATTGCGGGTTACACCAGAAAGAGGGAAAGAGAAATCTTTTTGCATTGGTGTGATATACAGACCTCCCTCACAAGAGGAAGAGGTGGACAGAGAGTTAATTGAAGACATACGCAGCATTGCTAGGAAAGGGGAAGTGCTACTGATAGGAGATTTCAATATGCTAGATGTTGATTGGCACATCCCTGCTGCAGTATCATCTAGAAATAAGGAGATACTGGATTCTCTACATGGAGAACTATTCAGGTAATTGGTAACAGACCCCACACGTGAAGGGACCATACTGGACTTGGTGCTTACCAATGGTGAAAGTGTTTCTGATGTTATAGTGGGAGATCATTTTGCATCCAGTGATCACCAGATGGTGTGGTTCAGTATTAGGACTAGGGCAGTTAGAATCCATTCAAAGGTGAAGATCTTAGACTTTAGGAAGACTAACTTTGCGAAGATGGGCCAATAACTCAGGGAGTCGTTAGTGGGATGGGAACAGCTGGGGAATGTAGAAAAACAGTGGACAAAATTAAAAGGGGATATTTTAAGGGCAACCAACCTTTTTGATGAAATGGTAAATAAAGGTAAAAGGAAAAGGAGACCGCTATGGCTTTTGAAAGAAGTAGCTGAAAAAGTGAAGAAAAGAAGGGAGGCCTTCATGAAATACAAGAGATCACAGAGAGAGGAAGACGGGCATCTATATTTGGAAAAACTTAGAGAAGCTAGCAAAGTAATCAGGAAGGCAAAGATTCAAAAGGAGGAGGAAATAGCCAATGCAATAAAAAGGGGGGATAAGACATTTTTCAGATATGTTAGTGAGAAGAGGACGGGCAAAAGTGGTATTGTCAGACTCAAGGGTGCAGGGGAGGAATATGTAGAAGCTGATAAGGATAAAGCAGAATTGCTTAACAAATATTTCTGTTCTGTGTTCACAGATGAAGAACCAGGAGCAGGACCTCAGAAAACACCCACGAACAGGAACAGAAGCGAGGGACATCTTGAACAATTTTCAGAAGACTGTGTTCGTGAGAAACTAGCTCAACTTAAAGTAGACAAAGTGATGGGACCGGATGGGATACATCCTAGAATACTGAAGGAACTTGGGGATGTTCTAGCAGCTCCACTGACTGACCTTTTCAATGCCTCGTTGGAGTCGGGAGTGGTGCCAAAGGACTGGAGAGAGGCTCATGTGGTGCCTTTACACAAAAGCGGAAGTAAGGATGTGGTTGAAAACTACAGGCCGGTTAGTTTAACTTCGGTGGTGAGTAAATTATTGGAAATGCTGCAGAAAGAGAAAATAGGGAGGTTTCTGGAGTCCAGCAGATTACAGGATCCGAGGCAGCATGGATTCACCAGAGGCAGTTCTTGTCAGACAAATCTGATTGATTTCTTTGACTGGCTGACCAGGGAGTTGGACCGAGGGAGAGTTCTAGATGTGGTGTATTTAAATTTCAGTAAAGCCTTTGACACGGTTCCTCACAGGTGAATTATAAACAAACTGAGCACCCTAGGGATGGACCCTAAAGTTACTGCTTGGGTTAGAAATTGGTTGGGTGGGAGGCGACAAAGAGTACAGGTAAATGGAGCTCACTCTGAGGAGAAGGATGTTACCAGTAGTGTGCCCCAGGGATCTGTCCTTGGTCTGATTCCTTTTAACATCTTTGTTAGTGATATAGCGGAAGGGCTGTTGGGTAAGGTTTGCCTCTTTGTGGATGATACTAAAATCTGCAATAGAGTAGACACCCAGGAAGGTGTAGATAACATGAGGAGGGATCTAGCTAAGCTTGAAGAATGGTCTAGAACAGTGATGGCTAACCTTTTTGAGCCCGAGTGCCCAAACTGCCGCACAAAACCAAAGAATTTCCTCAAAGTGCCAGCACGTCAATTAAACCTTAACAACAAGATTTTAGTATCTAAAAACTCTTTATAAAGTTGCCTGAACTATGTAACATCATTTGTAAAGGTTGGAATCTTTGTATTGTCAGAGAATCAATTTGATTCACAATCCTTTGGTTTTCATTTCAATTTATTGGCAATTTATAATGTTTTAATGATTTCATTCAATTTAGAAACAGGAAGGCAATAATTAAACTGGGAACCCCAAAAGCCAAACTTGGAATGTACAACAACACTGTAGAAATAAAACTATAAATTAATTTCCTCTTGTACCAAACAAAGCACAGACGTTAATGATGCACATTTCCCAGAGGTTTCATATTCCAGTTAATAAATTCAAAATAAAGAGATATTTCTACCTTTTGTGCATTTTTTTTCAGTTGCAATTGCTCCAGCCACTTTCTTCTGGTTTCTTCATGTTTTCTGCTAACTGTCCATCGTCTGCTGTCCATTTGTTCTTTCTTCTCTCTTCTAGTTTTTTTTCCATTCTCTCTCTCTCTACATCTGCTTTAACATACTAATCTTTCTCCTTTTGCTCTTTCCTCATTCCTATTTCATCCACACAAATTTTACCCCTCCATCCTCAATCCCCACTTACTCTCCCAATACCTGGCCAATTGTAGATTTTTCATCCCTCCCACACAAAATATTTTTCCCCTCTCCATTTTACTCTCCCAGCCCCATCCCATTCTAATCCTCCCCCAACATCAGCTCCCTTCTAGTTCCAGTCTCACCCAGCATCCATTCCCTTCTAGTCCCTGCATCAGCCCATTTCCCGTCCTAGCCCACCATCAACCCATTTCCAGTCCTAGCTCCCCCATCCATTTTCAGTCTGAGTCCCTTCATCAGCTCATTTCCAATCCTAGCCCCCCATCAGCCCACTTCTAGTCATTTCCTAGCCCCATCATCAGCCCATGTCAAATCATAGCTCCCCTCCACTCAGTCCAATTCCAGTCCAAGCCCCCCCATGAGCCTACTTTCAGTTCTAGCCCCTCCATGAGTCCATTTCAATTCAAGCCCCCACCACAGCCCATTTCCAATCTTAGCTCCCCCCAACAGCCCATTTCCAGTCCTATCCTAGCTGCTCCATCAGCCCATTTTCAGTCCTAGCTCCCTTCCCTCACAGCCCATTTCCATTCCAAGCTCCCTCCCCATCAGCTATTTGCAATTCAAGCCTCCCCTTCCACTCAGCCCATTTCCAGTCATAGCAACCCCCCCAACCCATTACCAGTCCTAGCCCCCCATCAACCCACTTCCAGTCCTAACCCCCCATCACCCCATTTTCAGTTTAAGCCCCCCCTATAACCCATTACCAGTCCTAACCCCCCATCAGCCCACTTCCAGTCTTAACCCCATCAGCCCATTGCCAGTCTTAACCCCATCAGCCCATTTCCAGTCCTAACCCCCCCCATCAGCCCACAGCCCATTACCAGTCCTAACCACATCAGCCCACCTCAAGTCCTAACCCCTCCCCATCAGCCCATTTCCTGTCCTAGCCCCCCCATAGCCCATTATCAGTCCTAACCCCCCCAGCCCATTAGCAGTCCTAACAGCCCCCCGCCCATTAACAGTCCTAACAGCCCCCCCACCCCCCCAGCCCATTAGCAGTCCTAACAGCCCCCCATAGCCCATTAGCAGTTCTAACACCCCCATCACCCCATTTCCAGACAGCCCCCATCAGTCCACAGCCCATTAGCAGTCCTAACAAACCCCCCCAGCCCATTAGCAGTCCTAACCCCCCCCACCCCATTAGTGGTCCTAACCCCCCCCAGCCCATTAGCGGTCCTAACCCCCCCCAACCCCACTAGCCCCTTTGAGGTGCTAAACAACCACCCCCCCAGCCCCTTCGCTGTCCTAACATCCCCCCCCAGCCCATTAGCAGTCCTTACAGCCCCCCCGCCCCAGCCCATTAGCAGTCCTAACAGCCCCCCCGCCCCAGCCCATTAGCAGTCCTAACAGCCCCCCACCCCAGCCCATTCGCAGACCTAAATGCCCCCCAGCCCCAGCCCCAGCCCATTAGCAGTCCTAACAGCCCCCCCGCCCCAGCCCCAGCCCATTAGCAGTCCAAAAAAAAGCTGGCTCTCCGGGTGCAGCCGCTGCCGCGGCGGCAGAATGCAGTGTCCCGCCGGGCCCCCTCTGCGCCGGCTGACCCCTCTGCCCGGCTTTCAGATTCGCGAAGGGAGAGTGTCTCTCCCTCGCGTCTCTGTTAAGCCCGCAGGGGCTAATGGGAAATTTCCCATCAACCCCTCGCGTCTAAAGGGGCTGAAGGGAAATTTCCCATTAGCCCCTGCGGGCTTAACAGAGACGCGAGGGAGAGACACTCTCCCTTCGCGAATCTGAAAGCCGGGCAGAGGGCTCAGCCGGCGCAGAGGGGGCCCCGCGGGACACTGCATTCTGCCGCGGCGACAGCAGGAGCAGCCAGAGAGCCAGCTTTTTTTAAATGTAATTTTGAGGAAAGCAGAATGTTCTTTGCGCGGGGCCCCCTGAAACGCGGGGCCTTGTGCAAAAAACATTCTTGCTCAATGGACGGGCCGGCCCTGGACACCAGCACACTCACCTCCCGCCGCGCCGCATATCTTAATTGCGGACCTTCCCACGTGCCAGCTGCAAGGCCTTCGCGTGCCACAGCTGGCACGCGTGCCATAGGTTCGCCATCGCTGGTCTAGAATTTGGCTGCTGGGATTTTATGTTAAAAAATGTAAGGTCATGCATTTGGGCTGCAGCAATCCAAGGGAGCAATATAGTATAGGGGGTGAATTACTTTTGTCCACTAAAGAAGAGCAGGACCTAGGCGTGGTTGTGTCTGATGATCTTAAAGTATCTAAACAGGTAGAAAAGGTGGCGGCAAAAGCTAGAAGGATGCTTGGGTGCATACAGAGAGGAATGGCTAGCAGAAAAAAGGAGGTGATAGTGCCTCTGTATAAGTCTTTGGTGCGACCTCATTTGGAGTATAGTGTGCAATTCTGGAGACCGCACCTTCAAAAGTATGTGAACAGGATGGAGTCTGTGCAGAGGGTGGCTACTTAAATGATTAGTGGTCTTCATTATAAAGCATATGGGGACAGACTTAAGGATCTTAATATGTATACCTTAGAGGAAAGGCGGGATAGAGGTGATATGATTGATATGTTTAAATACCTCTGTGGCACAAATGTTCAGGGAGAGAGCCTCTTTCAATTGAAAGCAAGTTCTGCCATGAAGAGACATGGGATGAGGGTGACGGGGGATAGATTCAGGAGTGATATGCAGAAATATTTCTTTACGGAAAGAGTAGTGGATCTGTGGAATAGTCTCCCAGTGGAGGTGGTAGAGATGAGGACAGTAACTGAATTCAAAAAAGCATGGGACAAACACAGAGGATCTCTAAAGGTAAAAAGGGGACTGTTGTAGTTGTTGATATGGAAGGACAGACTAGATAGGCCATGTGGTCTTTTTCTGTTGTCATATTTCTATGTTTCTATAAATGGTGAGGAAGGAACTTCACAGTTTTTAAGATATACATATCTCTGCCCCCCCCAAGGATGTGTATATTGGGCCTGAAATTTTAATTAATTAACGCGGTTAGCAGACCTGCTAACTACCTTGACTGCGCTGACCGGGATATTCAGTGACACTAATGCACTTAGTGTCACCGAATATATATGGGTACTGTCGCTAGACTAACAGGCTGACCCAGATATAGCCCCAGTATTGAATATCTAGGTCTAGGGTTCAGCAGTGACAGCTAGCCGCTTTAGAGTGGCTAGCCATCGTTGTTGAAAATTGGTCTCTACATGTACGGTCACAGAAAGCCTTTTTACCATCTTGCCCTCTAGTCCCTTTCTTACTGCTAAAAGGACCCCAAAGTGTTTCCTGAAATCATTCCCACACTGACATGCTGCCTATATCTTCACGTGTGAGGGTCAAAACATTCTCAGATGGTTCTTGTCCAGGTCAAAACTACTGCCCATTCTTAGGAGTTGCTGTTACTCATGGGCCACATCTAAAACAGGAAGATATATATGGACCCTAGTTTTGATTACTGTACCCATCTCAGCTGTTGCCTCACTGTTGTGTTGATAAGGTTCTATTGCCTGGCCTCATCAATGCCTTGTACATCCTGCAATCAATGGAACCCTGTTTCTTCTCCCAAGGATACTTTTATAGAGGATTACAATCTGACAGTGTAGCTACTGTAATGGGGAAGAGAAGTCCTTTGCCATGCAAACAGAGGAACTTGAGAGAAGTAGGTCTGTTGCTGACAGGAAGGCAAAGCACAGGACTCCCAGTTGCCAGGAGCAACATAAACAAACCCAGCCATGAGTGCAGCAGCCCCGCCCAGCTAGCAAACAATCCCCATCTCCTGAGCCCAATAGTTTTCACCTGAGAGGGGGAAGGGCTAGATTAGCTCCAAACCAGACATATAAGAAACGCTCATTAGAGTTTCAGTGTGAAGGGCAGCAAAGGAAGCAAGAGAAGCACGGGAAGCAAAGAGCAGGAGGAGCAGAGGAACTGGAGAACGAGAGAAAGAGAGATAGAAAGCTTGGACAGACCCAGCTGGGAAAGCTGAGTGAGCTGGAGTCTGAGACTCAGAAGCAACGTGTGTTTCAGTGTGGAAGGAAGCACAAGAGAAAGTACGTGAGTGACTCAGAGGATTGTGATTCTGAGAGCGATAGAGAAATACAGGAAATAACCAGCAGGAATAACTGGAGGAGCAGGGCCCAAAAACCCTGTGGCAAGAACTCCAGGCAATTGTCCTATTGGGAAGACACACAGAGGGAAACGTTACCGGTAAAGCTATCTAGGAAGCACTTGCAAGCTCAAGGGAGTGAAAGGTATTCTGTGGAGGACATTTGCATGTCAGAAGAAGAGGTTGAAAAGCTAGAATACAGAGGAAAACCTCTGAGGTTTAAACCCCTTCCTGACCAGGCTGTGCACGGACTTTCCCCTGTCTCTAAGCCAGAAGGTAGGCTGTCTAATTAGTATAAGGATAAAAGTGGTTATAAGAAGTTCTCTTATAGAAACCCTAAAGGGTGTGACTCTCCTCTCTGCTATTCTAAGATATATGGTAATACTGAACCCTATCTCACGGAGGGCTTGATAGAGAAGCCTCAGGAACAGATAGAGGGTGGAAGTTTGGAAATGTTGTGTACCAAGCAGAAGTTGTACTTACCAGAGAATCAGCATGAGTCAATGCTGATTGATCCTCAGGAAGAAGAAATATCAGATAACCAAATGGACTGTACTTTAATGGTTACAGATGATATAATTTCTCTATGCTGAGCCAGGTGATGTGGAAGCTGTTTAAACTGGCAGTTGAAGAGCACAGGATTTTCCTTGCTTATACAAAGTGACTGTATGCTGTAAATACCGTGGAACTTTGGATTTAAGTTGAGAAGCTGTTATTATTTCCTTTCTTATTTTGTGCCAGAGTGTATGGCTTTTTGTCCTGAGTTATTTTGTGTTTGAATCCGCCCCGGGAGGGGAATTAAAAGCCTGTCATTGTCTGTACCACTCGCACCACAACTGCATCTTATTGAAAAGGGAAAAATACTACAACTCCCAGGAGGCAATGCCAGCCTAAAGCATTGCTCCAGTATTTCAATAAAGGGTCCCCAGGCCGTCTATCCCACATGCCTAAGCTGCGGGCCGACTACTGGTGACACTACTTGCTACTGCAACTTCACCATTTTTGCAGAGTACCAGCATGGTATATTAGACAGTCATTTCAAACAGCACTGAAACCTTCCCTTCAAAAAACTGATGAAAATCCTACTGATTACAGAATAAGGCGAGATGATATCCAAGCATCGCACAAGATTGCATAGAAGAGCCACAACCTGGACTTCTCCTTTGCCTCAGATCAAGAGATATTTAAAATGCTTAATGTTTATTGTTCGACATATAGCTATTCATACCAAAGAGTAAAGTGGTTTATAATTTAGAAATGGAAAATTAGAAAAGAAAACGGATCAGAGAAACAAGGGGACATGGCAGAATGTGACAGAGTGATGCAGTAAAAAGATAAAAAGATACTGGTCAGGAAACAGGATAGTACGAAGACAAATTTCAGCTGAAAGGCAGGCCTAAAAAGCTGTTTGGATAAGTGCTGTCAGAAAATTGATGCTATCTGGATACGGTCAACACGGCTCAGTCTGGACTGTCAGTGCCAGTTACTATCTAGATACTGCTACTCAATATTCCTCCAGGGGTGATCCAGGAAACTACAGACCGGTGAGCCTGATGTCAGTATTGGGGACAATGGTAGAAACCATCATAAAGAACAAAATTACTGAACATGTAGATAGCCTTGGTTTAATGGGAGACAGCCAACATGGCTTTAGCCAAGGAAGGTCTTGCTTACTAATCTGTTATGTTTATTTGGAAGGTGTGAATAAACAGGTAGACAAAGGTGAGTCAGTTGATATAGTGTATCTGGAATTCCAGAAAGCCTTTGACAAGGTCCCTCATGAGAGACCTTTGGCAAAATTAAAAAGTTGTGGGATAGGAGGCAGTGTACTATTGTGGATCAGGAACTGGTTAAAAGATAGAAAGCAGAGGGTAGGGCTAAATGACCAATTTTCCCAATGGAGAAAGGTGGATAATGGAGTATCCCAGGGATTTGTGCTGGGTCTGCTGCTTTTTGATATATTCATGAACGACCTGGACATGGGGATAATGAGTGAGGCTATCAAATTTACAGATGAGTTTTAATAACTTTGAACTATTCAAAGTTGTTAAAACCCATGAGGATTGTGGAAAAGTGCAAGAGGATCTTGATAAATTGGAAAACTGGGCATCCAAGTGGCAGATGAAATTAAATGTGGGCAAGTGCAAAGTTATGTACCTAGGAAAGAAAAACCCAAACTAGGGTTACACGATGCAAGGTTCCACATTAGGAACCACCACCCAGGAAAGAGATGTAGGCGTCATTGTGGATAACATGTTAAAATCCTCCGCCCAGTGTGAAGCGGCGGCCAAGAGAGCAAATAGAATGCTAGGTATCATAAGGAAAGGAATGGAGAATAAAACAAAGGATATTATAATGCTTCTGTATCGTTCCATGGTGCGACCGCACCTTGAATATTGTGTGCAGTTCTGGTTGCCGTATCTTAAAAAGGATATAGCGTTATTAGAAAAGGTACAGAGAAGAGCCGCCAAAATGGTAAATGGATGAAAGGATTACCCCTGTGAAGAGAGGCTAAAAAAGGTTAGGACTCTTCAACCTGGAAAGAGACGACTGAGGGGAGATATGATAGAGGTCTATAAATTAAAGAATAGAGTGGAACGGGTAAATGTAGATCAATTGTTTATGCCATCAAATAGAAAAACTAAGGGGCATGCAATAAAACTTTAGGGTAACCTATTTACGACTAATAAGAAAAAATATTTTTTCACTCAATGTGTAATAAAACTCTGGAATTTGCTACTGGATGATGTAGTAAAAGCTGTTAGTGTAGCTGGGTTTAAAAAAGGTTTGGCAAGTTCCTGGAGGAAAGGTCCATAAACCATTATTAAAGTGGACCCATAATATCCACTTCTTGACCCAATACAAACCTTGTGGAACCTGTGTCTTTTGAGGAAACTGCTAGGTACTGACCTAGATTGGCCACTATTGGAAACAGGATACTGGGCTTGATGGACCTTGGTCTGACCCAGTATGGCATATCTTATGTTCTTATGTTTGTGCACTAAGATATCTGTAAATCCCAGAATCCCATTTGTGTTAGTTTATGTTCTTTAGTACATTATTCTCTTTGTTAGAAACTAAAAAAAAAATGTTAGCTCACATTGTCCTCTATTCAATGAAATGTGAACACTTGCAGACCTGCAGAGGATAGAGCTGGATATCCTCTGGTCCATAGGAATATAATTTTTGCATCTTGAAGAAAAGATGCCACAGGCCAACAATCTCTATATTTACAGCTGTTTATGTGGCTCATGAATTTTGCAGATCAGTGGCCAATGTTTCTGCTGTCTTGACTCTTACTGGGTGCAGTGCAACCTTGTGTGAGATAAACAATTCAGTAAACTTTCCTGTAAGTCCATTCTTTATCTTAACTTCACAGTATGTCTGGCTAGGAAACATCCTTCTGGTTATATGTGGGAGGTCGGGGCACAGTATCTCTATTCACTCTATCTTGAGACACGAACAAATACAGACACAATAACCCTGCACTGCATGCATTTCATAAATCACACATTGAACATTGTCTTACCACAGGATACTCAGGTTCTACAGGATAACTCAAAGAAACAGATGTGTATTAAATATATTTGAAATGAAGCCTTCATCGTTTCATTGTTTAATACTACATGATCACGTACCTGTAGAATATGCAGATTCTTTAATATTGAATTAAAAATGCAAAGTCTGCATGTCTGGTACTAGTCAATTTGTTTTAAAGGGCTCTAAGCATTTAACACAGTCAATACTTACAAAGCTGTAATTAAATCCAGAACTGTTCCATTTTGCCCTAGGACTGTGACATCTACTAGGTAATGTAGCCAAAGTAATTGAGTGTTGCAGGCAGAGCATTCCTGGAGGTGTGGAGACTGATGCTGAAAGGAGCCCATCCGGACATCCAAAATCTAGACAGGTTGGATTAGACCCCTGATTCTGTATCTGCGGGATGGTTCCGCAGGTGCAAAATTGAGAGCTATATAGGCAGGTCGTGTCCTGATCCCAAGGGCCTAGACGTCTATACCCCTCCCTGGTTAGCCCTCTCCATCCTCCTGCAAGAGCCCCGGTACTGTGGCATCCTGTTGCCATGACACTGGGATGCCATGCATGAGCTCAGGTGGGGCCATCGCCGCTCTGTATGCCCTGATCCCTGATATTCGTTGGACTTATTCCGCCTCCGAGGTGGAATAAGTCCGACGACCATTTCTACACTGCTGGACATACAGGGCTGTGATCGGATTAGGCCTTGTATGTCTGGGGTCATAGGGCCGCCTGTACACCGCTCACTCTCCTTCCTGTTGCCGACCCCTCCCACCCCCATCCAGAGTTCCCTGTACAGCATCCCTGATCATGTGGGGAGCTTTGGACCTGAAATTGTATCCCAGAGGCTAGAGGGGATTGGATGTCCACCCCAGATATCTGACCCCACTAGTCGGCACTTTGCATACCAGCCTTAGTGTATGTTAGTTTAGAAGGCATTTTGAAAGTTAAATAAAGGGGACATGCATGAATAGATGTATATTGATAACAACTTAGGGACATATTTATTAAAGTGTGGTAACACTTACTGTGAGGTTTTAAACAAATTAAGCCGTTAACCCAGGACATGGTACTTATTACTGTGTGCTAGAACAGTCCATTTGGTGAAAATTCCACACTGCGTGGCATACAACAGGATTGGGAATAGGTGGGTTAGCGGTGGAAAGTGTGTGTTTAGCACACATTGCAGATAGTGCAGGGGTAATTTCCGCGTGTTACTTGTCAATGTTGTAGTTAGCATGACTGCATTTAATGCCATCTCAATGGGTGGTGTTAAGTGCACCCATGTTCATTTTGACTGTGCTATTAGTGCAATGAGGCACTCTTCAGTGTGCTGACTGTCAGGGGACATGCTGGGCACACTAGCATGGGGTGGCTGTATTTACTACATGTAAGTTTTCACGCCAAATACCCGGTAAGTGCACAAACATAGCATACTTTAGCAAACATCCCTCTTAGGAGTCTAGGGCTCAATATTTGAAGGAATTAACATGGTTAGCAAACCTGCTAACTGTGTTAATCCTCTTATTAGTGCCGCTATCCACGGGTGCTGCCGCTGCAGTTGGCATTGGGGTATTGTGGGGGCGGCACCTGGCCATAACTCAGCAGCAGTGATGCTGAACCACTGCCTGCTTATGGCGAAGCGCTAAAAGTTAGGCACAGTAAAGACTGTCCTAACCTTTGCTATGGAAGATAACCAAGCACTGGTTGATTATTGCCGCTACTCGGTTAGCTGCCTGGCAATTCAGGCAACCTGGATATTCAATGCTGGGGCTCGGACATGACCCCAGCATTGAATATCTGGGTTTAAGTTACAGCGGTGACAGCTAGCTGCTAAAAACACATTAGCCATAGCCTCTGACTATCCCCCCGTAGTTTCTAAGGTGCGCTAGTGTTAGGGTGTGTTAAGTCACTGTTATTTTAATGTAAGCCCCATGTTATTCAATGGGACCTAGTTACTAATAACGTATGTTAACATTAGCACACCTTAATAACTAGCTCCCTAAATTGGAAGAATTCTGAAAACCTTACAGAGCACATTATTTTTGATTTATAAAGTTGAACCCCTAAAATTTTAAAAATAAATGTAGTTTAGTGGGTTTCATCATTATTTTATGAGTTCTAGACTTATTGGATCCTTAGTTTACTCTTCCGATCACTGTGATGTAACAGACATATAAGACTCCAATTAAGGACTCAATTGGCAAGGGGCAATCCTGGCATATGATAAGAAGCTGAAAGCTTCCTGGGTAGCCTTGGGCTCAAACAGCAGCTGCAACAGCACAGCAGGATAGCCAGAGTTCAAAAATAATTTAGAGGAACATCATAAAGTTACTGCATTGACATGTATTGACTTGGAGAAAGGACAGTGCAGAAAGCACATCCATATTAAATCAAAGAGAAGGAATGACTCTTCAGTAAAGATGGGTGAGCCATAAAATTTGATAAGCAAAAGTCAGGCCAAGAAGTCTGGCTTGATTTAAGAGCCAGACATGAGCCAAGTGCTAAATAAAAATGAAATAAACACTTCCCCAAGCTCTGGTTTATTCTCTTTCATGCTTATTTTTTCTTCATATCGGTTCTGTGTTTATCTATTTTGCAATCTCTTTTATGCTTTCTAATATATGGAATATTGGAAAGAACTATGTAAAAGTCTATGTTTGTTTGCCTGTTTAGGCAACTAGAACTCTCCAAAGAAAGAATGGAAGGTCACCAAATTTGGCTTGCTGGAAGAAAATGGGAAGCTCTCAGATGAGTTTGAAGACCAAAAAGATGCTTAGAATCTTCAGCGAACAAACTCCAAACAAATTTCTATTACTTTTTTTAGGAAGGTGGTTATAGGCTGTAAAATATTGACAATTGATTCACTCCAAAAGCACAGTTTTATCCATTAGCTTGGCTAAGAGCAAGGCAGGCAGAGACATACAGAGAATAAATGAAGCAGCCACACTACTATATAGTCTTTGCCACACAGGATTCAGATTTAGATAACTTTATTAGCATGACAATTTTACATACTACTCATATACCCCATACATACTGTCCAAACCCTCCCAACTCCCTATATACTCTCTCCCCACACCCATAGATACTCGCCCATACACATCCTTCCCACTCACTCTTCTCACATACACCCACAATTCATTATCCTTCCAGATATCTTCCACTTTCACCCTTATTGATATGCACTCACACACATTACCATACCCTTTCATTTAGCACATAACCCCATACAGACCTGATCCTAATATGCATAACCTCTATCACACTGCCCCCACACTCTCCCATTCCTTTCAACCAACCAGCGCCGTGCCTAGCCCTGTGTGAGCAGTGCTTTTTGTTTTCTCAGCAGCGGCGGCGGCACAGGGAGCAGTAGAGCAGACCTGACCTCAAATTTAAAAAAAAACATTTGGGTCTTTTTCACACCACACTTTGGGGGAGGGGGTGTGCCAGATGTGGAAATCGCACAGGGCACAATAATGGCTTGGTACACTTCTGCGACCAACACATTCTGAATACAAATATTCTTATACTTCCAAACACCCACCTCCACACATACAGCTATAGCATTCTAGCCACATACCACCCAAATCCTCCACATTCCTGACAAGACACATACACAACCTTACCACCTAACCCTCCTGCCATTTCTTTACCACTAAAGTTATAAAATAAGAATCAAATAAGAATAATGGAACTGATTGATTACACAGGTCTGCGACTAAAAAGCTGTTTGATTATTTTCATCTAATTTCCATGTATTTTGGTGTGCTGAAAACAAATAAAATATTGAAAAAACTCCTAGACGTCATGATTTGCCACAACATGCAAAATTGTCTTCAAATTTATCAAATTTTTTCAAATTACTATTAATTAATTCAAATTATTATTAATTAATTCACATAAGTGCATTTAAGATATAAAATGCCAAAAAAACCTTAAAGGGGTTGTCCAAGTTATGTAAAAAAAATATAGCACTGTAAATCTGATGGTCAGCAATATATACATAAGCTAAGCAAGTTTTAAGTCCGTGCTTCTAATGGTAGAAGGGGTTAATCTTTCCTGAAGAATCCAGTGGGAGGGAGACACAGGGCAGATAGCAGCAGCTCCGGTCAGTGCAGGGGGGCGTGGCCAGCACTGTGACGTCTCGTGTACAGACACAGAGCTGCTCTCTCCTGCATGCCACACTTGTGCACGAATCATCATCAGGTTCTTGGTTCTAGGCTGTTCACGCTTTTTCATCGCAATTCATGTTAGCTCGTCATTCTTCAACCGTTATGTTATGGCTCTGCGAAAGTGTATTAATTCGCCAGACAGTTTCTGTTTCATCTGTGGTGAATATACAGTGTTGAAGCAACAGCAGAATATTGCAGACTTTGTGAAAAAAGTATACTTTGCATACTTTGGACTACAAATTGGAGATCAAGATAAAGTCTGGGCGCCTCATAAAGTGTGCAAACAGTGTGTTGAGGACCTCCAAAACTGGTTCAAGGGTAAGAAAAAATCTTTCCGTTATGGGATTCCTATGGTATGGCGAGAGCAAAAGAACCATAGTGACGACTGTTACTTTTGTTCATGCGATGTGAAAGGGTTTAATTCCAAATGGAAGCATTCCATTTCATACCCCAATCTTCACTCAGCAATTCGTCCCATCCCCCATGGCACAGATATACCAGTACCCAAGCCCCCTGCTACCTTGGAAGAGATACCTAGCTCCGATGAAGGTGAAGTCATACCTGAACCAGATGACAAATCAAGTTCTGACTTTGAAGATGATATAAGACCAAAACTGTTTTCTCAGGAGGAGATGAATGATTTGGTAAGAGACTTGAATCTTCCCAAAGATGCCGCTGAGTTACTCGGATGAAGGCTGAAAAGCAGGAATTTATTGTTGCCAGGAGTGTCATCTTCATGGTTCAGACATCATAAAAAGGAGTTCATTCCTTACTTCGCCCAGGAAGACACGTTGGTTTATTGCATCGATGTCGAAGGTCTGATGGGTCAATTTAAAATCCAATATGATTCAGAGCAATGGCGTCTTTTTATAGATTCTTCAAAAAGAAGTCTCAAAGCAGTTTTACTCCACAATGGTTTTTACCCTTCCATACCTGTAGGTCATTCTGTACACTTGAAGGAAAGCTACGAGAGCTTGGAATTGGTTCTTCGTAAACTTAAATATGAAGACCATGGTTGGCAAGTGTGTGGGGACTTGAAGGTCTTGTGCATGCTGCTCGGGCAATAAGCTGGGTATACCAAATATCCTTGTTTTCTGTGTCTATGGGACAGTCAAGACCAACAAAATCACTGGACCAAGAAGAATTGGCAGACGAGGGTGCTAACAGTCAGTGAAAAAAAATATCCTCCAAGAAACTTTGGTATTTTCCCATAAAGTTCTTCTACCACCTCTCCACATAAAATTGGGATTGATGAAGCAATTCATAAAATCACTTCCAAGAGATGGAGAATGCTTCAAATACTTGGTCACCAAGTTTCCAGGCCTGTCGGAGGCAAAATTGAAGGAAGGTGTGTTCGTCGGACTAGACATTAGAAGGCTTATAGTTGATCAAGAGTTTGTCAATACCATGACGGATCCTCAAAAAGAAGGGTGGATTGCATTTAAAGAAGTCTTACAAAAATTTTTAGGCCATAACAAAGATCCTCACTACAAAAAGATCGTCGGACAAATGCTGAAAGCATTTCAAGCTTTAGGTTGCCTGATGAGTTTGAAAGTGCATTTCCTCCAGTCCCACCTTGACTACTTTCCTGAACATTTGGGAGCTGTGAGTGAGGAACAAGGTGAACGATTCCACCAAGACATTAAAGGGTTGGAAAGGAGATACCAGGGAAAATGGAACATTACAATGATGGCAGACTACTGTTGGATGCTTCAGAGAGACATTCCAGATGCTACTCACAAGCGTACAAGAGGAGCCTCACAAGGAAGAAGAATTGAGTTTAGTGTGTGTAGGTGAGCTCATTTCAGTTTAAAAAAGGATTTTCATGAAAATATTGTAATAAAACTTTAATTGTATAAGTCTATTTCCATTTATTTTGAGGTATTGCCTTATTTATTTATTTATTTATTTAACATCTTTTATATACCGCACTATTTAAAATCAGCGCGGTTTACATAGAACAATAAAACAACAGATAAGATACATATTATCTGGTTTTTTTTACATAGAACAGGAACAAAAACTTGGGTAACCGGGGTAATTATTTACAATGAATAATAGTCATTGACTAACTATCATTTAACATAGTTACCTAAATTGTCAGGAAACGTGATGTCCTATGACAAAATGGAGGTCATTTTCGGATTCAGCGCACCAAAAAACATAAAGATTACGTGGAATAACCAAAACAGCTCTCGAAAAATGTTTTTTGCAGACCTGTGTTATTAATGAGTATTTTCAACTTTGGTAACAATGTGGATACTAATTAATGGTAGAACTGTAGGTAAGTACATTAAAAAGATGGTGATAGAGGACTGGATAATAAGAAGGAGGAGTGCAATCAAAGTGGACAGAGAGGCAGAAAAATAAATGGAAGAAAGCCAAAATGAAAGGATTGATGTCAGATGTGGATGTAGAGAAGGAGGTGTAGAAGACATAAGGTGAGAAAATAAGTGGCTATGATTCAAGCTGCAGTGTGTTGGGACACTTGCAGCTGATGTAATGCGTATTTGGCAAGTCCTCAGTAGATGCTGTTGCTAAAGTCAAGGTGTGAAAAGATGAGAGCCTGGAATACAGAGCAGAAGTCATATGTCTTTGGTAGGTGCTGTAGGATCTGTAGGATTTTTATTTTGTTGTATATGGCTCTAGTGGTCTTGCTAATGTGTGAGGTGAAATTTAGATGTTGGTCAAGCATTATGCCTAGATACCGCACTTACTGTTCCAATTCTGCATTGTTGATTCTAAGCGTTTTTTTTGGGGGGGTGGGGGGAGGTGAATGCTTTGTTTCTAGAGATGTGTAGTACTTCTGTTTTCTTGTAGTTAATTTGAAGACCATGTTTTGTTAGCCATTGTGTAATTTCATTGAAGCAGGCTGTTATTTTGCTAAGATCTGGATTGGGACTATCATGGGATGTATACATCATGATATTGCCTGCATAGAAATTGTAATATATTTTATGCTTATGAAATATGGTGCATATAGGTTGCATGAATATGTTGAAGAGTAACGATGATAATGCTGAGCCTTGTGGGACACCCTTATGATGTTTATACGGTGTAAATTTGCATGATCCTACTGTGACCTGTTGACAGCAGTCTGACAGGTATGATTGTAACCAATTGAGTGGAATGCCACCAAAGCTGCTGTTGCACATCGCTTGAATGAGTCGAATCTTTGTATGAAGAGAGGCATCTTTGCTCTTGAGGATCTTGTCTAATTCTTTCATAGTCATTCTGCCAAGAGCAATGCATCATCGGATTACTTGACTGTTTGTTGTTTCTTTGATAGTTGATCCAAATAGGTTAAAGTTGTCCACTATTTTGATTTCTTCTCCATCAACAATGAACTTATTGATTTTTTTTCCAGTTGTCAGGATCTTTATCTTCTTTACATTAAGGTGCAGCCCATTTTAAGACTGTTCCCTTGATCTTGAGAAGCAAATGTTTCAGATCGCCTTCGCTTTCAGCAGGTAATGTGGTATCATCAGCATAGCAAAGGTTGTTGAGTCTTCCACCCATCTTCACACCTCAGTTGTCTTCACACAGTCCTGCTTCTCTGATGATTTGTTTTGCATATAAATTAAACAGATAGGGAGAAAGTATACAGCCTTGTCGTACATCTTTGCTGATTTTAAAATTTTCTGTCTAAATCAAATTGACTATATCTGTGGAAGTCAATGATGGAAAAGCTCTATAACATCAACAAAGACAAAA
The DNA here is from genome assembly GCA_033557465.1 of Ichthyophis bannanicus. Lineage (NCBI taxonomy): Eukaryota > Metazoa > Chordata > Amphibia > Gymnophiona > Ichthyophiidae > Ichthyophis > Ichthyophis bannanicus. The sequence continues at coordinate 169,275,446 of CM066038.1, forward strand.
CCTGGAGCTGACTGTGGTAGAGATCACCAACTACTAGTATGCAAACTGAAGCTAAAGTTGAAAAAGAGCAAGCCACACATGAATGTAGCAAAATGACGTTGAGAATATACCACCGGAATTTAAAGACTGCCTGCATGCCTTTTCCCTCCCCTGCCCCATCACCACTTTTGTTGCTCCCTTTCCTCCACCAGGTTCTCCTTCCAATAAGTCAGTGAGTTACACTGCAGAGCAATAGTTCATCTTACCCATGGGTCACAAAAATTAGCTAGCATCCCCCTTCATGAAGGATTTCAACATTTTTCCAATGGAGCATGCAAGAAACCCACCAGCACCAAAACCACCATTCGTAATCCCTGTCGCTGGCAAAAGTCCTTTAATGTTGCCTGTCAAATATTCATTATTGGGCTTATAAGACACTGGGTAGTTCTTCTGGAACTCAGTTCCTCCATGGCATCCTTGAAGGTCTTCAGAATTTGTGTCCTAAGTCATATTGTCCAACCCTTAAGCCTGAAGCTGGGCATAAAACGTGTCCTGCAGGGTACTTGGCAACTGGGGACTAAGAGATGCAGCAGCCTCTTAAATCCCATGTTCTCAACCACCTGCAGGGGCTGGCCGTTCGGGACAATTATTTCTTTGATGCATCATGTCATCACCTTTGCTGTCTGCTGCTAACCCTGCAACAGTGCTGCCGAACATCAATCCATTTCCTCCATGGTGATTTGCTTTGCTACATAGCAAGGTTGCTGACATGCTGCTTCACTGGGGGAAGATGCTCAGGACTTGACTTCTGAAATTGATTTCCTATTTTCTGTAGTTTCCTGCTGATACTTTTTCCACTGATGGAGTCCCCAGTCTAGGATCAGCACCCTCCCTTAAATTTAGCTGGAAAGGGTTCTGTTTGTGCAGATGCTGCTGCATGTCATTATTGGTAAGATGGCTCATCAGCTTCCTTCTACTAGTGGCCTTCCTTTAAAATTCCTTCATACTTCTGAGGTTCTGAGACTCTTCCCCTCTACTCCCTTGAGGGGAAGAGCTGCTTGGTTAGCATCTGGACTAGAGTAAAGGAATAGCCTAATGGTTAGAGCAGTAGGCTAGAACCGGGGAAGCCAGGGTTCCAATCCCACTCTGGCTTCTTGTGATCTTGGCACTTAACCCTCTGTTGCCTCAGGTAGGATCTTAGACTATAAGCCCTCTAGGAACAGGAAAATACCTACTGTACCTGAATGTAACTTGCCTTGAACTTCTGAGAAAAGGCACGAGCTTTACTCAATCCTCTTTCTTTCCATCTGGCATTGCCTAGGCAACAAAAGAATAGCCATTAGCTACTGAATCTCTCCCTAAAACTGCTAACTCTCTGCATGTCTGTTACTGCTCTAGGGGTTTTTCTTTTACTGCCTTTTACCCTTAATGTTGATATCTGTGACATGGTCTGCATATAAAAGGTAAGCCTTTCCAGGCAGAAATCTTTTTTTTTTTTCAGGTGGAGTCATTATCTATAACTCTGCCCTGTAAGCAGTATTCTTACATTCTAATGCAATAGTCAACTGGAGCAGCAGCTTCCCATTTGGCTTCTTTTCCTACAACCTACACTCTTTCAGGACTGATTGGTTCAATGCTGGTTTTACCACATCGTATGTAGGGACTAGTATCTTTGCTTTCCTTCTGGCATTACCAAAGCAAGTAAAGAGCAAACTACATGCATGGAGCTGGTAAGACACAAAATGTATCAGCATCTCAGACAAATATTTATGCAGTTGGAAGACCAACCCTTCTGGCCGATGTTTCCAAATGCAAAGCTGTAATCTATCTGGAGTCTCAGGGCAAGGTCTTTTTGTTTTCATACCACCTGAACGTTTTTTGCCCATACTTAAAAGGCAATGTGGGGCTTTTGCTAATCTCAGCATTAATGTTCAATGCACGTAATGCATCTAGGCTTTATTTGTTATCCCTCATATGCTATACAGGGTTGTAATGGAGGAAACATAATGATTCCGTATGATTTAATGACCAACTGTACCATAGTCTGAGCAATTTCTGACAGCTCTCTGGAGTTTGCAAAACAGCCCTTATGTTACCCTGAATAAATGCTCTATTTCTGAAGCTGCACAAATGTTGTGTTCCATATTTTAGAAGGGTCAGGGCTATAGGAAGCTGAAAGTTTAAAGGGGAGTGGTGGTTACAGGCAATGGAATCATGATCATGGCAGAATGACCAGAGTGCCAAGAAGGCTGTATTAACTGCCATCAAGGGCAAGGTCTGCCCTGGCACATGTACAAGTATCTTCCAGCTGTGAGTATACACCATCAGCTCAGAAGCTCCTAGTAATGCATAGTAGGTTTCCCTACAGAAGGCCCATCAGGTAACACTTAGGGGTATGTTTACTAATCGGCCTATGGTGCCGCGGCTCTGATATTGCATGGAAGCTGCTACCTTTGATTAGTAAACATACACCTTAGACTCAAAAACCCCCCTGAAAAAATGGGTACCATGCCTGATTTTGAATATTTTCTTGAAACTAGTAACATTATGAAAGAGACTACTTTCCTAGCTGTACGAGACTTTTCCTAATTGAGCAGCCCCAGAATTAGCTCTGCCCATGGCACCTTAAAATTTTAAATGCCTTTCACCAATATCACAGAAATATAACTAAGGAGATCCTCATCATTGAAGAGGCCCTATGCTAAGGCACCTATATCTGATGATGATTAGGAATTTTCATCTCCCTTTTGGACTTCACTCTCCATCCTTACATCTATATTAGCTATAAACTGCAGTGACAATCTTGGGGGAAGTGTGGCTGGGACTCATGCATGCACAAAAGGCACTTGACTGCTGTTTACCAAAAATTGAAAAATATTTACAAAATGTGTTGAAGAGGGAGGAGACTAATCTAGGGAGGTCAGAAAGGATAGAACAAAAAGGACACCAGGAACTGAAGAGTTGTTCCTGGCAATAGGCATTCATCTTGAGGGGGGTAGGGCTTGGCGAAGATGAAACAGGTCAGAAATTCAGGAGCAGCAGTGAAAACCTTCAGGATGTTAATGATGCACACCTGACAATTGTCCAGTCTCTCTGTCTGGGCTTCCCTTAGGTCTCACTAGATAAATTTCAGCTGGGGCTGGTAGGATGAACACCAGCTCTTCCCAGAGACCCAGCATGTGATACTGTGGACAGTTTATATAGAGGCATACAGTGACCAGCTCAAAAGAAAGGTGCAACTGATGATCTCTGTCGTCAGCTTCTGGGAGTAATAAAAGAGGGGTTCCTACAGGGAAGGGAACAGTTGAAGGGAGAAGACAAACAAATGGAAAGGAGAGCAGGTGGCTTAAAAGAGGCAACTTTAGACACTGCTCCAGATACTGCCAGTGGTGATAGTGGCATGGGGCACCCTCTGGAATGGCTGCTGCTGTCATTGGTGGGGGCGATGGCACTGGGGAAATCCTCTGGGCAGCTGCTGCTGGTGGTTGCACTGAGGTGGGAAGGCTGGAATAGGTGCAGGAAAGGCTTTCAAGCCACCTGGGAATAGGTAAAGACATGGACGCTATGGAGACCATTTTGAAATGCAAATAACTCACCTGGATGTACGACTGTATTCTGAACCATCGTGGCCCCACACTCACATGGCACTTTTGTGGGGATCTCGGTATGTGGGTAGGAGGGGGAGGAATGGGGGTGTGGACAGCCGCAGCCATGTGCCAAGTGTATTCAGGAATGGTCTGTGTATGTTTCTGGAGTTCTCCGTGAAGGTACATCTTATTCCTGTGGAAACAAGGAATAAGGGCAGGACTTAGAAACATTTTCACTCAGCACTTCAAGACATCCCATAAGGATGTATGGCTGTAGCAAATGCAAAAGTAATCGGTGTTCCTGCAGTCTGGGGGACCACACGATACCCTCAGAATGAACAGAGTGCAGAGGTGATGGAAGTCAATATAATGGTAGAATACATCCCCAGGGACATATGTATGTGAGCACTATTGCATGTTCTGCTATGCTGACAAGTCCGCTGTTCTGTACATTGTGCCTGCTGATGAATGGAAAGTACATGGGTGGATACAGGTGGGAACCTGGATTGGGTGCTGAGCGCAGATTTGAACTGGAGTCCTGGGATGTCATGCCATGGCGTTGTACCAACTGTGATGCATAGGTGCATGGTGTTGTTTTAGCCATAAATGCGTTGTGTGTGTGTGTGGATGTAATGTGATGGAGGATGGGTTGGGGGATGACATGACTGCCTGGCCAGTACTCGGCCCATAGGGTGGTCCACAGCGTGACCAGTTGGCAGTGGAAATGCGCAGGAATTTATAGTGCAAGGTCTGGCATATTCGTAGGGCTATAATGCAGGTGCTCTTGGCCATGTATTAGTGATGTCTGCATTTTTGCATGCTGCCATTCAGAAGGCCCTTATTTGTAACAGGAATATGGTGTGCCATTCAGCTCTGGGGATCCTCATCTGCTCTACCCTGGTACATTACATTATACAGACTGTTGTCCGTGGTGACCAGTGACATAGGTAACAAGGTGTGCCCCCAGTGCCATGTCTGCATTGCTGCAAGGTATTTCAGGATGCTCCTGTGTACCAGATGCGTGTTTATGGTCTGTTCTGCAGCAGTTTTACTGTACCCTCAGCAGCTATGTGCACTTACAATGTGCATATTATTGTCTGTGAGTGGAGCGGATTGGAGTAGCACATTTTGTATGTGGAAGCATGACCACATGGGGATGGGGAGGATTGGCTATGTCTACCTTCACAGAATACACTGAGTGCTTGGGCATCTATGTCCCCAATTCCGGAATAGCAGGTGTCTCTACACCTGGGGTTCCGGAATTAGATATAAATCGGCTCCATCTCCAATTTCTATGTGCCTGCGGCCATACGTGGATGTTCTGGAATTGGGCTCTATGTGAACAGGTAGCATGAATAACCCTGTGAAGATCGGTTTAGTGGAATGAGTGAGTTCTTTCTCCAAGTATAGGGTTGTCCGAGAGGAAAGGTAGCATCAAGGAAGAAGTAGATCCATACAGTATACACTGAACTTGGATACTAAGACTGTATATAAGTAGTACAAATCCTGGTTTATATAAGGTTGCAGCATGAAGACAACTTAGTAGAAGGCTAAAGTTGAATGGCCAATGTGCAAGTATTGTTATGGGAAGCTGCTTCCAATTCCTTATTGATTAAGGCAACTATGAGGTTACTTGTGGCTCCTCACTACCTTCCCTCTCTTATCTCACTCTACACCCCTCGTTGGGAACTCTGCTGTTCTAGCAAATCCCTTTTATATGTGCCCCTTTCTGCTACTGCCAACTCCAGAAGTTGTTCATTCCATCTTGCTCCATATGCCTGGAACAATTTACCTGAGACTGTGCGTCAGCTCCTTCTCTAGCCCTATTCAAATCCAGGCTAAAAACCCACTTCTTTGAAGCTGCTTTTGGGTCCTGATGCTATTCACTGTCTTGTCCACTGCTTATGTGTATCTTAACATACTCTAGGCCACGGTTTTGCTATGTGTTTTGTCTTGATTAGGTTGCAAGCTCTGATGAGCAGGGACTGCATCTTACATCTGTTTGTACAACAGTGCGTAACCTTGTAGTACTATACAATTGATTAGTAGTAGTAGTAATAGTACTACCTAGAAAGCTGACCTTTTAGGAGTAGAATCTCTATCTTAGAACACATAGGCCCAATATTCGAAATGCATTTATATGGTTTACAGCCTAGTAAACCATGTAAATGTCTTCTATGGGGATATTCAACGGCACATATGTGGGTAGTGCTATGGAATATTCCCATCTATGTCCCCTACATGCCCCAATGCTATCCGGTTAGTATTGGGGCATGTTGGGGGCGTTCTGGGGTGGAGCAGAGGCAGGGGTACGAGATAACAAGGCAGCCGCAATATTGCATGCTACCCGATTAGTGCTCGGCGCTGAAAAGATAGGCTAGGAAAATCCTCGTCTATCTTTATGGTGCATTGGCTTTGGCGGCTTCCAGGTTATTTATTTATTTATTTACTTCTCTTATATACCGCGCTATTAAAATCAGTGCGGTTTACAATTGAACAAAAAACATACTGCAATGTCACACGACAATTGAGTTTTTACATTGAACATGGACGAGATAACCTGGAGGTAACAGGGGTAACTAATTACAGAGTAATTATTCATGGAGTATGGTGAGAAATTATACATATATTATAGCTTGGTTTCAACATATTTATAAGAGGTTTAATCAATAAGATGTGTGATCAGTACCAATAATAAATAAGAGAGGGGATATGATGGTAGAGCTAGTCATTTTCTTTATGGTGTTGGATTTTGGGTGGCGATACCCGTATATTCAATGCCGTGGCTACATATGACCCCAGCATTGAATATCCGGGTTTAAGGGTTGGTGGGCAGGGCTATGCACCGCTGCAGCGCATAGCATGCCCAAAAGAATATCAGGGCCATACTTTTGGTAGAGTATACAGTAGCCTTTGCCGTGGCCATAGGTTCCAGGATGCATCGTTGGAATCCATTCCACATAAATCCTGTTGATCTGCCCACTGGTTGATCTGACAGCTTTGAAAGGAAACCTTTCCCATTTGGCATGCAGAGATCTAGGTCTTGGCAAACTACCTTATATAGAGGTGTTACAGCACAATAGGTAGTAGTGGATGTGTACTAAGGCATACAGCTAGGGCAATGCATATGCCACCCAACAAAACTGAGTTACAGGTACTCACTTTGATGGTGCAGTAGATAGGGAGGAGTAGTCTAAGGGTTAGGGCAGCAGTCTGGAACCAGAAAGACCAATGTCAAATCCCGCTGACACTCCTTGTGGCCTTGAATGAGCCACTTAACCCTCCATTGTTTCAGGTACAAAACTTAAATTGTAAGCCCCCTGGGGACAGGGAAATAGCTACGGTTCCTGAATGTAACTCACCTTGAACTTCTACTTGAAAGCTGTGAGCTAAAGATAAAAAGAAATAAATCTGCATGCACTTGCACCAGGCAATCAGCCTTATGCAGCTTCTGGACCACCTTCTCAGATCCTCAGTCTAGAAACAGAGGAGAACTGAAATATCCGTAAAGAAACCATACAGGTATAATTATGCCCATGTAGAGTGACTTATTCCCTCCTTGTGGGAGAGCCCTTGACCCTTGTAGCTGGCTGACGTGCCTTTCCTTCTTTGCATGAAAGAATCCTTTGTACTTCACCCATACCTTTTGTGTCTCCTTGACTATTTCTGGCTGTAGCCTGTCCCTTGGGATTGCTACAGAGGCATCTAGCATGCTTTCCCTGAGCTGAATTAAATATTCACATAGGTCATGACAGCTGGCCTGTCCTTGTCTCCTCACTGGTAAAGATACTAAGTTGCTAATGCCAGAGTGTGGCCACCTGCCAAATGTGTCTATTCAAAACAGGCTTTAGGTCTTTCTCCTTAGTATTGCAGTATTTCCATTCCCCACGTTTTATCCTCCCTGACCGATCTGCTCAAGGTCTATCCAGTAGTTCCTGAGGCGACCTGCTTGCAGGTTTTTACCTATCTGAATATATGACATGCTTGTTAATCCTGTGGACAATGTCCTGCCAGGCCTAGCTCATTCAGCCCTCCCTCCTTTGCATACCCACGATGGGGAAAAGCTGCTCTTCCTCCTCAACAATAAGCTCTGCAAGGTGCTGAGTGTCCTGGGGAAGTTGGGTTTTCATGTCTACAGATCCATTTTGCTGATGTCTCCATGCATACGCAGAAATACATACATGCTTGCACCATTACACACATAATTTTGGAAGTGTAGATGGGAATATTTCAGAAAGTGTTCAGATCTGGCCTGCTGCAGATTTCCATGACCCTCCCCTGCCTATTATATGGCCAGCCTGATTTTTGTGCTCTGTATAGAATTGCCCCTTTGAAGGGATATTTTAGAAACCATTCTGTAAAACAGGATTTTATGTGGGTAAATGGGCTCCTATAAAATTAAGTCATATCTAAAAGTAGGCACAATACAAACAGGCACATTCTGTCTTAATAGGTGCATACAGGGGTGGAGTTTGAATGAAGCATGGGCCGAGTCGTCATGTAAGCATATAGTTTTTAAAATCTGTGCATATGCATGTCAAATATATACTGAAACTGGCACCTACTCTTGACCAGGTATAATGCCTGTGCCTTCAACCTAGGCTTGATTCAGCAGGATTAGCACTAGTATTTTAATATAGGTGCTATGGGGGTCATTCTATGCCACAAATAGCAGGGATGTACTTCCTGCATGGACGTACATCCCTGCTATTCATCTCTCTGCTGCTCCCGGTGCAAAGGCTCCCCATATGAGCAGCGCTGTTGTACGGGGAGCCTTTGATGAGGACGGGAGGAGCATGGGCAGCTGGTGACCCTGGACGTACAGGGCTGATTCTAAGGTCAGCTCTGTACCTTCAGGGTTGGCCACACAGATGGAGGACACCGGAGCTGGGGGGCGGAGATGAGGTGAGGGGGCGTAAGGGGATCCCTGCAGCCCGACTCTGGCCATGGGAGGCCGGATCGGGGATCAGGCTGTGGGGAAAGGATATTGGGACTTGCAGTTGGTGATCGCGGCTCCTGAAGGGAGCCACGGTGCCATGGCAATGGGATGCCATGGCACTGCGGCTCCTTTCAAGAGCCTGGCTGAGTTAGCTGGGGATCTGCTTGGCATACGGCTCTAAGAATCAGGATCTGTGGGGCCTTGACCCAATTCTGTGGGCATGTCTAGCCCCCGTGTGATCAGAATCGGGTGCTACCACTGTATGCCCCGATTCTGAGGGGCTGGACAGTCAGAATAGAATTGGCCTCTATGTGTCTTTATAAATTAGGTGTAAAATAGAAGCCTTCCTGCCCTGCGGTCTCCAGAATGGCACACAATACTCCAAATGAGGTTGCACCAAAGATTTATACAGAGGCACTATCACCTCCTTTTTTCTGCTAGCCACTCCTCTCCGTATGCACCCAAGCATCCTTCTAGCTTTTGCTGTCAAATTTTCTACCTGTTTAGCTACTTTAAGATCATCAGACACAACCACGCCCAGGTCCCGCTCTTCTTTAGTGGACAAAAGTACTTCACCCCCTATACCAGGGGTCGGCAACCCGCGGCTCCGGAGCCGCATGCGGCTCTTTCTCACCTTTGCCGCGGCTCCGGAGCACACTGCCCGCCCGGTATTTATGGCGTTATGGGCTCCCTCCCTTCTTCTGCAGCCGCGGTTCCCTGCCTCTTAGGGAACCGCGGCTGTGCTTTTAAAATCATCTCGGAGCCCTTCCTGTCTTGACGGGCTCCGTGCAGCATTGTCCCGCCTCTAAAGGAAGTTGTTTACCACTTCCTTTGGAGGCGGGACAATGCTGCACGGAGCCCGTCAAGACAGGAAGGGCTCCGAGATGATTTTAAAAGCACAGCCGCGGTTCCCTAAGAGGCAGAGAGCCGCGGCTGCAGAAGAAGGGAGGGAGCTGACAGGGAGGGAGCAGATATGGATGGATGGAGGGGGCTGACATGGAGGGAGGGAGCTGATATGGATGGATGGAGGGAGGGAGGGGGGCTGACAGGGAGGGAGGGAGCTGATATGGATGGAGGGAGGGGGGCTGACATGGAGGGAGGGAGCAGATATGGATGGATGATGGATGGAGGGAGGGGGGCTGACATGGAGGGAGGGAGCAGATATGGAGGGAGGGGGCTGACATGGAGGAGGGGGGCTGACATGGAGGGAGGGAGCAGATATGGATGGATGGAGGGAGGGGGGCTGACATGGAGGGATGGAGGGGGCTGACATGGAGGGAGGGAGCTGATATGGATGGATGGAGGGAGGGGGGCTGACATGGAGGGAGGGAGCTGATATGGATGGAGGGAGGGGGGCTGACATGGAGGGAGGGAGCAGATATGGATGGATGGAGGGAGGGGGGCTGACATGGAGGGAGGGAGCAGATATGGATGGATGGAGGGAGGGGGGCTGACATGGAGGGAGGGGGCTGACATGGAGGGAGGGAGCAGATATGGAGGGAGGGGGGCTGACATGGAGGGAGGGAGCAGATATGGATGGAGGGAGGGCTGACATGGAGGGAGGGAGCAGCTATGGATGGAGGGAGCGAGGGAGGGAGGGGGGCTGACATGGAGGGAGGGAGCAGATATGGAGGGAGGGAGCTGATATGGATGGATGGAGGGAGGGGGGCTGACATGGAGGGATGGAGGGGGCTGACATGGAGGGAGGGGGGCTGACATGGAGGGATGGAGGGGGCTGACATGGAGGGAGGGAGCTGAAATGGATAGAGGGATGGGGCTGACATGAAGGGATGGAAGGTGATGACATGGATCGAGGGAGCTGATATGGATGGAGGGAGGGAGGGGGGCTGACATGGAGGGATGGAGGGGGCTGACATGGAGGGAGGGAGCTGATATGGATGGAGGGAGGGAGGGGGCTGACATGGAGGGATGGAGCACTGGTAATGGGGTTGAGGGGACGAGCACTGGAAATGAGCTGATTAGGGGAGGCTAGGACTGGTAATGAGCTGATGGGGGGGTATGACTGGTATTGGGCTGATTAGGGGAGGCTAGCACTGGTAATGGGGTTGAGGGGGGATTAGCACTGGAAGGTACTGGGAGTGAGGACTGGAAAGGGGCTGATATTGGGGAGGGTTACTGGGACTGGAAATAGGCTGATGGAAAGAAGTGAAGAAAACGAAAGAAGAGATAAGAAATGGCAGATGGACCATAGACCACAGAAAGAGAGCTAAGAGAAGACAGGAAAGCAGAAGCCTCAGATCGGGACCAGCATGATCAAAGAATAAATTGGTCAGACAACAAAGGTAGAAAAAATAATTTTATTTCATATTAGTGATTTGACTACAAAATCATCATAATTTTGAAATCAAATATTGTTACTTGTTGTTGTGATATTTTCTGGCGTTTTTTTTTTTGGTGTGTGAAGGAAGAGGGGTAGTCTTATACGGCGAGTATAGGCCAAACACCTATATTTTAACAGGAAAAGTAGGGGGTCGTATATAGCATTAAGGTAAGAAACAATATATGCAGTGTTAGATTTGTTTTAAATGTCGCAATGGTTTTGCGGCTCCCAGTTTTTTTTTTCCCTTCGGAAACGGGTCCAAGTGGCTCTTTACGTCTTAAAGGTTGCAGACCCCTGCCCTATACTATATTGCTCCCTTGGATTGCTGCAGCCCAAATGCATGACCTTACATTTTTTAACATTAAATCCCATCTGCCAAATTCTAGACCATTCTTCAAGCTTAGCTGGATCCCTCCTCATGTTATCTACACCTTCCTAGGTGTCTACTCTATTGCAGATTTTGGTATCATCCACAAAGAGGCAAACCAGGGCTCCAAGGTTCATCAAACCTGTTTCTCGGTTTCAAGGAAGCAATTTTATAAACTTTTTTCCCTGCATAAAATGGTGATTTAGAATGTAAAATGCCTTATATAAAATGCCTGCCTACTCTATAAAAGCAGGTGTGCTTTTGTAGAGTAGGCAGGCTCAGAGGAGGAGTCGAAGAGGAGCTTGGGCAGTGTCATGATTTGTGCTTCTATTTTATAAAATATACACATACATGCATACTTCACTCACTATCGTACATGTTTACTTACGGGCTCTACCAGGGTAGCATGGGGTTAGCAAGTGGTATCAGTGGGGGATGGATGTACACACACCCTTGCGGTTAGCAAGCAGCCCTGTGCTGGTAATGCGGCCCACACGTCTGTTGTCAGTGCAGGGGTTAGTAAACATGCCCCTAACATTTATGCCTTCTTCCAAGCAGTCATAAATGTCAGCTTCCACAATCTAGGCATTATTTCTATACTTGTGTCTTTATAAAATAGGATAGAAATAAGCAGCATTTCCACCACCAAACCTAGGTGCCCTGTTATAAAGTTACCCTCTTTATGACCCTGAGCAAGTCACTTCACCCTCTATTGTTTCAAGTACAACTTACAGGTCCTTTTACTAAAGTGCGTTAAGCAGTTAACGCACATTTTAACACCTGGTAACCATTAGCTTGGGCCTGCGGGAATGGATATCATGTGTTAAAAGCAACCAGCACTGTAAAAATCCCACTTTAACTGCATAACCCTTGATAGGAAAGAGACTGTGGAGAGAAGGCAAGGACTGTAGATTGCAATTAATTATCACACACTGTCAATTCTGCAGTTAGCACAAGTGCATTTAATACCACCCCAAGAGGAGACTTGAAGTGCATCCATGCTAATTGTGAATGAACTTATCATGTGGTCAGGGACTTTCCTGTGCAGTGACTACAGGGGACATGCTGAGCATGGCCACGACAGATACCGCACAGCTTTTGCACTTACCACACATTGGGTTTGCTCTGTTTAGTACCTCAGTTTAGTAAAAGAGCCCCTTAGATTGTGAGCCCATTAGAGCAGGGAAATAAATCATGTACCTGAATGTAACTCCTTTTGAACTCTTGATTTGGAAAAGGCGGGTAATATGTAAATCCAGCAGCGACTGAAACCACCCCATTTGTAAATGGAGATAGAAAATAAGCTTTACAATCCTACCGCTAACATAAATATTTTCAGCTGTGTAAGGTTAAATTGCACCCTGTGATGCTCTTTGGGAAAACATTGCACTTAGGTTCTGTTAATAATTAATGTTATCCTGATCAAGTCTAGGCCTTCTGTTACATGGCTTGGTGAGGAAGGTCATGGTACAATAGGAGCTACAGACTCGGTAAGCATCAGTTCTGTTTGCATATGTCAGAACGGTCTGTGACTGCTAGCAACACAAACACAATACAGCTGCTTCTGTTGACGCCAGCGCTTGCTCTAAACAGTACAAAAGTACTGCTAATTACCTGGTTACTTTCTGCCTGTTGACATATTCCCCAAAGAGCTTTTCGTAAATACACTGCGGCAAATAAACTGCTAATGACTTTGCTTATTACCAGTTAGTATTTTAATGAAATCAGTGCACATAGGGATTAATGATTTTGCCATTAAGAAATGTGTCTTGCTACTGGTTGCTGTTAAAGTTTGTAAGAAGTATCAATTAGTTAGCAATTATCTATGAAGTGGAAAAAAAGTGAGGATCTAAAGAAGAAATGTGAAAAAAGTGAGAATATCTAAAAATAGCTAGACGTGAACTTTAAAGCAAGGGCCTGGAGAAGCAAGAAACTCATCTTCATCTGTTCAAGTACCTGGCAGTCATATTTGCCCTAGTGAAAAAGCGGAATAAGCAGAAATTGTCTTCTGGGATTCATTGACTGTGATACATTGCCTTGCGAAAGTATTCATCCCCTCAATTTTTGTCCTATTTTGTCGCATTACTTACAACCTGGAATGAAAATGGAGGTTCATTTGGATGTTAGCTAATAGACCTGACAATATAGTCCACATCGGTGAAGTGGCATGACAATAAATACCTTGCATTTATTTTAAAAAAAAGTAAAAACTGAAAAGTTGTGAGTTCATATGTATTCATCCTTTTTGCTATGAAACCTCTAAATAATACCTGGTTCAAACAATTAAGCTCAGAAATCATATAATTAGTTGATTAGGGTCCACCTGTGTGCAGTTGGTGTCACATGATTTGTCACATGATGCCTGTATAAATATACCTGTTCTGAAAGGCCCCTGAATCTGCAACACCACTAAGCAAGCAACATGAAGACCAAGGAGCAGTCCAAACAGGTCAGAGACAAAATTGTGGAGAAGTATAAATCAGGGTTGCATTATAAAAAAATATCCCAAATTCTGAATATCCCATGGAGCACCATTAAATCCATTATAACAAAATAAAAAGAATATGGCACCACTACAAACCTGACAAGAGAAGGCCACTCACCAAAACTCACAGACCGGGCAAGGAGGGCATTAATCAGAGAAGCTACAAAGACACCAAGGATAATACTGAAGGAGTTGCAAAGATCCACAGCGGAGATGGGAGTATCTGTCCATAGGACCACGTCAAGCCATACACTCCACAGAGTGGGGCTTTATGGAAGAGAGGCCAGAAAAAAAGCCATTGCTTAAAGAAAGAAATAAGAAAACGTGTTTGGAGTTTTCACAACAGCATGTGGCGAACCCCCCCCAAACACATGGAAGAAGGTTCTCTGGTCAGATGAGACGAAAATTAAACTTTTTGGCCATCATGAGAAGCGTCATGTGTGGCGCAAACCGAACACTTCCTATCACCCCGAGAACACCATTTCCACAGTGAAACGTGGTGGCAGCATCATGCTCTGGGGATGTTTTTCATTGGCAGGGACAGGAAAACTAGCCAGGATTGAAGGAACAATGGATGGCACTAAATCCAGGACAATTCTTGAGGAAAACCTGTTTCAGTCTGCCAGAGATTTGAGAATGGGATGAAGGTTCATCTTCCAGCAGGACAATGACCCTAAACATACTGCTAAAGCTGGTTTAAAGGGAAACATTTAAATGTCTTGGAATGGCCTAGTCAAAGCCTAGACTTCAATCCAATTGATGATCTGTGTAATGACTTGAAGATTGGTGTACACCAGCGCAACCCATCTAACTTGAAGGAATTGGAGCAGTTTTGTCTTGAGGAATGTATGAAATCCCAGTGGCTAGATATGTTAAGCTAATAGAGACATACCCCAAGAGACCTGCAGCTGTAATTGCAGCAAAAAGTGGCTCTAGAACATATTGGCTTGGGGGGGGGGGGGGGGGTGAATACATATGCATACTCTTGATTCAAGGGTTTTTTTTGTCTTAATTGTTTGTGTCACAATAAAGGATATTTTGCACCTTCAAAGTCATAGACATGTTGTGTATATCACATGGTGCTATCCCCCAAAACTCAATTTTAATTGCAGGTTGTAATGTGACAAAACAGGAAAAACACTCAGGGGATGAATACTTTCACAAGGCACCGTATTCCCAAATTTTGTCATGCACCATAGCATGTACTGAAAAGTAGGAAATACAATGCAAAAACATATAGCCTGTGGATATAAGACTAATTTGAAATCAGCATTTTAAAGAGGGATGATGAAGTGTTTTCTTCTGTATATCCTCTAAATGTTTTTTTGCCTGCCTTTTGGGAACCTGACCAGTACTTGTGATCTGGATTGGCCACTGTTGGAAACCTGATACTGGTTTGTTGGACCTTTGGTCTGACCCAGTATGACATATCTTATGTTCTTATGTAAAATATCAATGGTTTAAAAAATTTTGAAGGCACATTTTAAAAAAGCCATTTAGGTGCCCGATGGCTGAAATTCCATGGGAGAGGTAATAGAGAAAGTGGACACATGTAAATGCATTCTAAAATTGACCTGCTACCTCCGCAAAAGATAAATATTTCTGCAAACATATAAAGAAAATAGGGACATCCAGAACAGTGGCCCAGATACATGGAGGGAGATGGTCAATTTTATGTGCATATGTGAAACACGGATGTCACCAGGATTGCTAACATACATGTGTTGATGACGGCATTTCAGAATGCATTTTATCATAGCCTCCCTTTTGAAGGTTAAAAGATAGTACTATGGATTTCCTTGCCGTCCTGTCATTTATTAAATCAAATGCGATCATCCATTCGCACTTTAGTAAATAGAGCAGGGGTTCCCAAACCTGCCTCCCCTCCCCCCCCAAAAAAAGAAGAGGAACTGCAGCAAATCAATGACAAGTGAAATGAAGAGGAATGAGGGCAGGATTAGTAAGATTAGTCTTAAAGGACTACCAAAAGGGACTTCTACAGCTGGAAAAAGATCTGCAGTTGTAAGCATTTCTCTTCTGGAATATACTCTAAACGGCGATAGCGGAATTCGTGTGATATTGGAGCCGCAGCCCCACTGAAAACAATGGGGCCACAGCTCTGATATCACACGGAGTCCGTTACTACCATATAGTAAACATACATCTTTGGGAATTCTTTGGATTAAAGCTGATAAATCTGTGTATTTTAGAATTCAGTGTTTTTGCCGAGTCAGTCAGGTCTTAGTACCACCAGGGAGCTTTTCAGTTAATCAAATCAGAGTATAGCTTAGCATAGAAAGTAAAAAAGAGTAAATATTCACTGAAATAAACATGGCTTTAACCAAGGAAGGTCTTGTCGTACTTATCTGTTTTATTTCTTTGAAGGTGTGAATAAACAAGTAGTCAAAGGTGAGTCAGTCGATATAGGGGTATGTTTACTAAAAGGCGCACAAGTGCGCGGCACACAATAGCGTGCGCTAAGGTACCTTAGCGCATGCTAATGATGCATTTTTGTGCCCCGCACACGTGCGCACCGCACTAACGGGCCTGCTTATATGCGCGGCGCGCTACTGTGCGATAGAGGCGTGGAAAGGCTCCCGGAGGGCGGAGGAAGGCTCCCCAGGGGCGGAGAGACGGGGTCAATGGGTGGAGAGTGGGAGGGGAGAGGCTCCCCGCAGAGGAGCGGGGCTGAAATTCGAGTAAAAAAATACCGCGAGTGAAAACCTCGCGGTAGAGCCGATTTAAAGGGAAGAGAAACCATTTCTGTCAGCAATGTACAGCAAAACCAGGGAAACCTACAAAAGTGAGCAGTGTGATACATGTGCACGGAACAAAAGGGCAAATAAACATTAAAAATGACCCCAACAAAATATGAAAAAATTATAATCAAGCTGGGCAATAGTGATAGTAATGAGGAACATCAAAAAACACTCCCAAGAAAGCCCCAAAAAATAAATATGAATTTTAGAAGGGTCTACGCTCCGTCCCCATACAAGGTGAATGATCCCACAGTGAAATAGCAATGAGCAGGGTTTCCCTCTCCATTAGACAGGTTACCTATGGCATGCACATCTCCACAACAGCAGGGCTGGCAG
This sequence comes from Ichthyophis bannanicus, assembly GCA_033557465.1. Lineage (NCBI taxonomy): Eukaryota > Metazoa > Chordata > Amphibia > Gymnophiona > Ichthyophiidae > Ichthyophis > Ichthyophis bannanicus. The sequence continues at coordinate 169,292,239 of CM066038.1, forward strand.
GTCGGAATGGGCAATTGGACAGATGCTGGGAAAGGGGATACAGAGGGCTGCAGGCGGCACATGCTGTGGTGCAGCTGGGGCACAGTGCGGACTAGACAGATGCCTAGATGGCACCTAGGAATGCTGAAACTGAACAGCAGCCAGACAGCAACTGATGAGTGCCCAACATGGGCACAAGAGTGTTTAGCACAGTGTCACAGGGGATAGTACCCAGCAGGTACCCACAAGGGCACGGAACATTGGCAGGCAGTGATTGGGGGACGTGCGGACAGATATGCAGGCACCCCTACCCCAGAACCCGCACCATAGGCAGCCGCCTACCCACACACAGGATGGCCTGAGACTGCGTACCACCAGCACCACCAGCAGAAGGACATGTCAGCATGGTGGCACAGGGGTACTGGAGGTGGAGGTGGGCAGTGGCAGCTGCTCAGAGCAGACCATGGCCTAGCCCTGTGTAGGTGGGTGCAATGCACTGCAACAGACAGGCCCTGCCAGACAAACAGTCATGGTATCATCAGGGAATGCACTGTCTCTGTGGCAACACGGTGGTGCAGTGCACACAACCAGTGTGTTTGGAGACAGTAAGTCACAGGTTCAAGCCCCAGCTGGGGCTCCTGCCAATCCAGTCCCCATATTTTACCCACAACTATATCGTGATAGTAAAGACGAACCTTTATTGCAGAGAACATAAGCATGGCTCAAACACCTCTATTGTACCCTACAGAGCACAGACATCATAAACAGGCGCATTACCTAGAGCAGAGTCTCCCAAATGCAGTCCTGGAGGGCCCCACACCATTCAGGTTTCATGCTGCCTCGAATAAAGATGCCTGTGCTGCATATCTATGCACCACCCCCATGGTATGCAGATGTAGCTCATGCATATTCATGAGGGACAGCATGAAAACCCGAACAGTGTTTGGCACACAAGGACTGGAGTTGGGAACCTCTGCTGTAAAGCAGCAGCCAACAGGGGCAGACACACCCACACCCACAGGCCCCATTGGCCAATGCCTCCTGGAGAGGCAGGACATTGGGCCCTGCGTGCATCTCCCAATACTAGCACTTGCATACCTTAGCAATGCCACCCTACACCTGGGTATACAGTACACAGCTATCAAACGTTTGCTATGAGTACTGGCAGATAGCAATTCCTACGTTAAGCACAGTTTGCTGATTGAGCTCCATCATAACAATCTTTCTGATGTCTGCGGTGTGTGCTTCAGGTCTGGTCTCTGACAGTGTTTACCACCCTGGGGAGTGACCCCCAACAGTATGGCGTACCATACCCATGCCTGTACTGTGCCCAGGACTGGTGTGGTGGGCAGGGCTGCTAAACTCCTCTATAGTAGCACAATGCTGGCATAGGTGTGGGAGTGTGTGTCTGTCTATACAGTGTATGGTGGCTGCAAACACCCTCCACAGCCCACACTGCCAGCACTGTTGCCAGTATTGGCCTGCCAATGTGCATAATGAGGAGCTAGGTACCATGGGTATAGCCCAGACAGGGTGGCCTGGCCAGGATGTATCTGCACAGGGCACAGGGCACTGGCTTGGACATTTTAGTGCCCGGCCACCACCTACACAGACAGGGTGACCTCAGTATGTCCTGCTGGGAGATCACTCTCACCCTGACTGTGCAGTGACGACAGCATGGCTAGGCACCCCCATAGTGCTATATAGTATTTCTGTCATGTGATATTTATGGGTTTCCTTTTGGGGCCCAGTCACTCACTTATCTGCTTGTTGTGTATGGTGCCATCCCAGTTCTGGGTGCATGCATTTCCACCAGGAACATGCACTATGGACTAGCTAGCAGACTGTTTACAGCTGGTATGTGTCTTGATGGAGTGCCTTGCAGGGTGCAGTGGCTGAAGGCTTGTTGCAGGAGAATATCAGATAGTGGTGGGGTGCAGCTTAGCATATCCAGGCCTAATGTCTGTCTGCTATTGTGTTATGGATGTGTACAGAGCTGCATTGACTGCACTGTAGGGTGTCTGTTCCCCAGCAGGACCGGGGTTGATGGTCCCCTCTACTGCCACCATTGCAGGGAGGTAGAATGTGGATCTGTTGATGGGAGACCCTGTTTATCACCCTCAGCCTTGGAGGGTGGTGGTGGTACATAATCCTCCTAGGGGTCCATAGGGGCTACACCTGACTGAGACAAACAGATATATTCAAGATGTTTCTGCAGAAACTACCTATCTTACACATTAACACTGCTTCAGACCTGCAGCATGGCCTATTTCTGCCATGGAAGGTGCTGTGGACCTGGTGATGGGTGCCTCACCGCACCCTCAGGGTGAGCACAGAACCCGCACAATGTGACGGTGTGTAGCTACTCTGTGCCAGTAAAACACATGGTCAGTACCCCCTACCTGGCCGAGGTGCTGTGGGGGTGCACATGGTCAGTTCCCCCCACCAGGCCGAGGTGTTGTTGGGGTGCATACCCCATCTTGTGTTCATCTGTGGACAGCTGATTTGCATGTGCAGTGCATCATGGGTACGGGTGGGCTAACCCTATCCTGGTGACCACAGTAGACTGTCTGTGTGGTGACATGCAGGTCCTCTGCAGCCAGCCAGGGGCTTGCTAGCAGCTATAGAGCTGTAGTCCAATGGTTACTTCAGTACCTGTAAAGCCAGACATCATGGGTTCAAACCCACAGTGGGGTTATTTGATAGGGCTACCCCAAGCATTATCTCTTTTTAATGTACATTATTGCTGCCAGCAAAAACACCCTCAGCGTACTATACCCATAAGGTGCCTCTGAGGGCGCCCTATAGGGCACCTTATGGTTACCGTCCATATAAGGTGCACTATACATTATCCTGTGGAGCAACTTATAGGGTGCCCTATAGGGGACATTTTAGGGTGCCGTGGCAGACAGTGCACTTTAAAATGTGCCCTCTGGGGTACCCTATCAGGCGCCTTATGCAGCACCTTATGTTACAATACTTTGAGGGTATGTTTGCTGGCAGCACTAATTAAAATAAAAATAAAATGCCCCCTACAGCAATATTACCTATAACAGGTAATGCCTCAGCCAGCCTTCTCCATTAGGCACAGTGGGGGACTGAATTCATGACTCCTGCATCATTGGTCAGTGTCTTAACCATTGTGCTCCACTGCTGCTCCTCCTTCTATGTCAGCGCACCTACTTATGCTTTTCATTCCTTAACCTGCACAGTGCTGCCATCAAAAACAGTACTCTGACCTTGCGGTACCTCATATGGCACCCTATAAAGCGCCCTATAAACAACATTCTAGGATGCCTTGGCGGACAGTGCACTTTAAAATGTGCCTTATGGGGCGCCTTATGTTAACATGCTTTGAGAGTGCGTTTGCTATTACAGATAATTAAAATAAAACTAAAATGCCTCCTAAAGCAATCTTCCCCATAATAGGTACTGCCTCAGCCAGCCTTCTTCATTAAACACTGTGGGGGATTGAACCCCTGATCCCTGCACCATTGGTCAGTGTTTTAACCATTGTGCTGTGGTTCTGTTCCTGTGCTTGCACATCAGCGCGCCGCCTTATGCCGCTCAATATTAAAATGCCTCCTAAAGCAATATTACCCATAATAGGTAATGCCTCAGCCAGCCTTCTTCATCGGGCACTGTGGGGGATTGAACCCCTGATCCCTGCATCATTGGTCAGCGTCTCAACCATTGTACTGTAGCTCTGTTCCTATGCTTGTGCATCAGCGCGCCACTTATGCTTCCTGCGCAACTTTCTCATGCGCTAATGTGCGGGGCGCACATGGGCGCAGCGCACATTAACGCATGATTAATCCTGGTTTTGCTTTTTTCTGTCTGAAACGCCCACTCCTTATATGGCACCCGCACACTAGCGCAGCCCGCACATTACCGGGGTTTTAGTAAACATACCCCATAGTGTATTTGGATTTTCAGAAAGCCTTTGACAGGGTCCCTCATGAGAGACTTTTGGCAAAATTAAAAAGTAATGGAATAGGAGGCAGTGTGCTATTGTGGATTAAGAGATGGTTAAAAGAAAGCAGAAGGTAGGGCTAAATGGGCAATTTTCCCAATGGAGAGAGATGAATAGTGGAGTACCCCAGGGATCTGTGTTGGGTCTGCTGATTTTTACATATCAAGTGAAATAATCAAATATGCAGATGACACAAAATTATACAAAATTGTTAAAAATTGCAAGAGGACCTTGCAATAAATTTGAAGACTGGACGTTCCATTGGCAGATGAATTTTAATGTGGACAAGTGCAAAGTTATGCAGCTATGAAAGAACAGCCCAAACTATGGTTATACAATGCAAGGTTCCACATTAGGAACAAACACCTACTAAAAAGATTTAGGCGTCATTATGGACAACACGTTGAAACCATCTGCCTAGTGTGCAGTGGCGGCCATGAAGGCAAATAGAATGCTAGGAATCTTAAAAAGGATATAGTGAAATTAGAAACGATGCAGAGAAGCGTCACCAAAATGGTAAAGGGGATGGAAGGATACCCCTATGAGGAGAGGCTTAAAAGGTTAGGGCTTTTCAACCTGGAAAAGAGGCAGCTGAGGGGACTTATGATAGAGGTCTACAAATTAATGAATGGAGTTGAAACGGGTAAAAGTAGATTGATTATTAAAGAGGACCGGGGAAATTCATTTTGCTTGTCCCAATACATGCACTGTGGAACCTCTGTGTCTTTTTGGGGAACTGCTAGGTATTTGTGACCTGGATTGGCCACTGTTGGAAACAGGATACAGAGCTTGATGGACCTTGGTTTAGCCCAGTATGGCATATTTTATGATCTTATGAAATTTGTTTCTGGAGAGCTTTTTATTTAAATGAAAACAGAGTATAGCTTAGCATGCAAGTAGAGTAAATAGTCACTGAGTAAAAGAAATAAGCTTGTTTCAAGTGACCTTTACAAAGAGGCCTTCCAGTTAGGAGGCAAAAGATCTGTGAAGTTGTCTTAAATAAGTGTTAAAAGCTAATGACAGATCAAAGGGACAATTTAAAAGCCCCCTCCACATCAAACCAAGGGTTGTGTGAATCACACAGGAGATTGGTAAAACTTTAACTTAGAAACAGAGGTCAGGGCACTGTGTAGCAAGCCAGCTTTTATTAAGTATATTTGTATTAGTAATTGTATCCCCAGAAAATTTAAGTAAGTAAACAACTTAAATACCTAAACAAAACCTTAAATCTAAGATGCAGAGAGCAGTCCAGAAGTGAGATGGTGGTTTTCCAGTCTTTAGCATTGAGTGTCACAAGTATGATTTTCTCCGTGTTGGTGAGGGATCTTACGTGTGCATTAGGTGCAAGGAATTCTTTGATTTAAGGGAATGAGTCCGATCTCTGGAGGTTAGAGTAGCAGACTTGGAGGACATAAGGGAGACATGGATGTATATGGATGATATAAAAACCTCTTGCACTGAAGAGGTTTCTCCAGGGCCATGTGCCCATGAGGGAAGGGTTAGGACAGTTGTTATAGTTGGTGATTCGATCATGAGGCATGTAGATAGCTGGGTGGCTGGTGGACATGAGGATCACCTGGTAACATGCCTGCATGGTGCAAAGGTAGCATACCCCACACGCCATCTAGACAAGGTTTTAGATAGCACTGAGGAGGAATCTGCTGTCTTGGTACATGTTGGTACCAATTACATAGGGAAGTGTGGTAGGGAGGTTCTGGAGACCAAATTTTTAGGCTTTTAGGTAGGGAAGTTGAAATCCCGAACTTCCAGATTAGAATTATCAGAAATGTTTCTGGTTCCACGCGCAGGACCCAAAAGACAGGCAGAGCTCTGGAGTCTCAATGCATGGATGAGACAAAAGTGCAAGGATGAGGGGTTTGGATTTGTTAGAAACTGAACAATGTTCTGGGGAAAGAAGTGGTTTTTCTGAAGGGATGGGCTCCACCTTAACTGTGATGGAACCAGGCTGCTGGAATTAACCTTTAAGAAAAATAGAGCAGCTTTTAAAATAGAAAATAGGTGAAAGCTGACAGTCGCCCAAAAGTGCATGGTTCGGAAGTATGTATCCTTGAAAAATACTAGCAAAAGATTGAAATTAGGGCATGAGAGGTTCCAATGAAGACAAAAATAACCCAAATGCCTTTAGGTACAGAGCAGACAGAACTTAAAGATTCCAAATTACCCCTGCCAACCTGTAATCAAATTAATATGAATAAAATACTGCCTCTAAAATGTTTGTATGCAAATGCTAGAAGTCTACAAAATAAGATGGGAGAGTTAGAATATATAGCACTAAATGAGAGGTTAGATATGATTGGTATCGCAGACCTGGTGGAAGAAGGACAACCTGTGGGAAACTGTGATACCTGGGCACAAATTATATTGCAATGATAGAGTAGAACAAATTGATGGAGGGGTTGCACTCTGTTAGAGGGGGCATGGAGTCACACAGGATTAAAATTTTTCAGGAAACAAAATACACTGTAGAAATCTCTATGGATCAAAATTTCATGTAAAAAAGTGAAGGTGATGGCAGTGGTGGTGTACTACTGACCACATGACCAGACTGAACAAATGGAGTATGAAATGCTCAAAAAAATCAGGGAAACCAACAAAAATTATAACACAGTAATAATAATGGGTGATTTCAATTACCCCAGTATTGACTGGGTCAGTGTCATGGCAGGACATGCTAGGTAGATAAAGTTTCTAGATGAAATAAATGACTGCTTCTTGGAGCAGCTGGTTCATGAACTGACAAGAGGGGAATCCATTTTGGACCTAGTTCTTAGTGGAACACAAGATCTGGTGCAAGAGATAAGGGTGTTGTGGGCACTTGGCAATAGTGATTATAACATGATCGTGTTTGATTTAGTAAATGGAAGGATTGTAAGAAAATCCACAGTACTACCTTTTGTACTTTCAAAAGGGGAAACTATAATAAAATGAGGAAAATAGTTAAGAAAAAACTAAAAGGAGCAGCTACAAATGTTAAAAATTTACATGAAGCATGGGTGTTGTTTAAAAATACTATCTTGGGAAGCCCAAACTAGCTGCATTCCATGCTTTAAGAAAAGTGGAAGGAAGTCCAAAAAACTGCCAGAATGGTATAAAGGTGAGACCAGATAGGTTGTTGTAGCCAAAAAAGCATCTTGCAGGAAATGGGAAAAAGGAGGAAAATGACGAAAATGGGAAACGACATAAACACTGACAAGTTAGATGCAAGGCACACAAAGAAACAATTTGAAAAAACCTTGCCGTCGAAGCAAAAATGCATAATAAAAACTTTAAGTACATTTGTAGTAATAATCCTGTGAGAGTCAGTTAGACTATTAGATGATAGAGGGGTGAAAGGGGCACTAAGAGGGGACTAAGGCCATAATTGAGAGACTGAATGAATTCTTTGCTTCAGTCTTTACTGAAGAAGATGTAGGGAAGTTACCCACGACTGAAATGTAATTTCAAGGTGATGCATTGGAAGACTTGAAAGAAATATTGATAAACCGGGAAGATGTATTACAACTATTTCATAAACTTTTTTTGTTTTTTTAGTGCCATCAAGTCAGTTTTGACTCATAGTGACCCAGCTACCTCTTGGTTTTCTTGGTAATGTATCACTGTAAGTAGATTACCAGCCTTTTCTTCTGAGGGTAAAGTGACTTAACCAAGGTCACAAAGAGTGCCAGTGGGAATCGAACCCTTGATCTTCTGGGAAATAGGCAGTTGCTCTAACAACTAGGCTACTCCTCCATTTCATAAGCTAAAGAGTAGCAAATCACCCATACCAGATGGTATACATCTGAGGATGTTGAAAGACCTCAAATATGAGTTTGCTGACCTACTATTAGTAATCTGTGAACTATCATTAAAATCATCTGTATTATCAGAAGATTGGAGAATGGCCAATGTAACACCAGTTTTTAGAAAGGATTCCAGGAGTGGCCTGGGAAACTACAGACTGGTGAGCTGGTCATCAGTACCGGGCAAAATGGTAGAAATCATTATAAAGAACAAAATGACTGAACATGTAGATAGTACTGGTTTAAATAGGAGAAAACCAACATGGCTTTAGCCAAGGAAGGTCTTGTCTTACTAATCTCTTATATTTTTTGAAGGTGTGAATAAATAGGTAGACAAAGGTGAGCCGGTCGATATAGAGTTTCTGGATTTTCAGAAAGCCTTTGACAAGGAACCTCATGAGAGACTCTTGGCAAAATTAAAAAGTCATGGGATAAAAGGCAGTGTACTATTGTGGACCAGGGACTGGTTAAAAGATTGAAAGTAGAGGGATAGGGCTAAATGGCCAATTTTCCCAATGGAGAAAGGTGAATAGTGGAGTACCCCAGGGATCTGTGCTGGGTCTGTGCTTTTTAAGATATTCGTAAATGACCTGGAATGGGAATAACGAGTGAGGTAATCAAATTTGCAGATGATCCCGTTGGGATTGTGAAGTGGCAGTTTCACGATGCAGCTAACACCACCCACTGAGATAGTGATAGCTGAATCTGCAAAGCCTGCAGAATGTGCGGCAAAACACATGATGTCAATGCCTGTGGTAGCTTCTCGATACTGGAACACCCACTCTCAGCGCACATCCTGCCCACCCTGTGAAATACAGCTACTGCGGATAAAGGCCCATGGTAGCTGCATTTCTCCCATATTAGCTGTCTTCACAGTGTGATGATCCCGCATTAGCATCATGAAGACAGAAAGCACCCTTTAGTAAACATCCCCCTATATATGGGGATCCCAAATCACCCCGAATTTTATATTAAGCATGAAGCCTTCCTTCTTAGCCAACTTGTCCATGGACATGGAGATTATTTCTCCATTGCCAAACGATGGGCCTAAGTAGTTCCCTCATCAAGAAAGTATCAACTTCTTTGCTGCCAGATAAGTTTTCTGAATCTAGAATTACTCTCAACTTCTCCGTCACATCTAATAACATACCTTCTGCTGTCAACCCCATCTCCTGAACCAATAAGCCTCTTAAAAATTGGCCAGTGGTCTGTCAATATAATACAATTTTCTCACATGTCCAAGAAACATGTCCCAGTGTGCCCAGTTCTTTCTCAAATTTTCGACAGAGTCCTGAATCAGTTGATTTGGTCCCGTAGGTAGAGTATGAAGATAAATAATCCCATCCCAAAATCTTGTATTGGGTTTCACGAAGGTTCATATTCAGGATCAGGGAGTTAATGTTGTAAACATCCTACTAAACTGCCTCGAGGTAACGCATGGTTCCTATTCCCTCTTCTAAATTTATTACCCTCCAGTACTGTGCAATAGGTCACAAACAAACATGCAGGTCTGAGATAGAAGTGAGTTGCATAGGACCTATTTTCATGTTTACATAAAAATCATCAGCATCTACATGGCACATAATTACAAATTGTTCGATAACTGGGATATGGCAACTCAATACAGATCCCTGTGGTACCCCTGCTGCAACAATCTTTTATTGGATCTAATTCTCCACCCAAATAGTTTGTGTCCTATTGACATAAAGGAGGAAATCCATCTTATCACTGTGCCCCTTACACCTGCAGCAGACAACTGGTCTAATAAAACACCACAAACCATCATGTCAAAGGTGGCAGTCGAGAGTCAACAATCTAGTAAGGTTAAGCTTGCATATGTGAAGATAAATTATTGTCGGAAGATAAGCCGTGAGGTTAAAACAGGTCGAAACATGGTGTTATAAGATTCATGAAAGTTATTTATGAGAAGAACGATATAAGGAATTCTCCATATCCTTTGATGCTGCAGAAGATCCAAACGACTTCTATTCAGATAAGCATTTGTTTTTTGTTTCTTCTATGGGCTTTTTTGACATAATTATTTGTTTTTCGTTATATATGTAGGTGGCACTATTCTTTGGTGTTTTTACCTATATTATGTGGCTCCGTAGTGGGCTCAATAAAAAGTTTAATATTGAGTAAAATGGAAGAGTAGCTTCAAGAGGTTGTTTCAACCTGTTTTAACCTCACAGCTTATCTTCCGACAATAATTTATCTTCACATATGCAAGCTTAACCTTATTAGATTGTTGACTCTATTTTGTTTTTGGGACTTTTTGACATAGAGTGTTCCGTTATTTTGTTATTTTTGAGTCTTAAAAGATCAGCAGTCTTGACCCGAATCAGCTATAAGGCATCATGGTGAACAGGACAATCTCAGCCCAATAAAATTTCATAAACTCCCAACTGCATTGTATGTAATGCACCCACCTCTTCGAAATGGTCCAACAACTGACTGTAAACCTTCCACTATAATTATTGAGAAAATGGAGTTTGGAGACAGGGTGATAACATCCATACTTCATTCCACCTAGCCCTCCTTTTTCAGCAGGAGTCTGATAATAGCCCGTTTTACAGTGTCCTGTACGTGCACTGGTGTTAGTGAACTATTACTTCTTCAAACTAGAACTATAATATCCTCATGCAGCATACATTTTTTTTTGTGTACTATTTGGAAGTGCTGCATATTCCATTAATCCATCATAGTGAACACTTTGTATACCTCATATTAATTACGTTGTAAACTACTTGAAAGATGGATATCATATTGGCGGTATAGAAGATTTTATCTATGAAGTATATGTAATTGCCAGTCTCATGAAAGGGCTTCTGGGATACTCAGCATGGGTTACTTTAGAGAAAGATAGGTCCTAGTGGGCAGAGGGAGACAACTGTCCCAGGGACCTCTGTGACTGATCTACATGACAAAATTCCTTAGAATTCTCTCTCTCCAACAACAGTAGCCAACAATCTGTGTGTCTGTCTATAAATCACTTTTATTTGTTGAGAAAAAGTGGATAAAGACAAACACAAGTAACTCCTAGTTGCTTAGGTCAGCCTTAGGATGGACTGTATTACATCATCCTCTCTAAAGATTCACTCTGGGCTTCTTCTTCTGGGTCCTTAGGTGGGCACCTTGTTTCATAAAGACTCCATGAAAAATACTCAAAAATAAACATTCCTTCACAAAATTCACCACATTTCATTTAGTATTTGGGCTAAGTACTCTATGGGGTATATTTACTAAACTGGGGTAATGTTACATAATGCGCGTTATGTAACGTTAACGATCGTTAAGTAACGTTAACACGCGTTATGAGACATTAATGATCGTTAACGTCTCATAACACGCGTTATCGTTACTTAACGATCATAGACGTTCTGCAGCGCGGTAAAACACTGCAGAAGGTGGAGAGAGGGCGGAGAGAAGGGGTCAATGGGCGGAGTGTGGGCGGGGAGAGGCTCCATTCACACTAACGCGCTGATCTGAAGAGCTGAATCCTAACGCGATTGAAAACCTGCCGTTAGATGCACATTTGCAGGGGAGAGAAACCATTTAAGTGTCAGCAATGTACAGCATAGGCAGGGAAACCTACAAAAAGTGATAGGTGTAATTCATGTGCACAGAACAAAAGGGCACATAAACATTGAAAATGACCTCAACAAACTAGAAAAAAACCTAACCAAGCTGGCCAATAGTGATAATATTGGAAAACAGCAAAAAACACTACCGAGAAAGCTCCCAAAAAAAAATATTAATCATGGAAGGGTCTATGCTCTGTCCCCCGACAAGATGAATGATCCCACAGTGAAATAGCGCTGATCAGGGCTTTCCCTTGTTATTGGACAGGTGTCCTATGGCGTGCACATGTCCCGCAACAGCAGGGTGGGCATGTCAGAACAGGCAACTGGACAGATGCTGGAAAAGGGGATACAGAGGGCCGCAGGCGGCACATGCTGTGGTGCAGCTGGGCCACAGTGCGGACTAGGGTGATGCCTAGGTGGCCCATACGAATGCTGAAACAGCAGAGCAGCCAGACAGCAAATGATGAAGGCCCAACATGGGCACGACTGTGTTTCCCACAGTGTCACAGGGGATAGTACCCAGCAGCTACCCCCAAGGGCACAGAACAGTGGCAGGCGGTGCTGGGGGGAAGCGTGGATGTCTATGCATCACCCCTACCCCAGAACCCGCACCATAGGCAGCTGCCTACCCACACACTGGATGGCCTGAGACTGCGCACCACCAGCACCACCAGCAGAAGGGCATGGCAGCATGGTGGCGGAGGGGTGCTGGTGGCGGAGGGGCAGTGGCATCTGGCCGCAGCAGACCATGGCCTAGCCCCGTTTAGGTGGGTGCCGTGCACTGCAACAGACAGGCTCCATCTGACAAACAGTCATGGTATCTCCAGGGAATGAACTGTCCCTGTGGCAACAGTGTGGTGCAGTACGCACAGCCAGTGTGCTCAGGAGCAGAAGGTCACAGGTTCAAGTTCCTGCCAACCCTGTCCCCATATTTTACCCAGTAAGAAAGATGGAACCTTTATCTCAGATAGCATAAACATGCCTGGGACACCTACATTTCACCCTACAGAGCACAGACACCATAAACATGTGCAATACCTCGAGTAGAGTTTCCCAAATGCAGTCCTGGAGGGCCATACACCATTCAGGTTCCATGCTGTCGCTAATAAAGATGCCTGTGCTGCATTTCTATGCGCCGCCCCCATGGTATGCAGATATCTTCCATGCATATTCATCAGGGACAGCATGAAAACCCGAACAGTGTGTGGCCCACCAGGACCGGAGTTGGGAACCCCTGCCCTAGAGCAGCGGCCAACAGGGGCAGAAGCACCCGCACCCACAGGACCCATTATCCACAGCCTCCTGGACAGGTAGGATGTTGGGCCCTGCGTGCATCTCCCAATACTAGCACTTGCATACCTTAGCAATGCCGCCCTAAACCCGGGAATACGGTACACAGATATCAAAAGGTTGCTATGATTACTGGCACATAGCAATTCCTAAGTTTAGCACAATCTGCTCAGTGAGCTGTATCATACCAACCTCTCTGGTGTCTGTGGAGTGTGTGTCAGGTCTGGTATCTGACAGTGTCCACCACCCTGGGGAGTGACCCCAACAGTACTGCATACCATAGCCATGCCTGCACTGTGCCCAGGACTGGTGCGGTGGCCAGGGCTGCCAAAAGCCTCTATAGTTGCACAATGCTGGCATAGGTGTGGGAGTGTGTGTCTGTCTATCCAGTGTGTGGTGGCTGCTAACACCTTCCTCAGCCCACACTGCTTGCACTGGTGCCAGTGTTAGCCTGCCAATGTACATAATGAGGAGCACAGTACTGTGGGTATAGCCTGGAAAGGGTGGCCTGCCCTGGATGCATCTGTACAGGGCGTAGGGCAATGGCTGGGACATTGTAGTGCCCGGCCACCACCTGCACGGACAGGGTGGCCACAGCATGTCCTGCTGGGAGGTCACTCTCACCCTGACTGTGCAGTGACCACGGCATGGCTGGGTTCCCCCATAGTGCTATACAGTGTTTCTCTTAAGCGATATCTATAGGTTCTGTTTTCTGGGGCCCAATCACTGACTTATCTGCTTGATGGGTGTGCTCACATCCCAGGTTTGGGTGCACACATCTTCTCCAGGAACATGCACTATGGTCTAGCTAGTAGACTGTCTGCAGTTTGTATGTGTGTGGCTGGAACACCTTGCAGGGTGCAGCAGCCGGTGACTCACTGTGCTTGCTTCTGGAGAATGTCAGATGGTGGTGGGGGGCAGCTGTGCATTTCCAGGCCTACTGTCTGTCTACCATTGCCTTATTTATGGATGTGTACAGATCTGCATTGACTGCCCTGTAGGGTGTCTATTCCCCAGCAGGACTGGGGTTGATGGTCCCCTCTACTGTCACCATTGCAGGGGAGTAAAATGTAGATCTGTTGGTGGGAGATCCTGTCCCCCACCCTGAGCCACAGAGGGTGGGTTGGGTGGTGGTATGTAATCTGCCTGTGGGTCCAAACACCCCCCTTCACTTAAATCTTGTGACCATAGCACCCACACAGGGTATGCACTTTTCTGGGTGCAACATAGTCCACAAGGGCTAGATGTGAAATACAGATGGACACAGGCATATCCTAGGGGTGTTTGCAAGGACTACCTATCACACATCAGCACTGATGGGGACCTGCAGCATAGCCTATCTCAGCAAAGCCAGGTGCTGCGAAAATGGTGCTGGGCACCCCACCTCACCCTCAGGGTGAGCACAGGACCCACACACTGTGACGGTCTGTAGCTACTCTGTGCCACTAACACACACCGTCGGCACCCCCTACCAGGCTGAGGTGCTGTGGGGTGCATACCCCATCTTGTGATCATCTGTAGACTGCTGATTTGCATATGCTGTGCATTCTGGGTACAGGTGGGTTGACCCTATCCTGGTAACCACAGCAGAATGTTTGTGTGGTGCCATGCAGTTCTCCTGTAGCCAGCGAGGGGTTTGTTAGCAGCTGTAGCCCACTGGTTACTTCACTGCCTGTGGAGCCAGAGGTCATGGGTTCAAAACCCACAGTGGGGTTCATTGATAGGGCTGTTTGAGGCATTGTCTATTTTTAATGTACATTAGTGCTGCCAGCAGAAACACCCTCAGAGTACTGTCACCTTAGGGTGCCTCATAAGGCGCCTTATACGGTGCCCTATAAAGCGACTTATAAGGCGCCCTATGAAGCGCCTTATAAGGTGCCTTATACGGTGCCCTATAAAGCGCCTTATATGGTGCCTTATAAAGTGCCCTATAAAGCACCTTATAAGGTGTCCTATAGGGGACATTATAGGGTGCCTTGGCAGACAGCACACTTTATAATGTGCCCTATGGAGTGCCTTCTAGGGTGCCTTATGCGGCACCTTAGGTTACTCTACTGTGAGGGTGTGTTTGCTGGCAGCACTAATTAAAGTAAAACTAAAATTCCTCACAACCCAATACTTAAACATAATGCCTCAACCAGCCTTATTCATTAGGCACACTGGGGATCAAACCCATGACCCCTGTACCATCAGTCAGTGTAGCAACCATTGTGCTACAGCTCTGTTTCTGTGTTTGCATCTCTGCGCGCCTTCTTAAGATTAACGTGCTGTAACGTGCCACGGCTCCCTCTATCATGTAATGCTCGTTAATTTATGGCGCCTTGTAACGCGCGTTATCGGTAACGATGTACCGCCCATGTCCTTATTTGGGTATTTCTGCCTCTACCGGGGAACCTAACGCGAATGGCATTACCGCAGTTTAGTAAACATACCCCTATGTGTATGTGCTGTAGATCTCTTCCTAAAAATTACCAGAGTCAAAAAATATTACAGATTTTCTCACTTTCTCCTTCCTATCTGCTTAAAATGCACTGCAGTTTAGTCCCTAACTGATCAGTATGGACTCCAAGATTGTTTGATGGGAGGTTTGTGAGACCAAAAGGGTGTATTCCAAGGTATACAGTATCAAAACACTAGTGCAGCTTGATATCTTCATGCATACTCCAATCTATCTGCTACACATCGATGCGTAAATCAACTGGACCTCCAACAATCTCCTTCAGACCTCTGGTATCCTCTTTTCTTGGTTAGGCATAGCCATACTGGAAGCTTGTTCTCTCTAGTTCAAGGTCTAGCCAACCACAAAGAGAGGCAACTCAGTAGTCCCTGAGCCCTTGGACAATAGAAGCTCATACAACAAATACTGACAAATATTCCCTCAGACCTAGAGTAAGAGGGCCTTTTATTATTTCCTTTCAAACATACAGTACACAGGGAACATCCACTAGCAGTAGCATATACTGTACCTTGGCCCATCATGCATTATATCACATTATTAATAAGAATAGGGGGTCCAAACATTTCCTTGCTCTAGAGGAACATTTTTGGGCCCTGTTACATTTTCTTTTTTTTTGTATTCAACGGTATACAAGTTTCTGGAAGCAAAGCCCCTAAACCATATTATCCAGGTAGACTTATGGAAAGTCCCTGCTTATCCCTGTGAGTAAGCATCAAGGAATGTATGTACTTCTTGGGCTCTTGCCAGGTACTTGTGACCCAGATTGACCACTGATGGCGACATGATACTGAGGACGGTGAACCTTTGATTTGACCCAGTAAGACTTGTCTTAGGCAGGGCCGGCCCGTCCATTGAGCAAGAATGTTTTTTGCACAGGGCCCCGCGTTTCAGGGGGCCCCGCGCAAAAAACATTCTTAAGCATCCCAAGTTAAAAAAAAAAAAAAAAAACCGGCTGCTTCTGCCGCGGCAGCTTCAAGAGCTCTGCCGCGGCAGCTTCAAGAGCTCTGCCGCGGGGCCCCCCCCTGCCCGGCAGAGCCTCCGTGCATCTTCAGCTCTTCACGTCCAAAACGCGGGCTTTTTTCAGAGCCGCGAGAGTTTCTTTTCTCGCGGCTCTCTTAATCCCGCGGGGCTGATGGGATTTCCCATCACCCTCGGCGGGATTAACAGAGCCGCGAGAAAAGAAACTCTCGCGGCTCTGAAAGACGCCCGCGTTTTGGACGTGAAGAGCTGAAGATGCACGGAGGCTCTGCCGGGCGGGGGGGGCCCCGCGGCAGAGCTCTTGAAGCTGCCGCGGCAGAGCGCTTGATGCTGCCGCGGCAGAAGCAGCCGGTTTGGGTTTTTTTTTTATTTTAATTTGGAATGATAGGGGGGGGGGGTGGTTAGGACTGGTAATGGGCCGGGGGGGGGGGTGGTTAGAACTGGTAATGGGCCATGGGGGGGGGGGGTTAGGACTGGTAATGGGCCATGGGGGGGGGGAGGCTAAGACTGGAAGTGGGCTGATGGGGGGGGGGTGGTGAGGACTGGTAATGGGCCAGGGGTGGGGTGGTTAGGACTGGTAATGGGCCGGGGGGGGGTGGTTAGGACTGGTAATGGGCCATGGGGGGGGAGGCTAATACTGGAAGTGGGCTGATGGGGGGGGGTGGTTAGGACTGGTAATGGGCCATGGGGGGGGGAGGCTAAGACTGGAAGTGGGCTGATTGGGGGGGGGGTTAGGACTGGTAATGGGCTGATTGGGGGGGGGGGTTAGGACTGGTAATGGGCAATGGGGGGGGGCGAAGTGTGCTGATGGGGGGGGGGGTTAGGACTTGTCATGGGCTATGGGGGGGGGCTAAGTGGGCTGATGGGGGGGTTAGGACTGGTAATGGGCTATGGGGGGGGCTAACTGGCCTGATGGGGGGGGTTAGGACTGGTAATGGGATATGGGGGGGGCTAAGTGGGCTGATGGGGGGGTTAGGACTGGTAATGGGCTATGGGGGGGGCTAAGTGGGCTGATGGGGGGGTTTGGACTGGTAATGGGCTATGGGGAGGGGGCTAAGGCTGGAAGTGGGGGGGTAGGACTGGAATGGAAATGGGCTGATGGGGGGGGTTAGAACTGGTAATTGACTATGGGGAGGGGGCTAAGGCTGGAAGTGGGGGGTAGGACTGGAAATGGGCTGATGGGGGGGTTAGGACTGGTAATGGGCTATGGGGGGGGCGAAGTGGGCTGATGGGGGGGGGGTTAGGACTGGTAATGGGCCGGGGGGGGGGGGTTAGGACTGGTAATGGGCCATGGGGGGGGGTGTTAGGACTGGTAATGGGCCATGGGGGGGGTGTTAGGACTGGTAATGGGCCATGGGGGGGGGAGGCTAGGACTGGTAATGGGCTGATGGGGGGGGAGGGTTAGGACTGGTAATGGGCCAGGGGGGGGGGAGGCAAAGAATGGAAGTGGGCTGGGGGGGGGGGGGTAGGACGGGTAATTGGCGATGGGGGGGGCTAAGACAGGAAATAGGCTGATGGGGGGGCAAGGACTGGAAATAGGGTGATGGGGGGTTAGGAAGTAATTTGGTGATGGGGGGTTAGAACAAGTAATGGTCTATGAGGAGGCTAGGACTGGAAATGGGCTGAGTGGAAGGAGGGCTTGAACTGCAAATAGCTGATGGGGACGGGGGCTTGGAATGGAAATGGGTTGTGAGGGGGAGGGAGCTAGGACTGGAAATGGGTGAGGGGGGGGCTAGGACAGGAAATGGGCTGATGGGCTAGAATAGGACTGGAAATTGGCTGTTGGGGGGTGCTAAGATTGGAAATGTGCTGTGGTGGGGGTTTGGATTGAAATGGACTCATGAAGGGGCTAGAACTGGAAGTAGGCTCATGGGGGGCTTGGATTGGAAATGGGCTGAGTGGAGGGGAGCTAGGATTTGACATGGGCTGATGGTGGGGCTAGGAAAGGACTAGAAATGGGCTCATGGGGGGCTGGGATTGGAAATGAGCTGATGGAGGGACTTGGATGGGACTGCAAATAGATGGGGGAGCTAGGACTGGAAATGGGCTTCTGGGGGGCTAGGACTGGAAATGGGCTGATGCGGGGACTAGAAGGGAGCGGATGCTGGGTGGGACTGGAACTAGAATGGAGCTGATGTTGGGGGAGGATTAGAATGGGATGGAGCTGGGAGAGTGAAATGGAGAGGGAAAAAATATTTTGTGTGGGAGGGAAGACAAATCTACAATTGTCCGGATATTGGGAGAGTAGGTGGGGATTGAGGATGGAGGGGTAAAATTTGAGTGGATGAAATAGGAATGAGGAAAGAGCAAAAAGGAGAAAGATTAGTATGTTAAAGCAGATGTAGAGAGAGAATGGAAAAAAACTAGAAGAGAGAAGAAAAGACAAATGGACAGCAGACGATGAAGAATTAGCGGAAGACACGAAGAAACCAGAAGAAAGTGGCTGGAGCAATTGCAGCTGAAAAAAAATGCACAAAAGGTAGAAAAATATCTCTTTATTTTGAATTTATTAATTGGAATATGTCAGCTCTGGGAAATGTGCATCATTAACGTCTGCGCTTTGTTTAGTACAAGAGCAAATTAATGTATAGTTTTATTTCTACAGTGTTGTACATTCCAAGTTTGGCTTTTGGGATTCCCAGTTTAATTATTGTCTTCCTGTTTCTAAATTGTGATTCCTTGTTTGGTGATGGTCTATGTTCTGCATGTGTAACTGAGCTGAGGTATTCTGTTTATGTAATTCCTATTTGACATTGCCACTTGTTCTCTTTCCCCAGTAGGTCATGTATTGTTGTTCTCTGAAATGTATTGGTTTAATATTTGCAGCGTTTCCTTTTGATAGTTAGGGTATGGTGCTTTATGAGTCCTGGTAGTGCTGTTAGGATACGGCGGGTTTGCTATGGGTTCTAAATGGGCAGTGTTTGTAGTAGTTCCTAATGTGCCTGGCGGTTGGTATTGGATTATAGTAATGTAGAAGTCTTTTAGTCTTTCTTTATTCATACACTCATTAAGAGGCATGTTTACTAAAAGTTCGTGTATGGTAACATTATGCAAATATTTATGCAAATGAGGCCCCTTATGCAAATGAGGCCCCGCACCGAGTCTCCGCACATGGCCCCGCACCCCCCTTGGGCCGCCCCTGGTCTTAGGTACTTATATTCTGAACTGAGGCTGAAAAAAGCATTTTTAAATGTCATAGTTTTCTGCAGTATAAACTTAAAAGTTGCAGTTATCATAACTATAATCTTGGACAGGATCCTGATAAGACAGTACAGCACCATCGGTTAATGCCAGTGAAGACATGGCTTAAGTTCCCTTGGCAATCTTTGGGAAGTGGCAGAATATGGTTGTTACAGTACTCCTAAAGGCCTATTTTGGCATATTTAAGATGACAATTAAGAAGTAATGATTTTATAAATGGGTTTTAGTGTAATAGTTCAAGATTACCTTTGAAATCAAGCTGTAGAAATGACGGATTATATTAAATACAAATAATATCTAAGCTCTGCAAAAACAAAATAACGGTCTATAACATACACTGAACTTTTTGTGAAAGAAATCCCCATTAACTATGTTTGTCGTCTATCTGATCAGAGGATTTGCTGAATATTTTTCTGACATCCATGGCAACCAATAATAAGCTGCACATTCTGAACATGTTAGCATAATATTAGTTTTACAAACTAGTAAAAATTGACTATATTTAGATTTACGGAGGATAATTTTATAATGGGCTACCTAACTTATGCTGTTGCTAGGTCTAGAAGCTACATGTATTTTCCAAGGGAAAGTATGCCTATATTATCCGTTTAATAATTGCCCCGCAGAAATGACCTTCACACGTGTACTTTGCGATTTACTACAGTATGTGTAAACGTTCTGCTTTTTTTCCTACATGCATACATAGGTAAGAAAGCACTAACCCTTCCTACTTCTGCTCCCTGGAACGCAATACAAGGTTATGTGCATGCACTCGGGCAGCTTTATAAAAGGCTATGCCTGCATGCAAAGTACTTTTTACCTGTGGAAATGGCTTTTAAAATGGCCCCCGATGTTTCCTAAGTTATTCAAATATAATGCCTAGAATGACCACTGACTAAAGAAGACTTATCACATACGTGCACAGCCCTGGTCATCCATCACCGTGTGTACTATATTGGTTTTCACCCAGCTCACTTCCTCTCATTGCTTTCCTTATGCAAAAGTCTCAAAAGGCTTCTTGTGATCAATGTAAGCAATACCCCATGAAAATGTAGATAGGTCAGGTCTGTAGAGGGTTATTAGATCCTGTAGCTATTACTAGTCTTTGGGAAGGGAATGACAAGAGTCCTGCCGTTGCCTTGGCAATAATAGGCAAATCTGCAACTTGATCTTCTTGGCCACCTGCTATGTCTACTAATATGAAAGGTTGGTTTGTGTATTTAAAGATAACACTCTGTCATAGCACTGTACTGAGATGTCAGTGAGGAAGCCTTGTTTCTTCCTACTGTGGCTGTACGTTGAAGACAGGCTCAGAGATAGCATTGCATAGAGAATGGATTTGAAAGCCAGAATTTATAAGCTCTTCTGCCATGGGAAAAAATTGTTAAAATATTTGAAAGAGAAGCCTATGTCCCGTGCCAAAAGTCAGAATTTAAAAGATTGCGATTCCTAAGAAGTCACTATTCTCTTTGGGCCCGATTTTCGAAAGGTATTTACATGGTTTACAGCCCAATAAACCATATAAATGCCTTAAATGGGAATTTTTAACGGCACTTACATGGTTACTGCCATTGAATATCCCTTTCTAACTTACCTATGTGCCCCAATGCTATCCGGTTAGCAATGGGGCGTGTTGGGGGTGTTCCGGGGAGCAAGGGAGGCAGAGACTGCCGCTAACCGAGTAGCAGCGATATAGCACCGCTACCCGGTTAACGAGCTGTGGCTAAAACTAGCCCAGCTTTTGGCTCACCTAGCTTTAGCCACGGATTGTTAGCCAGATAGCGGTGCAATATCATCGCTACCCGGTTAGACTCCATGGCTGTTTCCTCTGTGCGCTAAACCCGGATATTCAATGCCATCGCTGTGGCAATGAATATCCGGGTTTAGGGGTCAGCGGGCCATAGCAGCGCATAACCTGCCCAGATGAATATTGTGCCCTCTTTCTTGCTATAGCTAATGGATTCGTTTCATTCTAAAAGTAGCCAGGTAATATCTGGGGCAGAGTGAGCACATCAGCTTTTTTGGATGCGTTTTCTGTAAGAGATCAAAGTGTTACATCTTTCAGATTCTGATTGGTTGCTATAAGGCGAGGATCTCAAACTCTGGTATTTAAGGGCCTCAAGCCAGTTGAGTTGTCAGGATATCTATAAGGAATATGTGTGCAATAGAGTTGCATGTCACGGACTCCCTCATATGCAAATCTCTCTCTTGCATATTTATTTTGAATGTCCTGAAAACTCGATTTGTTTGCAGCCCTCAAGAACTACAGTTTGAGACCCCTAATATAAGGAGTAGCAGGAAGGAAGTTACAGTATACATAAGTGACAAAAGGAAACATGGAATTACCAGTGGCTCCTATGATCCTTTAATTCTTATAAATTTTCTCCCTTAGAAGATATGTACAAGTTATGAACATTCAGGCTGATTTTCAAAGTATTTATCAGGTTAGCCGCACCTGCTAAAAAGTTAAATAAAAAGTGTCGGCCCTATACATATGGGGACAGCTGCCTGAACGGGGAACTTATTCCACCTCTGAGGTGGAATACGTTCCTCTAGATGGGTGGTTCTGGAAGGCCCAGGGTGCAGCAAAGGCGGGAGGGGGTAGAGGAGATTCCACGCAGCCTGACCCTGGCCTTGGGAAGCAAGATTGGGGGTCGAGTTGCAGGGAATAATAATTCTTTTTGGTGGCCAGGGATCATGGCTCCTGAATGAGCCAAGGTGCCATAGCAACCAGACGCCATGGCACCGTGGCTCTATTCAGGGGCTTGACTGAGTTAGCCGGGCTAGGCCTGTATGTGCAGGCTGACCGGAATCGGGGTCCTGGCCTGCACATACAGACCTGGATGTGATTCTGATCCCACGGGGCTAGATGTGCCCCGTGGGATCAGAATCCCATCTAACTCTGTGCATCCAGTTCCGACCAGGAGCACAGAGGGCCGGGACATCCAGGACAGAATCGAGCCCAAAGCACTCATGTTCATGCCAATTCACATGTACTTTTAAGCTGCTCAGGAGTTTATAAGAGGCCATTAACGCTCATATGTGGCTACTTAGGCATGAAAAAATCCTTTAGCAAATTAACATCTGCAGGGGGGCACATTCAGGGGCAATGACCAGTGCGATTAAAGAGTGGCTGTTGCCGCTTTAAATTATGCCAGATAGTCAGCGCCGAGCCCATATCCAGCCAGTGGCATTGATTTTTCGATATGTCCGGATAGCAATTTAGCTAACCAATCAGCAGTGATATTTGGCCGTTGGCCGGATGGCTAAACCAACTAAAGTCAGGTCTGCCTTTTTTTTGTTTAACATTAGCTGGTTTAGGTTACCTGGTTAGCGGCTGTGTGCTGCCCCTGGAATCTCCCATTTCTAAGTGGTTAGCGTTGGAACATTCAGCTGAGCACAAACCGGGTAAGTGCTGATGAATAATCTTACTCAGTGGGATGAACACAGCACAGTTAACTGTGTTGATTGTTTTGAATATGCATCCCCCCTTTGGATTTCCGTGTGAATCTAATTAGTTTTACCAAGTGATATGCTGGCAACTTTGTTTATCAAAGGGCTCTTGCTTTAAAATGATCATGTATCGTAATGAAGGAGGAGTTGTCTGTTGCCCTGAGGGTTGTGTGGTCTTTGTATATATTTACACATATATATACACATGTCTATTAATACATTGGGTCACACTGAGTCATGGTGAATGGACCAGTAGAAGAAATGATATAGCACCACCTAGTTTGCATATATTAATTAATACCAGAACGTTGGATAGGTGTTAATGTCTCTTTCCTGTACTTTGATGCTGCGGGAAACTACAGACCGGTGAGCCTGACGTCGATACCGGGAAAAATGGTAGAAACCATCATAAAGAACAAAATTACTCAGCATGTAGATAGTCATGGACTAATGGGAGACAGCCAACATGTCTTTAGACAAGGAAGATCTTGTCTTACTAATCTGTTATGTTTTTTTGAAGGTGTGAATAAACAGGTGGACAAAGGTGAGTCGGTTGATATTGTGTATCTGGACTTTCAGAAAGCCTTTGACAAGGTCCCTCATCAGAGACTTTTGGCAAAATTAAAAAGGTGTGGGATAGGAGGCAGTGTATTATTGTGGATCAGTAATTGGTTAAAAGATAGAAAGCAGAGGGTAGGGCTAAATGGCCAATTTTCCCAATAGAGGAAGGTGAATAGTGGTGTACCCCAGGGATCTGTGCTGGGTCCGCTGCTTTTTGACATATTCATAAATGATCTGGAAAAGGGAATAACGAGTGAGGTTATCAAATTTGCAGATGACACAAAGCTATTTAAAGTTGTTAAAACCCAAGAGGATTGTGGAAAATTGCAAGAGGATCTTTATAAATTGGAAGACTGGGCATCAAAATGGTAGATGAAATTTAATGTGGACAAGTGCAAAGTTATGCACCTAGGGAAGAACAACCCAAACTATGGTTACACGATGCAAGGTTCCACATTAGGAACTACCACCCAGGAAAAAGATTTAGGCGTCATTGTGGATACCATGTTAAAACCCTCAGCCCAGTGTGCAGCGGCGGCCAAGAGAGCAAATAGAATGCTAGGTATCATAAGGAAAGGAATGGAAAATAAAACAAAAGATATTATAATGCCTCTATACCGTTCCATGGTGAGACCGCACCTTGAATATTGTGTGCAATTCTGGTCACCGTATCTTAAAAAAGGATATAGCGTTATTAGAAAAGGTTCAGAGAAGAGCCACCAAAATGGTAAAGGGGATGGAAGGATACTCCTATGAAGAAAGGCTAAAAAGGTTAGGGCTCTTTAACCTGGAAAAGAGACAGCTGAGGGGAGATATGATTTTAGTCTATAAATTAATGAACGGAATGGAACGGGTAAACGTAGATCGATTGTTTACGTTATCAGAATATAGAAAGACTAGGGGACATACAATAAAGCTACAGGGTAAACTATTTAAGACTAATAAAAGAAAATATTTTTTCACTCAATGTGTAATCCAACTCTGGAATTTGTTACCGGAGGATGTAGTAAAGGCTGTTAGTGTAGCTGGGTTTAAAAAAGGTTTGGACAAGTTCCTGGAGGAAAGGTCCATAAACCATTATTAAGAAGGGACCCAGGATATCAATGCTTGACCCAGTACAAGCATTGTGGAACCTGTGTCTTTTTGGGGAAACTGCTAGGTACGTATGACCTAGATTGGCCACTGTTGGAAACAGGATACTGGGCTTGATGGACCTTGGTCTGACCCAGTATGGCATATCTTATGTTCTTATGTTATGTTCAAGAAGCATAGGTAAGCAGGAAGGTGGCCTCTCTCTGTAGGCGGGGGGAATCTCACTTTCTATAGAGTGATTTGATGTTATCATTCAGTCTTATACTCTCCCCTCACTCCTTTGCTTCCCTCCCCTTCTTCTTTGCTCTATCTCTTCCCCTTTGCTGTATCCCCGTCTTCCCCATCACCTTTTTTATCCTTCAGTTCTTTGCAGTCTCCTCCTTTTTTGGTTCACTCTCGGTCCCCCTCACCTTTGCTCTTTACTCTTGCCTTCTGTCCTCTTTTTGCTCCTCCCCTCTTCATATTAACATGAGTATGGTACTGTGATACAGAACGAGCAGCCATGAAAAGGGGATCAAGAAACATTCTATGGGCTTCCTGGTAATCAGCTGCTGATAGCCAAGGGGATGCAAGAGGAGGTCGGAGCAGAAGCTCAGAGGGAAGAGAAATACCTCCTGCCAGTACTTCATCAGAGCAGTTTGCCTTTTTTTAATTTGGGGGAGCAAATTATAAGGAAGTCATACTGACAGTGGAGACAGGGGTACCAGATCACCATTAGTGCCTGCAACATTGGGGGGGTGGGGGGGGGGGAAATACTGCGCCCTCCCCCCCACACTATGCTTCAACTGCTGGAGGCCCGGCGAGCTCTCAGTCATGCTTGTCTGACGGCTGCTTAGAACAAAGGCTACTCATTTACATTTAGGGCCAGTTTTAAGATGTTGGCACCCATAGGCAGGGCCAGCAAATGATGTACATGGGAGGTTTCTCCCACAGAGATGATAGATCATAGTCCCAAAGCAAATGGAATCAGGATCTTGTTTAGCACCAGGTGTTTGGTACTTTTAAAATTTTGCACCCTAGGCAGTTGCCTATATTGTCTATACCTAGATCTGGGCATATCTACTTTATTACAGCTAAAGGCTTTCTAGTTGTCTAGGCATAAACATTTAAACTAACATTAATCTTTAGAATGGACCAAACATTTTTGCAAGGGAGTCTTAGTTTATCCAGATGTCAAAATGAGTACATTTTTGTACATTAGAATGTGTAAATCGCTAAGCATGATAGAATGGGTGGACATGAGTGTGAGAGCTTTGTGTACACATGGGCCAAAATGATAATGTAATGTCTACAGTGTGTTTGTGTGACAGAATGAGTCTGTTTTACTGTTAATATGTATGATAAATGTTTCTGCAGGAACTGTATGAATCTTTGTATATATGGTGAGATATGTGACTAATGCATGCAATTACTGTATCATAAATGCTATGTACTAGGTTATAGTTCCTTTCTATAGCCCTCAAGCTATTTGCTGGTTGGCTTATTTGCAATAAAATACCCTATGCTGAAGTGATTAGTTTAACATATACAATTTAGCTGAAACAAAACTGCTCTGATTTGGTGGAGGGAGTATATTATAAACAGATGCTCCCATTAGTGATTATTCTAATTTTCTTAATTAACTGTTTCACCTATAAATGCTTGATTATATTGAAAAGAAAGTTTTAGGTTCTCATTTAAAATAACAGAGGATAAGAGCTAAAGGACAGGACTGACTCTGACCAAATGCCAAATGCAAGGTGCCATCTAGTGGTCAGACAGAAGAATTCAAACTACCGATTCACATTCCTCAAACCCCATCTGCAGATTTGATATGTTTATTTTAAGGACTTTATACTGTAAAGGAACAAGTCATTTAAGAAGCAAACTATACTGCACTGGACTTTTCAATGAGTGTTTCCGTTGTTTGCACTCTAGGTGAACAGCCTTATCCTCCCACAAGATTTTGATAATTATACTCAATATGCATGATCATCCCAACAACACTCTTCCCTCAACAAGCCTGTAAAATACGTAATTGGACATCGTACTTTAAAATATTAAATTTTGCTTTGTATGTATGTGTGTGCCCGCTCTCCCTCTGGTAAAAGAATGTGCTAATGGTTCTTTGAGTTTGTCTGGCTGTCCGGATCTATTGTTTTGCTTTGACTGCCTGTTCTTTGCCACTTCTCAAAAGCTGCCACCCTAGGCGACCACCTAATCTTGAATAATGGTTGAGCTGGCCCTGTTTGACCGGTGCTTGTGTTCAGAGTTTACATCATACTTCTGTCGATCACTATATGTAGAAAGGCACTGCTGCCTTGTCAAAAGTATTGATAGAGATGAGCTCGCTTTTTGGATCATGGAAGGGTAGATTCTTTTAGTATCACAATTGCTGTTCAGTTTTTGACAACCTGGCAAAACTGTGTTGGAAATAACTAAAGCTTGACTCACAGTTGATCGCTCTACAGTGCCATGACTGATCTCCCTTGCCTTGTTTAGATCAGTGATTCCCAATCAGTTCTGCAGGCACACCCGATCTGTTTGATTTCAGGATATTCATAATGAAAACGCTTGAAATATATCTGCATACAACTAGAGGAGGTTTACAGTGTATGTAAATATCTCATGCATATTAATTGTGACTCTCCAGAAAATCAGATCGATAAGCTTGCATCCACACCTTGCTGGTAAAATTACCCCCTAGTCTTTCATTTGCACACTCATTTGCAATCTCTCTTTCCCTTCGTTCCTGTCCGTAATATTCTTCCTTCTTCATTTCCACTAATTGTATATCTTTTTCCTAATAGTTTTAACCCACACGATACAAAAACAGAAAATGGCTTTTCTTTAATTTCCACAAACTTTAACTAATAATGGAAGGCTATAATACGATTGCAAACGTTTTTAACTGTTATATCTCCAATATCTACATTCCAATTTTTCCTTTGGATATCTTTATCTTGAATCAACATGAAGAAATAACTTTTTTATCCTTGCACAAGAAGCTGTGATGAGTAGTGAGCTACATGGTAGATCAGCCTCACTGAAGACATTGTCCCAACAATCACACAATATTGTTATACATATGAAACCTCTTTCTGTGTGATCCTCACAGTATTTCACCAACTGCTTGGCAGACAAGGGAGCACACCAATCCTAGGAGCACTTTCTCAGTCCTTACTCTGGAACTCATGGATATTAAGTATCATGGTTCATTTTTGGTGGGGACTGACACAAGGCAGCAGGTCCTTGGCATTTGACACTCTCACACTACTCCCTTCTCAAATAACAGAGTCCAGGCCAGAAACTGTGTTCTGAACCAAGGGTTTACTTATAACATTAGGATAATTGAAAAAAAAATAACTAACAATTGGTAGGAACAATGAACAAGAACTATGTTACAAGCAGTTAACTCCTTCCTCATAGTAAAAAAAAAATGCTTGCAAGCAGATTATTCCGTGTTCTCCTCTCAGTTTAGGTGTTTTATCCATCTCCTTTCAATTACTTCTTTTTTCACCATTTTTTTGCACCCCGGTTACTTAATGTTTGTTATTTGCGGCCTATGCATCTTTAGTGTTTAATCTGATCTTTCCTCAGTGGATGTCTCTCTCTACTCCTGCTAGAACCTTGACTAGGGAAAATCTACTGCTTACCCCTCGGATAAGCAGCATGGAATCTCTCCATCTTTTGGAAACCTGTTAAGTTCTTGTGACCTGGATTGGCCACTGTTGGAAACAGGATACTGGGCTTTGATGGACCTTTGGTCTGACCCAGTATGGCATATCTTATGTTCTTATATTCTTAACTCATTCACAAAGCATGGGAAAATGTGAATTATGCAGCATGTCTTTATTTGCTTCCTTTCATAGCCATTTCACAATCTGAACATCTTATCACTTACTTATTAGGCCTGTTTTTCTTTGGCATTGGGCCTATTGTTGAGAGTCAATCAAGAACAATTTTGTCTGTCTGTACGCATGTTTGTTTCCGCATATGCAAACAAACATGCGTATGGTCCCTGGGCAGATGAAGAGATGACAAGAGTCCCAATCCTGCCAGTTGGACGAGCAGGGCTGTAACCTGAAAAGGTCAGCATGAGGCCCCAGATCCCACAGGCTAGAAGAGAAGGGTGGCTGAAAGAAGGGGCGGAGCCTAAGGGAAGGGGTGTGTGAAGGGTCAGAGCCTAAGGGGTAGAATTAGAAGGAAAGAAAGGGGCAGGGAATAAGGGAGGAAGCTGTGCTAGAGGTGGGGCATAAGGGAAGGGGCAGGGCTAAAGTAAAGAGAAAGAGAGGACTGATGCATTAAATGAGAAAAGAAGGGAGGGAGGGAATGAAAAGCCAGAGAGAGTGCAAAGTTGGATAGCAGGGGAGAGAGAGTGCATGGGCGGGTGAAGGAGAAAGAGGGAAAGTGGAAGAGAGCAGTGAATGATAGGAATGAGGAATAGTGCAGGAGGGTGGGACGAGGAGCAGGTACATGAGGACAGGGGAAGTGCACCCACCCACCCACCACTACAACACATGCGGGCTCACAGCCACCCCCTCACACACACTCCCTCTGCCCCAACACATACACAGGGTCACCGGTTTTGAGGGGCAGCAAAGAGCTGCAGCAGTCTAAAGCAAAACAATAGATCCTGACAGCTATAAAAACTCAAAGAGCCATCAGCATATTCTTTTACCAACAGGGAAAGTGGTCACACCCATAGTTGGTGCCGGAAGCTAGCGCTGCTAACGTGGCTATCTGCTAGCACTGAAAATTAAACCCGGATAGTCAATGTCAGTGTCATTTCTGGCCCCGGCATTGAATATGAAGGTTTGCCACAGTGCCACGAGGCTAACTTGGCAACGGCAATAATGAGCCGCTGCCTGGTTAGATAACGCGGCGAAAGTTAAGTCAGGGTTTCCTGTGCCTCACTTTTGCCAATTATCGCTAACCGGGCAGCGGCTCAAGATCACCATTGCCTGGTTAGCACCAGGTGCCACCTCCACTCCACCTGGAATGCCCATCTACATGTTTTGCAGGTCTGCAAACCATGTGGCCCCATGATGTCTAACTATGCATTGTTACTGGACTGTTCTGGAAGGGCTAATATTCTGATGATCTGGAGAGGGATGTAAGGCTGAAGGATTGCCTAGGTCGTCCAACACCATCACAGACATACACACACACAATCCCCATTGCATAGAAATGCACAGAGCTGTCAAGGCACACTAGCACAAACACATGCCAACACACACATGCATACACCCCAACACTCCCCATAACACATGCATACATGTACCCCAACACTCCCCACTATCACACACAACACACAAACACATGCTGAATGCTGCAAAGAGAAAATAGTGAAGGTGGCAAAAATTACTTTAAAATAAAGAAGAAGATAAAAACAGAGTAGTTGAATCCTCTCATAGTGCTGAATCTTACAGACAGCTCTAGAGTGAGAAGAGTTTATACTTAGAAAGGACACACCCAGAAACTTCCAGATCATTACATCAAGGTCAGCAGTACTTGATCCTTAGATAGTAACATAGTAAATGACGGCAGATAAAAGCCAGTATGGTCCATCTAGTCCACCCAGTAAGATGGCAAGAGTAGGTGCACCTGCCGCTCTGTGCAGGCCACCCTCCCCATGTCTTTGTTTTAGGGGTGAACCCACCGCTGCGTGTACGACACCCCTGTATGTTGAGAAATTAGTTAGTTATGTTTATTTTGATTTTATCCTGTTGCTGTAAAGGGATCCACTGTGTCTGTCCCATGCCATTTTGAATTCTGTCACTGTATTTGCCCCCAACACTTCCATCGGGAGGGCATTCCAAGCATCCACCACCCTTTCAGTGAAAAAGTATTTCCTTGCAACTTAATGTTATGCCCTCTAGTTTTACAGCTTCCCCATCTTTGGAAGAGGTTTGTTCATTATTTCTCTTTAAGTATTTAAAGGTCTGAATCATATCTCCCTTATCCCTCCTCTCCTCCAGGGTGTACATATTTAGGTCTTCAAGTCTTTTCTCATAAGGCTTCTGACGCAGGCTCCAAATCATTTTGGTCGCCTTCCTCTGAACAGTTTCCAGACTTTTTATATCCTTTGCAAGATATGGTCTCCAAAACTGAACACAGTATTCCAAGTGAGGCCTCACCAGTGACTTATATAGTGGCATTAGTACCTCTTCCTTTCTGCTGGTAATTCCTCTTTGTATGCAATCCAACATCTTCCTGGCTTTTGCCACTGCCTTGTCGCACTGTTTTGCCACCTTGAGATCCGCAGAAATAATCACACCAAGGTCCTTCTTCTGGTCTGTGCACACCAACCTCTCGCCCCCTATCGCGTACATTTCCCCTGAATTTGTGCTTCCCAAGTGCATGACACTGCACTTCTTTGCATTAAATCTTAACTGCCAAACATTAGACCATTCTTCCAGCTTTTGTAGATCTTTCCTCATGTTATCCACTCCCTCAGGGGATTCCACTCTGTTGCAAATTTTCGTGTCATCTGCAAAAAGACAGATTTTTCCATGCAGTCCTTCAGCAATATCACTCACAAATACATTGAACAGTGCCGGGCCCAGGACCAAACTCTGGGGCACCCCGCTAATCACCCTCCTTTCATCTGAGTGAGCTCGATTTACTATCACCTTCTGTCATTTGTCAGTCAACCAATTTCTGATCCAGTTCACTACCTTGGGACCCATCCCCAAACTACTAAGTTTATTGATAAGCCTCCTATGAGGAACAGTATCAAAGGCTTTGCTGAAGTCCAGGTAGATGACATCCATCGCATGCTCCTGATCTAGTTCTCTGGTCACCCAGTCAAAGAAGTCAATCAGATTTATTTATTTATTTATTTATTTAACATTTTTATATACCGCACTATTTATTATCAGCGCGGTTTACATAGAACTACAAAACATCAGATAGGGTACATATATCTGTTTTTACATGGAACAGGAAGAAAAACTTGGAAAACCGGGGTAATTGTAACAAAGGATAATAGACATTGAACTATATACATATGATAGTAATATTACATGAAAAGGTATCTTGTTAGATAGGAACGGGATTAGAGCTATTTGGATGAACTTGTGTTATTGTGTTCTCTGGAAAGTATTTGATGAAAAGGTAATGCTTCAAGGCCTTTTTGAACTGGGGGATTTGTTTGGCAAGATCATCCTTTGGTAAAACCATGTTGCCTCAGATCATGCAACCTGTTGGTTTTGAGAAAGTCCACTATTCGCTCTTTCAGAAGTGCCTCAATTACTTTTCCCCAAACTGGGCAGCACACTGCCATGCAGGCAAACAGCAAACAATACAAAAACGTAGGCAGGTGTAGGCTCTCACCAATACTTTATTGATCCATGTATGTAAAAGGGAGACCTGACTCGACACAGGCCGTGTTTCGATAAATTCTTCGGAACCCATAAAAGCAGCTTTTATGGGTTCCGAAGTATTGACAGTTCGAGGATTTACAAAAGGTCGTTTCAATTTCAGTGCAACAAATTAACGGTATTGGCGTATCCCTATTACGGGTTTTAAGTATAAGGTGAGCCAACCCCTGAAGAAGAATTTATCGAAACACGGCCTGTGTCGGGTCAGGTCTCCCTTTTACATACATGGATCAATAAAGTATTAGTGAGAGCCTACACCTGCCTACGTTTTTGTATTGTTTGCTGTCAATTACTTTTCCCGCCACCAAGGTAAGGCTCACAGGCCTGTAGTTTGTCACTTCTTCCCTGTCACCACTTTTGTGAAGAGGTACCACATCCGCCCTTCTCCAGTCCTGAGGAACTACTCCTGTTTCCAAGGATCTGTTGAAAACATCCTTTAACGGCCCTGCAAGAACCTCTCTGAGCTCTTTCAGTATCCTGGTATGTATCCCATCCGGTCCCATGGCCTTGTTCACTTTCAGTTTTGCAAGTTGTTCTAACACATAATCTTCGGTGAATAGTGTGGTATCCACATCATTCCCATTCTTATATTTGGGAGTCACAGATGGTCCTTCTCCAAGATTTTCTTTAGTAAAAACAGAGCAGAAGTATTTGTTTAGAAATTTTGCTTTTTCAATGTCACTTTCCACAAATCCGTTCCCAGCACTTCTGAGTCCTGTAATTCCATCTCTGATTTTCCTCCTCTCCCGAATATACCTGAAGAAAGTTTTGTCACCACACTTCACATCTTTAGCCATCTTTTCCTCTGCCTTTGATTTTGCTTTCCTTATTTCTCTTTTTGTCTCTTTTAGTTTGATCCTGTATTCCTTACTGTGTTCCTCTGTTTGCAAGCTTTTGAATTTTGTGAAAGCTGTGTTTTTTGCCTTTATTCGAGCAGCCACTTCTTTGGAGAACCAAATAGGTTTCCTTCTCCTCTTGTTTTTACTTACTTTCCTTACATATTTATCTGTTGCCCCTTTTATTGCCACCTTTAGTTTTAGCCCTTTGCAATTCCACTTCCCTTATCCCTTCCCACACTGCCAACTCCTCCTTCAGGTACTTGGCCATTTTACTGAAGTCAATGTTTTTGAAGTTTAGGACTTTGAGCTTGCTATGATTGGACTGCACCTTGGCTTTTATCTCAAACCACACCGTGTGATGATCACTGCTGCTCACAGGGGCACCCACCCAGACATTCGACACGCTCTCACCGTTGGTGAGCACTAAATCCAGCACTGAGCTTTCCCTTGTTGGTTACATCACCATTTGTTTAAGTGACGCATCTTAGAAAGCATCCACAATTTTTTTGCTTCTTGGTAGATTCGCAGAAGGAGTACTCCAATCCATATCAGGTAGATTAAAGTCACCCAATATGATCACTTTCCCCTTTGTGGCTATCTTGGAATATCTATAATCAATTCATTATATATTTCTCTGATTTGAGTTGGAGGTCTGTAGACTACAGCAGTATGGATGATAGTGCCATCTCCTCTTTCCAACACAATCCAGAGCACTTCTTTTCCCCATGCCCTCTACATTGCAGTAGCTTTAATATTGCTTTTTACATACAGGGCTACTCCTCCTCCTTTTCCTCTTTCTCTGTCTCTTCTGAATAGATTATAGCCAGCTATGGCTATATCACATTCATGCGATTCATTAAACCATGTTTCTGTAATGGCCACAATGTCCAAATCCATTTCCACCATTAGGGCTTCCAGGTCTGGAACTTTGTTGGCTAAGCTTCGAGCATTTTTGCTCATCGCTTTTTAGCATTTAACTGGCTTGCATGTATTTTGCATTGATTTTGTTCTGCCCACTTCTTCCCACTTGTCATTTATGTGTGGTTTATTTATTTATTTATTTATTTATTTATTTATCTATTTCTTCTATACCGCCCCTTCCAGAGATCAGG
Source organism: Ichthyophis bannanicus (assembly GCA_033557465.1). Classification (NCBI taxonomy): domain Eukaryota; kingdom Metazoa; phylum Chordata; class Amphibia; order Gymnophiona; family Ichthyophiidae; genus Ichthyophis; species Ichthyophis bannanicus. The sequence goes on from CM066038.1 coordinate 169,325,923, forward strand.
GGCGGTTTACATGGAACAAGTAAACAAATTTGTATACTAATGTATACATTACATGGAACAGAGATTTTTTTAACTTTATACAGATAATAGTTATTAACAGAGATTTATAACATTGTAACTTTATACAAATAACTGTGCATTAATTGTCAAAACTATTTACATTTTATATACATTAATAAGTTTCTGTATCGTAGTGTTGATCAGAGTTTTTCTACCTTTTTATAGGTAGTCAGAGTTTTCTACCTTTCATATGTGTGTGTGTATATCTTTAAAAGTGTGGCTGTTTCTGATGTTCTGCATTTGCCGGGAGAACTAGTCCTTCTCCATCCGTCACCCCCTTTTTCTAATTTAAATGCATATCCACATACTTCCTGAATTTTTCACTTAGGATTCTTTTCCCTGCGACAGAGAGATGTAGTCCATCAGCACAATATAGTCTCTTGTTGGTCCATCTCTTTCCCCAGTCGTCAATAAAACTGAATCCTTCTCGTTCGCACCAGGTCTGGAGCCATGGATTAAAGCTGTTTATGCGATGCAGCCTTTCTGCCCCCTTACCATGAACAGGTAGAACTGCATCGCATAAACAGCTTTAATACATGGCTCCAGATCTGGTGCGAACGAGAAGGATTCAGTTTTATTGGCAAATGGGGAAACAGATGGACCATAGTGAGGCTCTTCCCATTACTTGTGGGCAATTGTTTGAAAACATGTATATCACAGCAGAGAAACTGGTCTATTATGGTAAACACACAGTAATCAAACAGAAGCCCAACAAAGTGCAGTATGAAGCAATTATAGCAGGTATTTTTGCAATATTACAAAAGCCACTGTCAGAAAAAAAATCAGTATGTTGTCTATTGGATATGAAGCATAATTGTCTTGGTCAGATTGTATCAAGAAGTGTAATATCATTAATCACAATGAGATGCTTATTGGTGTTTTTAGATTTTAAGTGTCAAAGCTGTCATTTATGTGACTTGATCATGTAGAACAGCATTTTGCTTGCTTAAGTAGGTGCTTATATACCTACTTTTGTGCAAAATATGCCTTGATGTTCTTGGGGGTGGAGTAGAGAGGGATCAGCGCTAAGGCATATTGGGCCCAGTATTCCGCTGTGGTGGCTGTTAAAGCTGCTCCCTTTCTTTGCTTTATCTAAGACCAGGAAATTCAATGGCGAGATCATATCCGGCCACCGTTATTGAATATCTGGGTTGGCCGGATAGTGCTGCAGCTAACCAGTTAGTGCCGATATTCAGCTGTTGCCGGGTAAGCTAAAGCAGCTAAAGTTAGGACGACTTTTATTCTTCCTAACATTAGACACTTCAAGATAGCCAGGCAATGGTTGAATATTGCCACTGACCAGTTATCTTTGGCGCTGCCCCTGGAATACCCCGCTGCTAAGCCGTTAGCATTGGGGCATCTAGAGATATTAGAGGGGGACATTCAGTGACACAAACCAGTTAGGTGCTGCTGACTATTCCGCTCAGCACCCTTAACCCCGTTAATTGTTTTGCATAGATGTTTCTTTATAAAATAGGTGTAAGGTATGTGTCTGTGTGCCTTCGTTGCCTAGGTTCTCCGATATAAAATTTCTCTTGAAGGAAGTGTAGGTTACATGTGTAAAAGAGTAAAAAAATATATAGAGTCAATGATTTTATTAAGAGGACAACTTATATATGTTTTCTTTAAGATGTAGAGCTTTATACATATGGAAAGGAGGCATCGTCTGGGCAGTCCTTTCAAGTGTATGCATATTTCAGATTTTATAACAGCAGTACACACAAACGTTGGCGTTCGTAGATTTGGGCATTTACAACTGCTCAGAGTCATGCATAACCCCTGACGAACCTGTCTTTTGAGACCTGGGACTTGCAAGATTGCTTGGGGATAGAGATATGCTCACCTCTGATTAGCAAATCTATCTCCCCTGCAACAAACGTGGCCTTTCTGACAAAGGCTCCCTTCATCCCAGCTATTGTGCATGCACATTTATAAAATTCAGCATATATACATGCAAATGGAACTACATACATGTGTATATTCCCACAGTTTGCAAAATCACTGCTTATATTTGTAGATGGTGCTGCATATGCAGATATGTTCCCGACCTGGAAAATCAGATTATTTGGCAGTTGTTTGTAAAATCGCCTGTACATTTGTGTGCTCACCATATTGTATCTTTGGCTGGCAATTTCTGTAAAATATTTGCCTGCTTTTCAGTGGCTCAGCTTAGGCATCCTTTTTGATGCTAAGCCTGCCCCAAAGTGTGTATATATGGAGGAACCACTCACACCTTAAATGCTAACCCGCATATACAACGCTGTCAAAAACAGGAAAATTCCCAGCAGCAGGCCAATATTCTGTCACAATTGCTTGCCTCAGGGGAATCTTTTCTGTGTATAAGTGGCGTATGTAATATAGCATGATTAAAGGACATTTATTTGCAAATGTAGTATTTGAAGTGGCTGCCTGGATAATTGCTCAGACTAAAAGACATTGGCATGTATGTTATTCCTCAGTGATGTCAACCCAATGACATATGTTACAGCCTTGTTCTCAGAAAGGTGAGTAGGAGACACAGAGGCTGTAGCTATTGCAGACCATAGAATGTAGGTACACAATAGGCCCTTAATGTTAGTATTTTACAAAGATAAGTAGGTGCCTACTAGTCTTAATAAAAAAGGTTTAACATAGGCATGTTAAAAGGTGGTTTAACAAAATGTCCTCTTATAAAATTACCCTCTTTAGGAGAAAAACTCATAGGGCCCGATTCAGGAAGGCAACTTGTGGGGCTGCATGTCCCAGTGGGACGTGCAGCCCTGCAAGCCATCCTGCCTGTATTCCCCTACAGACTCTCCCCGCATGGCCAGAGCAGCAATACGGGGAGAGCCAGTGGGGGGCGGGAGGAATGGAGTAAGAGTGGGTCGAGGCAGCAGGGTGTACAGGGCTGATTAAGGTCACGGCCCTTGACATCCTGCAGGTCAGGGGTGGACACGCCACTTATTCCACCTTGGAGGTGGAATAAGCAATAGGGAAGAGGCAATCGGGTCTGGAATCCCCCCCTCCCCCCAAGGCTGGGATTGGCTGATAGTAGGTCCCCACTGCCCAATCTGGGCTCCGGCTGGCTCCACCGAGGGTTGAGTGGTGGGGAATCTGGGAGTCATCACTGTGGCAGGCTGACTGGCATGTGAGGACAACATCCCCACAGGAATGCAAGGGCATGCCAGTCTGTCTTAGGGCCTGATCCTGCACCCGTGAGAACATTTGGCTCCTGCAGTGCAGAATCAGGTCCTAATGGGCCCGTCCTGCTCGGGGACATCCAGACAGCCTGGACGTGACCCTTCTAGGACTGGGATCATAGTGAATCAAACTCTTAGATGCCAATGAAGCACCATGTGCTGCCATTTTAGCCCAGGTGATAGAGCTGTGTTTGTGCACAATTTTCTGTGTAAGCATGGGCTCAGAATGCAGAAAGGGATCTAATACGAACATGATCAATGCACTATTACCTGAACTAATGGCAGCGCAGAGCACATTTAAACCCATGGTAATGATGCAATTAGCTATGCAGGGCAGATGCAGAGAAGTGTGCAGAAGACCAGAAGGCTGAGTTCAACACTGTGATTCTAGGGCCAAGTCTGAAGAGACTTTTAGGGTTAGCTCATAAGTCTGTGATCAGTGATGGTGAGGAATTTATGGACAGTATCAACAACTTTTTTCTGGCTTTGCTGAAGAGAGAGCTAAAAAAAACCCAAACAGGCAGGGAAGTGTGCTGAAACAATATTAAGTGCATATACTAGAACACAGCTCTATCACCAACCGAACTCAACAAATAAAAATTCAATCACAAACCTCATTAGCTTTCACCTTATACCAAGGAGTACCCCAAGTATCCTTCCTCTCTTCTCTGCTATTCAACATTTACATCTACCTGCTCTGTACCATTCTTCAACAATTCCGAGTTGAGTACCTAATATATGCAGACGACATCATGATTTTCACACCATTCTCCACATTCACTCCTGGCTATACCATGCTCTCAAATTGCTTCACCGAAGTAATTAAATGGCTTCATCTCCACAATTTATCTATCAATCTTAATAAAACAGAGCTCCTCCACATCACTAAAGATCCCAACTTCATCCCCACTGCCTCTATTTGAATTGGGAACAGCGATATCAGAGTCAGCTCTCAGATAAAATACCTCAAAATCATACTCAACAGGCAACTAGACTTCAGACCCCAAATCAAAGGCATCACTAAAGCGGTATACTATAAGCTTAGAACTCTATGGAATCTACGCCCTCTCCTATCCACCGACACCTTCCACTCAGTCTGTCAAGCCATCATCACACCTCTATTCAACTATTGTAATTACATATTTCAAGGCTTATCTAAGCACGCTCTCCTCCCATTACAACTAGCCCAGAATACTGTTGCTCATACCATCTTCCAAGCCTCGAGGCAAACCCACATCACTCCTATCCTCAAACACCTCCATAGATTTCCCATCAGCTCAAGAATACAATACAAGTCCTAACCATCATCCACAAAACCCTAGAAAACCAATCTTCAGAGCACCCCCAAATACTACTTCACACCTTGAACTCCAAAAGACCAAGAAGAAAGAGCACCCAAAACCCCCTCAGTCTTCCAACACAAATATGCACCTGTAAGAAAACCACAAGAATGAGAATATTCTCTCTCTAGGCCCCTACTCTCTGGAATTCACTACCCCCCTCAATTCATAATATCATTTCAGCCACAGACTTTCACAAACAACTACTCACCTGTTCTTGGGACACTATGGAGATGGGCACTCTCCAACTTCTGCACAAAGTTTCCATGAATGAATTGGTATGAAAGAATGAATTTTTATATGCAATGTATACAACTATTGGACTGTTGATTAAAATATTCTGAATTATGGTGAGATTGCAAAAACTTCCATTCTATGAATTCCCGGCGGAATATAATGGGCCGAAATAATAAAGATTATGAATGAAGTTTTATTGTTTCCTGCATTTTGAGGATCATTTTGAGTATGTTGTTCTTGTTAAGTGCCATTGAGTTGGTGTTGACTCATGGCAACCCTCTGGATAGTTGACCTAAACTGTGTTCGGTCTTCAGTCTGGCAGCTCATTGTTGATAGAGTGACATCCATAGCTGCTGTTATTGTATTGGTCTATCTCATTGCTGGCCGCCTTCTTTTGCATTGACCTTCTACTTTCCCAAACATGATCTTTCTCCAATGATCTTTATCTTCACATGATGTCTCCAAAGTATGAAAGTCGAAGTCTTGTCATCTGAGTTTCTAAGGAAAGCTTAGGTTTGATCTCTAGTACGGACTGGTTTGTTCTTCAGGCAGTCCATGAAATATACAGTATTTTCTTCCTATCATTTTTACTGTCCAACATTTGCATCCATATGATGATCTTGAAAATATCACGGCTTGGACAAGTCAAATCTTTGTATGGAGAGAGACAGCTCTGTTCTCGAGAATCTTGGCTAGGTCCTTCATAGTCATTCTGCCAAGAGCAATGTGTTGTCTGATTTCTTGACCACTTGTCCTTTCTTTATTCATCATTGATACAAGTAGGTTAAAGTTGTCAACCATTTCAATTTCTTCTCTATCAATGATTAACTTATTGATTTTTGCCAGTTGTCAGGATCTTTGTCTTCTTAATGTTAAGGTGCAGGCCCATTTTAAGGCTATGTTCCTTGATCTTGAGAAGCAAATGTTTCAGATAGTCTTCACTTTTCACCAGTAATGTGGTATCATCAGCATAGCGAAGATTGTTGATGAGTCTTCCTTCAATCTTCACACCTCGGTTGTCATCATACAACCCTGCTTCTCTGATGATTTGTTCTGCAAATAAAGAGGTAAGGAGAAAGTATGCAGCCTCATCGTACACCTTTGCTGATTTTAAACATATTCTATTTCTCCTAGTTCCATTCGAACTGTTGCTTCTTGATCAATGTAAAGGTTGTGCAAGAGAACGATCATGTGTTCTGGTATACCCATTCTTCTTAATATGGCCCAGAGTTCCTCATTGTTTATACAATCAAAAGCCTTGCTGTAGTCAATGCAACATATATAGATATCCTTCTGGTATTCTTTTGTCTTTTCAAGGATGTATCTCAGATCCGTGATGATGTCTCTTATTGCTCGCCCTTTCCTGAACCTTGTTTGAACTTCAGGCAGTTCTCATTTCAGGTCTCTGCTGAATGATCTTGAGTAGAATCTTGCTGGCATGTGGGATCAGAATTATTGTACGATAATATCCACAGTTGGATCACCTTTCTTCAATATTGGTATAACTACAGACCTTTTCCAGTCAGTTGGTCATGAATTTCCTGACAGAGCATTGTAAGTATGGTAACAGCTGCATCTGATTGCTGTAATACTTCAATGTTGCTTCGACTTCTTCTTTCATCACCAATTGTTCCTGATCATATTAGAGGTTAAAATAGCTGTTGGTTCACTTGATCTTTATGTTATAATGACTCTGTAAATACTTTCTACCTTTTCTTGATCTTCTCAGCATCATTCAACATGAATCCTTGAGCATCTTGTAACATTTCAATTTGAGGCTGGACTTTTTTCTTTACTCTCATAGCTTTAGCAAAGCCGATCTTGCGTGCGTCATTGTAGTACTTCTCCTTGTCTTGTCTTGCTGCACATTGGAAATCTCTGTTGAGTTCAGTGATTGCCTCTCTTTCTCCTCTGGCTTTAGCTTCTCTGCATTTCTGGGCAATTTTCAGAGTTTCTTCGGTCATCCATTTTTGCTTTTTCACTTTTGGTAGAGACTTTCTTCCAACACAACCTTTTTGATGTCATTCCATAACTCTTATGGAGTTCTGTTATTTGTATCTAAAGAAGCAAACAGATTTTGCAGGCAGTCTTTGAATTCTGGTTGTATATTCTCAACATCATATTTTGCTACATTCATGAGTATCTTGCTCTTTTTCAACTTTAGCTTGAGTTTGCATACTAGTAGTTGGTGTCTGTATCACAGTCAGCTCCAGGTTTTGTCTTTGTTGATATTATAGAGCTTTTCCATCGTTGACTTTCGCAGATGTAGTCAATTTGATTTTTGTATAATCCATTGGATGACGCCCATGTGTACAGTCGCCACTTGTGTTGCTGGAAGAAGGTGTTTGAGATGAATAGATTGTTGGTCTTGCAGATTTCTATCAGTTTTTCTCCAGCTTCATTTCTGTTGCCAAGTCCTTATTTTCCCAACCACTTTGCCTTCTTCTTTGTTGCCAACTTTTGCGCTCCAATCACCCATAACTATTGGGATATCCTGTTTGCATGTTCTGTCAATTTCAGCTTGTACTTGTTCATAGAACTCATCAATGTCATCCCTTTCTGCAGCTGTTGTTGAGGCATATACTTGAATTATATTTGTGTTTATGGGCATTCCTTGTAGAATAGAAATTAAGCATTCACTGACTGCAGTGTATTTCATTACAGTTCTTGCAAGTTTCTTCTTGATTATAAATATAGCACCATTTCTTCTTTGTGTTTCATTTCCAGCATAGTAGACCATGTGATCATCAGATGCAAAGTGCCAATGCCAGTCCATTTCAGTTCAGTGACACCCAACAGATCGAGTTGTACATGTTACATTTCATTCTTGACCACCTCCAACTTCCCTTGGTTCATGCTTTGTACATTCCATGTACCAATATGTAAGACATCTTTGCAACCTCTGACTCTCATTTCATGCACAGCTTAATCAGCAGTCAGACTTTCTGAGGGTTTTGATTCAGCCACATCATAAATGCTGTCTTTAAAAAGTCTTCAGCTTCTCCCTAGTAGCCAGTTGAGTGTCTTCTGACCTGGGGTTCTCATTTTCCAGCACTATAGTGCAATTTGTTTTGTTGTGATTATCCATTGAGTTTTTGTGGCAAGATACGGTAGTAGGTTGACAGGATTTTCCTCTGCACAGGTAATTCTGATGGTGTTGCTGTTGTCATAGAAATGTGATCCTCTGCTGCCAACACTATCCTATTGTACTGCTGCCCAGATGGGTGGTTTGTCTTGGTCTGGCTCCTCAGTTGAGACCTGTTCATCTTGGGAAACCCTACCAGTAGTTAAGCTACCGATAGCTTAGCTGTTACATCACTGATGCACACAAGCTCTCATGGCACCATAAGCTGCAAACGAAGTGAGGGAGTTTGAGTATATTGCCATAGAATACATGCATACTTTGAAGAACTACACCCAGAACCCACCTCCATTAACATTTATGGGGCGGCCGCATATAGGTATAAGTAGCGTCTTGTCTAAAATCATTGCTTATACGAGGGTTATTTTTAAAGTAAGGTCCGATTGGCTGTAGCTTTGTAAATATTTTCCCCCTGTAGAAATAAGCATGCCTGCCGGCACCTGGCATGCCTTGTGCAAAAGCAGATGCCATTTGCAGTCGTAGCATCACTTTGTATGGTTTATACTGAGACGTTAAAATGTTTAAGACAATTGAGCGGCCCTCCAACTGTGAAATACGGTCTGTTATTCGGTTTTTGAAAGCAAGGATCGTATCACCAGCGGACATTCATCGCCAGGTATGTGAGGTGTATGGCCCCAATGCGATGAGTGACAACAAAGTGCGTAAATGGGTGAGATTGTTCAAGGACGGATGGGACAATGTCCATGATGAACCACGATAGGGTCGACCTTCAGTAATCACAGAAGATTTGGTGCGCACAGTTGACACAAAAATTCATGAACAGCAATTCACGATTTCCACTTTGTCACTGAAATTTCCACAAGTTTCAAGGTCAGTGCTACACAAAATCATTTCTGAAAAATTGCAGTTCAGAAAACTGTGCTTGTGATGGGTTCCCAGGCTGCTTTCTGAGGAACACAGTTGCCATAATCTTGCGTGTTGAAATTGTCTGTTTGGCTTTCACTTTGACTGGAGATGACGTGTGTCTCCATTCCATCGACTGCCGTTTTGATTCTGGAGTCATGTGAGAAACCCATGTCTCGTCCCCTGTGACAATGTGGTCCAAATGTTCAGCTCCTTCCTCATTGTTTCGGATAAAAAATGTGAAAGCACTAGCCATTCTACGTTTTTCTTGTGCCTCGGAAAGCAGCCTGGGAAGCCATCGTGAGCACAGTTTGTCCCGCCCATCCTTGAACAATCTCACCCATTTACGCACTTTGCTGTCACTCATCGCATTGGGGCCGTACACCTCACATATCTGGTGATGAATGTCCGCTGATGACACGGTCCTTGCTGTGAAAAACCGAATCACAGATCGTATTTCATAGTTTGAGGGCCGCTCAATTGTCTTAAACATTTTAACGTCTCAGTATAAACCGTACAAAGTGACGCTACGACTGCAAATGGCATCTGCTTTTGCACAAGGCATGCCAGGAGCCGGCATGCATGCTTGTTTCTACAGGTGGAAAAAATGTACAAAGCTACAGCCAATCGGACCTTACTTTAAAAATAACCCTTGTATGTCCATGTCAATTTACAGATACAAAGTCGCTTCTATGCATGTTCTAAAACTTACTGCATAGTCTGTACATGGTAATGGTGATGGAGGCAAAAACCAGAATTCCAGAAAGTGTGGGAGAAACTGAGAGGATTGTCACTTGAGAGGAAATGAACATAAACCCAGAGATCAAACAGTCTCGTATTTAACAGGAAAGAATAATGAGCAGACTAGATAGGACTGGTGGTGGTAGTGGGGTGTGGGGGAGGATATTCCTTGGTGACGGTTCAGCTTTTGAAAGTGCCTAGCCACAGCCACTTTAAAAAATCCCCCAGATATTCAGCCCTGGAACTTGTCCTGTACTGAATATCTGTTTTCTTCTGTCAGCACATCACCATCCGGTTACTGGTAATATTCAGCAACTAACCGGATAGCGTTAACCACTCACAGCTATTCGTCCTAACTTTATCTGGTTAAGCTATCCAGCTAATGGGGGAATACCTGCTTTTTACATGGTCTGTAGTGATATGCAGTGGTACTAGCCGTGTAAATGCCTTTGCATATCAGGCCTAAAATATATAAGGATATGAGGAGTCTAAAAAAAAACATTCATTGAGAAAAGCTCAAGGAGACAACAGACATTTTTAAAGGGAAATCGCCACTCTCCCAATTTCCACAACCTCATCATGTCAGTCTCATGCAATTATTTTTACTTTTATCTTTTTAATAAACATTTTTCCATTTTCCAATAATTCTTCTTTATTAACTTGCTACAGGCCCAGCCTTCAATATTCACTGAGGAACACGGGTCACATTAACACTGATGTTTTAGCAGATCTCTTGCTTTAGGCGCTCTGTCGACAAAAAATGGCTTTTACCAAATGTTTATATCTGGTAAAACTCAGTATTCAGCATTCCTTCACTTTGTAGAGACCCAAACCTCTGGAGGCAAATCAAGTCCTAAATGAATAATATTAACTGCTGATCTGAGATCTGGATAAACCTTTCACAATGATGCTGAAATGAGTCAAGAGAACTCTCGTCTGGTACTGCAATGCAAGTAGTACTTTGCAATTCACTTTGGCTTTTCTGAAATAGAATATCTTTTAGGATTTCAACTTGTTTATAGACTGGTCAGGTTGTGCTTTCTATAAAAAAGGCCATAAATGATAAGCTTTATCATCCTATTCATTAGTAGGGGGAATCTTAGAGCAGTTGACTGCCATAGTCCCTACAACCAGCACAGAAGAGATAAAGTACATACTGTAGTACTGTTGTGTATTTCAAAGAGCTAATGCTTTCTTACACTGTTCTGCAGCCTGTGAAGTCAGCGGTAAGAATATTACGTTTCTTATGGGGCCAATGTACTAAGTGCAACATTTTGTAGACTGCCAACAAATTTACTGTCCAAATTTTTGTCCTTCGCAAAAACAGCAGATGGAGCCATTAGTACAAAGCTCTAGGAACAGTTTTTATTAGATTCTGATCCCTCTACGGCAGTCTTGTCCATCAATTATGCAAGAATCCAGATGTTTTATTTTAGAGAATGGGGGAAAATGCTACTGAGAAGGACTCAGTATGTGGAACGTTATGATAAATATTGCCTCCAAGCCTAGGGCTGATAACTTTTAAAGACGCATCACAATCCAAACCTTTTGTATTTTAAAAAAACAGGTTGAACACTGACAATACTCGAGAGCACTGTTTCTATTAGCCAAACATCTCAGACTTGAAATAGCTGGCGGAAGAGATACATTTGGAACTCTGTGGGTTATTAGCTTTGTTTGTGCTTACGTCCAGCTGAATTATTTTGGTTTGCATCGTGCAACTTAAGCTGTTTAACCCTAATACACAATGTCTTTCTATGCTATTTTGCATGAAGACTATGCCACATGTTTTTGAGATTTATCTGAACCTTTTACTAAAGGGTGCTAAGCAGTTAATACAGGAATTAGCAGATGCCTGCGCTAGCAGTTAATGTAGCAGCTTAAGATGTGGAGGGTCATTTCATAACAAGGCGCCTAGGTGCCTATGTGTCCTATAAAAAATACTAGCATGAATCCTGCAGAAAAGTGGCTAAGCGCAAATGTTAGCTCAGAAAGTATTTGCATACGTGCACATTTTATAAAATATGCATGTACATCGCGACTGTGCCCATGCTCTGCCCAAACTGCTTCCCTGAGCATGCCTACTTTACAAGCATGCTCGTAAGTGCACGGTGTGTACTTTTAGGTGTCAGCTGATTTTATAAGAGGCAGTTTGAGAGCAGCAAAGATTTGCTGCATAACAGAGATTGGGGTGGGAGTGGGCGTTAATGGGCATGCACTATGTCTTGTCATAAATGCACGGTAACTTGCCACCTGTTAATGGTTAAAGCAGCAGATACTGCAGAATAGTTAATACCACTTCAATAGGTGGAATTAACACTAGAAGCCCCAAAAGGAATTTTACGTAGAAACCCCAAAGTGCGTCAATTGACGCATTATCACGACGACTGCGTTTAGCATGAAATGCAGATGTGAATTAATGTGAAGTTACTTATTTGTTAAATACGCGCAGTATGTGACATCATTACATGATGTCATCTTGTGTTTATTGTTTGTAATGTCGGAGTAAAACTGTAAACAGCGATTGAGATGCGCCACCTAGTGGTAACATGAATTGAATGCGTCAATTGATGTACTTTGGGGCTTCTAGGAATAAATTCATTTTCCCGCTAGGTGGTGCATCTGTCATTAATTTTTGATGCACATATTTGAACATCTTGACCTTGCTAACAAAGTCATGGAACATGACTGACATGGTTTTAGCAGTGGCGCTGGTATACAACTTCGAAGTTGCATTTGCGTCAATTGACGCACTTTGGGGCTTCTAGTGTTAAGAGCACCCTTGCCATCTGCATTGCAGTTAATGCACGGTAAGGGGGTATTTTTATAAGAGGCGCATGGATTAATAGGGCAGGGATGTGCCTATTTTAAGGCAAGTGCCTACTGCTAGTGCAAATCACTGCACTAATTGTGCCTAGATTGCAGGTGCAAACATTTTGCTGCCTTGAGAGCAGATGGAAGTGTCAATGCGCACTTTACACATCTATAGTATGTGATTATTTGATAGAATATGGATGCACTTTGAGAATCTGCTCGTGTTCCGCTCAAACTCTGCCTCTGTGCATGTCTACTGTAAACGTATGCTCTGGCTTGCATTGTGCATTCTTTTATTTGACGTGGCTCAGGCTCCAAAGAACTTACATGCTTCAGTTAAGCCGTGTAGTTCCCCATGCAAGGCCAGTGCAAGGATTAGAGGCACCCTAGGAGAGCCCTCCATCCTGTTGCCCCCCCCCCCCACTGCCACCTCCACTCCCATTGCTGCCACTGCCACCCCTCTCCAAGGCCTGCTGCAGCAGCAGTGTCACTGAGACCATGATGCAGTGCTTACCTAAATTCACTGGCGCTGTGTCGTGATTCCTGCCTTTAATACCTGCCGCTTTTTCTCCCCCCCCCCCCCGCGCAGAGTTATGGTTAGCATAAACCAGAAGTCTGCATCGGAGTGGGGGTGGAAGCAGCAGATCTTAGAAGGCAGGAATGGTGACGCAGTGTCAGAAAGTTTAGGTAAGCACTGCATCGCAGTTTGAATGCCATTGCTGCTACTGCAGGTTGAGCTGATAGGATTGATCAGGATTTAACCCTGTAGGGTCTGATATTGAAAGACACTTACAGGGTTTATAGATCTGTAAAGCATGTAAATGCTGCTGAATGGGATAGTCAATGGCGCTAACATGATTAGTGCCACTGAATATTCCCAGCTAATGCCACTATACATCCTGATGCTAACCGCTTAGCATCAGGGCATGTTGTGGTTGGTGACAGTCTCTAACTGGGTAGTGGCAAAAATGTACCTCTACCTGGTTAGTGACCTGCAGGTACAGCTATAAGACTGCATTTTAGGCAGAAAGATGGCTTTTAAAATTACTCTCTATGATGGTCATTTCATAGAGTCATTCTGGTACATAGGTGGTGTCTTCTAAAATATTGACTAGCGTAAACGAACGTGCTTTGGCATGAAGACACGTACTTTGCTGGTAGGCATAGCCAGGAGCATGGTCTGGGTACTGTGCGGGTGGAGTTTTCACATACACACATAGATTATAAAATACCATAATCTCTGTGCATACCTGTGTAAAGTATATGTGATCGTTTGCACCTGCTATCATCGGCGCATTCTGGGGACGGAGCGGGAGTGGCACCCAGGGATAACCAGGCAGTGGCGATATTCAGCTGCTGTTCGATTATCCCTAAGTGGCAAAAATTAGGTACAGTAAAGGCTGGCCTAACTTCAGCTGCCACAGCTAACCGGGCGGCGGCTGAATATCACTACTGCATAGTTAGCTTCTGTGCTATCTGGCTGACCCACCTATTCAGTGCTGTGGCTGGATATGGCCCCTAGCATTGAATATCCAGGTCTAAGGTTTAGTGATGGTGGCTAGTCGTCTCTGTTGAATATTGGGCCCATAGCACCTACATGGGCATCTCTCTAGGCACTTGCTCATGGTGCCTTATTATAAAATTACCTCCATGTGTATTATTTCTGCATTAACTATGGGATCAATTCTGATCCCTGAATAGTGGGGTTGGACGTCTGGATTGGATGTCCAAGCCCTGCTATTCATAGGGACCGTATTCCGCCCCTTTGGCTTCCTGCACATACAGAGTCGTTGTGTGGGGAGCTCAGGACAGGGGCAGGAGGAGGTGGGACAGAGGCGGAGCACAGGAGTGGCAAGGTGGCTGGATGTACAGGGTCTACTCAGGTCAGGGCCCTGTACATCTGTCGACATCTACTTGGACGCCCGGATTATTGGACCTCAAAGGTGGAATAAGTGCTGGGCATCCCTCTGATTGTGAGCTGCAGCCCTTCCTACCCAATAGTGCCACAGTGGCAGGCCACCTGCCGCCCGATCCCGGCTGTAGAAGCACGAGCTGAGGGTTGGACAGCAGGGAAATGGTAGCAGCCGTTGTCTGGGGCATTGAAGGCTCCTGCTAGACATGCCATGCCATGGCAACGGGACACTACAGTGCTGGCACACCTGCAAGAGTGCTGAGAGGGCTGGCCAGGCAGTGCATGGATGTCTCCAGCATCAGAATAGGGAGCATGCTGGGCCGTCTGCAACTGTGGGAATGTATAGCTCCCGTATTTGCAGAACTGGGTACAGTTGGGGCCCATACATCTTTTGTACGTCTGGAAGTCACGGTCGTGCCCTGCTCTGAATTGGCCGCCTCATGGGAAACTGCTGGAATACCTCCAACCATTAATGCAGAGGCTTTGCAGATGTCACATGTGACTTTTTGTGACTAACATGTGGTAACATCAAAACATTGGCATATCTTAGTAAAAGAAGACCTTGGTAACTTTGAATGACATTTTTTTGACCTAGCAAAACTGTCCATTATTCTCAAACTTTGCACTCCTTGAGTGAATCGGATAAAACGAAAGGTGTCTCGGTGTTATGTTGCTTCTTAGAGATTGAGAACATTCTGCTATTGCAAAATATTTATACTGAATGCTTGTTAGCAGGTTGGAAAGCTGAATAATGGTGCTGCTGTGACAATATCCAGCACAGGCCATTAGCAAAGTTTTTAAAATTTGGTGACAGGCATATAAAAATATTATGTGGCTAATATCTCATCAATAAATCTCACCAATAAAATAAATCCACCTCAGGAGGTCCTGTAAGTATGAACTACATGTGGTATTTATGAAGCATTACATAGTTTTTTACCAGTTCTCTGCCAGCTGTCCTCCTGAGCCAAGCCTGATGTAATTCGAGCTGCTGCTTCAGCTGCCCATAGAAGGGTGAAAGTTGTCTTATATAACCTGTTAAATATTCTCTTTGTAGAATTGTTAGATTCTTTCATACTGCTTCAACATTAGTTTTCATATACCCCATACCATTTTTTTACACTTTATTTATGAATGGACAAACCTTCTTCAATATCTTTCAAATTCATGTTCTGATTTTGAAATGTTGGATTTAAAATGCCTTGGGTAATCCCAGCTAGTCCGGAAGTCCCATAAGGTAGCTTTTAGCTGCTAATTTGCAGACTGGGGGCACAACTTTGGGAGAGTCAATACTGTCCTTGCAGATTAGCATTAGGGTGAGTCCCTGATTGGGACCAGTATACACCAGGGGGGCTATGGCAATTGAGATCCATTCACACCACTTCTCACTCAGTCCAGGCGAGTAGCTGTGTTCTGAACCAAGGGTTTACTGAAATGTATTGAGGAATCATGAAGAGTAACAAAATAATAGTTGTGTCAAAAACAAAAAATATGTTGCATGCAATTATAGTCCTTTTCCTCACACTGCGGCTATCCCAGAGTTGGGAAACCTCTAGTCTGCTTTAGCTTCTTCCAAAATACCTTACGAGCTGAAGTTTGACTTAGATGTGGTCATGGATACAGTACCTTGACAACTCCTGGCCTTCCGTGTCTGTTAGCTCCTGGGATGCCCTCTGGATCCTCACTCTTCTTTCCTGGATCAGTGGGCTCCTTTATGCTCCTTGGTATATCAAGACTCTTCCTCTCATTATCACCTCTGCTCTTGAGCAGGCGAGTGCTAATTTTGTTAGTAAGACACTATCAGGCACATTCCAAATGGGACGTCCAAGTGCAATCTGGGACGTCAAAGCCAGAGCGTCTGAAAAGAAAGGCAGGCACTTGCAAGTTCAGGCACAGTTCCAGAAATGTGGTCGTGCCCGATATGCACGTGTATCAAATGTCTACATAGACAGCCCCAGGAGAGAATTGTAGAGTGAAAGTTTCTAATAGCATAATGGTTACAGTAGTGGCTTAAGAGCTGGGTGGCCAGAGTTCTTATCACAGTGTGGGACTTTGGAATCTAAAGCTAGTCACTTAATTCTATGCTTTCTGGATATTTTAAGGTGAAAACAAATACTTTCCTGATACCTATTTGTGCCTGAAGCAGGAATGAATATGCCTGGAACAGAAATAAACATGCACGTGCCTGCAGATGGTTCGGCTGCTTCTGAGATTGAAGAGGGATGTGTAAGTCCATTGCCCCTCCCCAGAGATGCCTCCACCACACCCCTGTGCCTAATTGAATGTTCCAGTACAGGGACGTCTGTGAACGGCATTTATTGAATGATTATGGAGACGTGTCCGTGATGTTGAAGTCCATGTGCATGTCTGTAGATGGCCAAACCATGACTAAGCCTTTTAGAATGACCCTCTAAGGATAACAGATGCAGAGGCCTAAGCAACCTTTGTCACCTTCCAACCTCAATGCTCCCTAAGATCCTAAAGCTTAGCTAACTAGAAACACCTTGATGGTATGATGACTAGGCCAGTCAAAGACAGGAAACTGCCTTTGGGCTGAGTTTTTTTTGTATGCACTACATTTTGCCTCACAGGGAAGTCTCCTCCCAGTATTATATCACTGTGGAAGGAATAACATCCCCTGCTCTGGAAAATTACACAGGCATGAACAGGTCAGATAGTCATACATTAGTAGGACGACTAGAGGTCTCTGCTCTTCATGTAAGGCGAAACCTTGATAAATAATCAGCTTAGACCTGTTTGCAATCTGACTTTCATTTTTAATTTAAAAAATCTGGTTTACTCTGATTAGTTAAACTTTATGCAAACAATATACTAATGTTTGAATATATTTGAATATAGTCTGCATCATCAAATAATTTTAATAGGTGATAATCCAAAGTTCTGGACTGCACAGTTATATTTTTGCTAATGACATTCAGATTGTCTGTCTGTTTCACAGATTTCTCTTCTCCTAATGTTTTGGCATTAAATGCTGGGTTACAAACAATAGCTCATTGGCTGCAACACTGCAGTATGAAATTACATCCTACCAAATCAAGGGCCACGTGGGTTACAAGACATTAACCTTCTCCCTTCTATTCCCTCTGATTAACAGCAGCCAATACCTCTTTTTGATCACATTATTTTCTGTTGTGAAACTGTCTCCTCCTTATCCTTTGACCCTCAGATTTCATCATTCTTATTTTTC
The DNA here is from genome assembly GCA_033557465.1 of Ichthyophis bannanicus. Classification (NCBI taxonomy): domain Eukaryota; kingdom Metazoa; phylum Chordata; class Amphibia; order Gymnophiona; family Ichthyophiidae; genus Ichthyophis; species Ichthyophis bannanicus. Next base: position 169,343,420 of record CM066038.1, read on the forward strand.
TGGAAAATATATTACATGAAACCTTTTATGGATATGACTAATCTCTGGGTTTAAATTGTTTGGATTATTGCAATGCCCTGTATTAGGGATTACCCCAATGTTCTTTAAACCACCTCCAATGCCTCCAGGATTCAGCAGCAAGACTCTTGACAAATAACTGTAAATTTGACCATATCACGCTTTTCCTATGAAATCTTCACTGGCTCTCTTTACACTTCCGAAATAAGTTCAAAATTTAACTATATACATAGTTTAGACATATTAACTCTCCATAGCTCTACTTATCATACCTATTCCAGCCATATTGATTGATCTTACCAAATGCCTACAATCAGCCTTTAGTATCACTGACACAACCTTGTCCTACCATGGGCTTAATCTTTGGAATTCTTTGCTTGTCCATCTATGAGGGGAGTTATATCTGACTTGCTTTCACTTAGCTTTGAAAACACATTTTTTCACTTCGGCGTTTGGTGAGTCCCTGGACGCCTCTCTTTAGTAATTCCAGTGTCAATTCTTCCTTTCTGCTGTCTCTACTCTTACTCCCCCCCTCCGTTATTCTTACTTTTATAATGAATTGTAATTTCTTTTTCTTTTTTCCATGTTTTATTGTAAGCTGCTTTGCTACATTTTGTGTGAGCGTTATATTAAATTTCTGATAAAGATAAAGATATATTCTTTTTAAATCAGAAGGCATTATATCAAGATTTCCATAAACTAAACTAATTTGAATAACTACTTCTAGAGTTTTCCAAATCAAGCTGTGAGATTTATCTAACCTAGTTCAAGGTCTACCCAATTTGACTCCAGTTACCCTTGCTTAAGATGTAATTGAAATTCAATCTGCATCAACTTACACTTTACAGCTTTTATACTATGGGGGTTATTTTAGAAACCTTGTTCATAATCTCCACATGAAAATCCAGAATTTGCATGTGGAAATGGCATCCACGTGGAAATGGTGATATCAGAAAGCGATAAATTGAGAATGTGTTTCTTGGGCGTCCTTGGGCCCGATTCTGTATACCGCGAGAACATTTTGTTCCCGCAGTACATAATCGGTCCTAACGGGCCCATCCTGCTTGGGGACCGAACATGCCCCTTTCGGAATCAAGCTCCACAAGGATTATTTTAGAAGCTCTATTAATGCTTTGGACATCTGAAAATGGGCATAGAGATGTCCAAAGCATAGAGACATTCCTGGAGCCATTTTAGAAGTTGGGTTTATGGATGTCCCCAGCGTGAGGACAATCCAAGTCAGAACAGGGGCGTGGAGTAGGCATGGCCGGGGCATTCCCAAGAACCCGGATGTCTTAGCCTGATTTCAGAAACATCCTTGGTGTCCTGAGCGTCATCACAGATATACCTGCTCCAGGTACGAACAGGCATCTGAAAAGTGCTCATTTTGTCAGGCAAACATCTGGCGGATATGGAGAAGGAGGTACACTCATATCCCTTTACTTTACAATTTGACAACAAACATTGACAGGGAATGGAGGCTCATGTTTTTATTTTGCAATGCCACTGGATGTCCTGTATGTGACTTTGCTTGAGAAGGACGGTCCCACCCTACGGTTTTATACCAGGGACATCTATATAGATGCCGGCATGGATGTCCACCTCGAAGGCATCTATGTTTCTAAAATCAGGCCGAAATATAGACGCCCCCAGCCTTTTTCTGCACATTCTGCGTTGGATGCAGGGTTGATACAAGGATATGAGGTACCCTTGTTGAACCTCATCCCTCTTTGGGATGCACTGCAGTGGCAGAACTTTTAAAATGGTTTTGAAGCAATGGAGTTACCTTCTTCTCCGGCGCTGCAGTGCCATGTGTGTTTTGTTCCTCTGATTCCACTTCCTGTTTGCAAAAGAAAATGGAATTGGAGGGGCAGGACATGTACAGCACCGCAGCACCAGAGAAGAAGGTAACTCTGGCTCTGTAGTGCCACCCCTGCATGTCCCAGAGAGGGGCAGCAGCAGCGGTGGCAATAGATACCATCTGACCTTTGGTGCTGTAGGTAACTGCCCAGTTTGCCTAATGATCTCATGGGCTCTGCTTGAACATCCTAGATTGCCTTCAGATGCTCTTTCCAAAATGTCACTTTATATCCTGAAAAACCGTTTCCTCCTGTAGCTAGCACTTTTTATCTTCCTCTCTTTAAGCGAGGGGGTGGGGGGAGGGAAGGGGGAAAATGGTGGGGAGTAAGAAGCTGAAGGAGCAATCTTTGATCTTGGAGGACAGTTTAACCTTGACCACTTTCTTGGAGACTTCAGATGAGAAAATGGCTACTCCAGTGACTTCTGGTCATTTTAGTCCTAGAACCTAACAGCGAATGGCTTCTGTGCATGTATTTTTGCCATTGAGAGACTAAATTCTTGGACCTTCTCATTAGAATCTTCCCAAATGTCTCTAAGGAAATTCAAAGGAGGGAGAAGGCTTTCCTTTTGCTGAGACCCCAGGTTTTGCTCCTCGGGGCCTCTTTCTTTCTGAATACCCATGTAAATGTTTTGTTAGATATAAGTAGATCTCTTATATTTTCTATGAGCCCTCACAGCTCTCCTTTTTTCTTAGTGCTAAACCTATTCCGTCAGCTCTGTTTCATGTTGCTATCGTTCATATACCATGAAACAGAAGAAGAATAGGCCGCCTTGAATTTTCCAGTTTTCCCTTTTGTCATTTTTATGTTTTCTTCTTAGATTTGGTTCACCACCCTCCTTTGCTTGTGGGACATACGCGACTGGGTTTATACTTTCATTGTGTGTAATGGAAGTTTCTTCCTTTTATCTTTTTCTTTTCCTAGTTTGCTGTAATCCTCTCAAGGTTATCCTTGATGTAATATTATAAAAGTTTCATAAATAAAAAATAAAGAAAGGGCTAAATTTAGATGTGTCCAGAATATGTAGAAACTGCAAGGAGGTGTTTTGGGGGTGTGGTTGGGGCGTAACCTGGTCTGTTAAAATCTACACGTGTATTCCCCATTTCATATAGAGTATGCATGTATATGACCAAAATGTCCATGGTGGGATTTACAACTGTTCCCTAACAGGTATATGTTTTTCAAAAGTGCTCATTTTAGCCAGCTCTTTATAGACAGGATTATGAGGGTTAGGAGTAGCCCATTGGTTAAAGCAGTGGGCTGAGTACCGGGGAAGCTTGGTTCAAATCCCACTCCTTGTGAACCCACTGCCACTCTTTGAGTAAGTCATTTAACCCTCCATTGCCTCAGGTAAAAGCTTCGATTGTTAGCCCTCCAAGGGATAGGTAGTATATATACTATACATGAATGTAACTCACCTTGAGCTACTCTTGAAAAAGGGTATGAGCAAAATCCTTGATCCTCAATTGTTTACTTCTCCCTCTAAATTGAAGTGAATTAATCCGCAGCATTTATTCATACAGGGATCAATACTCAGTGGTGGTGGCTAGCTCCTGCCACTTTAAATGAAATCAGATATTCAGCACCGGAGCGTATCCAGCGTCCAGTGCTGAATATCTGGTTTCGCTGGGCAGCGCTGTGGCTATCCCGTTAGCGGCCATATTCAGTCATTTATTGGATAGTTAAACATGATAAAGTTAGGACAGTCACTGACCTGAATATATGGGCTTAAACTTAAATGCATAAATTATCTAAGACAGCTATTTATGTGGTCCCACTGTGCAAACAGCAAAAGGGAACATAATCCAATTGGATTGCCGGAGAGTGTAATGCTTCTATCATTCCTTCTATTTCCATTTTGGAAACTGAACAAAAATACCTTGAAGAATGCTGGGAACTGATATGATCTAATTTAAAAGTGACCTTGGAGTAAGCCTCTTGCCCTTACCATTAACTCCTGCAGCTGGTGCTGTGAGGACAGTAAATGCCGTCTCCAAACCAGAATCAAAACATCGATGTGGAACAGAACTGGAGATGATGAAACTAAGGGACCCTTTTACTAAATTGAGTCAAGTAGCTATCATATGATTAGCATGCATCAACTGCTAATGCACGGCCATGGTAACAGTTACACCGCTGGCAAAACAGCACGTGTAAATTCACGCAATAGTTACTGCAGATGCTTACAGTTACTGCATGATTATTTGGGCAGTTAGCGCAGGAGTGGACATATTCCACACTAAATGCCAGTGCTGCCATTAGGTGGAGTTAGATGCACCTGGAATAACTGTGCAGTGTGTTAGGATACGCATCCGCACATTACCTTTCAGGAACATGCTGGCCATGTCCCTGAGAGCTACCGCAGAGGCTTTGCACTTAGTTTTAGCGCTAAACAAGAGTTAACATGCATTAAGTACAAAAACCAAATGCACTTTAGTAAAAGGGCCCCTTGGACTGTAAGACCTCCCGGAAGAGGAAATTATCTACCTGCATGTAATTCACCTTGAACTAGGGCATGAGAAAAATCCTAATAATAAATCATCTACGGCACTCAAAAATTAGAGGGTAGCTAAGATAACACCAATTTATTAAAATGGCTCCAGGGCAGATCCAGGAAACTGTAGACCAGTGAGCTATACATCAGTATGACAAAATTACTGAATATATAAATAGATATGGTTTAATGAGAAAGAGCCAACGTGGATTTAGCCAAGGGATGTCTTGGCCACCAATGTTTTACATTTTTTGAAGTTGTTAAATAAACGTGGAGAAAAAGTTGAGTTGATTAAAGTAGTGTTTCTGGATTTTCAGGAGGTGAGACTCCCGAGAGACTCCTGAGCAAATGAAAAAGTTATGGGATAGGAGGTAATGTCCTATTATAGATTAGGAATGAGCCAAAAGATAAGAAACAGAGAAAAGTACTAATGAGTTCTATGTCACTTGTATGTATGTCTACTAAGCCGGGCTAATGACTAACCAGGGCTATTTGCAACTAGGTACTATGTTATTCAAGAGGACCTAATTTCAGATAGTCCGGGTTAACCATTAGCCCGGCTTAGGAGATATACCCCTGGGTGTATTATTAGACTCTTAATTATTTTTCCCCACTGTGATAGGGTCTTTGTTCCATCATGCAAACTCAGAGAGACAAGAAAAGGTCATTAACTGCAGGATTTTTTTCAACCCAGGATAGAGGCAGAGAGAGGATAAAAATCAAAGAATTCTATTTCCCAAGCTAGGTCACAGGAAAAGCCTGGTTCCAAGGGCAAACAAAGAGTGTGGGTCCAAAAGGGGGCTGGGCCAAGGGATATAAAAGCTGAAGAGGAAGACACATCTCAGTCTCTCTAAGAAGAAGGAGGCGACACTCTGCTTTGTAGTGACCAGGGTAATTACTTTGTTTAAAGTCTGAAAGTTTGTTTGTTGAATAAAGTTTAGAAGTAAGCTGAACTGTGAGCTGTAGTTTAACAACTGAAGTAATAGTTTCTTTTGGATGAACTGACTATGCTATATTTTGATACTGGACTTTGTACGTTGATCAACAGATTGTTTGTGTGAGTGGTGGTAACTTCCCTGGCTAGAGGGATCGGAGGGAATCACATAGGTGGTGCAAACCAGAGACTACTGAGTAGGGATGTGTAGGCAAAAAAAATTTGTTTCATTTCCTGTGTCATTTGCAGTTTGTTTCATTTTATTTTTTTCATTTTAATACATTTTCATTTAGTTTAATTTTGTTTGTATAAATTTTCATATCAGGTCAATTTTGTTAATTAAAAAGATAGCTGTGGCTGATGCCCAGGCCTGGGCCAACCACTAGGCAAACTAGGCAGTCACCTAAGGCAGCAACTTCTGGAGGTCAGCAAAAGCAGAGCATTCAAAGCTAAAAAAATAGATTTTGATAGCCAGAGGGAGCGTGAAGCTTGAGGTTTACCTAGGGTTCCAACACCTTGGACCCAATTCTAGTGCCAGACCTGCTGCTGCCCAAACAAAAAACATACAGTAGCTGAAAGGCTACTAGAGGTTTCAGGAAAATAAACAACCCAACTAGCTTTTCGTTTCTCACAGTCAGAGGTTGATTTCAAACCAGAATCTAATTAGCTTTGATCAATTATGATCCACAGTAGGCTTGGTAAATATCTCTGCTAATATACTTAAACTTGGTTTCACAGAATTTCTGGCACAAGAGCATGGCAAAGAAAAATATTTGGAGTAAATTTCTACAGCAGGAGTCAATAGATTCACAAGACAAACTATCCAGTTAACATTTTCCAAAGAGCTCCAGACTGGTCAAACTTTGGGCCAATCAAGAAACAGGAAGGAACATCAGCAGAGTAAACAGCAAGTTGATTAAAACTTCACCTATGAAGATGTGATGACTTTTCTGCAAGATGCTTGCCTTCCAACCCCAAGATTACTGGTTTGAAGTCATCCTGTGTGTAAACTGAAGGGGAAAACATTTTGGATTTTTCCGTGTCCTTTCAAATGAATGCCATCTCTATTATTTAGCTGCCTCTTCTTTTTGGTGGTTATTTTTATGTTTGCTTTTTCACATGCTTTCATCTTGTCTGTGGGGAACAGTGAATGTTGACATGTTACTTAAAGAGTAAAGACTGCTTTGGGAAGGTAAAGCACTGAATACTTGAATGGAGACTTAAAAGGGCAAGTGATGGCTGAATTCAAGAAGACAGTTGATCTTTCCCAACTTTCCCAGTCATAATAACGATTCCCTGGAAGGCTGTGCTCAGCCAAGGCCCATTTGTGGAAGTGTGATATTTTCAAAGGGTCTTGTTTTGCCTCCAGAGCAGCAATCAAGAGGACAGTGTGACAGACTGGAGCATGAACTGGCACTTTAGACCCATATATTCTATCACTGGAGTAGAGGAGTAGCCTAGTGGTTAGAGCAACAGCCTACTACCCAGGAGATCTGCATTTGATTCCCACAGGCACGCCTTGTGGCCTTGGGCAAGTCACTTTGCCCTACATTGCCTTGGATGAAAAGGCCTGGCAATGTACTTCTGGTCATACCTGGGTCACCAGGAGTCAGCATTGACTTGAAGGCACTTAAAAAAAAATTCCATCACTAGTTTTGAGGAAAAGTCATCCTCTTCATCCCCTCATAGATTCCAGGGCATTAAGAACTTTAATTCATGCTGCTGTTATTGACAGATTATATTATTGTAACTTACTCCTAACTGAAGTGCCATAGTCACTTGAAACATTTTCAACTTTTACAGCATGTTACATGATCTGATCATTTTGTATGATATAATTCCTCTCTTAGCAGAAGAACACTGGCTTCCAATTATTAACAGAATAACATTTAAAATATTGGTTGCTAATATACTGTACAGCATTCTCTGGTTCCCTGTTTACCTTAGCTCCTTGCTCATCCCTTACTGCCCTCAACAACGGAGATCACCACAAGCTAATTTGATAGTTATTCAGTCTCCTATGATGTTAAGATTCAAGGCTTTCTGTTGTTCCTGTTTTGACTTCCAGTTTTTCACTTTCAAAATGGCATTTGTCTCTTGAATTTCTGTTACCAAATTAATGATTTTGCATTTTTTGTACTAAAGTATAGTTGCCATAATTGACTGTTTTTACTTTTTAAAATATCATCTTTCAACTATTTACACACTCTGGCATGTCTACTCTGATACCCATTTCCTTATCTAACTTGTCTAAAGTCACATATAAAGATAATGAGAACTTAATCTAGCATTGATTCTTGTGGCATTCCACTGGTCATTTCCCCTTTATCAGAATGGATCCCATTGACGTAATCAATGTCTCTCCCAGTTTTCACATCTTATTCCAATTCCCAGACTGGCTAAATGGTAAAAGTCAATATGTTCCCTTAAGAAAAATAACCACTATTGAAAAATGTTCAGAATTTTCTAAAAATTAAAAATGCAGCATAGAGTGGAGAACTTCTATTACTACTACTACTAATACAGAGAGATGTGCTTTTGTGGGAAGCAGTCCATGTTGTCAGACTAACACAACTCTTCTGGAAGTTATCATTAAGGGATGAGTAAACTTAAGATAGCATTAGAAGACAAGAGTCATATTGCAAATTTGTAGGGATGCCAGCCAAATTTATTTTGAGATTCAAAACATGTTAAGCCTAGGGGATTATAAAGAAAGAACATGTAGTGCAGGTTCCATGAATACTGATGGAAATGTTAAAATCATAGGAACAATGCATAATATTTTCTATGGGATCGGCAAAATTCTTGTGATCTACAAAATTAAACATAATCCCTTTATTTAACATAGCCTTTACTAGCATACAATTTTAATTGCAACTATCAATGTCCCTGTTTAATGTACGTTTACCAAGTTTAAGTTACAATGTAAACCGCTTTGACTGAAATGATAAAGCGGTATAAAAAACTGTTAAATAAATAAATAAAAAATAAACTAATACCTTTTCACTCTTTTGACTTAGTGAGAGTACTGTGCAATCCTTACAGTAACAGTGACAGCAAAGAACTGAATAAATATAGTGCAACAGTTCCTCAGTATGAGGGCAACTCTTCGCAAAATATCTAGTGTTTGGCCGTATGAAGGACAATGCGAGCAGTGCAGCCACACAGGACGCAAGCACAGAAGGGAGAACTGATATCACTGGGCTTCCAACAGCTCAAAAAGTGAGTTACTGCACATGGCTGGGTGGAGGAGGGGCACCAGATTTGTTAGTCGCACAGGGCGCATTTCTAGCTTGGTACAGCCCTGTCCAGTGGCAAATATTCATTTCATGTATTAAAATTTATAATCAGTCCATAACAAATATCTAAGTGGATAGCAATATGCATACATAATGAAATATATAAATACTTTGCAAATTAGGAAGTATTAGCATTGTGGATGGTGTACTCTAAGGGGTATGTTTACTAAACTGCGGTAATCGTGAATAACACGCATAATGTAACGTTAACGATCGTTCGCACGTCATAATGCGCGTTATGACGTGCGAACGATCGTTAACGTTACATTACGCGCGTTAACCATAGTTAACGATCGTAAACTCCCGTGGCGCGCTAAAACACCGCAGAAGGTGGAGAGAGGGCGGAGAGATGGGGTCAATGGGCGGAGAGTGGGCGGGGAGAGGCTCCATTCATGCTAACGCGCTGATCTGAAGAGCTGAATCCCAACGCGAATGAAAACCTGCCGTTAAATGCACATTTGCAGGGGAGAGAAACCATTTCAGTGTCAGCAATGTACAGCATAGGCAGGGAAACCTACAAAGCGTGATAAGTGTGATACATGTGCACAGAACAAAAGGTCACATAAACATTGAAAATGACCCCAACAAACTGGAAAAGAACCATAACCAAGCTGGCCAATAGTGATATCAATGGGAAACACCAACCCCCCCCTCTGAGAAAGCCCCCCAAAAAAAGATATTAATCGTGGAAGGGGCTATGCTCCGTCCCCATACAAGTTGAAGGAGCCCACAGTGAAATAGCGCTGATCAGGGCTTTCCCTTGTCAGTGAACAGGTGTCCTATGGCGTGCACATGTTCCGCAACAGCAGGGTGGGCATGTCGGAACGGGAAACTGGACAGATGCCAGAAAAGGGGATACAGAGGGCCACAGGCGGCACATGCTGTGGTGCAGCTGGGCCACAGTGCAGACTAGGGTGATGCCTAGCTGGCCCATATGAATGCTGAAACAGTAGAGCAGCCAGACAGCAACTGCTGAAGGCCCAACATGGGCACGACTGTGCTTTCCACAGTGTCACAGGGGACAGTACCCAGCAGCTACCCCCAAGGGCACGGAACACTGGCGGGCGGTGCTGGGGGGAAGCGTGGACATCTATGCAGGCATCCGTACCCCGGAATCCGCACCATAGGCAGCCACCCACCCGCACACAGGATGGCCTGAGACTGCGCTCCACCAGCACCACCAGCAGAAGGGAATGTCAGCATGGCGGCAGAGGGTTACTGGTGGTGGAGGGGGCAGTGGCAGCTGCCCAGAGCAGACCGTGGCCTAGCCATGTGTAGGTGGGTGCCATACACTGCAACAGACAGGCCCTGTCTGACGAACAGTCATGGTAGCACCAGGGAATGCACTGACTCTGCGATAACATGGTGGTGCAGTGCACAAAACCAGTGTGTCTAGGAGAAGAAGGTCACAAGTTCACATCCCAGCTGGGGCTACTGCCAATCCAGACCCCATATTTTACCCACTACTAAACCGTGATAGTAAAGTCAAATCTTTATTGCAGAGAACATAAGCATGGCTCAAACGCCTATAGTTTATCCTACAGAGCACAGACACCATAAACATGCACATTACCTAGAGCACAGTCCCCCAAATGCAGTCCTGGAGGGCCACAAACCATTCAGGTTTGATGCTGTCTCCAATATAAGGCCATGTCAGCATGGTGGCGGAGGGGTACCGGTGGTGGAGGGGGCAGTGTCTGCTGCCCACAGCAGATGGTGGCCTAGCTCTGTTCAGGTGGGTGCCGTACACCCAACAGACAAGCTCTGTCTGACAAACAGCCATGGTATCTCCAAGGACTGCACTGCCTCTGTGACCACAGTGTGGTGTGGTGAACACAGCCAGTGTGTTCAGAAGCAGAAGGTCACAGGTTCAAGTCCCAGCTATGGTTCCTGCCAACCCAGTCCCAATATTTTACCCACTACTGAAACGTGCTACTGCAGACAGAACCTTTATTGCAGATGATGTAAACATGCCCAAAACACCTACATCTTACCCTACAGAACACAGACACCATAAACAGGCGCATTACCTAGAGCCGAGGCCCACAAAAGCAGTCCTGGAGGGCCAAACACCATTCAGGTTCCAGGCTGCCTCTAATAAAGATGCCTGTGCTGCATATCTATGCACCGCCCCCATAGTATGCAGATGTAGCTCATGCATATTCATCAGGGACAGCATGAAAACCTAAACAGTATTTCGCACACCAGGACCGGAGTTGGGAACCTCTGCCGTAAAGCAGCAGCCAACACGGGCAGACAAACCCGCACCCACAGGCTCCATTATCCAATGCCTCCTGGAGAGGCAGGACATTGGGCACTGCGTGCATCACCCAATACTAGCACTTGCATACCTTAGCAATGCCACCCTAAACCTGGGAATACAGTACACAGCTATCAAAAGGTTGCTATGATTACTGGCAGATAGCAATTCCGAAGTTAAGTACAAGGCGAAGGAGCCCACAGTGAAATAGCGCTGGTCAGGGCCCTCCCCCCCCGTCAGTGAACAGGTGTCCTATGGCATGCACATGTCCCGCAACATCAGGGTGGGCATGGTGGAATGGGCAACAGGGAAGATGCTGGAACAGGGCATACAGAGGGCTGCAGGAGGCACATGCTGTGGTGCAGCTGGGCCATAGTGGGGACCAGGGTGATGCTCAGTGTGGCCCATAGGAATGCAGAAACAGTAGAACCAGACTGCATTTGTTGAGAGCCCAACATGGCCATGAGTGTGTCCCCCACGGTGTCACAGGGGACAGTATCCAGCAGCCAACCCTAAGGGCACAGAACAGTGACAGGCGGTGCTGGAGGGAAGTGTGGGCGTCCAGCTAGGCACTCCTACCCCACCACCCATACGATAGGCAGCTGACGACATGCACACTGGATGGCCCGAGACTGCCCACCACCAGCACCACCAGCAGAAGGGCATGGTAGCATGGTGGCGGAGGGGGACTGGCGGCGGAGGGTGCAGTGGCACCTGGCTGCAGCAGACCATGGCCCAGCCCGGTCACGGTGGGTGCTGTGCACTGCAACTGATAGTCCCAGAAGGACAAATAGGCACGGAACCTCCAGGGGAACGATCTGCCCCTGTGGCGCAGTAAGCACAGCCAGTGTGTCCAGGAGCTGAAGGTCACAGGTTCAATCCCAAGCTGAGGTCCCTGCCAACTCTGCCCCCACACCATTTACCATTAGGAAACTGGTAAGATGGAACCTTGTAGTGCTGATAAAATACGCATGCCTCCAACACCTACATTTTAACGCACACAGCACAGACACCACAAACAGGAGCATTACCGGGGGCAGGGCCCCCCAAAGGCAGTCATGGAGGTCCAATCAACATTCCGGTGCCATGCTGTCTGCAATAAAGATGCCTGTGCTGTAAGTCGATGCGTGGCCCCTGTGGTATCTGGATGTAGCACATGCATAGTCATCAGTAACATCATGAAAATCTGACCATGGTGCAGCCAACCAGGACTGCAGTCGGGAACCCCTGTCCAAGAGCAATGATCCACAGGGGTGGAAACACCCGCACTCACCGGCCCCATTAGCCACTGTGTCCTGGAGAGGCACAATGTTCTGCCCTGTGTGCATCCCCCAATACTGGCACATGCATACCCCAGCATTGACATCCAAAACCGAGGAATACGTTTCACAGATAGTAAATGTCTGCCATGATAACTGGCACATTGCAGTCCCTCATGTTAGTACAAGCGGCCCAGTGTGCTGTACAATACCAACCTCTGGGATGTCTGTGGAGTGTGTGTCACGTCTGGAACCTGACAGTGTCCACCACCTTGGGAAGAGACCCCATCAGTACAGCATACCATAGCTACGCCTGCACTGTAGCCAGGACTGGTGCGGTGACCTGGGCTGGAAAAGACCTATTCTGGTGCACCATACTGGCATATGTGTGGGGATGTGTGTCAGTCTATCCAGTGTGCTGTGTTTCCTAACTCCCTCTGCAGCACACACTGCTCTCACTGTCGCTAGTATTGGCCTGGCAATGTGCATAATGAGGAGCAAGGTATTGTGGGTATAGCTGGAGAGTGTGGCATGGGCAGGATGCACCTGCACAGGGCCCAGGGCAATGGCTGGGACATTGTAGGGCTTGCACACCACCTACACGGACAGGGTGGCCATGGCATGTTCTGCTGTGTGATCATGCACACCCTGACTGTGCAGTGATCACGGTGTAGCTGGGTTCCCCCATAGTGCTACACAGTGTCTCTCAGAAGTGAGATATGTGGGCTCCACTCTCTGGAGTCCTATCACTGACCCATCTGCTTGGTGAGTGTTTGCTCATCCCAGGTGTGGGTGCACACGGCATCTCCAGGAACATGCAGTATGGACTAGCAGGCATGCTGAGCGTAGTGTGTATGTGTGTGGCCGGTGACTCACTCTGCATGCTGCTGGAGGATGTCATATAGTGGTGTGGGGCAGCTGTGCAGTACCTAGTCCACTGTCTGTCACTGCCCAATGTAGCGAGGCACACAGATCTGTATAGACCGCCCTGGTGGGGCAGTTATTCCCTGCCAGGACTGGGGTGAATGGTACCCTCTAGTGACACCAGTGTAGGGGAGTAAGATGTAGATGCATTTGTAGGAAACAACGTTTCTCACCCATAACCACAGAAGGTGGGCTGGGTGTTGGTACGTAATCCACCTATGGGCCCAACACCCCCCCTGCCCCCCATGGACATGAAATCATGTGACCAGGGCACCCACAAAGTCTATGAACCATTCAGGGTGTATCACAGTCCACACGGGCAAGACGTGATTTACAGATGGACACAGGCCAATGCGAAGGGTATCTGCAGGGGACACCTATCACACAGAGGCAACGAGGGTGACCTGTAGCATGGGCCATCACAGAAATGCCAGGTGCAGTGGAAATGGTGCTGGGCAACCACCTCACCCTCAGGGTGAACACGGGACCTGTCCACTGTGATGGATGGTAGCCACTCTGTGGCTCTAACACACATGGTCAGAACCCCCACCAGGCTGAGGTGCCGTGGGGTTGCACATGGTCAGGACACACAACCAGGCCGAGGTGCTAGGGGGGGTGCATCCCGCAACACGAGACCCTCTCTTGACTGCTGATCTGCATGTGCAGTGCATCATGGGTGTGGCTTGTCCAATCCAACCCTGGCAAGCCCAGTAGAAGGTTGGAGTGGTGATCTGCAGCCCCTCTTTAGCCAGCCAGGCCTGGAGCAGGAGCTACAGAGATGCAGGCCACTGGCAAATGCACTGGCTGTACAGACAGAGGTTAGGGGTTTGTACCTACTGTGGTGATATGTGGTAGGGATGTCCGAGTATATTTCCATGATATCAGTGGAGTGCATGCAACCAATTACTACCAGGTGTCACTGACAGAATCCAAGCCACTGCAATGTGCACAAGGCCCAGACAGAAACGAGGTCAACAGTGACTGAGCAAACATGAACAGGAGCATATACCATATAGACATCTGCTAACAGTGAACTACACACAAGCTCTCCATAGGTGCAAATGCCCCCCCCCCCTACCCATTCAGAGGCATCCTCTGGGCCTCCCCCTCCATTTCCCCCTCTCAAGCCAGCTGATCAAAAGGCACATGAAAAGTGATAGAAACAGCGAGGACAGCTCTGTGCAATGGAATGTGAACGTATCCCAATGAGAAATGTCTGCTGCAGACTCATATGCACTGAATGATGCAATGTCTGCAATAAGCAGACATCTAAAACTGGAAACTCTGAGTCTTTGCAGCAATACTAAAGGGTGGGGGGTTTAAAATCAAGGTGTATCATACAGTCCTGTAGAGGCCACAGCCTATCACACGTATAGTTGGTCGCATCAATGAAAACATTCAAACACCCCCCAACTATTATAATTTGAAATGCCCACGCGTGCAGTTACACACGGCGGAACGCACAGCGGTTATGCACGGTGGAGCGCACGGTGGTTACGCACGGCAGAGCGCATGGCGGAACGCATGGCGGAGCGCACGGCGGAACGCACGGAGGTACGCAGCAAAAATATATCTGCATGAAATGGCTGCCATGTCCAGGAAGCCTGCCTTCACCATGGCAGATCTGTACCTCCTCACAGAGTTAATCTGCCTCCGCCAGGATCGCCTTTTCCCAGGTTCATCCCGGAGGCAGAACCTGGCAAGAGTGAGGAGGGCCTGGGAGCGCCTCACCAGGAGATATAATAGAGGCTCTGACTACCCACGTGAGGTAAGTGCATGGGGACAGGCACCCCAAACCAGAATGTGCAGGAGAACACCTGGTAACCAAACCACCTATCAGCCACACATACCCAGGGAATGTCATCTGTTGGTGTGTCCTGTTGGGCGTAACAGCAACCCCACCCCCCCTTAAACCATAACCCCCCTGCCCCCAGGGGGTAGCCCATACCACCACAGAGATGGAGTACCCAGTACAATGTAATGGTATATGGAGCTGTTGCAGCCTCTATCCATCGGACACCTACCTCTCTCTCCTCCCCCACTTCTCTCTCCCTCTCTCTCTGTTATTCTTACCATGAGGCTCTGACCCACATGTTCTGGCCTCTCTCTCTCTCACACTTCACACATGCACACACACACAGAGATTCTTTGAGGCACACTGAAGCAGCTCTGTAACAATCACTATATACCTCCGTTCTATACCTATGTAATAAGCCTATTTCTACATAAAGACCTGTTTCTAAGCCACACCTGGTTGGTTGTCTTCTTTGTGCTGCTTACCCTACTGTCTCTGTAAAATGAACCCAGGACCAAATGGAGAGTAGACCAGAAGTGTACCAGACTAGATTACAAGTCAGAAGATTACATTTGTTTATTCACAGAACACCACAGGTGCATACCAGAGGACAAGAGACACTCAGGGGCAGGACCCTGGCCATGCTTGTGATCACAGGGCTCAGCTACATCCCCAGGATGCAGCAGGCCTCACCTCAGGTCTCCATACCCCATCCTGGTGCTATGGTGGATGCCCCTGTATGTGATCACAAGGGCAAACTATATCCCCAGGATGCAGTAGGCCTCACCTCAGGACTCCATACCCCATCCTGGTGCTATGGGGAATGCCCCTGCTTGTGATCACAAGGGCGAACTATATCCCCAGGATGCAGTAGGCCTCACCTCAGAGCCCTACCCCCCATCCTGGTGCTATGGGGAATGCCCCTGTTTGTGATCACAAGGGCGAACTATATCCCCTGGATGCAGTAGGCCTCACCTCAGGGCTCCATACCCCATCCTGGTGCTATGGGGAATGCCCCTGTTTGTGATCACAAGGGCGAACTATATTGCACACTGAGATATATATCTGTTGCGGCAGAGGCCCCTAAAGGGTGTCTGTCCGCTAATGTCAATATGTGTTGTCACTCCAATAGGTGGAGGATCTCCGTAAGAAGGCGCGGGAGCTACGGGCATGATACCCCCGCTTTGTAGCACGGGTACAGAGGGAGCGGATGGCCCAACGAGATGGTGAGTGATGTGACATGGCCCTGTGGGGCAATGGCTGTCAGAACCACAGGATGCATGTGACTGCCGTGGCTGATGTGTGACCATGGAGATGACACGTGTTCCCCTCTCCCACAGCGGATGCACGTGCTGCTGTGGAGCCTGTGGGGCCAGATGCTGCAGCGGGGCTGGAGGAGGTGCATGGCAACAGTGGCCAGGAGGTGGAGGATGCCCCAGTGCCCATGGAGGCAGACAACGGCGGTGCGCAAGATGCTGAGGATGCTGCAGCCGACACCGAGGGGGAAGAGGGGGATGGGGAGGAGGAGGGGGAGGTGGGAGCGGGGGAGATGGAGGTGGTTGTGGTGGCTGGAGCGGGGGAGGAGGTGGGGGGAGGGGGAGGCGGCGGAGGTGGCGGGAGGGCAGGGGGTGGAGGGGCGGGTGCAGGTGGAGGGGGAGGGGAGGGGCTCTCCGGTGGGGGGCCAGGGGCCAGAGGGGGAAGAGGTGGGTGGGCCGGAGCTGGAGGGGGATGGGGCGGGGGCGGGGATGGGTTTGGCGGCTGTGGCATGTGCCCATCGGCATGGGCTGCCACAGGGCTATGGGGGCGCCAGCCACCTGCTCCATGGTGCTGGCGATGCATCCCCCCTGGACATGGGCCTGCCACACATAGCCGCTGACAGGCGCACCGTGCATGCAGCCACACAGACATGGGGAGATCTGTGTCTGTGCGGCTGCATGTGCGGGCTGCACGTGGCTGCGGCTGTGCGTGCCCAGGCACATGCCCAGAGGCAACACGCACTCATCATGGGGCAGGTCCTGGCGACCCTTACCATGGTGGCTGACCGGCTGCGCGTGCTGGAGGAGCATGTAGCCGGTGGCGCGCCTGGCCAGCCACCATGTGACGGGGGTCCCCGGGGTGTGTAGTGTGCGGATGCGCATGGCACACCCGCCCTGTGACAGCCCATGCCATGGCCTGCCACACTCACCAGGGACAGTAGGCGTGGCACACAAAAATGTCAGCATGAGCAGCCATGTGACGGTGGAGAATGTAAATAAAGTTGAACATTAGCTTCAGATAACTATGGTGGCCACTGGCCAGATGTCCTTCATTGCTATGTGTCAGTGTTGTGTGAATGACACATGTGGGCACCCACATGCGTGTCTGTGTGAGCTACAATGGGAGGATGCAGGGTACTGTACCCATGTCAGGGGTGGGGCGATATTAGGGGCATCACATGGGGCAGTGCCACACATGGCCAAACCCACACACGTGAAACAGTGGGTATGGGGCAGCTGTGGTGGACCATGCAAGGGTATGTGCAGCAGTGGCGATGGGCACAGACCAGGGTGGACGCTGGCATGGACAAAGCAAGGGGGCTAATGGACACAGAGCCGGCCAGTGCACAGGGCTAGGGGTGGACCGAGTGGCCATGGCCGCAGGGGGACAGGGGATGGTTTTTTTATTGGGCCTAGTATTTGTTTCTTTCTTTTGTTTGTAGGTTTTTATTTTTGAGGCTCAGGGGGTTCCTCAGCATTAAGGGGGACTGTTGTCAATCCTCTTTATAGAATAAATAAGAATAAACTTAAAAACAGGACAGCAGTTTTGTCATTGATCCCTGATACCACATGGTCTTTCCCTCCTAATCATGTCTTTGAGGAGCATCTGTTAAGGCCCAGGATATTAGGCAAATTGCCAGCTTTTAGGTTCAAGGGCAGAGCCCTAACTTGTAGTTGGCAGGTGGGAAAGCCTAGACGTGTGCTTTTATGTATTCTATAGTGAAAGTTGCCCAAAATTCACAGGGACAGGTTTAGGAAACCTTAGGATATATAAAAGAATAGACTGGCAGTTAGACTGTCAACCAAGACGTGCCTGTGCTACGGTCTATGGCCATCAGAGGGCAGCTGGTACACTCAGTAGTGCCTTTCTATGACTGTGGGTATGCAGCCATTATCTGTAGGTCAGGAAAGAACTCACCACAGAGCCACAGAGCCTCGGTGATGTGATGTAAGGTCTGAGAATCCAGTTTATATCACCAGGATCTAAAGCTCCTAATTCCTGTATAATTGGTCGGGCTCTGCTGCCCTAAAAGCCACCGAATGACAGCGCTGCTCATGAATCACATATAGTATTCAGTGCCCACATTCCTGGGGGGTGAGCAGTACAATACAAAATCATATTACTCATTAGGTTCACACAGGCAACAGCCTCTCAGACCTCCATTTGCAAGGTGGTCGGTGTATTCCACTGCTATTTTTCTGACTGCAGGAAGGCCTGGGGAGGTGCTTGTGTGTTTCATAGCAACACTTCGCAGGCCCTTCCCAGGAACTTCTCATCTATTACTAGAGCAGGGTTTCATTTCATTTCATTTTTCTGGTTGTGGTTAATGCACAGCGTCAGGGGCTGTGTTCGAAAGCTTGGGTCCCACGGACTTCGGTGGGATTTCACACAGAAAAAGAAACTTGCTTTAGTGAGAGATAACTAAAAATGATCAAGGCTAACACTGTTGATTTCACTTTTGATGTCTACCTTTTGCACCTGAATCCCAAGGACGGGCCACTGTTTGCTTCCAGGGGTTCTACTTTCTATTTTTCTCTTCAGCTCCCTGGCAGATGCAGTAGGCTGGCAGGGGGTGGGCAACGCCTCCTGCCAATGCAGAATCCCCCAGGATAAGGGGGGGGGGGAAGGACAACTGGGTGCAGCGGGGGCTGGTAGCTTATTGCAAAGCTATAGTAGCAGTTCAGGTAATTTTAGCTGATCTGCTTTGATTTCATTGGAGTTGGCAGAAACCTGGTTTTTGGAGTCCTATCCTTTTAAAATAAAAGAAGGAACACCAAAGAAAAAGGGCATAGCCATCCAATTCCTGTCCGA
Source organism: Ichthyophis bannanicus (assembly GCA_033557465.1). Classification (NCBI taxonomy): domain Eukaryota; kingdom Metazoa; phylum Chordata; class Amphibia; order Gymnophiona; family Ichthyophiidae; genus Ichthyophis; species Ichthyophis bannanicus. Next base: position 169,362,330 of record CM066038.1, read on the forward strand.
GTCCCTTCATCAGCTCATTTCCGTTCCCAGCCCCCCATCAGGCCATATCTAGTCATTTCCTAGCACCACCATCGGCCCATGCCATATCCTAGCTCCCCTCCACTCAGCAACATACCAGTCCAACCCCCCCCATGAGCCCATGTACCGTTCCAGCCCCTCCATGGGTCCACTGTATTCCAGGCCCCCACCACAGCCCATTTCCAATCCAAGCTCCCCCCAACAGCCCATTTCCAGTCCTATCCTGGCTGCTCCACCAGCCCATTTCCAGTCCTAGCAAACCCCTAACCCATTACCGGTCCTAGCCCCCCATCAACTCACCTCCAGTTCTAACCCTCCATCACCCCATCCTATGTTTCGGACCCCCCATAACCCATTTCCAGTCCAAGCCCCCATCAGCCCAATTCCAGTCCTAACCCCATCAGCCCATTTCCGGTCAGCCCCCCAATAGCCCATTGCCAGCCCTACCCCCCCCATCAGGCCACAGCCCATTACCAGTCCTAACCCCCCCACCTCGGCTCACGGGGAACATATAAGGAAAACAGATGCCGGCTGCAGCTGCTGGGTAGTGTGTGTCTGCGGGTGGCCGCGCAACGGCAGGTGGGGCATCCCATGCTGACCACAGCTGGGTCGGTGGGTACACCGGCTGGCTGTATAAGTGGCACGGGGTTGGCCCCTGGTGCGGACACGGGTGGGCTGTGCGTAATATGGCCCCCCACAAGCAACACAGGACACATGACATCAGCTTGGCTGCATGTACACCTATTTATTTTGCACGCCCTCGGTCACGCCTTGTGCGGACCCTCCCACCCCGTGGTGCTGGTGGCATGCCCGGCGCAGCTGTTGCTGCTGCTGCCTCTGCTGGTGGTGGTGGTGGCGGTGGTGGCCCCTGCAGCCCTTTTGGGGCCCCCCTGCCTGCCACTAGGAGCTCCAGGCTTGCAGCTATGGAACGTGCTGAGGTCGCCAGGTCATCCAGCCGTGCCGCCATCACATCCATCCGTGCCGTCATCCTCGTTATGGCATGTCGCATGCGGCGTGACTCATGCCTTCGCCTCCGCTGCTCGTGGGCGACCATACACAGTACATGCTGTACACCTGGGGGGGGGGCAGGATGGACACTGTGAGACGGGGACCCACCTGGCAGCTGTACATAGGCATACACACACCAACGCAGTTGGCCACTCACCCTCGGCATCCCTCTGTGCCGCCTGGAAGTGCGCCCGCATCACCCCAATGACCCCTGCAATTGCGGACATTGCCTCCTGCCTCTCCTGATGTGGGTCAGCTGCAGACACCTCCGGTGGCGTGCCGGCCACTGCCTGCTGTAGGCCCTGCCCGCCGTCCTCCCCCAGGGGTGGGGCTTGACTCCCCGCTTGCACCAATGTGGCCCCCATTGGTGATGCCTCTGGCACAGCGTCCTCAAAGCCCCCAGGCCCAGGGTCAGTGTGTTCGCTCACCTCATCTGGCCCCTCAATGGATGGGATGTTACCTGTAGGGTGAACTGATACATGGGTTAGGTAGGGCGTGGCTGCCTGTTCGCCCCAACACACCCTGTGTAGGCGTCGCCCCCTGGATCCCCGTCGGCCATGTACTGCCCCTCCACCCCCTAGCCCACCCCTGCAGACGTGTGTGTATGGTCCCCCACCAGTACAGCTCACTCAGACCTACCGGCACTTGGGTGCGCCATGTCCAATGCAGGGGGCAAGCCATGTATGTAGATGGGCCCGAGCCGGTCCGCCAGACGCTGCTCGAGCTCCGTCAGCTTGGCCATCTGTACTGGGCCTCCTCCAGTGCCCTGTGCTGCACATCGCTCCCTGTCCAGCTCCATCCTGATGTTTCTTTTAATATCGCAATACCTCTTCCTGAGGCTTTCCGTGTCACGGTGGGGTCCCCCTGCTGCCGCCACCGCTGTCTGTACCTCAGCCCATGCCCTGTTGCGTGTTGCACTGGTCATGGTTGCGCTCTGCCGACCAAACAGCACCTCAAAATGCTCTAGGATGCTAGCCAGGAGTAGCTCATTTTCCTCCTGGCTAAACCTCATCGCCCTTTTTCTGGCCTCCTCTGCCACAGGGGTCCTACGGCGCTTCTGGCATGTTGCAACAGTGGCCTGTTGGCTGGGGTGGTGTTGAGCCCCAGATGGCCCTGACATCTCTCTGTCCTCTGTGCCAGCAGGTGTGGACACTGGTGGCTCTGCGCTGTGTCCCTCTGCAGTCCTCTGGTTCACTGCATCACTGTCCGCCATGCTGTGGTTGGGTCTGTGTGCTGAGGTGTATTACGGTACCTACCTGCCATATTTGTATGTGTAACTTGGGCATGGGTCTATGAGCGTTATGCTGCGCGTTACGCCGCACGTTACATCACGTATCGTGTTTGACGTTCATTACTATAGGTTGCACGCAGCATTGTGTCCATTTTCCCCTAGGATCCTTTCATATCAGCAAAGTCGGGGTACACTGCAGGTTATGCGCACTCATTGGTGTCCATCTTGAATCCTACTAGATGCACGCACGTCGCTCATGCAATGAGTGTTTGGTGTGTATGTGCGCGTTGCCACATGCATTGGAGGATCCTGTAATGTCTCGCAAATGGTACGTCGCATGTACGTGCCACACTACGTCAACGCGCGTGGGTGCGCGTCTTGCGTTTCACTCGCACCTAGTTCTATGGGTGAGGTACGAGATGTAGAGCGCCGTATATTTGCACCGTGCTGCGACAGGGGGCCACGCCAGCCCTTACCCCGCTGGCATCCAACGTGTAGATATGGGTTGTTGCATTCTGGTGATGCGCGTTCCCGCACGCGCTGCATCATTCTTGTGCCCTGTTGCATTGTGGGGTCGCGCGTTCCCACGCGCGCTGCGTCATTCCTGGCTCATCAGGTGCGTCTTGTTTTTCTGAATTCTGACCCCACCCCACACCCTATTTCCCAGCAACCTGTCCTCCATTCCATGTCTATCATGGCTCAAACTGTGAATGCAGGGTGTGCGGTGGTTGCGTTACTAGAGCTGGCTGGGCTACGCATTCCGGGGGAGGAAGATGATGTCCCTGGGGCTGCGGCACTGGGCATGGGTGCTATCCCGCTGCAATTCCAGCCTGCAGCTGTGGGGGATCCACAGGCGGATGGGGGAGGGCACCAGAGCCATAGATGTGCTGAGGCATGGCCCCGCCGCTGACGCCTCTACAGGCCCAGACCCATGCTCCAGGACATGAGAGAGGACCAGGTGATCTCCCTCTACCGGCTGGTCACAGGGGCCATTAGGGAGCTCTACGAGGATCTTAGACCTGACCTTGAGCCCCAGACTGCCCGGTCACATGCTATACCGGGATTGGCCAAGCTCCTGGCTGCCCTACATTTCTTTGCCTCTGGCTGTTTCCAATCAGTGGGTGGGAAGAGTAGGCCAACATTCTCTCGCTATCTCCACCAGGTACTGCGGGTCATGGTCAGCCGGGTTGGGAATTACATTGCAATTCCCAACAGTAGGCAACATTGGGGGGCCCTGGGACAGGCATTCCAGTGGATTACAGGGATACCACACGTGATGGGAGCAATAGATTGCACACATGTTGCCCTGGTCCCACCCCGCGACAGGGAGGATGTGTACCGCAACCGCAAACACTTCCATTCCCTGAATGTGCAGGTGGTTTGTGATGCAAGTATGCGGATTCTGAATGTGGTTCCACGGTTCCCAGGGTCTGCCCATGACTCCTATATCCTGCAGCACTCGGCACTGTTCGGCCAGTTTGAGGCCGGACAATATGAGGACTACGTCCTGCTGGGTAGGTATCCACCATATCTAACGTGAGCCTACCGTATATGGTTCGCGGGGCACCATTGTCACCTATGTCCTCTGCATGCCTGGCATTTTGGTGGTATTTTCTGGTGCAACCTATTGTGGGCCTGACACTACATCACACCCTGTCACCGGGAATGTAGTCACATACCTCTGTGCGCTGCCACACGTCTCTCTGCCTACCATGTGTGTGTTGGTGCTCATCTGGGTGTCCCTGCACACATGTGGTGTGGGCTGTACCTTGCCTTAGCTATTGACTTACCAAGCTCCTGTGTCCAGGGGCACTCTGCCCGCGTATGGTGTGTCCCCTCCACGGATGCATGCAGCACCTCTTGATTGGCCATGGCTCCTGCACCTGGCCTAGGCCATACTGCACAGGCAGTTGTACATGTGTCTGCCTGTGGGGTGTGTCTTCTCCCACCCCATTTGCAACAGGTTTGTGCATGTGCCATCCGGGGGGGGGGGGGGTGGGGGTTGGGGGCACAGAACCATCCACATGGTGTACAGTGTGTATGGGGCCTCCTCTCTTTCGCCATGTAGGGGATGACACATGTCTTGAGCTGTCAGCGCAACTGCTATCACACATGTTTGCTGCATGACTGTTCACTTTGGCCTGTCTGCACTATCACTCCCACCTGGCCCCCCCGGGGATGTGTTCCGTTGGCCTATGGTCTGTGTGCACTGTATCATGATGGTGACATACTTGCTGTGATGTCATATGTGTGTGTCCATGCTTCTCAGCTGTCCAGTTGGCCATTGCCACATCAGTGATTCCATAGGTCAATCATCTCACGTGTGACGTTATGCCATTTCTGTTTGTAGGTGATGCAGGATATGGGTGTCGTGCCTGGTGGCTGATCCCTGTGCGTCTCCCTCGGCCAAGTGCAGAGATGCGGTACAATGAAGCCCATGCCTCCAGCCGTTCAGTCATTGAGCGCACCTTTGGCGTTCTAAAGAGTTGCTTCAGGTGTCTGGATAGGACCGGTGGTGCCTTACAATACGGACCCCTGACTGTGGCACAGATCATTCTGGCCTGTTGCATCCTCCACAACATTGCTCTCAGGCACAATGTCCCAGTCAATATTAATGAGGATCTTGTGGAGGATCATGTGCCCTCCTGCACATGGCCGTGGTGACACACGTGCGGGGATGGCGGCCAGGCAACATCTGATCGAGGAGCTCTTCTCCTGTAAGTTCTGCATGTGTGGGGATGTGCTTCTGGGTCGCCATGTGTGAGCTGGTATGTGGGTTTCACAGCACTGTAATGGCATATCTCTATTTGTCTCTTGTGTTTCGGCTCACCAGGATTGGCTGCTGTGTTCCTGCCTCCCAGGGATGGGCTGCCGATACTTCCCACTGCTGTGGTTCATGTGAGGAGTGTGTGTATGTCACAGCGGCATTAAGGTGGCTGGGATGGGTGGACATACAGCTAGGTGTGCTGTGGTGGCAGCACCACTTGACACATATGTGTTTCCCTCTCCACCGTTCCTCTGGTGTTGCACATGTCTTTGGCCTCACACTCCATCCGCCATATGCTCCATTTGACACACATTGACCATTGCCTGTGCACATCTTGGGGGTCTACATACTTTACCTGTGCACATGTTACCAGGCTGTGTGTATCTCTGGACACAAGCAATTGCAATGCTTAGGTACACGTAGAGACCTCACTGCCATTGCTGCATTGGACAGCCTAGGTGCACCCAGGACTCCACCTGTCCCTGATTGTCTGCAGTCCAGGCAACTACAGCTTGCAGCATGCTTACCTTGTCTCACGGTGTGTGTCTCTGTGTCTTTGGGACGTGTGTGTCTTCCCACCTGTCAGGCGATGTTCATCCATCTCTCTATGCCCTTCTGTTTCTGCCCTTCTGTACATTGTGTGCATGTGTCATATTCTTTTCCCTGACATGTCTCATGTTTGTTGGCAGGACACTTCACGTAACCATTATGTTTCCCCGCAACAGAGCGTTCCTAGGCCATGCTCCACTGACAGCGGATCATGAGGTCGTGGTGATGGACACAGTTCATCGACGTCTGCAGCCTCTCCTGGGGCCCCTTGTGCCCTTGCCTGACTCTGGCTTTCCCCATCAGTCCAATGCTGTACCTTTCAGGTACGCTTCACCTTCCCTCCTCTGGGTCATAGGCCACTTGCAGATGCTGCATTTGGCCTGTTAGTGGCAACGTGCATTTCTGTGGTATCTCTGTGCACCACCACTGCTGGACATGCTGTAGACCTCTGGGATGCCTGTGTGCCATGGGCATTCACATGACCATGTTGGGATTGTGTCCTGGTCTGCAGGGCCATCTCCTGCTGTGGTCCATGTGCACTATGCTGTCTGTTGTGGTCATGTCATGTTGTAGTGTTTCAGCATTCCTGATGCACATATTCTGATGTCAGCATGTCGTTTCTGACCTGATGGTGGGTGTGCCCTTCCCTTACCTTCTTTCTACCCCTTTTCACACAGGACACAGCCCACAGACATGGCACATCTACCACACTTCCTCTGGAGCCCCATCTGCCATATTTGTTTGGACACAGCACCTCTGTGAAATTGTCCGTGCCTGTTGTTGCCACTGGTAGATGGACCTCTGCATGTTGGACACAGCCTTTTTTGGACCTTCTTGTTGGCCTGCTTTGTTGACTGTCACTCAGATACCTGACACACCGTCGCTGACATGATGTGTCTTGGTGTTTCATTGTTTTCAGCTGGGGGGGATCACCTGTGCATTGTTGTGGAACATTGACATGTCACTGGGGATGTTGCATGGTCTCTGTTGACTCTGCATGCCTCAACATGGGTCTGTGGGGGGTTGGGGATGGTAACTGATGTGCATATGGTGGGAGTGGGCACTGTGGGGACATGTCGTGCTGCCACCCTCCTCACCGCATCGTACAGTCTGGTTAGGACAGGTGGCAGACTGGGGGACAGGGGTTAGGGTCACAATGGTGGGGTGGGAGGCAGGGTGGTTGGGGTCCACGGACAGCACCAGGTAGGGTGCCTTGCAGCATGGCTCTGATGTGTGATGGCGACAGTGCTGTCTCCTTAGGGTGCCTCCTCTGGTGCCCTATACCATACCCTATGAGTCACCCTTGCAGGCGCCCTATGGGGTCTCCCATATGGGACATTATGTGGTGCCTTGACAGACAGTGCACTTTATTATGTGCCCTCTGCAATGCCTTATGTGCCGCCTTAGGTTATGGCCCCGTGAGGGTGTGTTTGCTGGCAGCACTACTTAAGGTTAACAAAATAATGCTCCTGTCATCACTGCTTTAGGATAAATGGGGATGTCTCCGCCAGCTTTACTCATTCGACCCACAGGGGTATTGAACTCACGACCTCTGCGCCATTAGTCGATGTATTCACCATTGTGCTGTAGCTCTGGATGCCTTGCTAGTCACCTTTTCATGCACTGTATGGGACACCCTGTTGGATTACTGTCTATAGGTACTCTGTGCCAGTGATAAACATGGTCAGTTCCCTCTACTAGGCCGAGGTGCTGTGTGGGTGCATACCCCATATTGTGTTCATCTATGGACTGCAGATCTGCATGTGCAGTGCACTGTGGGTATGCGTGGGTTGACCCAGATCCTGGACACCACAGCAGACAGTTTGTGTGGTGACCTGACATCCTTCATCTGCCAGCCAGGGATTTGTTAGAGCTGGGGGAACAGGCATCTGGCTAGTCTGTCTCCACGTATTCATCGTAGGTTGGGTGTTTCCTTGGATTTTGACAGTAGCTGTCCGTATTTGACAAAGTCGGTGATGTTATTGGGTGTGTTGTTTTTGGTAATGGTCTTGACCTTGGTCTTGATCGTGTTTGCCATATGTCCTTGTTTGCTGAGACCTTGGTTTGTTTGATTGGCAGGCATTTTTGGTTTGTACTTAGCTAACCTGTTGTTGATCTGGTGTGGGACCTTTGACCATCTGACATTTATACTCCATAGGTTGGCCACATCGTTATTAGGACATTGTTGGTCACACTGGTGATATTGCCCACAGGTTACTTCACTGCCTGTATGGCCAGATGTTATGGGTTGGAACCCACAGTGGGGTTACTTGGTGGGGCTGTGTGAGGCATATTCTTTTTGTTATTTGCAGTGGTGCTGCCAGCTACCTCACCTTCACAGTGCTGTCTCCTTACGATACCTCATCAGGCCCCCATTCACGTGCCATGTGCAGCACCCTTTGATGCGCCCTGTGGGGTGGCCCATAGGGGGCATTCTAGGGTGCCTTGGCGGGCAGTGCACCTTATGATGTGCCCTCTGGGGTACATTATTGAGTGCCTTCTGCGCCGCCTTAGGTTACGGCCCCGTGAGGGTGTGTTTGCTGGCAGCACTACTTACGGTTAACAAAATAACTGCTTCTGTCAGCGCTGCTTCAAGGTACACAGTGATGTCTCCACCAGCTTTACTCATTCGACCCACAGGGGTATTGAACTCACGACCCCTGCGCCATTAGTCGGTGTATTAACCATTGTGCTGTAGCTCTGGATGCCTTACTAGTCACCTTTTCATGCACTGTATGGGACACCCTGTTGGATTACTGTCTGTAGGTGCTCTGTGCCAGTGGGACACACGGTCAGTTCCCTCAACCAGGCCGAGGTGCTGTGGGGGTGCATACCCCATCTTGTGTTCATCTACGGACTGCAGATCTGCATGTGCAGTGCACCATGGGTATGAGTGGGTTGACCCTGATCCTGGCCACCACAGCCGACAGTTTGTGTGGTGACCTGACAACCTTCATCTGCCAGCCAGGGATTTGTTCATAGCACTAGCAATGTGGCCCACCGGTTACTTCACTGCCTGTGGGGCCAGGGGTCATGGGTTTGATCCCACAGTGGGGATATTTGTTAGCGCTGTCTGTGGCATTTTCTTTTTTTAAGTTCAATTGGTGCTACCAGCATGAGACCCTCATAGTGCTGTCTCCTTACAGTGCCTCATCAGGCGCCCTATACAGTGCCTGATGCAGGACCCTGTACTGCGCCCTGTGGGGTGACCCATAGGGCACATTCTAGGGTGCCTTGGTGGACAGTGCACTTTATAATGTGCCCTCTGGGGTGCCTTATAGGGTGCCTTCTGCAGCACCTTCGGTTGCGGCCCTGTGAGGGTATGTTTGCTGGCAGCACTAATTAAAATTAACAGACGAACTGCTTAATATAGCACTGATTTTGAGTAAAAGGTGATGTCTGCAAGCTTTACTCATTGAGCTCAAGGGGGGATCAAACTCACTTCTCTTGCACCATTTGTCAGTGTATTGACCATTGTGCTACAGTTCTGGATGCCTGGCTGGACACCTTATCAGACGCCTTCTGGGCACGCGTTGCGTAGTGCTCTACACGATGCTTTCTAACGATCGTTGGGCTATGGCGCCTGGTAACGCGTGTTAGTGATAACGATGTACCGCCCATGTCCTTATTTGGGGTTTCTGCCTGTACCGCAGATCCTACCGCGAATCACACTAACGCGGTTTAGTAAACATACCCCTAAGATCCAAGAGTGCTGAATTCTTCCATTTAATATCAAATTTATATTTTATTAGTATTTTGCTCCTGCCTTTCCAGTAGTGGTTCAAGGCAAGTTATAGTCGGGTACTGTAAGTATTTCACTGTTCCAGAAGGCTTACACTCTAAGGTGGTCATTCACAATGCCGAATAGCGTAGTTGGACGTCCAGGTTGGATGTCCGACCCATGCTCTGCCCCTGAATGCGATTCCAGGCCAAGCGCTCCCCACACATATAAAGCATTTGTGCAGGGAGCACTGGATGGGGGTTGGAGGCGGCGGAACAGAGGCCGTACTGAGGTGGATTGGGGGAGTGGCTAGCTGGCGAGATGTACAGGGCCTATTTAAGTCAGGGCCCTGCACATCCACCAGCAACTACTTAGACGGCCGGCTTATTCCACCTCAAAGGTGGAATAAGCCCAAGGCGCTCCCCACATAGCGCACCCCCAAAACGCTGTCTGCTGGACATGCTGTACCCCTGCAGCCACGTTCTGGCCCATAGCAGCCGGCAGTGAGGGCTGGACAGTGGGCTGCAGGGGCAGATGGATGCCATGCCATTCCGAGCCATCTTGTGGATGGCTCATTGCCATGGTGCCAGGATGCCACAGCTCTGGCACCCCAGTCGTGGTGCTCTGATCTTGAGACAGGCATCTCCCCATACGCTTATCTCATCAGCATATAGGGAGTGCCCAGACATCTACGTCCCCGATTCTGCTGTTGTGGGTACGTCTGGGCCCCATGGTGGCAGAAGCATGGCCAATGTGACCAGATATGCGGGAAACAGAATGTGCCTCTAAGCTTGTAATTGAGGGTTAAGTGACTTGCCTGAGGCCATAAGAAGTGGGATCTGAACACTGGTCTTTCTGGATTCAGCCTGTTGCCATAACCATTAGGCTATTCCTCCACTCACATGGCTGTTTTTGGAGATGTTCATTTAGAATCTGTTATGTATCAGAAATATTCCACAGGACTGATGGCTATTTTGATTTGGGGAAACAGTGCAGAAGTGAAGGACTAAAATTTACACTAGGATAAACTGGTCAAAATGGACGCTAATTCATTTAAAAAAAAATGCAGTAATTTCCCATACAGATTCATAGTCAGAGGTGTGGTCTGGGTGGAGTTTGCAAGTACATGCATTGAGGGAGGGAGGGAGGAGTGACCTAGTGGTTAGGACACAGTATCTCAGGCTGGAGGGCCACAGGTCCAAGTCCCACCTGGGGACAGCAATTTCAGGCCGGAGGGACTGGGGCCTCTAGTCCTTGTGGCCTTGGGCAAGCCACTTAACCCTCCATTGCCTCAGTTACACATAGATTATGAGCCCTTTGGGGACAAGGGAATGTATCTAGTACCTGTTTGTAGTGATTATATAATAATGTAAACTGCTTTGATTGAAGGATAAGATGGTATAGAAAACTGGTTAAATAAAAAATAAATAAATAAGTAAATTTTAAATACCTGGTTTATATGTGCATTTGCATACTTTATAAGTGCTCAAATGCACCTGAATTTAAGGTGTGATCTCTGCAACTTATATGAGTACTGTATATTATAAAGATAAGTAGGTGCCTATTTGTCTTTATAAAATAGACTTCAAATAAGTGAGTTTTGTCTACCTAGGTATAGGTGCCCTGTTATAAAATGACCCTCTGCAATGGCAATATTCAGTAGCAAACCAGCCAGGCAAAATCAACTTAACTTTTTAACTTTAACCAGCTATTCAGTGGCTTAACTGGCTAAGTCATGCCACTCAGGGCCGGCACTACCCGGTAAGCAGGGTAAGTGCTGCAGGGGAGCGCCTACGCTAGTGCCCCTACCTCCTCCCCCCCATGCCCGGCCTGCTCCTGCATCTCCCGCCAGGCCCAGAGGAAGAGTTCTGCTGCCTGCGGTACTTGCTGTTCCCACGGGCATAATCTTCCTGTCTGGATGGTGATCTGTATCATGATTGTGGTCCAGACTGGAAGATAGTGCCCGTGAGAGCAGCAAGTCCCATGGGCAGGAGAGCTCTGCATGCAAGGCCACAAGGACAAGAAGATCGTGCTGGCAGGGAACAGCTCTTCTGCCCACGAGACTTACTGCTCCTGCGGGCACGATTTTCTTGTCTTTGCAGTCCAGAAGGGAAGATCGTGCCTGAGGAGCAGCAAGTCCCACAGACAGAAGAGCTGCTGACCAGATCACGCTGATTGCAGGTCCTGAGGAAGGAAAGCAAGGACAATTGTTGAAGGCTAGAAAAAGAGGGGCAGAGAAGCTGGATTAGATTTAAAGGGACAGCGATGGAGAGAGAGTTGGGGGGGAAGAGACTGCAAAGGGAAAGTAAGAAAGGGACAAAGTCTGGGAAGTGAGACAGCAGGAGAGAGGGGCAGGAGGATGGAGGGAAGATACTGGAAGTACTGGGGATGGAGGGCCATGGAGACAGAGGTAAATACTGGACACAGAGGGGGCATAGGGAGATGGAGGGGCAAATGAACATGGAGAGAAAATGTTGGAGGCAGGGGGGTACCACAGAAAAACAGATAGCAAATGCTGGACAAGGAGGGGTCACAGGAAAATGGGAGATGCTAGACATGCGGGGCATTTGGAGATGGAGGGCACAGGGAGATAAAGGGGAAATGCTGGATGCAGGGGTGGAATAGGGAGACAGAAGGGACATGCTAAATGCTGGGGCTAGGGAGATCAAGGGGAGATACTTGACATGGGACGTGGACACAAAGAGAACGGGCACAGGGACAAGCAAGGAGTGGAGATTTTTGAGATGGACTGGGGATACTGGACAGGGGGGTTATAGGGAGGGGCGGCCCAAGGGGGGTACGAGGCCATGTGTGGAGACTCATTGAGGGGCCTCATTTCCATAAGAGGCCTCATTTGCATAAAGATTTGCATAATGTTAATGTGCGCTATCTTTTAGTAAACATGCCTCTTAATGAGTGTCTGGATAAAGAAAGACTACCAGATTTCTACATTATTATACTCCAGTGCCAAACCGCCAGGCATATTAGGAAGTACTACAAACACTGCCCATTTAGAACCCATCCCAAAAATAGAGTAATGTGATAATGTTGCCATACACACATACATTACTCTATTTTTGGGTTTGATTTTCAATTTATAGAGTTTTAGTTATTTTGGAATTTTTGCATTTAGAACCCATAGCAAACCCGCCGTATCATAACAGCACTACCAAGACTCATAAAGCACCAAACCCTACCTATCAAAAGGCAACACTGCAAATATTAAACCAATACATCTCAGAGAATACCAATACATCTCCTACTGGGGAAAGAGAACAAGTGACACTGTCAAATAGAAACTACATGAACACAATACCTCAACTCGGTTTCACATGTAGAACATATGTTTATGTTTAATTAAAATTTGATATACCACCCACACCAAATAGGTATCTGAGTGGTTTACAATTTAAAAAATACATGGCTGCAGAAATAGAAAGGAACGCCATCATTTAAAAACAGTAGAGAGGAGAGAAAACACAAAAACAGATAAGATAAAATGTAACAACAGGAACAGGTCAGAGAGAAGATGGGGAGAAAAAACAGACAGGGGGGCAGGGCTATGGGGGGAGGTTAAATGCCATGGTAAATAGGTGAGTTTTGAGCTTAGTTTTAAAGTGCTGGAAGGATGTTTCGGAACGGAGGGAAAGAGGGAGCGAATTCCAAAGTCGTGGACCCAAGAAATAGAAAAGCGGAAAAAGAACGAGTGGATTCCAGGTGGGCATGTGAGGGAGGGGGAAGGAACATACGGTTAAGATGAATAGAACGAAGTGAACGGTGAGGGGTGTGAAAGTGAACCTGATCAGCAAGATAGAAGGGAACACCTGTGAAGAGTGCCCTGTGAACAAAAACAAGAATCTTATAGTGAATACGAAAGGGTACCGGTAACCAGTGTTGTTGCATGAGGAGAGGGGTAACGTGGTCATACCGGGAGGCGTGGGTTAGAAGACGAACTGCAGTGTTCTGAACGCGCTGAATTCGGACGATTTGGGACTGAGGGAGACCTGCTAAGACAACGTTGCAATAGTCGAGCCGAGATATAACTAAGGAGAGGAGAAGCGTAGCTAAGGCAGAAGAAGAAAGAAAGGGGTGAACGGCCCTTAGTTGTTTAAGAGAGAAGAAAGACCGCTGGACAACTGAAGAAATGTGTTCCCTAAAGGAGAGAGAAGAATCGAGGACCACACCAAGGTAACGAAAAGAGGAGACCAGAGGAATAGATTGGGAGGAAAAAATCGGAGCACACGTGGGGGAGGTGCTCCCTAGTGTAAACCAAGTAGCAAATGACTTAGAGGGGTTAACGTGAAGAAAATTAGAGGAGAACCAGGATGCGACAGCGGAAAGACAACAGTTAAGAGGAGAGATGTCCAGTTTAAGGGAATCAGTGTGAAGTAGGAAAAGAATATCATCCGCATAATAGTATGCGGAGATACCGAACTGCTGGACAACAAGTGCAAGGGGAGCCAGAAAAACGTTAAAAAGGAGTGGGGCAAGAACAGAGCCCTGGGGTACACCACAAGAAAGAGGGGTTGGGGTGGAGGAAGAAGACCCAGAGACAACAGTGAAGGAGCGGTTGAGAAGAAAAGAGTGAAATCACTGAAGAACAGTGCCTGTAACAACAGCATCTTGAAGACGAACGAGAAGGGTACGATGATCCACCAAGTCAAAAGCTGCGGAAAGATCGAGAGAAACAACAAGAGAGATAAGTCCGTGATCATGTACATAGTGAAGTTCATTGAGGAGAGAGAGAAGGATAGATTCCATGTTGTGGCCAGAGCGGAAACCAGATTGCCGAGGGTGAAGGGTAAGAGAGGCTTCAAGGTGGCAGGAGAGTTGATGAAAAACAAGTTTCTCAAGAAGTTTCGAGAGAAAACAGAGGTTGGAAATAGGGCGCCAATTGGAGAGAATGGTAGGATCGGAAGTGTGTGATTTCTGAATTGGGCGGACAATAGACCAACATAGACCAACACCAAACAAAGAACAAGGGATCACAATTTAGAAATAGGAAGACAATATTTAAACTGGGAACCCCAAAAGGCAAATTTGGAATGTACAACAACACTGGAGAAATAAAACTATAAATTAATTTCCTCTTGTACTAAACAAAATGCAAAGACGTTAATGATGAACATTTCCCAGAGCTGACATATTCCAGTTAACAAATTCAAAATAAAAAATTATTCTTCTACCTTTTCTTGTTTGGGCATTTTCATTTTCAGTTGCAATTCTACCAGTCACTTTCTTCTGGTTTCTTTGTGTCTTTTGCTAATTCTCCATTGTCTGCTGTCCATTTGTCCTTTCTTCTCTCTTCTAGTTTTTTTCCATTCTCTCTCTACATCTGCTTTAACATACTCATCTTTCCCCTTTTGCCCTTTCCTTCATTTCTTTCTTAATTCCTTTTTCATTCACTCAAATTTCACCCTTCCATCCTCAATCCGCACTTACTTTCCCAATACCTGACCAATCGTAGATTTTCTTTCTTCCCACATAAAACATCTTTTCCCCTTTCCATCCTCATTCCCCCAGCCCTAGCCCCTTCTAGTCCTCCCCCAACATCAGCTCCATTCTAGTTCCAGCCCCACCCAGCAGCCACTTCCTTCTAGTCCCATTCTCCCACCCCTCCGCATCAGCCCATTTCCAGTCCTATTCCAACCCCCCATTAGCCCATTTCCAATCCTAGCCCCACAACAGCAATTTCCAGTCCTATTCCAGCCCCCCATCAGCCCATTTCCCATCCTAGCACCCCCATCAGCCCATTTTCAGTCCTAGCCCACCCATAAGCCATTTCCAGTCCTATTCCAGCCCCTCATCAGCCCATTTCCAGTCGTAGCACCCCCATCAGCCCATTTTCAATCCTAGCCCCCATCAGCCCATTTCCAGTCCTATTCCAGTCCCCCATCAGTTATTTCCAGTCCTATCCTAGCCCCCCCATCAGCCCATTTCCAGTTCTAGCCCAGCTCCCCATCAGCCATTTCCAGTCCTATTCCAGTCCCCCATCAGCCATTTCCAGTCCTATCCTAGCCCCCCCATCAGCCCATTTCCAGTCCAAGCATTCAATCGGCTCATTTCCAGTCCTAGACCCCCATCGGCCATTTCCTGATTTCCTGTCCTATCCTAACCCCCCCCCCCACCCTGAAGAGCCCATTGGCTCTCTAAGCTGCTTCAGAGGTGAGTCAGGGAGGCCCGCACGAGGCCCCCGGCTCACATCTGCACAGTCGCCGGTGTGAAGAGTGGCATTTTCCCTCACACTGGCAGTTGTGTTACTGCGAAGCGCACTGAATGCCAGGAAAGGTTAAAGGAGGGGGCTGTTTTTCTGCGAATGGATTTCAAAGAATGCGGTTAAGAAACCCACTTCTAACCAAGAAAGGACATTTCCAACTTAAGCTAAGTGGAGTGTATGTTTGGTGTCGGTTGGGACTGTTGAGCTATAAGTTTTAACGGATCAGACAGCTAAATAGTGCTGCCGCTTCTGTTTTTTATGGCCTTCGGGTCAGTTATAAATTGATTAAAAAGGAGGGCTCACTTCGAGAGCAGGAAAGTTCCTGTTCATGGTGGGTGATCCGACAAAAAATAAAAAAATAGTAACATAGAATGGGATTTAAGTTCACATAATTGTGTTTATGGAATTTTTTGAGATGTAGGTAGGTGTCAAGGTTCCAGTATATATGGGCTGCTAATGGAAATCAAAGTATAGTTTAGGAAAGGTTAAAGGGCATTTTCCAACACTCGCCTGCTTTACAATAACGCAGCTGCCAGTGTGAGGGGAAAATGCCAATCTTCAAGCTGGCGGCTGTGCAGAGGGAGCCGGGGCCTCACGTGGGCTTCCCAGCTCACCTCTGATGCCATTCATAATTGTGTGAGAATGAAGTTTGTGTGGGGCCCCCTGAAGCACGGGGCCCTGTGTGAACAACATTCTCGCACAATGGACTGGCCGGCCCTGGCTATAGGGAGACTATGGAGGTGGAGCAGAGGGAAATGGAGATACAGGACACAGGGTAATAGGGAGAGAAGGGGAGAAGATTTGACATGGGGTGAGTAGGGTGAGAGACAGAGGGAGTCTGGATATGGGAGTAATAAGGAGGGGGTGGTATGGAGATGGAGGAGATGCTGGACACCTGATGAAGTCATTGGCTTTAGAGAGTTAGTTGTAAATATGTAGCTGGAACAAGGACAATGAACTCTGACAGTTTTGCCCAACACCACAAACAAACAAAACAATTCCCCCTTTGCAGTATAGAAAAAGACATCTTTTAAAAACGAACCCCATACCCTTTTGAGAACTTTTAGGTGAAGTGACCAACCATTCTGTCTTATACGGGTCAGTCCTGTATTTTAAGGATTTGTCCATGGAATTGTATTACTTTGGTCGGGACGCCTAAATGTCCCCTATTTTAAAGCACGTGTCCGACTCCTACGCTCTTCCACATTTGTACCAGTGGACTTCGCCACTCCAGCTGAAATTTTCAAAGGGAAACTCTATATGAGACTATTTCCATCAGAGACACAGAAACATACACATGCATGCACTCTGTTGTACTTCAGTCACACACACATGCATTCATCCACCCCACCCCTCAGATCAGGTACATACATGCACACTAGCACTTTTCAGAAAGACAGATTCTGTCTCTGACTGTCTACTGGTGCTGTGCTGCTTCTGCACTCCTGTACTTCAATGCCTCCAGTTCTTGCTTTTGCTACCAGTTCTTTTTCTCAGCCTGCAATAGCCTCCTCCCACTTTACCCCATTCCTCTTACATTTCTACTCTCTCAGCAACCTCACTCACCCCTACCAAGAAATCCACTTATTCCGCTGACTTTCTCCCAGACCCTGTGCAGAAAATCAGCCCATCCTTCCTGTGACTAGTGCAGCCTTTCCATTGGCTGGAACCTACCACTTACTCTGCACAGTGAGAGGGGAGCACTGGGGGGCTATCGAGCTAAACTCTATTAAAAAAATACTCAGACAATTTAGACATCATTCTGACTAAGACAGCTACTTTACAAAGTTGTAGAATCCTAAAATAGTTTAGATGGTTGGCAATCCTAAACTCCTGAGTCCTCAGCACATCTGACAAATCTAGCTCTGCTTCCTCTCCAGGGCCCAGGCAAACCATCAGTCAGACAAAGCCAGCCAATAGGCTGCAGCAGACACAGCCAGTCAATAAGGAACAAGGGGAGATGGGAGTAGTAGCTAGGATATAGAAACCTTCCTTTCTTCCTTGTCCTGCAGCTCTGGAGTATGATTTTTTTTTCTTACTACAGATATACAGACCTAAAGGAGAAAATATTGGGGTGCTGAAGCACCCATAGAGCTGGCACCTATGATCCTGGGGTCAACATCAGTATCAGTATCCCAATTGCAATTTTGATGGGGCCACTAGGAGGGGTAGTAACAATATTTTTTACAAGCTGAAAAAAAATTTAGGAAGTAATTTAATTGGTGCAAACTGTGCAGCTCGCATTGCTCACAATTGTGTCACCACTGCTGCCAAATGGCTGCCATTTGACATTGAAGTTATTGTTGACAAGATAATTATTTATTTATTTATCAGTTTCTTCTATACCGCCCCTTCCAGAGATTAAGGGCGGTTTACATGGAACAATTAACAATTTTGTATACTAGTGTATACTTTACATAGAACGGTGTTTGGAACTATGTACAAAATACTACATGGAACAGTAATACAACTATTTGTAACTATTTACAAAGAACTATTCACAAGGATCGTCAACAACAGTTTGCATAAGACATTTTGCAGAAAAATAAATGAGTTATTAGTGAGAGGTCTGGCAGTGTTAGTCGTTTGTGGGTATGCTTCTGTGATTGTTGGGGGGAGGTGCTCTGTTGGTAGGGGATTTCAAAATGGTTCGTGAAGAGGTAGGTTTTGAGTTCTCTTTTGAATTGATGAAGGTCTTTCATCAAACGAAGGGTTAGTGGGAGTTCGTTCCATAGAGTGGGGGCGGCAAAGGAGAAGGCCCTGGCGCTTGTTGTTGACTTCATTTTTCTGATAGTTGTTTCTATGATGAGAGAGTGCGTTGCGTTTTGTCTGCACGTTCTTGTATCTGATGGGGCGTGTAGTAGTGTGGACAGGTGTGATGGTGAGATGTCATTAAGGAGTTTGAAGGTTATTAGTAAGATTTTATATTTTATTCGGCTGTTTATAGGGAGCCAATGCAATTCTAACAATATTGGGGACACATGGTCAGTTAATCTAGCTTTCAAGATTAACTTAGCACATATGTTTTGGGCTCTTTGCAATAGGTAGGTGCTTTTTAGTGGAAGACCAATTAGGAGACTATTGCAGTAGTCGAAATGGGGGGGTGATGAGTGTACTGACTACTGATCTGAAATCGTGTGTGTCAAGGAGGGGTCTTAGGTGTTGTATTGTTTTGAGTTTGTAGAATATTGTTTTTACTGTCTGTTTTATGTGGGGAATCATGGTAAGTGTGTGGTCAATTATTACTCTTAGGTATTTTACTTCTTTCTTAATAGGTATAGTTGTTTTATTTATTGTGATTGTTGTTGGGTATGTATTGTCAGGGACAGGTTTTCTCGTTATAAACATTGCTTATTTATTTAGCTGCATTTATATTCCGCTTTTCACTGGGTCAAAGCGGTATTCAAACATCTTCACATTTATACAGTGAGAATTGAAGAACTTAAAGAAATATTTGATTTTGTTGAGAGTCAGTATCAAAAGCTCCTTGGATACAATAACACTAGGTAGCTGGCTTTATTACCAACCATAGAGAGGTTAATTAAAATGTTCCAACCAGTGAAATCATATTTTCTGAGCCAAGAAAAATGCCCAGTTATCATCAAAAGCTTTTTTGAGAACGAATCAGTAGAAGTTTGTCTGTACTTTCTGTACAGTCAGGCAGTGATTTTCCAAAATGCGATTTTAAAAATAGTCTCAAAAAATCTCAATGATAGAGGTGACTGGAGTAATCATTCAGAAAGGCACTAAAGCACCACCTTTTTTTCCTACACTACTCACAGGCCAACAACCCTGTAAATAAATTATATCCCTGTACATAGTTCTTAGGGTAAGCCATGTCGCTACAACTGCACAGTGACATCCTGCTTAGACCAGTTCTAAATCCAAGTTGCATTACCCGTTCAATGTTAAGTGCAAAGCAGGCTCTCCCTGCTGTGTACAAAATGTTATCTGATTTTAAAGAGCACGGTATATAAAAGCATTAAATAAATAAATAAAAATAAATAAATCATTGACCTTAGAAACACATAAGTAACTAGGAAGAATAAAGTGTTTTTGCCTCTGACAATCTGAAAGAAGATAAAAAATCTTGAAGAAGAGGGCAGCATTGATGAACTACACTTGCATGGAACTACACTTGCATTGATTACTTGGATCAGTGGACCACTCACTTCCAGAAGACTGGGAAACAACAATGGAAGCTCCTTCAAAAACAATTGGAGTGGAGTGAGTAGACTCGTCTTTAGAATACATTTTGTCTACAAGACCCAGCCTAGAGTCAGTAATAAATAATACTGAACTGTTTGAGTTTTCTTCTCATAAGTCATTTGTTTCTGAAGAAAAAGTTCAATAATGGAACAAAAACAAACACCACAGTTGATGAAAAATGGAAGGAGGTTTTTTGGACACTTTGGGTACTATATAAAAATTTATGCAAACTGGTTGAATTTTTTTTGTGTTTGCGGGTTCCAGTACTCCAACTGAAAAGTGCTTTTCAATCATGAACAAAGTGTGGCCTACAGAAAAAACCCAACTGTATTAGAGACTTTCAAATGTCTAATGACTGTGAAGTACAATTTTGAGTTGAGTTCCCCAGAATTTTAAAATTATCTTTGTGGAAATGTTGCTATTTTGAAGAAAATTCACTCTGTAGAGAAGTACAAGAAGTAGGCCTGATTGGCACATTTGTAAGTAAAGTTATAAACTAGCCTACTGATTAAAATTTTGGGTTAAAATTAAAATCTAATTATAAAGATATTTTCTATTTTTCTTAACTTTGAACCCCCTGGCTTGATTGAGTGTCCTGTATTTGAACCTAGAAAAGATGGTCAGGTTATTTCAGGCAGAGTATTGCCTTGCTTACAATGGAGTCCATCGATGAAGACTGTTGATGTCTAATGAGAATATATATGAATAAGTCGTGATTTTCTTCTTCCACTTTTTGTATGGGATGTTCATACATATATATACAGGGTGGCCCAAAAAAAGTGAGAACATCTTCTAAATTAAAAGCTTAAATAGTTTACTTATTTACCTTTTTTAGCTATATGACGTCTTTATTTCGACAATTTCCGGTCGCCATCATTTTTTTAAAAATTTGTCAATCGTTTACACTGTCTTTTTGAATTTTTAACTAACTTATATGCTACGAGATGTTCTCACTTTTTTTTGGCCACCTGTATACATATATATGTATATATATATATATATATAAAACAATAAATCAGGATAGATTAGATTGAAGATATTGGGTGACTTGTTTGAAGGAGACAGCTGTAAGGCTGAACCCCCCCTCCCTTCCCCCAATAATGGTAGGTCCACAGACAATCATAATTGAATTGGCATCCATTTTGCTTTTCAGGCCAAAATGAAAGTGTCCACTTTTCATTAGTGACATATTACCTATTTGCATGCAAATGCTCATTCTTGTTCTAAAAAATACAAGTTTCCTTGGGATTTCTATTCAGCTATAAAAGCTTGATTCAATCAAATTTAATGGTGTATGCAAAATAATGCACAGTGATACTAAATGAACCTGAAAATGATAACTCTTGCTTTCTCAGTAAAGTTATACAGCCGAAAGTATACATGGACAGATTTAAGATGTTGGCATCCACAGGTAGGATTGTGGATGCCACCAGAGACCATAGCGTACTGCCCTAAACCTAGCAGAATTAGGCTTCTGTTTGGCCCAGGTTTTTCATGCCTTCAAAATGTGGTACTCTAGGCAGTTGCCTATATTGCCCAAGTCTAAACCAGGACCTGGAAGCATATAACAGAGATTGAGATGACTTCTAAGCTCTGGCCCTTCTCTCAGGCACAGAAAATATTTTTCTTATGCATTTCAACCTCTCTTCAACTCATTGTTCCTTTTTGGAAAACATCAAGAGCATCTGCAAAAGGGGTGAATGGGACATTACAGAGCTTTCCATGATGCAAACATGAAACAATGGAAGAAGATGCAAAATTGGCATGACATACTTGAAACAAATTATACTCAAAACAACCCAAGCAGGTGCATGGATCTGCAGGGAGCGGAGGAATGTTCTCCCTTAGAGCTCCTTGGGTTCCCCTAGAGATGTCCTGAGTATCTGGTGGGCATAGGACACCAGAAGAAAGTTATTAGGCAAATATGCATGCATATCACTACACACATTGACATTGTGATCTCATAAGCTTTCTTTCTCTTTGGAAAGTAAAATAGGCTGCCGGGATGTGAGGGATAAACTTTTTTCTTGCAAAAACATCTAGAACCGTATTCTGAAACCACGCTGCCCTGCACCTACACGGTGCTAAAACAGGGATTTCAGAACATAGGTGGGAGGGGGCGCAATGGGGGCATGGAAAGCTGTGGAGATATATAAAGCATATTCACGAAAGGCCTGTGAACATCCTGAGTGTATACCATGGATACCCACTTTATACCAGCGGCAATGTGGAATAAGGCCAGCACTTAGAAGATTTTTTGCTCTGATCCTCAACGCGTCCCATAGAGATTTATTTATTTATTTATCCAGTTTTATATACCACCATTTCCTTCAATCAAAGTGGTTTACATTTTTAGGTTAGATATAATTTAAGAAGGGGAAGAGGGGGATAAAAGGGGGCTGGTTAACAGTAGTTGGCTATAGGCAAAATGTTTTTAACATCTTGTGGAAGTCCTTAATGTCCTTCGTGGATCTCATAAGTTCAGGTAGAGAGTTCCATAGCATGGGTGCGGCGAGCATGGAGCTCTTCTGACGGTGGACTGATTTGAGCGTTGGTATTCACCAGGTGTAGTGAGCTTATTCATCATGTTACTGCTCCTGCATCTTGTGCTATGGTCCTTGATTACCAGGCTTTGAAGGACAGTAGCCGAGATGTCGTGAAGATTCGGAAGATGTTTAGGGTTGTTTTGTATTGTGCGCTTGAAATAATGGGGAGCCAGTGAAGCTGTTGAAGGATTGGAGTGATGTGTTCTTTTCTGTATGTATTTGTGATGATCCTGGCTGCCGTATTATGGACCAGTTGGAGAGGGTAAATGGATTGTTTTGGAAGTCCTACGTAGATCGAGTTTGCATAGTCCAGAATAGGGGTTATTATTGCTTGGCAAACTGATCGGAAGTGGTCATTGCTTAGGATAGGTCTGAGTCTTCGGATGAGTTTCAGCCGAATGAATGGCTGTGACACGTCTGTATTGAACTGGTGTATCTGCTGACTGGGAGGGCACAAGATGCAGTTGTAAAGAATAGAATGCATAGGTGAAGGACATCTGTAAGGTTAAGGAACAATAAAAAATACCCCTACAGAAATATAAAGCACTGCAATAGTTTTTATTCTGGCTATGCTAGCATTTGCTGTTTGTGCTAAAGGGGCTAAGCTAGGCTTCCCTAACAATTCCTATGTTTGGAAAAAATGGGAATGTAGATGTAGGGATGGTATGTGCGCTAGTATGGAGCAGAATAAACTTTATGCTGTCCTGAGACACCATGCTATTATGTATTACCAGCAGTTGTTAATAGGTGCAGGGCATGGTTTTGGCAGAGGTGTGTTATTAGTGACCTCAAAGAAGAATGTGTGTGTGTGTGGTATGAGGGCTGCAGGGGAGGCACTGGTATGCTGATCTGCAACTCGGGGGGGGGGGGGGGTACATTTATGCTGTAACCCCCATTTGTGCCCCAGCCGAAGCGTGTAGGGCTTAAGCGACCTGTTATCCTTCCTTGAACAGCTGTCTGACCTTTTCCTGAGGCAAAGCCTTTTGGGAAATGTAGTTTCTTTCAGTGTCCAATGAAGAGTAGTGTGACTCAAAGTGGTTTTAAGCAAACAGGATTTATTTCCCCTCCGGGCGGATTTCAGCATGGAACAAAGGTAACACAAACCATATACTTCTGGCAAAGGACAAAATAAAAAGTCTCCAACAGAAATAGCTTAACTTCAGCAGTAATAAACATTTGCTTCCCAGCAATTAGAATAAACAGTTCTGTTTCCCACAGTTTTGTACTTTCTCTCTCAACACTTCTGCAGTTCTCTGCACTGCTAAAACTCAACGCAGGGAAAATATCTCATTCGATATTGTAATCGTACAGTCCATCAATTCTTCAGATATGTTGTCTAGCCCTGGCTCTGTTTCCATTAATTCCTCATGGAAGTCAGGCAAAAATGTTTGCAACAGTGTTTCATGGGCCACGCCCTTTCTCTCTGGCTTAGGCTTTATATCATACTCTTGGCACATGTATTGCTGTAAACAATCATCCTCATTACAGGTATTAAAACCACAGTCCCAACCCTTTGGGTAAGTAAAATCACACTGATTATCAACAGCCTTATTTGAAACCAAGTCTCTGGGCTTACCTCTTCGTCTGCCTGCAAACGGCTTTCTCTGGGCTTTGGAAACAGCTGTTGATTCAAAACCTGATTTGTGAGCTGTGGGTTGCAACTGCCTTCCTGGCTTTTTCCTCTCCTTGTAAATCCCAGAATACTGCAAACAGCCTGGCCTGCTTTTGCTGTATTCTTCTCTTGGAAAACACTTTATAAATGGTTCTTCTTCTACCTTTAAACTTGGCTCTGGCTCTGGGCTTTCTCTCCGTTTTACTGAGTGTTCCTCTAGGCTTGCCACTGTCTCTCTCCCACGGTTCTGGGCTGGAACTCTACCGGTAGCTCTGCCTAGGCCTGGAACTCGGATTCCTCCCTGGTCCTCCTCTTGGTCTGTTAGCTGCCCTCTTTGCTGGCCTCTCACCGGAACCCTCGGTTGGCCTTGTAGGTAACCTCCCAGCTGAGCCTGTGTTGGAGCTTCCTGTGTGGCTCCTAATCGAGACCCTTTTCTTTCTACTGAGGCCTCTTTATTTGTCTGCCCTCTAGGGCAGTGCCTGACTCCTCCTCCTAGCAGGTGCTCTGATTCGGCTCGTGACTCCTGAGCTAACTGGCAGCAAGGGCGTGTTTCTTTCCCTTGTGTCTGGTTTCCCTGGTAACTGCTAGCCATGTGCTTTTGTTTACCATCCAGCACTGCTTCTGATTCCTGCTTTTTGGCTTTTTCTAAAGGGCTGGAGGAATCCACCATGTCACAATGCCTAGCCAGTACCTGGACCATAGGGCTGACTGCAGCATCACCAGGTGCCAGTGTGATGGGGCAGTAAATTCTGAAAAACTGCTCTGCAGCAACATAGCGGGGCATGTCCCTGTCAATGGTGGGGGATCCCTGGAGTGGGGGCATGCTGTAGTGCAAACAGCATTGATACATATCTAAATGCGCCATCAGAGGTCTCTAACATTGTGCACATTTGTAAGGAAAGATGATGTTGCTTTTGGGCATGTATTTCTGATGTCTGCACTGTTGCAAGTTCTCATTCTGATGGTTTCCTATTATTGACAGGGATATGTGTTGACATGTAGCTGTAGAAACCAATTCAGTTTTATATGGCCCATATATAGCATTGCAAGTACTGTTTTTAGTTATGTTTGCGGTGGTCATCATTGAAGTTCTGCAAAAGCCATGTATGTTTTGCTGCGGGGTCTGTCAAGACAACATCTCACTTTCCATTTGCTTTTACAATAGCTTTGGTGCACTTGGATAACCTTGTAATTTTATGGGCATGCAACAGAAGTAGTATATATAGTCTGGTTTGCATGAACATATCTGCTTCATCAGTATTAATGTGGTGTTTGCATGAGCACAACACTGTCAGTGTGAGCATCAGCTTAGGAGATGTACGTTTTGCCAGCGGAGACGTAGCCACATGAGATGGGGAGCATCTGAAACATATATCTTTTCAGAATTCGGTAAGCATGGAGATGTAGAGGCCATATGCTGCATTTACCCGTGTCCCATTAGAGCTGCGAGGGCTCGTGTTTCCCCAGATGTGTTCATGCCATGCTGCAAACGTATATCTCCCTGACTCTAGAACCATTGGTACATCTATACCCGTGGTTTCAGAATTGGGTTTATAACATGCCTGTTTTCAATTTAGACGTTTCTGCTGGACATGGATATTATAGAATTGCGCTTTAAATGATTTTTTTTCTACTAGGGAAAGATAGCAAAGGTATTCTGTAGACCTTATTCATGAAAAGGTTTTTCCCTTAAATCAGGTCCTATGTGTCTCTTATGGTTTGTAATCAGTATCATTCTACTTTTAACGTTTTATGTGATAGTAGTTAACAAACCTGTTAAGGTAAGTCTTTATAACTCACTATCAAATGCAGCAGATAAAATATATCCACTTTTTTCACCTACTAAATAAAACTTTTTAAAAATTTCTGTTCATTGGGATCTACAGACATTATTGTAGCTTTGCCTAGCTAAAAATATTAAACTCGGGGCATGTTTATTGAAAAGCATGCTGATTGCAAAATCAGCAGAGAGGCCCATGCCAACTTCAGGGGGCATATGCACCCATCTCCCTGCTATTTGTGCATTGTTATATTCAGTCCCTTGGTGCACTCATCTCCTCCCATGGTTTTCAGTACCATTTTTACACTGATGACTCTCTATACCTGAAATCTTTCTGGCAATTCAGGCCCGGCTTTCTGCCTGCCTATCTGACATTGCTGCTTGGATGTCTCACTGCCACTTGAAATTGGATATGACCAAAACCGAGCTTCTTATTTTACCTCTAAACCCACTGCCCCCTTTCCCTTTCTCAGTCTCTGTGGATAACACTTCACTACTCCCTGTTTCCTGTGCTTGCAACCTTCCTGTCATCTTTGACTTCTCCCTCTCCTTCTCCACACACATCCAACTGATAGCTAAAGCCTGTCGTTTCTTTCTCTATAACATCAGCAAAATTCACCCCTTCCTTTCTGAACACACTACTAAAACACATAACCACTCTTTAGCCACTTCTTGTCTAGACTATTGCAATCTCCTCCTTGCTGGTCTCCCTCTGAATGATCTCTCTCCCGTTTAATCTGTTCAAAACGCGACCGTGCGACTAATCTTCCATCAGCTTCGATATGCTCATATAACCCCTCTTCTCAGGTCGCTTCATTGGTTCCCTATCCATTTCCATATCCAGTTGAAACTTCTACTTACCTTTAAGTGCACTCATTCTGCTGCTCATCACTACCTTTCCTCTCCTATCTCTCCCTACAACCTTCCTCGGCAACTCCGCTCTTCTGCTGAATCACTTCTGTCTGTGCAATTCTCTTCTATTGCCAGCTCCAGACTTTGATCCTTTCGCCTTGCTGCTGCTTATGCCTGGAACAACCTACCTGAGTCTGTACATCAGGCTTCATCTCTGGCCCTTTTAAAATCCAGGCTGAAAATTCACCTCTTCAAGGCTGCTTTTGGATCCTGATCCTCTTAGTCTCCTTTGTGTTTCCTTTACCATACCCCTAGATGTATTCTTGTCCTCAGCTTTTGTATTGTCTGTCTTAACTAGATTATTAACTCTGATGAGCAGGGACTGTCTTTTACAGTGCTGCGTATGCTTTGTAGCATTATACAAATGATTAGTAGTAGTAGTAGTACCTGTAACTTAAGCTTTTCGTTTTATCCTGTATTCAAAAAGAAAAACAAGGATAGTGTAACCCCCCCTTAAGGGGTTAAGTTTTTTTACTAGAGTGTGCAGCGCCTGAGGAGTGTGTGGATTTGAATTTGGAGGTGATGGAATGTTTGAGTTAGATAAATTTTAAAGGATTGTAGATTTTGGGTTGTTTAGAGGGGTTTTTGATGTGTGAAACATCCAAATTGAGATTGTGCCATTCATTTTAATGAAACATGCAGTTGAGAATAAAACTGATTTTTCCTGCAGAATTTGGAATGGGTTCTACTGCTTCATCTGCATATTCCATAAACACGCCTCTGATTGGCTAAGGGATCTAGAAAACAAATTGATGATGTCAGCAGAGTCATCGTCTCCTAGACAACAGAAAAAAGTTTTTGTTTTGATTTGTTTTGATGAGAGAGAGGTTTGTTTTTCGAACAGAGAGAAAAACAACAGTTTGGGCTTTGTTGAGAGATGTGCTGTTTATGCTATTGTAAAAGTATCAATTGGTGATACATTGTTCTGAAGAGTGGAACTGGAGCTGGGTTTTAGGGACATCAGACTAAGTAAGTGAATATCCTGATTTGGAGAGGTTTTGAACAGTGTTGGTTGAGACTCTGCTGGTAGTGAAGCCAGGGCTTTGACTGAAGATTTCTTGGGAGTCCTCTGTAAGAAAGAGACAGAGTGGAATTGTCAGAGTTTTCTTTAAAAGAACTGTGCTATTCAGTAGCCTGTTTTAAGAAGTGTCTGAAGCCTTAAAGAAAACCAGCACAGTAAGTGATTGCCTGCTGTGATAAAGAGAAATAAGCCTGAAGCTTGGAATGAATAAATAACTGCTTTGTTTGAGGAAGTGTCTGTTTGAAATGAAGCTCTGTTAAAAGATAGGGTAACACTGAAGAACAGGCTTCCTTAGTTAAGGATATTTAAGTATATGTTGTTTTACCTAGTGTGCAATAGCATTGTTAAAGAAATGGAATGAAGCTAAACATTGTGGAATGGACATGTAGAGCTGTTACTCTGAGTTCAAGACTGAGTAAATTAGGTGCAAGGTGTGATCTATGAAAGAGGGGGTTTATTAAGCACTTCAGCAAAGGGACTAAAGTTCAGACAGGTGACTTTTAGCTAGGGACTTTGTTTAATTTTATTTTTTTTAGTTAGAGAAATTAATAAAGTTTGAGGAATAATAGTAAATTAGAATGTTATGTGTCAACAGTAGGGAATAGTTAGGTGGTGCGGAGGTTCCTGTGCGAGATCTGGGCCCCAACACTTCAACCTCACAGTCATCTGGATAAAGACACCTTACCTGAACGTCAAACTAAAGCTAAGTGAAGCACCGGACGTGAGTTTTGTAGTTTTAACAAGGAAAAAGAGAGCAAAGAAAAGAGAGTGAACTATTCTTATTTGTTAATCATATAATACGTTTTCACTCTAAGGAAAAGTAAAACTACAAAAAGCCTCTGAATTTATGAGATAACAACTGAAGTTAAGAGAGAAATACACTTTAAATGCTGCAGTAGTCAGAAGAGTTGCTGAACTGTTTAGAATAGTTAGGGTTACCTTTATGAGAGTTGTAACGTGTTGTGATTGATACTAATTAATACTTATCTGTTAATACAATAATGATGAAATGTAAGATGGGTTATTCTTTTATGTCCACTTAAGAAACTAGAAAAATAATTTCAGTGAGAAGTTCAACAAAGTGTTAGAACCTGCATAAAATAAATATTAAGACACTTTGCTGTAACTTCATTGGTAAATTTTATACATAACATCTGAGTTTACTTATTGTAATCTTCCCCAGTACCTTTTGAAGGAACTGGTGTGTACCGTACCTTCCCCCTTTGCAAGTCTGGTGATACCGCCTCCCCCCTACGGCCACTGACTACATCAGGGCGTGTATCGCGAGTTTGCAAGGAGGGGTGGGTTACAATAGCAAAATCCAAGGCAGAATAAAAGATGGCTAAAGATGTGAAGTGTGGCAACAAAACTTTTTTCAGGTATATTCGGGAGAGGAGGAAAATCAGAAGTGGAATTGCAGGACTCAAAAGTGCTAGGAACAGATTTGTGGAAAGTGACATTGAAAAAGCGCAAATGCTAAACAAATACCTTCTCTTCTGTTTTTACTAAAGAAAATCCGGGAGAAGGACCACCTGTGATTGACAAATATACCAATGGGAATGGAGTAGATAGCACACCATTCACAGAAGATGATGTGTTAGAACAGCTTGCAAAACTGAAAGTGGACAAGGCCATGGGACCGGATGGGCTACATCCCAGGATACTGAAAGAGCTCCGAGAGGTTCTTGAAGGGCAGTTAAAGGATGTTTTTAATAGATCCTTGGAGATAGGAGAAGTTCCACAGGACTGAAGGAGGGCTGATCTGGTACCTCTTTAGAAAAGTGGTGATAGATAAGAAGTGACAAACTACAGGCTGGTGAGCCTTACCTCGGTGGCGGGAAAAGTAATGGAGGCGCTCCTGAAAGAGCGAATAGTGGACTTTCTCATAACTAACAGGTTGTATAATCTGAGGCAACATGGTTTTACCAAAGGACGATCTTGCCAAACAAATCTTTGACTGGGTGACCAGAGAACTAGATGAAGGGCATGCAATGGATGTGACCTACCTAGATTTCAGCAAAGCCTTTGATACTGTTCCTCATAGGAGACTTATCAATAAACTAATCAGCCTGGGGATGGGTCCCAAGGTGGTGAACTGGATCAGAAATTGGTTGACTGACAGACGACAGAAGGTGATGGTAAACGGAACTCACTTGGATGAAAGGAAGGTGATTAGCAGTGTGCCTCAGGGTTCGGTCCTGGGACTAGTATTGTTCAATGTATTTGTGAGTGATATTGCTGAAGGACTGAATGGAAAAGTCTGTCTTTTTGCAGATGGCACGAACATTTGCAACAGAGTGGACTCCCCAGAGGGGAGTGGATAACATGACGAAAGATCTACAAAAGCTGGAAGAATGGTCTACTGCTTGGCAGTTAAGATTTAATATGAAAAAGTGCAGTGTCATGCACTTGGGAAGCAGAAATCCAATGGAATTGTATGCAATTGGAGGCGAGAGGTTGGTGTGCATGGACCAGGAGAAGGACCTTGGTGTGATTGTTTCAGAGGATCTCAAGGTGGCGAAACAGTGCAACAAGGCGGTGGCAAAAGCCAGAAGGATGCTAGGTTGCATACAGACAGGAACTACCATCAGAAAGGAAGCGGTACTAATGCCACTGCACAAGTCGCTGGTGAGGTCTCACTTGGAATATAGAATTCAGTTTTGGAGACCATATCTCGCAAAGGATATAAAAAGACTGGAAATGGTTCAGAGGAAGGTGACCAAAATGATTTGGAGCCTGTGACAGAAGACTTATGAGAAGAGACTTGAAGACCTAAATATGTACACTCTGGAGGAGAGGAGGGACAGGGGAGATATGATTCAGACCTTTAAATACTTAGAGTATTAACGAATAATCAAACCTTTTTCCAAAGACGGGGAAGCTGTAAAACTAGAGGGCATAGCATGAAGCTGCAAGGGGGTAAACTGAAAGGCAACATCAGGAAATACCTTTTCATTGAAAGGGTGGTGGATGCTTGGAATGTCCTCCCGATGGAAGTGGTGGGGGCCAATACAGTGATGGCATTCAAAGTGGCTTGGGACAGACACAGTGGATCCATTTATAGCAACAGGATAAAATCAAAATAATCATAACTCTGTTATATCTCAACAAATAAGGGTGATCTACACGGAGCGGTGGGTATACCCCTAAGCAAAGGCATGGTGAAGGATGACCTGCACGGAGCGGCAGGGGCATCTATTCTTACCACCTGGCTGTGCAGACTAGATGGACCCTACTGGTCTTTATCTGCCATCATAAACTATGTTACTATGTTATTCCTGCTCTAACAGCAACAATTGTGGTTAGCACATATCCTTAATGCCCATGCTAATGGTGATGTGCCATCAATGCCCATATTGCACCCCAACCCACCCTGTCTCAACTCAATTGTGTGCTGTTAGTGGATTAATGTTTAGCATGACACACTTACAGCACGCCTAACCCTGTTCTTGGTATGGTTTTGTAAGCATGATCCATGAATGTACTGTAGACCATTCCACAGCCTGAGAATTTCTCCGATGACTTCTTTTACATTTGTATCAGCAATGCTTGACCTTTCTGCATTCATATCTTGTATGTTGATTGTCAAAGCATTTGAGACATCAGAAAGCAACGCTGTATGGAAAGAGTCCGGTTTTCAAATTGTAAGTGGCCCAGATCACAAAAGTAAACTATTTAATTTCTACCTATAGCAATACAAACAATATTTCACTAATGGCCAACTTTTATATTTGCAAAATGTCACACTGTTTTCCTGTGGCATTAATCTTGGCAACAGCCTAGATAAAGTGAGCTCTTGATTTCTTTATTGTCAAATGTTATTGAAGAGAGTAATATTTCAATATCAAAACTATCTTGCTAAGATGGAACCCATCTCTCCTGCTCTGCCTTCAATCTCCCCATCTCTCCCTCCGCATGCTGAAGCTCGCTGCTCTATTCCCTACTCTCCTCCTCTCTCCTGTCCTGTCTTCCTCTCTCTTTCCTGTCAAAATTAAGGTGTACTTTTCCTTTTCCAATAGCAAATTTTTGAACCTTTGTAAACTGCTGTGATGTGTGTACATAGAGCGGTATATCAAAAACCGAAATAAAGATAAAGTATATATCAAGCCTAATAGCCAGTCAGTCCCACCGGTCTATAAGGTTAAACAGAAGCACTGTTGCTTAACTTTATTTGTATATTTGGCAGTGGTATCCATTTAAATAGCATGGCTTAATATAGGGCTGATCAACAACTGCACCAGCAACTATCCATTTACAGTTAGACCTGTTACTTCGCTAGCCTAATTTTAAATGCATAACGTATGCATTTGTAGGCTGAATATGCTGCTAAATGTATAAGTGGCAGCTCCATCTTTGCCCCTTCCCAATGCTTGCCCCTTCTAAGAATAAAATGTGGCCTTTTTGTTATTTGTATAAACACTGAAATGCTTTTTAACACATTCATAAATGACTTGGAAATGGGAAGAATGATTGAGCTGATCAAATCTGCAGATGACCCAAAATTAGTTATAGCTGTTAAAACACGAGAGGATTGTAAGAAATTTAATGTGGACAAGTGCAAAGTTATGCATTTAGGGAAGAACAACCCAAACTAAGGTTATACAGTGCAAGGTTCCACATTAGGAATCACCACCCAGGAAAAGGATATACGTATCATCATGGATAATACGCACATTGAAACCCTTTGCCCAGTGTGCAGCGGCAATTCTGGCCACCATATCTTAAAAAAAAAAAACAGCAGAATTAAAAAGGGTACAGATAAGAGCGAACAAAATGATAAAAGGAATGGAAGGACATAATTAAAGTGTACTGGGGAAGTCTACTGCTTACCTCAGGGATAAGCAGCATGGAATCTGTCCACCTTTTTGGAACCAGCCAGGTTCTTGTGACCCGGATTGGCTATTGTTGGAAACAGGATACTGGGCTCGATGGATCTTTGATCTGACCCGGTATGGTAGATCTTATGTTCTTATACACATAAGCACGCTGTGTGTTTGACACCTGCCAGCAAACACATAACTCACATTGACTTTCTGGCCCAATAAAGAAAATTAAATATACAGAATTTTGCAATAGCAGAAAATATCTTTTCAATTTTACAATTTGCATTACAATTATTATTCTATTCAGTCACAAGTATGCTTTGACTGTACTATGATCAAACTAAAATTACTTATCTAAGTCATGCATCTGGGAGTGCTGAAAATTTAAGACCAGCAAGGCCAGAGAAGAATGTCAATGACCAAATAAGAATGAAACCTCAAGATCATCTCTGATGTCTGGGATTTGACCAATTAAGACAAGATGACTATGACTAGAAGAAGAAGTGGATGATAGATTCTGTTAGATTTGTGCTATGCAGTTAACATGGGATTTTGTGCACATTTACTGTGTGCATGAGCCCACAGCAACAGTTACCATGGGGACATAAGAGTTAACACGCACCAATTTTCATGCTCCCAGTCACATATTAGGATGCTGAATGAATGAGTTAGGAGCAGAGAGTGGACATGGTGAGCACATTGTAGTTGGCACAGGGGGGAACATATCCGGTGCTGTCAATGTTGCAATTAGAATTGGTGCAATTATCTTTCCCTCATTAGGTGGAGGCAAGTGCACCCCCTCCCCCCAGTAATGCGCCATGTGTTATTGTAAACATCATGCATTAATTGTTGAACATGCTGGTCATGCCTCCTGGAGTTACCATGGAGGCTTTGCATGCAATGCCTGTTAGTTTTTATGTTAAACATGCGTTACGTGCAAAAGAGCCCCTTAATTTTATAAGGGGCAGCCTAATTAAAGCATATTTTAATGTTCCCAAGTTAAGCTTATTTTGTGAAGACAAGTAGGCACCTACTTGCCCCATACACCAGCATTTTATAGGGATAAATTAAGGTGCCTTCACCTTACACCAGCCCTAGACCACTCCTACATTATGCAAGTTTATGCATACATTACTGTATTATAATCAATGAATGTACTTGCTTGCATTGCCCAAACTCCACAGAAACTCTGCTGATCTGCATGCCCACAGTGAAAATATGCTCCATTGAATTAACACATTTTTATGCTGGTCAATATTTAAGAGGTCATGTGGCCACTTATGCACATAAATAACCAAAACACTGGCATTTACACACATCATTAGAGCCTAAAAATAGATACCTCCTTATAAAATTACTCCCTAGAGTCCGAAAGATAGGAGTCCTAAAGGTACCGGTAGTATTTTCTATAGAATGAGGTCAAGGACGCTGGAGAGATGGCAGATCAAACAGAATGGAAAACATTCCTTCAGTGGGAACATGGTGGACCCTAGAAACAGACTAAAAGGGTCATTTAAAAAGGTTTAGTCATGATTTGGATGTATGAAGACGTGCACGTGGACTTCAAAAGCACAGACATATCTCCGTAGTCATTCCACAAATGATGTTCACAGACATTCAAGTAGGCATGGGGGTGTGGCAGAGGCATGTCCAGGGAGGAGCAATGGACTTACACATTCAATCTCACAAACATTGGAGACGTCTGCAGGAACATCCATGTTTGTACCAGCTCCATGCACGAATAAGCATCAGAAAAAGTGTTTATTTTCACCTTAAAACATCCAAAGAGTGTAAAAAAGATGGAGAATTAAGTGACTAGCCATAGATCATAAAGGCCCACACTGCGATTGAACCCTGGCCACCCTGCTTTTAAGCCACTACTATTATGCTATTAGATGTCTTGGCTTTGAAATTTTCTATTGGAGACATCTATATAGACGTTTGATATGTGTGCATATTGGGCATGTCCATATTTCTGAAATCATGCCTCATCTTGCATGTGCCTGCTTTCTTTTTAGATGTTCTGGCTTTTACATCCCAGATTGCACTTGGACATCCTATTATGAAAGATCATTGGAGTCAAAATACTGACATAATTCCAGCATGCTTCTGACAGGCAAATAGAGCTTAGTTGTGGGGCAAGGTACTAATGAGCAGAATGGATGGACTAAGTAATCCAGATTTTCTAAAATCAGTAAAAGGAAAAGGAGACTGCTATGGTTTTCAAAAGAAGTATCTAAAAAGCTAAAGAAAAGAAGGTTAGCCTTCATAAAATACAAGAGATCGCATGAAGAGGAAGACAATAATATTTGCATAAGCTAATCGAGGCTGGTAAAGTAGTCAGGAAAGCAAAGATGCAAATGAAAGAAAACATAGCCAATTCAGTAAAGGATGAGAACAAGATCTTTTTTTTTAGGTATTTTATTGACAGGAGGATGTGCGACGGTGGTATTGTGAGACTTAAGAGTAAAGGGGAGGAATACGTAGAGGCCATGAGATGGATCCTAAAGTGAATGACTAGGTAAGAAACTGAGTGGGAGATGCCAGAGGGTAGTAGTAAATGGAGTTCATTTGGAAGATAGAGACATTACCAGTGGTGTGTGTCAGGAATCATTCCTTGATCCTGTTCTTTTAACATATTTGTAAGCAATATTGCAGAAGGTCTGTTCAGAAAGAAATGTCTCTTTGTGGATGATACCAAAATGTGCAACAGGGTAGACATCCTGGAAGCTGTGGATAACATGAGAGGTGATCTAGTAAAGCTTGAAGAAGGACTGAGAATTTGGCAACTAATATACAATGTTGAAAAATGCAGGGTCTTGCATTTGCATTTTGTCTGCAAAACCTCAAGGGTGCCATAATGTATTGGGGGTGAAATACTCTAGTGCACAAAGGAAAAGCCAGACTGGGAAGGTAATCATATCAGATAATCTTAAATTGGCCAAAGAGGCAGAAAAAGCAATGGGAAAGGCATGCATAAGGAGAGGAATGACCAGCAGGAAAAAGGAGGTGATATTGCCTTTGTTTAAGTCTTTTTAGTGAGACCTCATTTGAAGTACTGTGTACATTTCTGGAGACTGCATCTTTAAAGGATATAAGCAGTATGGAGTCAGTCCAGAGTATGGCTACTAAAATGCTGAGCAGCCTCCATCATAAGGCATATGGGGATAGCCTTAAAGATCTCAATATGTATATTTTGAAGACAGGAGAAGGGTTGATATGATAGAGATTTTTAAATACCTCTGTGGTATAAATGCACAGAAGGTGGTCATCTTCCAGTTGAAAGGAAGTTCTGGAATGAGCAGACATAGGATGCAAGTGAAAGGGGATAGATTCAAGAGTAATCTGAGGAATTATTTCTTTAGGGAAAGGATGGCGGATGCATTTGACAACTTCCCGGTGGAGGTGGTGGCGACAAGAACTGTATCTTGGATGGAGGAGTTGCCTAATGATTAGAGCAATGGACTGAAAAGCAGAGAAGCCAAGTTCAGATCTCACTGTTGTTCTTTTCTGTTCTTGGGCAAGTCACTTAACTCTCCTTTGCTTCAGATATAAACTTAGTAACCGAGGTATCCGGATGCCCACCCCTTGCCTTGGTGGGAAGGGACACCTTTTCCAACGGCTGGCACGCTGAAAAGAGGGAGAGCGCACGCCGGCGATCTCCCTCGCGTGTCGTTGCTCCGCCCCCCGGCCGGCACCAACAACAATCACCTTCACCCGCGTCCTCACGCAGGACGCTGGTGCCAGCCGCCCTTCTCCTCTGCGCTCCCCCCCCTTTAACCCCGAACCGCGCTGCTACCGCAAGGAGGCTGGGCCCCGGGAACCCGTTTACAACCGGCCTCGGGACCCTGCCCTGCGGCGCGGCGGCACTAACCGAGGTATCCTGATGCCCACCCCTTGCCTACCAGCAGCCATGCCACTTTACCACCATTCCACAATCCTAGCCACATTACTTCATGGGCACCCCCCCTTCCCCCCCTTCCTTTCCACACCCTTCTCCCAGAACAGAAAACACACAGACCATAACTTTGGTGAACAATTAGTTGGTCGCAGCTTTATTTATAATATTGCAAACCGGCCCAACATAGGCCAAACAAACGTTCTTAAACCAAACATTACCCCCCCCCCCCACTTTCCAAATTTCCGGATGATACCCCACCAGCCATTTATAGCAAAGCGGTGCATCATCCACCCCCCCATTCCCCCGCCGCCCGCCTTGCCATGTTATTAGCAAAGGCTGGCAATTTCCTTCCACCGGGCAGAGACCACAACCGTGATGTCTCTCCCAACCTACAGCACTGCCGCTCCCCTGCCAAGCGGCATCCGCCTCAAATGCCCCGCCGGGTCGGCGAGCGCCGGCTCGCTACCCCGCCACCGACGCAAGGTAGATCCACTATCCTTGCGCCGCCCCCCCCAAAGAAAGCTGCGACCAACACCAAAATTCAAGGGCCTCCTGCCAGTCATTCAGCAACAGATCCTGTCCAACAGGAGCAAGGTGCACCCCGTCCAAGCGGTACAGGCCACTGCACCGGACATCCGCCCACGGATGCAACACCTGCCTTCCAGCTGTTTGCTGAACCCAACGCCCGATCTGTCTAAATCTTAATCAGGCCCCGCGACCACCGCCGCTGTGTCCAGCATGCGGGGCGCGGAATAATGTCCGACCAAATAATGGCCACATCCGGAAATAGCTCCTGCAGCAGACCAAGGTCCCTCTGAACAACTCGGATGATCTGCTGGCAAGACCAACTCGCCAAGTCGTTGCCACCCAAGTGGATCAGAAGCCCGACTGGCCGCCGTCGCTGTGCAATCTGTGCCTAAATGAATTCCACGAGTTGTCCCATCCAACAGAGGCGAACTCCAGAAGCAGCAAGCCCAAGGTGAAGTCCCAGCGGCCGCAACGCCGCCCTTCGCTCAGCCCAGTAAACGAAGGAATGGCCGATGATCCACCATTCGCCGGAGCACACACCATCTGAAAAGACAAAGCGGACTGCAACCAGCAGGCAACTCTGAAATAGGAAGAAAACTGTTAATACACCCCCCCCCCGTTTGCCCCCTGTTACTCAAGTGGAGCTGCTAGGCGCCGGCCCGCACCCTGCCCGCAGGCCGAGGTAGGCGACCTAAGGGCGCACATACCCTTCGTACGCACCTGAGCGCCACCTCCCGATCTGCTGAATAACCCGCCCCTCAAGACCCGCAGCCACCGCACTCATGGCCGCTCCGATCCAAAACGAATGCGAAGCATAACTCCGTTCGTCATAGCCTAAGAACCGCAATGCCAGGCGCAACACAGCCGTAAACTGGAACTGCGTTAACGGTCTGCCGTCCTCATGTAGAAAGAAATAAGAACCTGGCAAACCAGAGCGCCTCTGCGAATAGCTTCTCAAAGCCTGCACTGGACAAGATGGCAGAGGGTATATGGCGCTCAATACCACCCAACCCCCCTTTCCCGCCTGATCTGTCTTTTACCGCGGGATGAAAATACGGACTTGAGACACCTCTATCGTGATGTGCGCAAGCTCGAGACCCCCAAGCGCACCCCTCCTGGCAGATCGAGGCACCAGTTCGCACACGCGAAATGCCCCAAAAAAGGCAGTCACAAAGAATGCGTGGAACAAAAGGGACTCGAAAGGAGAGGCTGCGACATGAGGTAAGGCCTCGCAAATGCGCAGCAAAAGTTCATGGGAAACTGGGAGCCGCCAATCCCGTGGCCTGGGGTGTGCCCTAGCCCAACCTGCCAACAGGTACTTGACTAAAAAAAATGAAACCCTTGGGTTCCCCCACCCCGCCGCCTTACAGAAAAAGGAAAACCCAGCTACCGCGGACGTAACTGCCATACGAGTCCAACCCGCCTTCTTCGCCCAGAGCACGAACTGTCCCACCAACCCATCGGGAACCTTCCCCCCACCGCAGCCCAAAGTGCTCAGGAACGCACTCACCTGGGAGTATCCTCGCCGATACAGGGCCCAAGTACCGTGCGCCACCGACGTAGACAACAGCGCCATCAGATCCGAATTCCAACCTTCCAAAGATGCTCCGGGACTGGGGAAGCCACCTGATCTGCCTCCGGAGCCAACAGCTGGAATTGCTCCCACTGAAAACAGGACAAAGCATCAGCAATGGAATTCTGGGACCCAGGCACATGCCGAACCCTGGTGGTGACATTCATGGGTAAACAGGCTAATACAAAAATCCTCATCAAAGCAGCTACCTTCGGGCACTGAGGCGCTTGCCGGTTGATAACCTCCACCACCGTCGCGTTGTCACACCAGAAAACTACACGCCGATCCCGCAGGCGCTCAGGCCAAACCCAAAAGGCAACCACTATGGGAAACAGCTCCAGAAAGGTAATGTTCCGAGTCAAGCCGGACTGCACCCAATCGGTAGGCCACGGCTCAGCACACCACGCCCCTTGACAATAAGCCCCAAACCCAGAACTGCCGGCCGCATCCGTAAACAAATGCAGGTCTGCATTTGACAGCTCAGGTAGCTGAATAACCGAGCGACCGTTGAAGTCAGTTAAGAAGGAATCCCAAACCCGTAAATCCTCACGCATCCCTGTCGTCACACGAATCCGATGGTGCGGGAGCTGGACTCCCACCATGGCCAGCGATAACCGCCTTGCAAAGGGACGCCCCATGGGCAACACCCTGCAAGCAAAAGTGAGATGCCCGACTAGGGATTGCATGACCCGGAGAGTGGTCTTGCGCGAAGATCCCACGAAAGCCACCATCTCCCGGAGACACTCAACCTTCCGCTCCGGTAAGCGCACAACCATACCCTCGGTATCAATCTCAATCCCAAGAAAGGTGAGGCGACCGTTTTAATAGCCGCCACTGGAATTCCGAAGTCGCCCGCCAAACGCAAAAAGGTCTCCAGCAAGATGTCGCAAGTTTTCACATTTCCGGGCCCGACGAACAAGAAATCATCCAGGTAATGGACGATATTATGGACCCCCGTCAGCTTCCCCAACACCCAGTGCAAGAAGATGCTAAATGCTTCGAAATAAGCGCAGGATATCGCACAGCCCATAGGCATGCACTTGTCAAAATAATACAGTGATCCGAAAGTAAAGCCTAACAAGGGAAAGGCCGAAGGATGTACTGGCAGCAATCGGAATGCGGATTCGATGTCCACCTTCGCCAATAACGCCCCAGCCCCACACTGCCATACTAAAGCGACAGCGGCGTCGAAGGAAGCGTAACGCACCGTACACTGCTCCCGAGGGATGTGATCGTTCACGGAATCCCCGATAGGGGAAGATAAGTTGTGTATCAGTCTAAACTTGCCCGGCTCCTTTTTGGGAACCACCCCGAGCGGGGACACCATGAACGGAGAAAATGGGGGCTCGCGAAGTGGCCCCGCCACTCGGCCCAGGGTGCACTCCTCCGCAATCTTCCCCCGCACCACCTCGGCTAGGGAGCTCACCGAACTAGCGTTACGTGACCCACCACCCGCTGGCGAACCTTGACACGGAATCCGAAAACCCTCCGAAAAACCCTCCCATAACAAACTCCATGCCCCCCCCCGTTTTGCCCTTCCATACTCAACCAACCACGGGCGCATGACTTCCACTCTCACGGGCGTAGGAGCCAAAGCCCCGAGAACACCCTCACTTACCCCCTGCTGGGGCTCCCGCCGCACCTTTGCGACTGCATCTAGTGGCAGCGTGCCCACTGCCACAGAGGGAGCAGGCGTGCTTAAATTTGCAGTCAGGGAACGGGCACAATGATTTATTGAAACGCCAACAGACATCCCCACTCGCAGCGCTGCCCCTTGACTGAGATGCCTGGATGGCGTTCGTCCGAAAGGACCGCACGCCCACCGATGAAGTCGCAGTCCCAGCCTTACTGCCTCCACCACCGGCCCCCCCAGCACGGCCCCGCATGGACATCTGCGTCAGCCATAAATTGATGTCCTTCATGCCCCACGATAACTGCTTATTCTCTTCCATCATGTCCCTGAACTCCTCGTCGTAGTTCAGCCAAGCCCATCCTTCATGCGCCTGCGACGCCGCTAAAATTTATTTTATTTATTTATTTTATTTTAATTCTCTTATATACCGCGCTACTCTGCATCAGTGCAGTTTACATTGAACAAACTGAAATTACATTGAACAGGGCATTATAACTTGGAGATAACTATTTTACAGGGAACATGGGCTATGGAGGGTTAAGTGGCTTGCCCAAGACCACAAGGAGCACCTGTGGGACTAGAAAGCCCAGTCCTTCCGGCCCAAGGTTGCTGTCCTCTAGTGGGATTTGAACCCCCGACCTTCTGGCCTGAAGTACCTTGCCCCAACCACTAGGCCACTCCTCCACTCCATAAGCCAGCAGCGCCCCGTACTGCTCTGGAAAATAATGGCCCCAAACACTAGCCAACCGCAAGAAAGCCCGAGTCCAATTCAGGCTGTTGCGAGATGGCTTCCGCACTCTACCTGCTTTCTCATCCTCCTTTCGTTTTTTCTTACTCTCCCCGAAGCGCTTCCTGCCCTCGAGGAGGCGGAAAATGTCAATATATCTACGACGCTTAATCCGATGACGCAGCTTCCGCGGAACACCCTCCCACAGCTCCGCGCAGCGCACCACCGCGGATCCCCCACCTGCATCCTTCTCTCCCACCGCAACCACCGAGTCGACCGAGGAAACCGTCGACGAGGACAAGGACGAGGATGAAGAGGAGGCCCGCCGACAACGACGCCCGTGTTTGCGCTTCGCTGTTTCTTTTCCGCCAGCCACCACTACCGCATCGGGGCTTTGCACTCCACCCGCAGCACTGCCCACACCCCCCGAATACTCACCAGCCGCTTTGGAGAGAGGCGCCGACGCAGTGGCGTTCTGAACCCCAACTGCTGTACCGCTCCGCTCATCCACCGAACTCGTGGGGCCCGCTCGAGCAGGGTCAGCCAGGTCCATCCTGGGCCGATCACTCTGAGGAACCTGTGGCAAAAGAGAAGAGAAAGCGGCAGGCGCTGCCTGCAAAGTGTTGGACGCAACGCTGAGTCCCCCGCCCCAGCCCCACGCCGAGGACCCGAGTCCACCAGCCTCCCAAGCTGCCATCCCCTGCCCACGGGGTTTGCAGTCCTGCCGACCCCAGCCCCCCGCCAGCCATCCCACTCACCACTCCACTGCCCCGAACCGCCCCATGCGCCCCCACCAAACGGCCAAGGCCCCGGAGCTCCGAAAAAAACAGAGTGTGGAAATTGCCCACCCCCGAAGCCGGGAATAGACCATCCGGACAACGGCGGAGGAGAGGACATTCTTACGTACCTGCCGGCCACGGGGTCAGGCCGGCCCTCCACCGGAGCACTCCCGCCCCCCTGGCACAAACCTCTGAGCCTGCGGCCCCAGCCCCGATCCGTCCCACCGTGCCAAGCCCACCTGCCACCTCTCCCAACCCACCGTCACCACCCTCCGAGCCCGAAGGCCCGGGCACTCCGGGCCCTAGGAGCTCAGCAGAAACCGCACCCGCTCTGGTCCGAGAGGGCCGGCCAGCGCTACCGCTGGAGCGCGCCCCTTGCGACCTCCCCCTACCCCGCCCTCCCCGGGGGCCCGAGACGCCACCGCCACCACCCCTTCACCAGCTGGAGGAAAATGCCTAGGTCTCCCTGTCTCTTTTCCTCTAACAGCTGACCCCCGAGCCCCCACCCTTTTATGCGGTGTTCTACCACACCGACGAGCCATATCTACACCCCTCAACCCCAAATAAAAGGCTAGCCCTCCAGCCCCTTTTGTTGTATTAGTTTACTTAATTGTGAACAGTGAGTAGTATTAAAACTACTTCCTTGCCTTGCAAGCTTCCTTGGAAAACTCAAGCCAGAAGGGAACTCCTCAAAGCCCAGCCCAGGACACCGAGAAGAGCCCCACACTGCCGAAAAACTAGGCCCCCAATGTGCGACCAGACATGGAGCCCAGCAGCTCAACGAAGCTCCCCCCCGTCCCCCCTGGCAAAACACCCGCCAGCAACCGCCGCCTCCGGAGCACTACCGCGCTAACAGCCCACCGCAAAACCAACCCGATTGATACCAACCGGAGTCGGCCCACACCGTGAGAGCCCCCCACCACCTTTTCCAACGGCTGGCACGCTGAAAAGAGGGACAGCGCATGCTGGTGATCTCCCTCGCGTGCCGTTGCTCTGCCCCCGGCCGGCACCAACACCAATCACCTTCACCCGCGTCCTCACGCAGGACGCTGGTGCCGGCCGCCCTTCTCCTCTGCGCTCTCCCCCCCCCTTTAACCCCGAACCACGCTGCTGCCGCAAGGAGGCTGGGCCCCGGGAACCCGGTTACAACCGGCCTCGGGACCCTGCCCTGCGGCGCGGCGGCACATTGTACGCTCTCCAGGGACAGGAAGCTACCTGCTGTACCTGAATGTAACTCACCTTGAGCTTCTGAGAAAGCTAGCTCCAATTCCTTCTTATCTGAATTCATGAAAGCATGGGACAAATACAGAGGATCTCCAAAGGAAAGGAAGGGATTGTAGAACATAATAATCCTTATGACTGGGTAGAATGGATAGTCCATATGATCTTTATCTGCAATCGTTTTTTTATGTTTCTCTGTAATATATTCACTGTTTTTAAATATACAGCCATAAATTAAGCAACACTCCTGACTAGGAACATCATTAACCATGAAGTATACTTTCTGAGCTTTTTTGTTAATCAGCTAGGTTCTCTTAAATCAGAATTTGTTACTCTACTTGAATGCAGAAAAGTTTTAGCAACTTGCTAAAATCTATTTTCCAG
This sequence comes from Ichthyophis bannanicus, assembly GCA_033557465.1. NCBI lineage: Eukaryota > Metazoa > Chordata > Amphibia > Gymnophiona > Ichthyophiidae > Ichthyophis > Ichthyophis bannanicus. Next base: position 169,405,490 of record CM066038.1, read on the forward strand.
ACATTCAAAAGCTCGTATCTGTTTAGCAGCAGTCATGAGGGTAATTTTATAAGGGTCACCTAGTTTTGTGTGACTTCCAAAACACACAAAGCACACGTATTTTATAAAGAAAAGCAGGGGCTTACTTTTCTTAATAAAATAGGGGCATGAATCGCAAGCTATGCTTGCCAAACCTAAGTGTGGGCACATATGCCTAGCCCTAAAGTTGGTGTAAACGTGCATGACTAAATTTTTAAAGAACATGTGTAGGTTATGGTCGTTGGCCTCTGCCTATGCCCTGCCCAAGCTCCACCCTTGTGTTCACCCATTCCAACAGTACGAAGCATTGGCCTGATGTGCATACTTATAGAATAAAGACTGCCTAAAGTACAGACTTAAGTGCCCATCTACTCCCAAGTCATGGAAACTGTCTGAATTGTGTGCATAGATGGTGCGTCACTTTACGCGGCTCATTATAAAATTACTTCTGATATGGATAAGTGCCCTGTCCATGAATTGTCTGCAGCACTATGCTGATAGTGCCTCTGACAGTTCTTACAGACCTCCCTGGCATTATCTGGATAGTGTACGGGAAAAGCAAAAGCAGAGTGTGGGGCATGCCACCTAATTGGCAGAGCTACTGTACGTGGTTTAATTTGGGGAAAAATGCTGTCCTGAATTAAATTACTTAGTTGTCTATTGAGGACTGAATACTGCTGCTATTCGTAGAGCAGCAGTGGTCACCAGCCAATACATTTAGTTTTTTAGCTGGTTTTATATACCGGCATTGAGTGTCAAATCAGTATACATGGAACAGCAGAGCACAACATAAATGGAACATATTGCAGAAAGTCAAACAATAATTAAGAGCTACATTATTCATAATGAGTGTATACTGTACAAGAAGTATTTAGGATAACTGCCGTGGTAATGTGAGGAAGAAGGGAAGCAAGTTTCTTTGGGAGAGGGGAAGGGGGAGGGGCAAGGAGGAGGGGAAAAGGGGAGGGGTGACAGCTAAAGACACAATTTAGGTAGGTGTACTACCAAAGTGTTATATATATTCAGCGCTGCTATTTCTGCAGATAGCTGTACTGAATATACATAACATATTTAAACACCACAGCTGGTATTTAAAACAAATACAGACTGCGGCATTTGAATATTGGCCTGTATTTTTTTAAATTAGAAAATCATTCTTATATGTAAAACATGATGGTCCCTTTCTGCTAAAGCAGAAAGAATCAACCAAGGTTCTTAAACTCATCTGGGATGTATTATTACAGGACATTTAACTGAGCCATTTTAATCTAAAAACAAAGAATTGATGCTTAGGCAAAAATGATTGACTTTACAATGAAAAAGGTGGGCAAAACAGAATGAAATCATAAAAATTGAAAAAGTTAAACAAACAGATCTCAGAGAATCATTTCTTGGGTGAAAAGCCAACAGCTGGAAGTAGAAGAGACAGCTGTTTAGGATAGAGATGATAAACACTGTAGTAGTCATGAACTACAGTATGCCATCCAAGAAAAATGAAGAAAAGGATGTTACTATACAAAGATCAAGACTTGCAAGTTATGGGAAGGCCCATGGAACACATGGAAGGCCAACATCAAGATCTCAAAATAGGTATGTAGGAGTCTGCAGAAATATTTCATTTTGCAAAAAGTTGAACAGGTGATTTGGTCAACTTATTTCTACTGACCAAAAACAGAGAAAGGAATCTCTGCAGACGACCAAAGCAAAACAGAACCAACAAGAGGAGGGGAAACAAACCACAGCTTCAGATACCAGGATGTTTTCAAAAATGATTTTGGTCTTTCTTCTGAAATTAACTTTTCCAATAGTGACTTCTGTGATGCAGAGATGTATTCACATGGGACTACTAGGGTTATGAGATCTTTTTACTTAGCCGACATAACAACTATTAGACAAAGGATAAACAACTTCTGTCCTCATGCAGGGCAAGACTGTCAGATTATCAAGATACCTATACTGAATATACACGAGATGCTTTTGCATTCACTGCCTTATGCATATTCATTGTGGGTATCCTGAAGGCCTGACAGGCTTGTGGCACTCAAGGACTGGAGTTGCCGACTTTGACAGCTTCTGGTCATGACTGCTGACCTCAGACAGATGTAATTTACCAAGAAGGTAGTGAAGATAATTCTACTATCCTCTCCACTGCCCTTTATTTGACTAGCATTATAATACAGGTAATTGCAGGAAATTAATTCATGTAAGACTAGAAAACATATATTTCATTACCCACAGTTGTTGAAAGCTTTCTTTTTAAATTAATTTTTGGACAGAAAGCACAGTGGAAGGAAAGTTTGTGTGGCGGGTTATATTAAGTATCAGAGAGAAGACGATACAGGAGATTAGTACAATAATGAGGAAACGATGAAGAGAAGAGAAGGTCGCGCGTTGCCATGGGAATGGAGTATAGGGAAAGTATTTCCTTCCTGAAAAAAATATAAACATTTAATCAAACTAATATCTCATCAGCGGGTTTTAGGGTTGTAGACTATTCCTTTTTCTGGTGATTTGAATTGATGTATTTAGGCAGATTTTGTCCACAAGAGATTGGCACAATAATATAATGGAGATCAATTGGATCCAATACTGTGTGACAACAATTTTTACCAAGAGATTTCTACCAAAAAGGATATAGGTCCTGAATAAAACGAGAAAGATATCTCCTCCTTTAGAAAAAACATATTGAAGGAAAAATAAAATTACTCCATGTGGAAATGTCCCTTATAGATGAGTTTCTCAAAGGATGAAGATCACTTGCCCTTACCGCCTTGGCTGGGAAGACTAGATGGACCATGCTGGTCTTTATCTGCCATCATATACTATGTTAATATGTTGCAAAAGATGAGAAATCCAAAACTTCAAATTGAAACATGCTGCATTAACAGAAGACCTTAAATTCATATGCTTTAATAATAAATTGAAAGTAGCAGATGCATAAATTGCAGAGATATAAAGAAAATGGAAAATAGGAGTTGGGAAGGCGCATAAATATGGTAAAAATACCACCAACTATAAATTAGTAACATAGTATATGATGGCAGATAAAGACCAGCATCGTCCATCTAGTCTGCCTAGCAAAGTGGCAAGAGTAGGTGAGCCCTCTGCTCCATGCGTCACCCCTCCCCATGCATTTGTTTAGGGGTGTACCCACCACTCCGTTCAGGTCACCTCGACTTGTTAAAATCAAAATAAACTGTCTCTGATATCTTACCTTGTTTCTATAAAGGGATCCACGGTGTCTTTCCCATGCCATTTTGAATTCTGTCACTGTATTCGCCCCCAATATTTCCATTGGGAGGGCATTCCACGCATCCATCACTATATTCCAAGTAAGGCCTCACCAACGACTTGTACAGTGGCATTAATACCTTCTTCTTTCTGCTGGTAATTCCTCTCTATATGCAACCCAGCATCCTTCTGGCTTTGGCCACTGTCTTGTCACACTGTTTTGCCACTTTGAGATACCGAGAAACAATCACTCAGAGGTCCTTCTCCTTGTCTCTGCACCCTAACCTATTGCCCCCTATCTCATACAGTTCCCTTGGATTTCTGCATCCCAATATTAACTGCCAAGCATTAGACCATTCTCCCAGCTTTTGCAGATCTTTCCTCATGTTATCCACTCCCTCAGGGGAGTCCACACTGTTGCAGATTTTTGTGTCATCTGCAAAAAGACAGACTTTTCCATTCAGTCTTCAACAATATCACTCACAAATACATTGAACAGTACCGGCCCCAGGATCATCCCTGGGGCATGCCACTAATCACCTTCCTTTCATCCGAGTGAGTTCCATTTACTATCACCTTCTGTTGTCAGTCAACCAATTTCTGATCCAGTTAACCACCTTGGGACCCATCCCCAGGCTTATTAGTTAATTGATTGATTGATTGATTTAACATTTTTTTACACCGCCTTATCATTCATTCAAAGCGGTTTACAATGAACATCATAGGAATGAGCTTTTACATAGACCAGCCCCCTATGACGAGCACTATCAAAAGCTTTGCTGAAATCTAGGTAGATCACATTAATCACATCAATCACATGCCCTTGATCTAGTTCTCTGGTTACCCAGTCAAAGAACTCAATCAGATTTGTTTGGCATGATTGTCTTTTGCTAAAAACATGTTGCCTCAGATCGTGCAACCTAATGGTTTCGAGAAAGTCCACTATTCTCTCTTTCAGGCGTGCCTCCATTACTTTTTTCACCACTGCGGTAAGGCTTACTGGCCTGTAGTTTGCCACTTCTTCCCTATTACCATTTTTATTACGAGGTACCACATCAGCCCTTCTCCAGTCATGTGGAACTTCTCCTGTCTCTATCTATTAAAAGCATCCTTTAAGGGCCCTGCAAGAACCTCTCTGAGGTCTTTCAGTATCCTGGAATGTATCCCATCCGGTCCCATGACTTTGTCCACTTTCAGTTTTGCAAGCTGTTCAAAAACATCATCTTCTGTGAATGATGTAGTATCTACTCCATTCTATTTGTATATTTGAATCAGGTTTTGGAGAAATTTTATATGAGAACCCTGTAGAGTACAACTGAGAAGCAGAATGGCAGCCCCACATGAGAGAATTTAGAAAAGGCAAATATCCATTGTGTAAAGGCAGGATGTAGAAAGTTAGAAAGTAGTTTAAAAAGAGCCCCAGCCTGGAAGAGCTCAGTCCAGATGGAGTACCCAATATTTAGCTTAAACTGTTAATATTTCTGCACTAAGGCCTGGCAATCTGTAAAAATCAATTGATTGGGCATCCAGACTTAACATCACAAGTAAAATATTATCAAAAGTATAGACAAATAACTTGTGTAACTACAATCAATAAACTATTCATGCTAATAGCTGTTGCCAGAATATATGCTTATATTGACTACAATAACGTCATGGCGATAGAATAGAAAGGCGATAAGGGAGTATATGGAGCCAAAAACTAGTTAATGCTAAATAAAGCCATTAAGGCCAGTGCTAAGAAAAGCAGAAATCTTAGTATAGCATGGGATGATTATAAGAGCTTTTGACAGTGGCTTCCCTTACTTATGGATAACAAATTCCCTTGAAATGTACAAAATAAACTCTAGATTGATTGAACACATCAAGTTTAGCATGAAAATGTGGCAAACCACACTCCTGTAGTATGAAGATGAACAGTTTGTGATTCCTAACATCAAGATTCAGTAAGGAATATTTCAGGGAGACTCTGTTGCTTTGTATAGCACTTAATCCTTGAGTACGCTTAGGTCCCGGTTTTCAAAAGAATTCTACACGGTTTGCAGCCCAGTAAACCATGTAGATGCTTTAGTTGGGGATATTCAATGGTACTTACACAGTTAGTGCCATTTGAATATCCCCTCCTAAGCACCCTATGTGCTCCGATGCTATCTGGTTAGTATTTGGGGCATGTTGGGACATTTCGGAGCAGAGCGGAAGCGGAGAATGGCACTAATCGGGCAGCAGCAATATTGGATGCTGGCCGGTTAATGATCTGTATCTTAAAGATAGGCTTGGAAATCCCTCAGCTATCTTTCAGGTGCTGGAGCTAACTGGGTAGTATCCAATATCGCTGGTGCTCAGTTAACTTTGGTGGCTTCTTACTTTTGTGGTGATCATCGGATATTCAATGCCATTGCCATGACATTGAATATCCGGTTTAGAGGTCAGCAGGGAGGGCTATATGCTGACGAGGTAGATGACCCCTACAAAATCCGGACAATTCAAAATTGGGCCCTTAATTCTTTGGGCTATGGGTTTCACCTCCCGAAGAAAACAACTCACCCTCTCCAACTAGTACAAAACACTGTAGCATGTATAGTCATTGGCACAACAAGGCATAGCCGCATAGCCATATAACACCCATCCTACTTCAACTACACTGGCTCCCAGTTGTCACATGTTCCAAATTCAAAACTTTACTGATCCTCAAAATATTGCACAATTTATCTCCAACCATCCTCCAACCGATGATCTCCAAGAAGCCCGAGACCAGACTAAGATGAATCTCAAACAAAAGCACACTGTCCATTCCTAAAACCAAAATGAAAAACAACCTGACTCATGCAACAGAGCTTTTCCCATATATGCACCATCCCTTTTCATGGAGCATTATGGCTCCCTCTCTGAGCCTCCCTAATGGATTCATCATATGGACATATAGCACTCTCTTTCCTTGTACTGCTTGTATAATAATCCCCCTGAGCTCCTGCCTCATTGCTCCCCCCCTCCCCTGTGTACCGAATTTCTAATTAACTGTAAGCCTCCTCTTCCACTCCTTTTACCTATGCTCCTCTGAACCAAATTCTAGCTCTGTATGCCTCAGCATGAGGATTCCTCCCCACCCTTAGCCACTATACTGGAATATATTTACCTTATGATATCCCCTAATATAAACATCCAAGTTTATGGGATACATCCCAGGATACTGAAAGAGCTCAGAGAGGTTCTTGCAGGGCCGTTAAAGGATGTTTTCAACAGATCCTTGGAAAAAGGAGTAGTTCCACAGGACTGGAGAAGGGCGGACGTGGTACCTCTTCACAAAAGTGGTGACAGGGAAGAAGTGAAAAACTACAGGCCCGTGAGCCTTACCTCGGTGGCGGGAAAAGTAATGGAGGCACTTCTGAAAGAGCGAATAGTGGATTTTCTCAAAACCAACAGGTTGCATGATCTGAGGCAACATGGTTTTACCAAAGATGATCTTGCCAAACAAATCTGATTGAGTTCTTTGACTGGGTGACCAGAGAACTAGATCAGGGGCATGCGATGGATGTCATCTACCTGGATTTCAGCAAAGCCTTTGATACTGTTCCACATAGGAGGCTTATCAATAAACTCAGTAGTTTGGGGATGGGTCCCAAGGTGGTGAACTGGATCAGAAATTGGTTGACTGACAGACGACAGGTGATGGTAAATGGAGCTCACTCAGATGAAAGGAGGGTGATTAGAGGGGTTGGGCCCGACACTGTTTAATGTATTTGTGAGTGATATTGCTGAAGGACTTATGGAAAAGTCTGCCTTTTTGCAGATGACATGAAAATTTGCAACAGATTGGACTCTCCTGAGGGAGTGGATAACATGAGGAAAGATCTACAAAAGCTGGAAGAATGGTCTAATGCTTGGCAGTTAAGACTTAATGTGAAGAAGTGCAGTGTCATGCACTTGGGAAGCAGAAATCCAGGGGAAATGTACGCGATAGGGGGCGATAGGTTGGTGTGCACAGACCAGGAGAAGGACCTTGATGTGGTGATTTCTGCGGATCTCAAGGTGGCAAAACAGTGCGACAAGGCAGTGGCAAAAGCCAGGAGGATGTTGGGTTGCATACAAAGAGGAATTACCAGCAGAAAGGAAGAGGTACTAATGCCACTATATAAGTCACTGGTGAGGCCTCACTTGGAAAACTATGCTCAGTTTTGGAGACCATATCTTGCAAAGGATATAAAAAGACTGGAAACTGTTCAGAGGAAGGCGACCAAAATGATTTGGAGCCTGCGTCAGAAGCCTTATGAGAAGAGACTTGAAGACCTAAATATGTACACTCTGGAGGAGAAGAGGGACAGGGGAAATATGATTCAGACCTTTAAATACTTAAAGAGAAATAATGAACAAACAAACCTCTTCCAAAGACGGGGAAGCTGTAAAACTAGAGGGCATAACATGAAGCTGCAAGGGGGTAAATTGAAAGGCAATGTCAGGAAATACTTTTTCACTGAAAGGGTGGTGGATGCTTGGAATGCCCTCCCGATGGAAGTGGTGGGGGCAAATACAGTGACAGAATTCAAAATGGCATGGGACAGACACAGTTGATCACTTTACAGCAACAGGATAAAATCAAAATAAACTTAACTATCTAATTTCTCAACATACAGGGTGCCCTACATGGAGCGGTGGGTTCACCTCTATATCAAAGACATGGGGAGGGGTGGCCTGTACGGAGCGGCAGGTGCACCTACTCTTGCCATCTTACTGGGCAGACTAGAGACTAGATGGACCATACTGGTCTTTATTTGCCGTCATTTACTATATTACAACATAAACCGCTTTGAATACAGGATAAGGCGGTATAAAAATCTCATTAAGAAAACAAACAAACAAATAAATAGCCTTACCAAAAAGATAGGAAGTACAGAGGTAACACAACACTTGCTATTTGTAGATGACTTGAAGCTCTACAGTTCGAGCAATCAATATCTAGTAGAACAAACTCAAGGCAGTAAAAAGCTTTTTTGATGATATCAGGATGACTGTTGGTCTGGACCAATATGCAAAGACAACTTTCATTATAAGCAGAGTAAACAAAAAACATCTCTGACTGTGAACTTAAACAGGAAGCTATATCTAGGTGATGGAGAGGAGCAGCAATCCAGCATAAATTACTGAGAAAAAAGATCAGTAAAGAATATTACGAATGATTAAAACTGATATTGAAAAGAGCTTTGAGATCATGGAATAAGATCAAGCTATCAATCAGCTTGCAAGCCTAGCACTCTTGTAAATCTTTGAAATTGTAGAAAGGTCTCTTAAATAATTTGAAAAGCTGGATGTCTGAACAAGGAAAGTCATTCATGCTCATGGGATCATTTATAAAATGAATCAATTTATGTTGAAACTGGGCATTCTTGGAGCCGAAGCAGGAATGTGCCTGATAGAAATTAATAAATTCTTAGCTACTACATATAGATTTGAATTGAAATGTTGAGGTTGGGACGTGCACAATTCTGGCAGTATTTTAGAAAATACCCTACTAAATGAGGATCCTTTTCTAAAATAGTGCAGGAGTGCAGATGTTTTTGCTGATGTGTGGAGCCAACAGACCCATTCTGCAAATCTACAGGAAGAAAAAATCAACAGTGGAAACTTGGCAACTTCCATGTGGAAGTTGGTATTTCAGAGTTTACACATATATACAGGTCATTTTGCAAACCTATACATACAATTGCACTTTCTTTATTTAATTGTCCAAACACAGAGCGGAGAAAACAAAGCCATGGCTATGCCAAAAATATCTTCACAGGAGTGGTTCTATTTGGTGGCCCGACTTGGCCAAGTTTCGGCTTAGACCTGCATCAGGGGTCAGTTTGATCATCTAAAAACATCCAAAGACAATGCAGGTGGTTGTTCAAAGGTTAATCATAGCTTTCTTTTAGCCATTAAGTTGGAGGAGACTGCAATAAAGTTGCCTCAATTTGAATCGCGATTCAATCATTGTGGAGTATCCTTCTCCTTTATTTGTTGCTTTCTTGCTTTAATATCAGTTTCAAGGGAGGCAATAAAAAATAGGGATTAAAGAAGTCCTGTAAAGGACTGTTCAAAAGGAGCCTTTTATAAATACCTATACATGCCAAGGAGCAGCTCTAAATCCCAATGTGGACATATACATTCTTCACCTATATGAAATGGGAAATAAATAGATAGGGTCCGATATTCAGCACCGGTGGCTAAAGCGGCTGGCCACTGGTGGTGAATTTTAAACCTGGATATTCAATGCCTAGGTCACATCCGGGCTCTGACCTTGAATATCTGAGCTGCCCGGATTGCCATGAAGCTAACCATGCAGTGTCATATTCAGCCATGGCCTAGTTAGCTTCTGCAGTGAAAGTTAGCCCGGGTTTCCTGTGTCTGACTTTCGCCGTGTATTGCTAAGCAGGCAGCAGCTCAATATCACTGCTGCCCGATTATCAATGGGTCTCACCCTGGAATGCCCCTGGCACATCCTGATGGTAACCAGTTAGCACTGGGGTGTGTAGCGGTGAGCCTGAGGATATTCAGAGGCATTAACACAGTTAGTGCCACTGAGTATCCAGCAGAATGGCATTTACATGGTTTTCAGGTCTGCAAACCATGTAAATGCTTTAGATTGTTGTCCCTGTAGATATTTCACCTCCCAGGCCATGCTCTATCCACACCTCCGAACTACATATTATGAACATCCATTATGTACATTTAGACCATTCTAAAATCACTATTTACACTTGGAATGCCATTTACACTTGCAAATGCCTAATTTTCCACGTGTAAATTGTGAATAAGACTCTAAAATAATCCCCTATACATATACAGATACCATCATAGGCCTCTAAGCCTACTCAACAGCATCAACAGACACAGATACATGCACAAAGTGAAGCATGAAAGCAAATGTCCCGAATCTGTCTCTGTCATTAAACTTGGGCAAGCATTCCAACAAGCGGAAGTAATGAGTGAGAATCTGTGAGTATACATAAAGGAAGCAACATTTTGCAAAATAGGAGAAAAAGCTCTTTAAAGAATTAAGTCAACAAATGAGTTAAATCAAGTGGTGAATGGATAAATACAGTGGGAAACACAAAGGGTGGCATATTCGAAGACATTTGCACGGGTAACTGCCCTAGTTACACATGTAAATGCCTTATCCAGGATTTTCGAAAGGCACTTACATGGGTAGTGCCTTTTGAAAATCCCAGATAAGTTCCTAACGTGCCCAGATGCTATGCTGTTAGCATTGGGGCATGTTGGGGGCATTCTGGGGCGGAGCGGCAGCGGAGGAAAGGGCTGAGTGGGTAGCAGCGATTTTCAATGCTACCCGCTTGGCCCTCTGCACCTTAAAGACAGGTGAGGTTTAAAGTGCAGGGGCTAAGTGGGTAGCATCGAAAATCGCAGCTACACACTTAGCCTCGGTGGCTGCTGGCGCATCCAACATAACTCGGATTTTCACCTCCATCGCTGCAGAAGTGAAAATCCGTGTTAAGGGGATTGGTGGACAGGTTATAGACCAACACAGCGCATAGCCTGGCTAACTCAAAATCAGGGCCCAAAGTGTTACTGCAGAAACCATACATTGATCAAAACTGGACACTTGAATGGCTACGGACAGATGAACAAATGTAAGGATGCGAGACTGCTAGTTGCAGCTCAGGACAGTAGATTAAGGACAAGGTGGTTTTATTTTATTTATTTATTTGCAACATTTGATATACTGGTAGGAGCAGGATCCATCATAGCGGTTTACAATCTATTAAAATAACCAGTGGCAAGGGGAAATAAAAAAGGAGAGAAGCAAGAAATGGAAAATCAGGAGGGTATTTACATTTTGTGGGGGGTGGGGTGGGGGGAAGTTACAGAGCAGACAACCAACCGGGAGAGAGAAAAATCAGGGAACGGAGGACTGGGGAAAGGCTTGGTTGAAGAGCCAGGTTTTTAGGCCCTCCTTGAAGGTGGGGCGATATTTGGTGCAGAGAGATGGGAGAGAATTCCAGAAGGAGGACCAGGCATAAGAAAAAGATGAGTTTCTGGAAGTGAGTAAGCAGAGGGCAGAGAAAGAAGGGTAGGTCTAGAGGAGTGAAGAGAGCATGAGAGCTGATTCGGGACAATTGCAGCTAGGCAGGGTGGGCAAGAGGTGAAGAGCACAATGGGCCAAAGTGAGGATCTCTTAACTGATGCGGAAAGAAACTGAAATCCATTGAAGAAAGAAGAAGGGGGAAATGTGTTCAAAATGGTGTGCCCTGTGAATGAGCCCAGCTGCAGTAAACTGGATAAGTTGACGATGCTAGAGGGAATATTGGGGAGAACCAAGAAAAAAGGAGTTGCACTAATTGAGATGAGGAATCATGCATTCCAGGACAAGATGAAATAATAAAAGCTGAGCGTATAGAATGTAGATGCTGGAGGGTGACGAAAGCAGATCTTGAAAGAGCATCAAAAGCACTGAAAAAATTGATAAAACAGTTATATGTAGATTTTTTAAAAGCACTGAAAACAGTTACTCATCTAGTTGTTGACTACAAAGGTCTGATGATAGCTTCTCTATATAAAAAGGCACAATAAGGTGGCATGTCTGTCAAAAAAAACCATCAGGCTAATGATCTTAACAGAATTATGGAGAAAGAGATTAAGATCACCTGTGACATTCCCATTCTGACTGATAAAAAGCTGGATTGATGGAAACTAGATTTAGTGCCTCTTTTACTAAAGCCACTAAGGATTTGCCATTAATGTGCCTAATTCTCACTCGATAATGTCAAAGGCCGCATGTTAGCTGTTGAGGATCTGTTCAGTATGTCCCTGGCAGCTAACATGTGAAGAATTTTCCTAACGTGTGCTCCTGTAGAGGAGTCATTAGATGAACCCACTTAAAAGAGCCATGTTGGCGCTGAGCACATGGTAATTACCCTGGCACTAGCAGTAATACACTCTCCATACCCACTCTCTGTCCATTCCCTTAGTTGCTGATTAACATGCGTTTAATGTCTGAAGGCAGCCACTATCAGACGTTAGTATTCCCAACTGCTTGTAGCCGCTTGTTAAAACACCTGTTAACCAGCTAACAGGCTTTAGTAAAAGAGGCCCTTAATCGTAAAGGAGAAAACCACCACAATGGTACTGATAGAGATATCAGTTTCAAGCCAGTGAATCATGTGGAGTGGGAGAAGATCCTTCTCTACAAAGGAAATGCAATCAGACCAAGAAAAAGTGGCAGAAAGATACAGAAATATTTCCTATAATATTGGGAACCACAGACCTAATTAAAAGCAATTTCTAAACACGCCATGATAGGTTGCATACACGTTTCATCTGAACTCCAGAATGAAGCTCTCTTTGGCACGATGAAACTACTATGGTGAGTGTTAGCAGTACATTTGAGAGATGGAGATCATGATCTACATACCCTGGCTTAGGCATGAGGTTCACTGCTGTCGTGGTAAGTGCAAAACTCGCCCATTTGGAGGAATTACTCTCAAGAGGTTAGTACAATGAGTAAACACTGAAGAGAAGAGGAGGTTGAGTGTTGCCATAGCCATGGAGTATAGGTAAAATATCGCCTTCCTGAAAGAAAAGAAACACACGAAGGTACATTTTATAAAGGCTGTTTAGGTGCCACCTGGGATGTCCAAGTCATAATGTCCAAAACTGCTTGGGAGGGATAGCAGAGAAAACGGACACATGTAAAAACCTACTAAAAGCAACCTATCCCTGTCCCAAAAAGATAAATATCTCTGCAAAAAAAGGAGAAAATGGAGAGCCCCAAACACATGCAGGAAACTATCCAATTTTAGAAAACTGGACGTGTGAAACATGGTCATTAGCAGTCCCGGTAACATACACATGTCTGTGCCAGTCTTTCCAAATGCATGCGTGTATATGTTGCCAGATATATGTCTCCTCCTGCCATTTTGCAAATGGAGGCTTGCAGTGCTTTCATAGTATTAAGAGGCCCTGATTTCACCTGATTTCTTTCTTTTTTCTTTATTTGGGGTTAGAACATAAGGACATAAGATATGCCATACTGGGTCAAACCAAGGTCCATTAAGTCCAGCATCTTGTTTCCAACAGTGGCCAATCTAGGTCCCAAGTACAGTTTCCCCAAAAGACACAGGTTCCACAATGCTTGTACTGGGGCAAACAGTGGATATACTGGGTCCCCTTTAATAATGGTTTATGGACCTTTCCTCCAGGAACTTGTCCAAACCTTTTTTAAACCCGGCTACACTAACAGCTTTTACTACATCCTCCGGTAGCAAATTCCAGAGTTTACACGTTGAGTGAAAAAAATATTTTCTCTTATTAGTCATAAATAGGTTACCCTATAGCTTTGTTGCATGTCCCCTAGTCTTTCTATATTCTGATGGCATAAACAATTGATCTATGTTTACCCATTCCACTCCATTTATTAATTTATAGACCTCTATCATATCTCCCCTCAGCCTTCTCTTTTCCAGGTTGAAGAGCCCTAACCTTTTTAGCCTCTCTTCATAAGGGTATCCATTCATCCCCTTTACCATTTTGGTGGCTCTTCTTTGTACCTTTTCTAATAACTCTATATCCTTTTTAAGATACGGTGACCAGAATTGCACACAATATTCAAGGTGCGGTCGCACCATGGAACGATACAGAGGCATTATAATATCTTTTGTTTTATTTTCCATTCCTTTCCTTATGATACCTAGCATTCTATTTGTTCTCTTGGCCGCTGCTGCACACTGGGCAGAGGGTTTTAACAAGTTATCCACGATGATGCCTAAATCTTTTTCCTGGGTGCTGGTTCCTAATGTGGAACCTTTCATCGTGTAACCATAGTTTGGGTTGTTCTTTCCTAGGTGCATAACTTTGCACTTGTCCACATTAAATTTCATCTGTCATTTGGATGCCCAGTCTTCCAATTTATCAAGATCCTCTTGCAATATTTCCACAATCTTCATGGGTTTTAACAACTTTGAATAGTTTTCTGTCATCTCCAAATTTGATAACCTCACTCGTTATTCCCATGTCCAGGTCATTTATGAATATGTTAGGGGGAGGAATAGATTACAGCAATAAGAAGCAATGTCTGTCATCACTATCATTGAAAGTTGGCTGAAACGATCACTTTCCAAATTTCTATTTGTGCCAAGGAGCAGGTCTATACATGGATGTACTTGCTAGTGATTTTCCTTGTGTGCCACCATTCCAAAATCAGCCTCAGGTGTGTCTTTTCCAGAATACCCAGGACACGCCTCTGCTTTGCCCTTGTGTGACATAGATGTGATTTTGCCGGACACGTGTATACCTGAGCCTTTTTAAAATGGCTCTTGGGACTTATATTTGCACGTCAGAATGGCATTTTCAGATGTGCAAATAGGTTTTTTAAAATTACTTCCTTAATCAAATTAATACCTCATCTGCAGGTTTTTGTGTTTGCAGATTATTCTGGTGATTTGAATTTACATATTTGGGCAGATTTTGCAGTGCATACACACTGCCTTGAGTTCCCATTTTCTTTATTTTGTTTTACTTTCCATTTATTATTTTAATATATATATATATATTACAAGCATCAGGCATAGAGCACCAAAGGCACGCCAGTCCGATCAGCGGCAGCAGAAGAGAGTTGGAGGTGAGTGCCTCCCTGCTCCCCACCACTACCACCAATCAGAACTCGGCAACCACTTTTCAAAGAAGGGCCTGCACCTGAAGGCCTTGCCAAAGGGCCTTTAGGCATGGCCCTTAGAGTGGACCACAGAGTGCTACATCCCAGTCTACACCACCAGTGCTCCACACGGCTAACCCCTCCTGTAAATAAGTTATGCTCCAGTAACATGAGTAATTGCATGACAGTAGCAATCCCAAATGGATCATCTGCAGCATATATCTTTGAACAATGGAGCAGCCGAACCAGCCTTGTAGCTCGACTACTCCCCGAAAGACACCCGCAACCTCAATGACAGCACTACCTCACAGAACAACATACTAAAGGCAGTCACCCATGCTACTACAACCCCACCAACAGCCAAGCATTCTGCTCCAAGAAGAACCATCACACAGTTTCCACTCACCACACAATATCACCAGCCGGTAAGCTCTCCCAGCACGCAAAACAGAGCACCTTACCTGGACCGCCAGCAAAATATACTTCACAGGGTCCCCCCAACATTATAATGGCTCCCCTAGCCATCCTTTTAACTCTCTATTTCTCCTCACATCAACCACAGCACTAACCCCCACCCTAGCCTTCATTCACTCACACCCATTCATCATAATGTCCTCCCCCACCTTTCACAAAAAACAGGCCTAGATGCACACACCACATCATCTACATCAAAACACAACACCCACTGCCATCTCACCTACACACAAGAACACAATCACTATTCCAAACCTAATGTGCACCCTGCTCAATGCTAAATCAGCAAGAAACAAAATACAACGCCTCACAGACCTCCTGCTTGACAACAGCATTGACATCCCAAGAAGCGTCACAGAATCTTGGTTTAATGAAACTGGCAATGTCCTGTTGAACCAACTAACACCACATGACTACAATATCTGGGGGAGCGTGTGAGGAGGAGGAGTTCCTGCCCGACTTGTGCTCCGCGTCTTGCATTGTTTCTACAGGCACCTGCAGGATTTCCCGGTCCATCTCGGGGGCCTTAAAAGTGCAGTGGATCTCGCCAGCAGTTGGGGGTGTGTGAGGAGGAGGAGTTCCTTCCTGACTTGTGCTCCACGTCTTGCGTTGTTTCTACAGGCACCTGCAGGATTTCCCGGTCCACCGACATGGCGCCTGGCCCCGACATCATCTCGGGGGCCTTAAAATTTGGCCTGCTCCATGGTCACATGGTAGTGGTCGCGTTTTGAAGGGGCGCAGTTTAAAGGGGCTTGTTAAGCTCCTTTTGCACTCCTTTGGCACTCGAGGAGCTCTAGAGCTGGCGTTCTTGGAATGGGCAAGTGTAGAAAATGTCTCCTAAATGCGAGTACAGTGAATCCCTCTAAAGTCGTTAAAATTGTTGGGTCTATGGATAGAGACGTCGTGTCTGTGAATGCTGTAGATGGGATTCCTGTTGTTGCCACCAAGTCTTCGCCTCTCTTAGATGGCTCTCCGGTATTGTTGGGGGTTTCAAACTCTGCCCCTCTTGCTGATTTGGATTCCATCGGCCCAGTGACTTCTTCACCTATGTTGGAGGAGGAGCGGTCTCGACGAGTGGATGTACTATCTCCATCCGTCCTCCTTGTGAATCCTTTAGAACCTGTGGATGTTCCTTTACCACGGGCTCTTCAGGTACCGGAGGATTTCGTGAGGGCCCATCAAGATGGTTTACCTATTTTACCTGTGGACTCTCAGAACATTTCTTTATCTGATGTATGGCGTGTCCTCTCACGAATTGAAGCTTCTCTAATTTCTGTTGTATCTCAATTCTCAGAGTTTTTGAAAGACTCAGTGGCTAAGTTGGCTCAGCATGATTCTCAGCAGCGTTAGATAATAAGTGTCAGAAATTGGAAACTCAATGTGCTACTTTGCAGAATTCCTCTTTGTCATTTATTAAAGATAGTCTTATCCTGCATACCCAGCAAGAATTATTGGAAAATACTCTGAGGGCAACGAATATCAGATGTTTAAATTTTCCCTGTACTCGCTTGTTGTCCCCTCAGATATTGTTTGATAAATATTTATCTGAAATCTTAGGGTATCAGGATAACACTTAACCTGTTATTAATAAGCTTTATTATTTGCCTTCAGTGAGGGCGACTCCAGATGGTGTCTCTCAGGGAGCCGCTCCTATTTCCTCGTTAGACTCATTAGATGTTTCTGAGTTTATTGAATCTTCACATGATGTGATTTCTACTCGGGCCACCCTTCTTGTGTCTTTCTCCTCTGAAGTTGGCAAAAACACAGTTATGTGTTTGTTTTTTCAAAATAAGAATGCTGAATTCTGTGGGGGAAAAATTAATATTTTTCCAGATGTCTCAAGACAAACTCAGCTTAGGCGCAAGGCTTTTCTGTTATTAAAGCCACGTGTTCTAGCACTTGGTGCATCCTTTTTCCTTAAATTTCCCTGTTTAAATGTTTGGTTACATTAGGGGGCACCAAGTATGTTTTCTCTGTGGCTTTGTCTTTAGAATTGTTTATTATAAATCAGGTTCCACAGGCATAATGTATAATGCTTTATTTTTATAAGTCAACAAGTTGAAACAATTAGAGTTTCCATATTTTTAGGGCATTAACTCCCTTCCATGCATAATTTTCTATTAGTAATGTTTATTCTTTTCTATTGTATATAATTGGTATTTGTAGCTCCCCTGGATGTGAACTAAATTGATTTCTTTATTTTTCTTTAAACGTGATTTGTATTTTTTGTTTGGAATTATCAATAAACCCCTCCCCCCCAAAAACCCCCCATGACTGCAATATCTTTAGTTCTCCAAGGGTACAACGCCGAGGTGAAGGTGTATTCACTCTAACAAAAAAAACCCTCAACTTCCACACTCTCACCAAGACTTCTGACAAAGAACTGGGCACAATAGCAATAACAAATGGAAACATAACCCTCCTACTTGCCTACAGATCCTTGAGTGCTAGCTCAGAGTGGCTGGACACACTACTAGAAGCAGTTTGCAATCACAGAACACAAACCAACTACCTCATACTCCTAGGAGACCTCAACCTTGCATCTATCACCCCAAACAATGCAAAGGCATTCCTTGATTCTGTGGAGGCCCCTGACTATGCCCAAATCATCAAGCAACCCACTCACAACAAAGGAAATACCCTTGACATGATCTTCATACCACAGAGCCTCACTGAAAGCCACTCCATCTTGCCTCCCATAGCCATTGACATCACCTGGTCAGATCATAAGGTAGTCTCTATCATCATACCCCACAATGCACTAGATCAAAGACCATACTGCGATGAACCCATTTCATGCAGATTTATAAACTTAGAAAAAAAGATCTTCTTGAGAAAATCCTGCCTAATCTGTATTTCTGTCCTTGAAGACCTCAACACCCTCATACAAACCTGGAATAAAATTATATCTGAATCAGCAACAAGATCACCCACACCCAAACATCACAGAAGACACAAAGCAGCAATAAGGTACTCAGCACAACTGAAGGGCATGAAACACACTCTTGGAGCTATTGAGAGGAAGTGGAGAAACAACAGAATACCCAACAGCCTTACCTTCTACAAAATCAAACTTAATCAATATCAGACAGACACATACCAAGCAAAAATGGAATATTTCGCAAAACTGATCCAAGGCTCAATTAATCGCCTCCTTGAACTCTTCAAGGTAGTTAAATCCTTAACAAAAGATACATCCCAAATATCAGAAGGAACAAACCTAACCTCACAAGCGATGGCAGACTACTTCCAAATCCTAATCTCTCCAGGCAACAACAATACAAGCACCCTTGTAGACACAACTAATCAGTACTGGTCAAAACCTGAACACAGCCGGAAAGTATTCTCATCAGTCACACCCAAACTTCTAGAAGATATAATCACCAGCATTAACACAACCGCATCTCCTCTTGACCCATGCCAAGTCAGCTGGATCAAGTTAGCCAGACAAAAACTTGCACCAACAATCCTCAATATCACCCAAGTATCACTACAACAAGGTTACATACCTTCAGAACTCCTCCATCTGTCCAGTTAAGAAAGGGAACAACAAACGGCATCAATCAACCAACTTCCTACTGACCCATAGCCAGCATCCCATTCATGGCAAAAATACTAGAAAAGATCATACACCACCAGCTCTAGGATCACATTGACACACATTCCCCCTTGATCTTCAGTAACATGGATTTAGACCTCATCATGGAGTAGAATCACTCATGGCTGCACTCCTGGACAATTTAATAAAGGGTACTGACAAGCCCAACACAGGATACTTACTCATCTTCCTAGACATCAAGGTATCATTTTATTCAATATCTTACAACCTAATCATCCAGTGACTTCAAATTATTGGACTAGCAGACACTCCACTAAACTGCTTCAAGTCCTACCTATCAAACAGACAACTTCAAGTAAAAACAGGCTCCACAAAAGTAGCACCATACATCCAAAGTCAAGGAGTCTACAAGGGCTCTGCACTAATATTCAATATCTTCATCCAAGCGACCTGCACAGTCATATAAACATACCATGTCCTATACCACATATACACTGATGATATAATGATCTATGCATCCATCAACACAACCCAGACATAAAAAAACATAAGGAATTGCTTCATCTCCTTCACTAAATGGCTCATCACCCACATGCCTATTAACCTCAGGAAAACGGAAGCCTTCTACATCTCCAGGGACAGCAGCTTCATCCCATCAGACACTATAAACATTGATGGAACCCAACTGCAAGTAAAACAAGAAGTACAATACCTAGGAGTCACCCTTGATCAATGCCTAACCTTCTCCATCCACATCAAGAACATCACCAGGAGCATCTACTATAAACTCAAGACAATATCTCAATCCATCTGTCCTGCTTATTGAACTCCAGCCTAATTGGGGCTGTCTGAGAGGGGGAGGAGTCAGCTCCATTTCAAAAGCAGCTGCCTTCAGGCAAGTAAAGAGCTAACTGTCATCAGCTTCTGCTCCCTGATTGGGGTTACACAGCCCAGCAGAAATCCATCTGTCCTGCTTATTGAACTCCAGCCTAATTGGGGCTGTCTGAGAGGGGGAGGAGTCAGCTCCATTTCAAAAGCAGCTGCCTTCATGCGGGCCCACGCCTGGTGGGCCCGCGCCTGAGGGCCTCGCCAGAGGGCCCTTTGACGTGGCCCTTAGGCTGTGGTCCGTAGCCACTGTGGTTCCACATCCGTCACTTTGTCTTCAGCGAAAATAGAAGAGCTCCAGTTCCCTAAATACCATGAGAAGGAATGAACCACCATCAGTCTACACATCTCCATCAATCAAGTTGGTAACATAACTCCACAGCGTCTTGCTACCCTTCCACATGACTCTCACCCCAACGATTTAGTTATACAACGTATATATTAATCTATGCTCTTCTTCAACCAATTGCTTGCAAACTACTTGCCATCTGGCCTTTGGGACTATCTTATTGAATTACTCTGATGTTCATATTACCTACCACACAGTTGCCTAGCAGATATCCGTACATACCACACTGTGCATATTTCATTACCTTATTGTGAATTACTCTGATGTGAATATTGCCTAACCCCACAGTTCTTAACAGATGTCCTTTACCTCCACTCTGTGCAGATACCACTACCTTATTGTGAATTACTCTGAGTACATATTGCCTCATTACACAGATGCTTAACAGATTTCCAGTACCACCACACTGTGCACATTTCACTAGCTAACAACATTCCTGGATCTACTATATACATTAGTCATCATGTTATCTCACTGGGTATTCCCATACCCCCTTACCCTTGCTATGTGCTACATTTTAATAGCCCTGACCTTTTACACCCTAGCCCTTACTTCACCTCAGAACACTATACCAGTCCTCCATAGATCTTGTTGGAGATTTCCTGGCTCCCCCAACCATCAATACGAAACACTTCGGCGCACACCAGGCCCACATGTTATCTATGTGGACCTTCAGCAGCAAAATCTATCTCGACGATTACAGTCCCACCATCCCCCTGACCTTAAATGTGCACTAATAAATGCACGATCAATAAGGAAAAAATGGCCAGCACTAACTGATATGCTCTCAGCTCATAACCTTGATATCCTATGTGTCACCGAGACATGGCTTTCAGCCGCTGACGCCGTGATCCTTCACCAGTGTGTCCCGCCTAATTTCTCAGTCCACTCTTGTCACAGAGCTGACCGTCGTGGCGGAGGAGTACTTATCCTAACGAAAGCCGACCTCAAATTTCGGCTTGCCGCCTCAAGCAGCACCTCTACCCTTGACTCTGTTACCATTACAAATAAGCAAATCACTATTAACTTGCTCTATAGAACTCCATCTTCATCTCCAGATGACTTAGCAACAATAATTGATCTTGCTTGCAACACCATGAATTCGCATACTCTAAACTGGATATTAGGTGACCTCAACCTCCCAGTCATTCAGGACAGCTACACCAATGCCTTTATTGATGCTCTCAGTGATTTAGGCTATGTTCAACTTGTTGATACTCCTACCCATATAAAAGGCAACTCACTTGATCTTATCTTTGCACCACAAACAGCCCTCACACATTTGCACCAGTCTCACCTAAACGTAAGTGCGGTTCCCTGGTCGGATCACTTCCTGATAAGATTCCAGATTCCAATTTGCACCAACTCCTCCAAATCCATACCTGAAGATAAACCCATATCAGAACATTTAAAGCGCTTCCACCCTTTTAACAGAGAAGATATTCTAAAGAGGACACAGAATCTATTTGACCCTCCTCTTCAAAGCCTCAATGACATGGTCGCCGCTTGGAACTCAAGCCTAGATGCCGTGATCCACTCACCTACCACGAACAAAGCACCACATAAGAAAAAGAATGCCCCATGGTACTCCCAAGAACTACGTAATTCGCTCCTTCAACTCAGACGACTTGAGAGACACTGGCGACGATCAAGAACAGCTGAGAGCCATGAGGCATTCACAGCACAATTAGGAAAACATCGGTTATCTGTAGCATCAAGTATGAAACAATATCATGCAAAAAGACTACAACGCTCCTTGAACAAACCCCACGAGCTTTTCCAAATTGTGAAATCTCTAGCAAAGGAGCCATCTCAAGAGAACTTACCCTACCCAGACTCACAAGAATATGCTTATTACTTGCGTAAGAAAAGTAATCAGCTTGCCCACACTGCTAAGCCCCCCATACCAGCCAGCCTACCTTTCTCCATCCCACAACCTCCTCTTGGTCATTTCTTGAGTGGGTCCCAACACACTATCACATCATTTTCTACTCCATCTGACAGAGTCATTCAAGACACTATCCTAAACATAAACACTACAACAGCACCCTCCGATCCGTGTCCAGCTCCCTGGATAAAGGCCCTGTGTGCCGAGCTCAGCCCATTCCTATCCAAATTGATTGATGTATCGTTCTCTACTGGAACATTTCCTCGAAGCCTGAAACAGACGGCTATCAGACCACTCCTAAAAAACAGTAAGTTGGACCCTTCGATGATGGAATCCTACAGGCCTATCTCCAGCATACCTCTCCTATCGAAAATCATTGAAAAGATTACCCAACGCCAATTACAAGATCACATAGATACTAATGCACCCCTGCATCCCTGCCAGCATGGATTTCGCGAAGCACATGGTGTTGAAACATTACTCACAACCTTATTCAACACCATAACCTTAGGTCTCGATAACATCAGACAAGGCTTTGCACTGATCTTCATGGACATTGCTGCCGCATTCGACACCGTAGACCACGAAGTTCTCCTGCTACGCCTCAGAGAGAAGGGAGTTCAAGCTTCAGCTTTGTCATGGTGCGCTTCATACCTCACTGATCGCTGGCAACATGTCCGTTCTGGCCCCTCCAACTCCGATTCCTTCCCCCAAACTAAAGGTGTTCCACAGGGCTCATCTCTATCCGCCTTGCTATTCAATGTCTATATGCAACCCATTTGTGATCTCATCCAATCATTTAATATCAACTGCCTGGTCTATGCTGACGACGTCTTGATGTACATGCCAATTTCGACAGAACATCTTGAACTATCCCCACTTATCAGGTGCTTTGACGCTGTCACAGACTGGCTAAATGCACAAATGCTTAAGTTAAATTTCAAAAAGACAGAAGCCCTCTTCGTAACCAGGAATCCGGCTTTTACTCCACCCCTGTCTATCAAGGTTCGCGACGCAGAGATCATATGCAAGACTACAGTAAGATACCTAGGTGTAACGCTTGATCAGCAACTTAATATGAAGGCTCATATCAAAAACATAACAAAGTCGGTGTACCATAAAATCCGGACCCTCCGCAATCTGCGTCAACTGTTAGAACCTGATGACTTCCGAACTGTCTTTCAGGCCCTAATAATGCCTCACTTTGACTATGCCAATGCGATCTTGTATGGTCTACCTAAGTGCACGACTAACCCCTTACAACTTGCAATGAATTCAGCTGCAAGAATCCTTCATGGAGCCTCAAGAAGTTCTCATATTACCCCAATACTAAAACAATTGCACTGGCTACCCATACAAGCCAGGATCTCATTCAAGATCCTAATTATGACCCATAAAGCCATCAATAAATACCCTGCTACTGCCATTACTGATCTAATTTCAATCACACCTCCTAATCGAGCAAGGAGATCGAATGCCGCAAATACTCTCATATTACCTAAGGCAAGCACGAAGTGTTCTCAATTCACTAGATCCAGAGCCTTCTCCTTCTTTGCTCCATCCTGCTGGAACGCACTACCAGCAACTATCAGAACCATCAGTGAACTCTCCCAATTTAGGAAGGCACTGAAACGGCACCTCTTTCTTCATCACTACGATGATGCAGTCTTCTCCCCACACTCACCCACTCTCACATCTCAATGCAGCACCTCAAACTCATGCACGTCACATTCCCAGACTGATCACTCGCAATCACACCTTCCCCTCCAACCACCATGAGAAACTTATGCAGTGCCGCATAACTCATTATATTGTTGCATAAAGTTGACTGTATTTATTCATCGTGTCTCCTTGTTAAGGGACTGGTTATTTATACCCTATTTTACCTATTATACCTGCTTAATGCATACCCAAGTTTAATTTTCCTGTTTAATGTATACCCAAGTTATTATACCTGTTTCACTGTAAGCACAAATCACGAAATTGAGATGTGCAACTCTTATGTTCATTGTAAACCGCACTGATGTCGAATAGCGCGGTATAAAAGAGACTGCAAATAAATAAATAAAATAAAATACAACACCTCAAACCTCATCAAGACTTTCGCACAGTTCTCCCAGCTCTCATCTTCCCACACCTGGACTACCACAATATTATCCCCCAAGGCTTACCAAAGACAACCATCCACCTGTTCCAAATCATCCTCAACACAGCAGTACTTAACCTCTGCAATGCATACAGCTGAACACATAACGCCTTTGTTCAAACAACTACACTGGCTACCCATCAAACAAATAAAATATAAATTCATCCTCACAACCTTCAAAGTCATCAATGGCCTGTCCTCTACACATCTTCAAACACTAATACAGATACAGAGGGCCACAGGCGGCACATGCTGTGGTGCAGCTGGGCCACAGTGCGGACTAGGGTGATACGTAGGTGGCCCAAATGAATGCTGAAACAGCAGAGCAGCCAGACAGCAACTGCTGAAGGCCCAACATGGGCACGACTGTGTTTCCCACAGTATCACAGGGGATAGTACCCAGCAGCTACCCCCAAGGGCACGGAACATTGGCATGCAGTGCTGGGGGGAAGCGTGGACACCTATGCAGGCACCCCAACCCCAGAACCTGCACCATAGGCAGCCTCCTACCCGCACACTGGATGGCCTGAGACTGCGCTCCACCAGCACCACCAGCAGAAGGGCATGTCAGCATGGTGGCAGAGGGATACTGGCGGTGGAGGGGGCAGTGGCAGCTGCCCAGAGCAGACCGTGGCCTAGCCCTGTGTAGTTGGGTGCCATGCACTGTAACAGACAGGCCCTGTCTGACGAACAGTCATGGTAACACCAGGGAAATCACTAACTCTATAACAACACAGTGGTGCAGTGTACAAAGCCAGTGTATGCAGATGCAGAAGGTCACAGGTTCAAGTCCCAGGTGTGGTGCCTGCCAACCCAGTCCCCATATTTTACCCACTACTAAAACGTGCTAATACAGACAGAACCTTTATTGCAGATGACGTAAACATGCCCAAAACACCTACATTTTACCCTTCAGAGCACAGACACCATAAACATGCGCATTACCTAGAGCAGAGTCTCCCAGATGCAGTCCTGGAGGGCCAAACACCATCCAGGTTCCATGCTGCCTCTAATAAAGATGCCTGTGCTGCATTTCTATGCGCCGCCCCCATGGTATGCAGATGTATCTCATGCATATTCATGAGGGACAGCATGAAAACCCGAACAGTGTTTGGCCCACCAGGACTGGAGTTGGGAACCTCTGCCCTAAAGCAGTGGCCAACAGGGGCAGACACACCCGCACCCACAGGCTCCATTATCCAATGCCTCCTGGAGCGGCAGGATGTCGGGCCCTATGTGCATCTCCCAATACTAGCACTTGCATACCTTGGCAATGCCACCCTAAACCTGGGAATATGGTAAACATCTATCAAACGATTGCTATGATTACTGGCAGATAGCAATTCCAAAGTTAAGCACAATTTGCTGATTGAGCTGCATCATAGCAACCTTTCTGATGTCTGTGGAGTGTGCTGCAGGTCTTGTGTCTGACAGTGTTTACCACCCTGTGGAGTGACCCCAACAGTATTGCGTACCATAGCCATGCCTGCACTATGCCCAGGACTGTTGCGGTGGCCAGGGCTGCCAAACACCTCTATAGTTGCACAATGCTGGCATAGGTGTGGGGAGTGTGTGTCTGTCTATCCAGTGTGTGGTGGCTGCAAACATCCTCCACAGGCCACACTGCTAGCACTGTTGCCAGTATTGGCCTGCCAATGTGCATAATGAGGAACAAGTTACCGTGGGAATAGCCAGGATAGGATGACCTGGCCTGGATCCATCTGTACATAGCATAGGGAAATGGCTTGGACATTGTAGTGGCCGGCCACCACCTGCACGGACAGGGTGGCCACAGCATGTCCTGCTGGGAGGTCACTCCCACCCTGACTGAGCAGTGACCACGGCATGGCTAGGTTCCCCCATAGTGCTGTATAGTATTTTTCTCCTTTGATGTTTATGGGTTCTCTTTTGGGGCCCAATCACTGACTTATCTGCTTGGTGTTTATGCTGACATCCCAGTTCTGGGTACATGCATCTCCTCCAGGACCATGCACTATGGACTAGCTAGCAGACTGTCTGCAGCTAGTATGTGTCTTGCTGGAACACCTTGCAGGGTGCAGCAGCTAGAGGCTTGCTGCTGGAGAATGTCAGATAGTGGTGGGGGGCAGCTGAGCATTTCCAGGTCTACTGTCTGTCTGCTATTGCTTTATGGAAGTGTACAGCTCTGCATTGCCTGCCCTGTAGGGTGTCTGTTCCTCAGCAGGACTGTGGTTGATGGTCCCCTCTACTGCTACCATTGCAGGGAGGTAGAATGTGGATCTATTGGTGGGTGATCCTGTTTCCCACCCCAGATGCTGGGTTGTGTGGTAGTACATAATCTGCCTATGGGTCCAAACACCCTCCTCCCTCTCCCCCTCCCCCTCCCTTTCACCTACATCATGCTCTCTCCTAGACCTCTAATATCAAAGACTTCAACAGTACAGACACATCCAACGTCTCATGTCCCATTACTTCCTGTTGCTTACCAATAGGAAGAAAGTAAACATTCTTCAATGAGGGTAAAGCTGTATTGGATATATTCAGTACTTTGATTAAATACTTCTTAAAGGCATCCAGAGGTAACATACTAAGGATTTTAGGAAAACTCAAAATATGTAGATTCAAATGCCTCATATGATTTCCACTCAAGTATATTAATCTTGTCATTAATCTTTATCAAGAGTCCTGCGTCTGGGCCAAGTGGCCAACCATTTGTAATAAAGAGTTTATATCTTGAGAACATTAAGAGACAGCAGGCTTAAGTTTTACTAACATTCCCCAAATTGTATGACGAATAATCTCAGGAGTATCAGTCCCAGCTTTTGGCTCTGATCCATTTTCCCAGCAGAAGGACTCTCTCCAACCATTATTTGGTTGTTGAACATGGCAGTGCTTTAGATATTGGGACTAGCACAGTTTCTTTCATTTTATTTTTCAACAAACATTTCTGAAGTTCCATCCATCCCCTTGGCCTTACCAGTTCTCGCCCTTCCAGAAGTGGCATTGAGTGCTGCCACAGGATTGACAATGTCATGCCCTCAAGTGAAGTCGACTCTCTACCAGAAGGCATAGCAGCAGGGAACTCACTTGTGGACCTCAGAGGACACCTAAAGATGGCTATCAATCCATAACTGCTGATGGTCTGAGGTAGCAGCTTTAGGAGCCGTAGGAAAAACATACCATAGAAAGCTTAGCAGCATTGTCAAGAGCGACTAGGACTGCGCTGCTATCTCGATTCCACCCTCCCTCACAAATTCCTATTTTCACAGTACTAACAAACATGGGTAAAAAGCAAACATCAGTCTTCTGCAGCCTGCAATGCTACATGTTTCCTTCAGAGTTTCGATCATAAATTTCCATGAAATGGGCTGTGAAAGAATATATGCATTGCCGTTGCTTTCTACTGCTGGAATATATTAGGCACAAGTTTTATGCCAATCTTAACACTGACAGCAAAGAGGAATACTTGACAAAAGATTATTTTGTTCTAGAAAACGTTCCCACAAGATTGAAAAGCCAAAGAAATGCGAAACCATCCCAACTGCATTCTTGAAATAGAAATATTGTTCATCTGGAATTTTTTTCACTAGTATTTTAAGTGTGGTATTTTAATAGATGTATCCTCGAACTCTACTGCATTGAGTGAAAACAGAGACAGTTATAGAACTTTGGAATTATTTTCGGCATAATGGAAACCAGGTCATATTATGCAAAGTAGCGGAAAACACTTAAAGCAGGTATGCAAGGAAATAGGCCAGCAATTGTGAGCAAGTTACTTTTCTCAATATGAAGGCAGACATCATTTTGAGAACGATGCTTGAACATTTTGCAAAACGTCAACAGAATTATAAGCCTATACCTAGAAAGGATAGATACTGTTCCTGGGAATGGAAGGGAGAAATCGTAGACAGTGTGGGGTGCTAGAAGAGAGCTAGTAACCAGGAACCACTGTCAGGAAACACAGACTTGAGGGCAAATGAGATAAAAGCCACTAAACAAATGAACCAGGAGCTTCAAGAACTGAAACAAAGCAGAGTGACTGTGAATCCGACCTGTAGGAAGCAAGATCCATGGGGGATCAATTATTGCAGGGATCTAGAAGACACCGAGAAGAGCAGACGATGAACTTGGCAAGGCATAGGGAGCTAGTCGTTATTACGAAAGAGAAGGAGCTGATAAAAGTGGTGAAACGATTTCAGCAAAGGAAAATAAGGTAAATTATAAGGCTTACCTGCTTATGTGATATTGCATGTAGGCACTAAAGGATATTATGGAAATGGTGGGAATGTTTTAGGATTCAGCATTTTTTATAATAAACGACATCCTAATATTTACAAGTTTATATATATATACACTAGGGTACATCCTTGTGCAATATGAAGGTTACTTGAGAAACCTTATTTATGATTTACATGTGTAAATATGACCACTTACACATGTACATCGCATCCACATGTAAAAGACCATTTTAGGAAGCGGCCATTTTACACGTGGATGTCCATGTCATATCTGTTGCACAGAGCATGCCAGAGACATGTTAGGGGTGTTGCCTTGGTGGCACCAAAATCTACATATAGTGTATCCACGTGTAAGACTAAAATTGTCCATGTCCGGATTTACACCTGCTTCTCAATACGAATAGGGAGAAAGTGCTCCTTTTACCCTTATCCCCCTTATTCCCCAATGTTTACCTCCCTCTCTTTATTGTAACAAGGGAAAGATAGTTAATAAGTGGCATCTACACTGAGATTTGCAAAATGACAAAGATACACATGTATGGGCTGATGTCACGAAAGGACGGAGAAATGACTTTTAGTTTGTAGCCAGCCGATTCTTGAAGGGGATTTTTGTGCCGGATTGCGAAAAGCCCCTGAAGTGGTTGGCTTTACTGACGAAACTCGAGTCGAGAGGCGTTGGACAATGAGTTTGGTAGGGCTGCTGCACAGTGGCGTTTGACTTGGTATTGCATACTGCTTTGACTGTGGCTGGAAGGAGAATTTGGCTGGATGTGTTTTCAGATAAGTACCTTCATTCTAGGATTAGCATATGCTTCTTAAGTTGCACTAAAAATGAGAAATGAATTAAAATGAACTGAAAATGTCACAGCAGTTAAAGGATCCGGTGATTGATCATGTAGGAGGCATAATCAGTGACTGAGTGCTATGTGGATTGGCCTGCACTGAGGTCCTTCATTTCAATTATTTGGTATAAAACTGGTGCTTTGAGATTATTGAATTCTGAATTAAGCATCATTAAGGGAGTAAGTGTGGGCCAGCATGAACTTGTGCAAGTTTCCGGGTTTCTGATGCCAATATTTTATCTATGTATATCTTTGGAAAATGTCTCCTACTGCTGCATGCGAATGCTCCTCTGCGTGTGTTCCAGCGCGTCTTTGATATCAAACACATGTCCATGGTGAGGGGTGGGACATATTGATTTTATATCAAACTTACACCCCCTCCTCTAAAATTGACCTAGATTTGCAGAGTTTTCAATTGGACGACGCTGCCACAGCAGAAATGGCCTTTCTAAAATGTGCCTCCACATGTATTATATAAACCGGTAATGAATTTACCAAAGAATATTCCCTACACATTCAGATGTGTTATCCGCCTTCAAAAATATTAGCAGAGGCAAAAATATTACTATAAAATTGCAAGGAGATTAAAATATCAAGACGTGTTTCAAGCTGGCACGTGCGAAAATATACTAGGAGCGCTGTGCTAATAGGGAACGATATGAAATAAATCAGAAATATAACCAGATTAATTTAGGATATAGTAATTAAAAGACAAAGTGCATGAATATTAAGTTATAAAATTATTGGTCTGATCTTATTAAAATACGTTTTAGTAGTCAACGTGGAATAAAAACTAATTTGCAACTGGTTATAATGGGCTTGGGATCAGCTTTTACATTGTAAGAGTTAAACAGGATGGAACTGTAATGCAATAAAGCAGAGGCTCACAGGGCTGACTGAGAAAATGAAATGAATTTCAAAGAAATATGGAAGCAATGTATTTCTATATAAGGGGCTTGTAAACAGAAGAGCAATAAGCAGCATGTACCATAGGTTATGACAGTGATTATTGTCTGTGTTTTGCATGAAGTCGCAAGTCATTCTCTTTTTTTTATTCTGTGTTGTACTGAATCAGCATGCTCAGATATTTGAGCATAGCTCCGATTTTAGTCTAGTACCCGGGAGACTGTAGTGGAAGACCTTATGGCCTCATGCACACACAGAGTTTTTTGGATAGCTCCTTTTATCACATGAGAGGCAATGAAACAGGATTCTAGGAACCTTTTGAAAATGGTCAGCATGCACTGATACTGGCATAATACAGATATTTAGTCTTGTCACAGTGTATCTTGTTAGCAGACAATTTATAATAAAACTTCTCTCTATCCATCATGGCTCCCTACTCAATATGTCAAAAAGGGGTAAAGCTCACTTGTGGAAGCACATTTGCAGCTTGGAAAACTAATCACATTTGCAATGATATGGCACATCTTGTTACCTATCTCAGGTTCAGACTGGATATTTTCATTAGGGGATGCTACTCTCAGTCCCCTTAGCTGAATGCTAAGTGTGTTATCTTGGCTGCATATTCTTATACCCATCTGTTCAGGTGAGATGGATTCATTTCCCAGTTGGTCTTTCGCATATATATCAGACAGTGATGGGTTTAGCCGGGCAGCATGCAAGAAGAGTTTATGACACTTGTCTTTGAACCTTTACAGATTAATTGTAAATTATTTTGCACAGGAAGTGGGTCTCTCAATTGAGAGGCAGTTTTGAAATGAGGGGACATAGGATGAAGGTGAAAGAGGTAGATTCAGGAGGAATCTGAGGAAATGTTCCTTTATGGAAATGGTGATGGATGTGTGGCATGGTGTCGAGGTAGAGGTGGCGGCGATGATCACTATATCTGAATTCAAGAAAGCTCACTGTGGCAAGCACAAAGGATCTCTAAAGGAGTGCTTAGTAGTTGGGATGGATGGGCAGACTGATAGGCCATACGTCTTTATTTGCTGTCGTTTTCTATGTTAAACACAACACAAGAAGCCATTTTATTGAGAACACATTGAAAAAAGAGCATCATCCCTAAGGTGTTTGCATGTGTAAGCAACACTCATACTCCTATAAGAAGCAATTTTGCTATTTATGGGAGTTATTTTATAAGCCCTATTTGTGCTTAGATGTCTGAAAATAGGCTTGGATATGTCCAAAGCATGGAGATGTCCCCAGAGCCATTTTAGAAGCTCACTGTAGATGTCTCTGGGGTGAGGGTGTCCAAGTCTGAATGGGGCCGTGGAGAAGGCTTGGCCGGGGTGTTTCAAGAACTTGGATGTTCTTACCCAAATTCAGCAATGCCCTGGATGTCCAAGCTGCTTCCAAGCTTATATCTGCTTCAGGCAAAAATAGGCACTGGAAAAGTGCTTGTTTTGTCAGACAGACATGGAGAGTGTGAAGAGAGAGGTGTGCTCCTGTCCCCTATATTTTTCATGCCAATAATGAACTCTGACAAGGAATGTTTTTCTCTTTGCTACGCTAATGGACATTTCCTTATCCCATGCTTTCCTAAGGGGGATGTCTATGTTGCTGCCAGCGTGGATGTCTATGTTGGGGACATCTATTTACTAAAACTAAGTAGAGACATAGACATCTCTAGTGTTTCTCTGCACGTTCTGCCCTGGATGTTCCCAATTTGACTTGGATGTCCTTTCTAAAATGCCGCTTCACATGTGTAAGTGTTGCCACTTGCACATAAACGTCACAGATTTTGCAAATCTATACATAAGCAGAAAGCCGAAGAAGGAGTTAAGCTCCAAAATTCTATATTTTGACAAATCAGAATGGATTTGACTGTCAGAGGTAAGCACCGTCCCCCCCCTCTCCACCCCACAGCATGCACTCCTGTATACCCCAATTCCAAACAAGAAGTAGCCAAGCGTGATGTGACTCAAAGCCAATGTAAATACTGTTGGGGAAAATTTCAGGGATATATGAGCCCGATATTCCAAAGCAGATATTCCGTGGACACAATATTCTGTGAAAATACCCCTAAGCGGGCTATGAATATCCTCGAGTAATGCTGCTATACTTCCCGATGCTAACCACTTAGCAAACTGGTTAGCGACGATATTGAGCTGCTGCCTGGTTTGCAATCTGCGGTGAAAGTCAGATACAGGAAACCTTGGCCTAACTTTCACCATATATCGCTAACTGGACAGTGGCTCAATATTAACGCTGCTCGGTTAGCGATCAGGCCCTGCGGCGATCCCAGATATTCAGTACCAGAGCCAGATATGACTCTGGCCTTGAATTTCTGGGTTTAATGTTCAGTGCCAGTGCCTAGCTGCTGTAATCACTCTAGTTGCCAGCGCTGAATATCAGGCCCTATATGTATTGCCTTCTTAAATACAGAATACATGTACTGAACTGCATACTTTGAAGAACTGTCCAGATGGACAGCTCATCGCTACTCTAGAAGACGATGTACTTTAAGTTCTAGACCCGATGAAAGATCTGCCTAAGGCTGATCTCATGATAGGACTTTATCTGCAGATAGTTTATAGTTGATTCTTTTTTGTTATGCTACCAAAGCAGTTTATAATTCAATCTAAAAATAATTAAAATTCAGAAAAAAACTCCATTATACTAAGAAAAGAAAGCAGTAGAAAAAAAACATTCCACAGGTACCACTGGCCAGCTCCCTCACCCTGACCCATCTAGACCTGGAAAAGCCAGTTCAAGAAATTCAAGGCCAGTGTAAAAACATATTTGATTGATTGTTCCAGGCATATTATACTGGAAGACTATTCTATAGTCGAGGAGCAATACAGAAAAAAAGTGGAGTGCTTAGTTGTTAGCTTAGTTGATTCTAAGCTAGTGCGAGAGATAAGTGGAACAGTCAGACGATTTTTATGTACTGAATGCAGAAAATGAGAAGGAACACAGGGAGTTTTTAAGGATGCTAAATAGGATGGGGTATCTTTATAAATAGGCTTAAGTGTAAGAATTAAAATTTTGAATTGGATTCAGCATTGTACTGTAATATTGTTGAATGAAAAGGAATGTAGGGTTGTCAGACTTACAAGCATGACATAGTACATGAATTGGCAGTATTTGGTATTGTTTGTAGTCGTTTGCGCCTATAGCCAGGAAGTCCAGCATAAACTGAAATACTATAATCAATGTGTAAGAACGTAACATAAGTCCAGTATCTTTCAGAATGAGCAAATAGACTGGAACTGCTGTAAGGCCAAAATGGATCCTTGGACTACTGATCTCACCTGTATATCAAATGAAAGTTCTGTACCAAAGTGAACATCTAAATACCTAAAACTAGAAACAAGGAGAATAAAGCAACCATTTAAAATGGGAGAAAGGGATGGGGCAGCAGGGATGTGCATTCATTTCATGTCAACTATATTTCCTAGTTGGTTTCTTATCTTTTTCAAACAAAAATGAAAGAAAAAACCCTAAAATGTCATCACTTCCCATCTATGGCTTAAGAGTGTATACACCATTGCGTAATAGTGCATACTAATAACGATAGATGGGAAGTGCCAAAATGAAAACAGAATAAAAATAAGACTAAATGAAAAATTCTGCAAACGACACGAAACTGAACAAAACAAAAACCTTTGGCTTGCACACTCCTAACAGTAGGCTAAGTGGACGAAGTCTTGTCCATATAAAGCTTAAAATGATTGCCATTTAGCCAGGTAGAAACTTTGGATGCCTTACATCTGTTCTGGTCTGTTTGCCCAGTTTTGGATTCTTCTGCATGAAAAACTCTAGCCTTATGTTAGGTTCTCACACATTGATGTCAGTTTATGCTGAGCACGAACCAAGAGTAAACTATCGGCATAATAAAATGCACTTATGCCAGCTTCTTTAATGTTGTCGTGAGGGGACTGAAGATACTGAAAAGCAGTGAGACTAGTACAGACTTGGGAGGAATGCCGCAGTGTAAATAGGGGAATAGAGGAGGATGAATCCATGCAAACTGAAAAAGTGTGATTAGATAGGAAAGACATGAACCAAGAAAGCATTGTATCTTGAAAAACAAGCTGGGAAAAAAAGAGTGCTGTGGTGCTAAATATTGGCAGGCTATTTAGCGGCAGTACCCAGATAGGAACTGCTGCTGAAAATCAGTACTGGGCAGCACTAACCGGATAAGTGCTTACACCTATCTGGTTAGCAGATTTTCAGTCAGCACTTGTCATGCTGTGTGGCTTAGGCCAGTTGTTCTTGCAGCCTAAGTTGGACAGATAGGTGCTGACTAAAAATACGCTACCCAATTGGTGCCAGAACTTATCCTTTTAGTGTCAACACTGCCCATGGTCCACATCCGGATCATCCCTGAACTAATTAGATAGTGCCGCTGAACAGCACAGTGAGCACCCATAGCCAGATGGCCGATTTTGGTATCCTCCTCAGAGGCAAACACTTCCCAATAGCTTTTCAACAATATAGCTTACCAAAATGTTGAAAAGAACCAAAGCAAGGACCAATATCTGCTGCACACCACCGATAATGCCACATTCTTAGGAGCAAACTGAATTTAGTAATACCTTTTGCCACCTTCCACTCAATCAGTTTCTTTCCCAGTTAGTCACGTAGGGCCCGATATTCGAAGGCCTGTACATGGGCCCTATCCGGGATATTCGAAGAGCACCTACATGGGTAGTGCCCTTCGAATATCCCAATGTTAAGTCCCTAATGTGCCCAGATACTATCCACATAGCATCGGGGTATGTTAGAGGTGTTCTGGGGCAGAGGAAGAAGCTACATGGGTAGAAGCGAGAAAAAACCTCGCCTATCTTTAAGACGCAGAGGCTATGCGGGTAGCAACGAAAATTGCTGCTACCTGTGTAGCCTCTGTGGCTGCCGTGTGTCCGGGCTAACCCGGATATTCATTTCTGCCAGCATGGAAGTGAATATCTGGGTTAGATGGGTCGGCGGGCAGGCTATGCACCGCAGTGGTGCATAGCCTGCCCACCTCAATATCAGGCTCGAAGGACCTATACAAAGTGTGCTCAGATTAATTAAAAGTAGTCTATGAAGAATTATGTCAAAGGTCTTGTTGAAATACAAGTATTAGATGGTATTATCATTCTGTCTGTAGCTTTACAGTATCTGTAATTTTCTTCAGAATAAAAATGGCTTTTTGGCTTGTAAACTGTTTTGAATGATGGAAATCACTAAAATGGTATACAAAAAAAAGTTTTTAATACATTTATAAATAAAGTATACCATATTTTTTCTTCCATAATCCAACTCTATAGTCACTCGTTCAAAGAAATTAAACAGATTTATTTGTTAAAACCTATCTTTCATAAAACTATGCTGTATCAGAATCTGCAATCCTCTAGATTCCAGAAACTGCACTATTCTTTGTTCAAACAGTGATTCCATTAATTTACTTACCACAAAGGTCAGATTAATCAGTCTATAGTTCTCAGCCTCTTCCTTCCACTTTAATGAAGAGGAACCACACCTGCCAGTTTCCAGTCCTCCAAAACCACTTGTGACTCTAAAGAAGCATTGAAAAGGTCAGACAATGAAGCTATCAGAGCCTCCCTCATTTCCCTTAACATCCTTGGATGTATTTAATCCGGTCTCATTACTTTATCTGCTTGTAGTTTAGCTAGCTCCTCATAAAAAGCCTTCTGAAAATCATATGAGGTCTACCTCCATTCTTATCTGTGTCCATTTTATGTAATACTACTCCTGGTCCTATTACATTTTTAAAAAAATTATTATGTATATACTGTATTCCTTCATTTCATGATTATCTCTCATAGTGCTATTTTGGTACACTCTCCTATCTCTAATGTAATTTTAAAAAATCTTGATAGCTTTACTGTGCATCTTTATGCTCCTGACTACTTTCCCTGCTGCTCTTTGCTTTTCCTAGATATTGTTGTATACATTCCTTTTTCTTGTAGTTTTTGACCATGAACTTTTTCACTTTATTTTTTTCAGCCTCAGAAACCATGGCAACAACTTTTTTCTCTACATTTATTTACTATCTTAACAAACAAGATGAAGTAATAAACTACGCCAACCTTAGAGCATGAGTTTGCTTCTGTTTAGCACTGAATTTTTGTGCGCTAACATTTCTTTCCATGTATCGAGGGTTTTAGCACACAATCTATGATAATCGGGAAGTAATGTGCTATGCCAATCTTAGCACAATTAGGATATAAATGCATAATAGTGAGCTGCATATAAACTTTCTTTCAATGCAGCAGACTGCAAAATATTTGCTTACTTTTTGCTCCCTCTAAAATACTGAATCTTTACTTCACCTCCAGAAGTGAATCAATTTTTCTCTGCCCATTAAATTTATTATAGGTCATTGAGAAGTTAAAAAATAAACAGTCATCAGAGGACCCCTGCAGATGGGATTCCTAATTAGGGAACTCACAGTTCTTCAGGTCCTAGATGACCCTGCACCGGGCCTTCCAGCCCAAGTAGGGAGGACTGGCTTAGTGGTTGGGGCAAGTAACATTGGGCTAGAGGGCCTGAGGTTTGAATCCTGCTAGAAGACAGCAAACTTGGGCTGGAAGAACTGGGGCTTTTTAGTCCCACAGGTGCTCCTTGTGGCCTTGGGCAAGCCACTTAACCTTTCATTGCCTCAGGTACAAAAACATAGATTGTGAGCCCTTCGGGGACAAGGGAAAAAAATATATATACAGTACCTGAATGTACAATGCTTTGACTGGTAGAAAAGTGGTATATAAACCTAGTTAAATTCATAAGCCAGAGTGATCGTTCCCCAAGGTTCTGCAACAAGACCCCCCAAGCCAGGCAGATTCTGACCTGCAACCCCCCAAGTTAGGAAAATTATGCTCCAGGACTCTTAAGCAAGAGACATTCTGCCTTAGGACCCTCAAAGCCAGGGACACCATATGCTGTGAACTGAAAACCAGGGGCACTAAGATCCAGGAACTTTGAGCCAGGGAGGCACTATCCTAGAATCCGCAAGTAAATGAGAACCTGCCCATGACCTGAGTTAGGAAGATACTGTGCTAAGACCAGTGAATAAGGGATACTGTGCCCTTGGATCTCTGAAACAGAGAGAACCTGCCCTGGGACCCTTGAGTTAGGGAGAACCTGCCTCAAGGGCCCTTGAGTCTGGGAGAAGCTTGTCTGAGAGCCATAAACAAGAGTTAAGAACATAAGATATGCCATATTGGGTCAGACCAAGGTCCATCGAGCCCAGTATCCTGTTTCCAGCAGTGGTCAATCTAGGTCATAAGTACCTAGCAGTCTCCCCAAAAGACACAGGTTCCTCAGTGCTTGTATTGGGTCAAGCAGTGATATCCTGGGTCCCTTTTAATAATGGTTTATGGACCTTTCCTCCAGGAACTTGTCCAAACCTTTTTTAAACCCAGCTACATTAACAGTTTTTACTACATCCTCCGGTAGCGAATTCCAGAATTTGATTACACATTGAGTGAAAAAATATTTTCTCTTATTAGTCTTAAATAGGTTACCCTGTAGCTTCATTGCATGTCCCCTAGTCTTTCTATATTCTGATGACGTAAACAATCGCTCTACATTTACCCGTTCTGCTCCATTCATTAATTTATAGACCTCTATCATATCGCCCCTCAGCTGTCTCTTTTCCAGGTTGAAGAGCCCTAACCCTTTTAGCCTCTCTTCATAGGGGTATCCTTCCATCCCCTTTACCATTTTGGTGGCTCTTCTCTGTACCTTTTCTAATAACGTTATATTCTTTTTAAGATACGGCGACCAGAATTGCACACAATATTCAAGGTGCAGTTGCACCATGGAATGATATAGAGGCATTATAATATCCTTTGTTTTATTTTCCATTCCTTTCTTTGGGACTTGAGAGCTCACTCATTAACCAAGTCCCCATTATCCAAGGTACTATCACTCACTTAATCACCAACCTATCCCTCTCCCAGCTCACACCTAGCTTCTCACCTCACCCAATACCACCAACCCACTTCTTAGTATACTCCTACCCATCTCTACTTACCCAATATTCTCCTACTCATTTACCCACCCCTACCCATCTACCTCCCACCTCCCTAAACACCACTAATGGTTCCTCCATACTTAAATTAAGGAAAATGTTCTGTTCCATCTTCAGCACCTT
The DNA here is from genome assembly GCA_033557465.1 of Ichthyophis bannanicus. NCBI lineage: Eukaryota > Metazoa > Chordata > Amphibia > Gymnophiona > Ichthyophiidae > Ichthyophis > Ichthyophis bannanicus. Next base: position 169,443,807 of record CM066038.1, read on the forward strand.
ATCTTGTCAACCACTATTTTAAAAATGGCAGGGGTTCAACTGAAGTCAGTGGTTTGAGGTGAATCCCTTCCATTTTAAAAATGACAGCCTGGAGGATCCTGTGCTGTTGATGGAAAAGAATATTGTCCCCAGAAAAGGTAAATATAGAGGTTTGTAGAGTAGGTGGCGAGTTAGGTTAGGGTGGGTAAGCAGGTGGGGCGGTGCTAAGAGATAGGGAGCTGGGTAGGGATAATTGGGTGGATTACTGATTGCTTAGTCAGTGAGTGAGTGGGGTGGGGATGGAGCTCTCTGGTCCTGGGATCTTCTTGCTTAGAGGCTCAGGGCAGGATTTCCCAAGCTCGGGGATCGCAGGCAGAGTCTCAGTGCTTTGGGAGTCCTGGAACAGGGTTTTCCTGGCTCAGAAACGTTTCTGTATCTTGTGGCAAACTGTCCCTCTGCTTTAGGGGTCCCAGTGCAGAGTTTGCTCCTTTGGAGGTCCTGAAACATCTGCAAGTGTACTAGAAAGCCTTTGAAGTTAAAATGTATAGGGAGTTAACCTTAGAAGTTAACTTTATTTCTATTTTAATGTAGAGCCCGATATTCAAAGGCATTTACTCGGTTTACAGACCTGTAAACTGTGTAAATGCCGCTTAGACGGATATTCAGCAGCACTAACATGGTTAGTGCTGTTGAATATCCTCGATTATCTCTGCTAACCGGCCCGATGCTAACTGCTTAGCATTGAGGCATATCGTGGGCGTTCCGGGGGTGGCACCAGTCTCTAACCAGGCAACAGCAAAATTGCACCATTGTTTGGTTAGCACCTGCAGGTAAAAGATAGGCGCAGCAAAAGCTGGCTTATTTTTGCCCATGGGAGCTAAACGTGCAGCAGCTCAATATTGTTGCTGTCCAGTTAGTTTCTGTGGACTTGTGGGCTGTGCGATGACCCTGGATATTCAATGCTGGAGCCATGGTAAAAATTGGATGGCAATGGGTATGCGCCGTAGCTGTCCCAGAAGAATATCAGGCTCGTAGTTTATTTATCCTGTGAGTGCTGATTTTTTTGCTTTGGTATTTTTTACATAATAGTTATTTTTTCCCTTTACTTTCAATATAACAAACATGGAAGTAAAAATAAGCATCAATAGGATAATTCTATAAGGAGATGTGGAGTTAATGCATGTTTTTACACATGTTAACCCTTTGAAGGCTCACTTTAAATTTGTAATCCACATTCTGTAGCCGGGTTAATTTTTCCATATTTCAGGAAAATTGTACCCGTCTTATTCAGTATGTTATAACAGTGATTTTCTTTCTGCTATGGTGATGTATTATATACCATTTGATAGAAAAATGAGACAGCAACACAACTATGTATAACCGAAGGCGCAAAAAGATGAAAATAGGTGCACTTTATTTATAAAAGCAATCGTTATTAGTTGCATACATTCGATTTAAGTTTAACTGCTCATAAAAATTACAAGTTATTTAAGATCTTCATTATTTTGAAAATATGCAAAACATGGTGCAGCACAGAGAGGTACATTTCCACATTCAGCACAGTGATATTTAGTTTCCACACGTTTACGATTGTAACCAGCAACATGACGATGTCCGAGACTCTCATTGCACACGCGACACTGTCGAAATACGGTAGTTTTCTTCTCAGTTGGTGGAATGAGGCTAGGGAAATGTCTAGCAGTCAAACAAAGTGGGGAAACACCAGTACTTGGTCGGCCAACAACATCAGATGCACTAGCATCAGGACCAACTGCTTCAATGATAGTCAAGATAAGATTCATACGAAAGTCAAGTCCTGTCACTTTCTCCTCTGGGTGGGACTTGCTCCAGAGTATCTGAGCATTGAGTACTGCTATGTCCAACAGATGAAAGGCAACTTTCTTGTACCACTTTACAGTTTTGCGCAGTAAAGCATAATACTCCAATAACTGATCTGTTCTGTCTACACCGCACATTATGTGGTTGTAGTCCACGATAACTTGTGCTTTTTGAATTGGCTGATCATTACGATCTCTTTTTCCAGTGTCAACTACAGTGCCATCTTGACAGTTGGACAACATTGTTACATAATTCTTATCATACCAGCAAAGTGCTAGCAGTTTTTCTGTTGTATGTGACATCTCCTCGTTTCAATTTGCTTCCATCTACATTTAGACGCAGGTCAGTAGGCATACCAACTCGACTGGATCGTACCGTTCCAAAGCAGGATGTTGCTCGGTCATACAGATCCATACAGAGTTCTGGACTGTTGTAGTAGTTATCCACAGCCAATCAATAGACTTGATCAAGCAGTCCATCCATCAGATTCAGCACAACAGAGTAGCTACTGCCATGTAAACCATCACTTAGAACTGCATCTTGACCTGAGTATAGCATATACTTCCAGGTGTATCCACTACGTGACTCACACAGCTCATATGATTTGATGCCAAATCTTGAGTGTTTTGTAGGTGTGTATTGTTTGAAATATAACCTTCCTTGAAAAGCAGTAGAGATTCATCAATTGAAATGTCTTGTTCTGGGATATAAACAATTTTGAATCGCTTTGTGATAATGTCATAGAACGGACGAAGCTTCCAAATGTGATCGCCCTCGGGTTTCTGTGTTGCATTGTTTTGAAAGTGAAGGGCCTGTAATATTCGTTTATATGTATTTCGGCTCATTACTGATGGAAAGAATGGAGTTTCTAACAGTCGTTGTCCTGACCAGTACGAGTCGATCATAGGCTTCTTGATTATTCCCATAGCCATCGTCAACGCCAACATTCTCCATATAGCATTCTAGTCAATGTCTTGCCATTTTCTCATTCGGGCATGAGGCTTGTCAGCTGGTATTTTAGCACACAGTTCTGACGCATAGCGATTTGTCCCAAGAACAATCATTGAAATTAGTTCATCTGTAACAAAGAGCTTGTAGAACTCCAGTTTAGTTGCATTGGCTATGCCTGGTTGTGCAATGAAAGGACACTGACGGATGTTTTTTGGAGTTGTTTTCCATGGAAGACTACTTCTTCTTGTCCGTACTTGTGATGTAGTTGTACTATCACCACGGTCTGCAGTACGACGGTGAAGCTTCCCTCTGCCACAACGGTTTGTATTTACAGATGGTTCAGCCGCAGCCGCAACTGTAAATGAAAATAAAAAAAATGTTTTATTATAGTTGACATTTTTCAAACTGAACAATTTATCAATATAAATGTGACATTTAGGGGTATGTTTACTAAACTGCGTTAGTGCGATTCGCGTTAGGAGCCGCGGTAGAGACAGAGACCCCAAATAAGGACATGGGCGGTACATCGTTTCCGAGAACGCGCCGAGAACGCCCGTTACAAGGCGCCATAAATGAACAAGCGCTACAGGGCACGTTACCGCGCGTTAATCTTAAGAAGGCGCGCAGGTATGCCAGCACAGCAACAGAGCTGTAGCACAATGGTTACAACACTAACTGATGGTACAGGGGTCATGGGTTTGATTCCCCAGTGGGCCTAATGTATAAGGCTGGCTGAGGCAGCACCCTTTACATTTAAGTAGTGATTGTTGAGGCATTTGACGTGTATTTTAATTAGTGCTGCCAGCAAACACACCCTCACGGTGGCATAACCTAAGGTGCCGCATAAGGCGCCGCATAACGCACTCCATAGGGCACATTATAAAGTGTACTGTCTGCCAAGGCACCCTATAATGTCCCCTATGGGACACCTTATAAGGCTGTGAACAAAGCCCTGGCTGGCTGCAGAAGAACTGAACATGACCACACAAACTGGCTGCTGTGGCTACCAGGATAGGGTTAACCCACCCGTACCCATGATGCACTGCACAGGCAAATCAGCAGTTGAGAGATGGGCACAAGATTGGGTATGCACCCCCACAGCACCTCGGCCTGGTAGGAGGAACAGACCATGTGTGGCACTGCCGCAGAGTAGCCACAGACAGTCACATTGTGCGGGTACTGTGCCCACCCTGAGGTTGAGGTGGGGCGCCCAGCACCAGGTCCACAGCACCTTTCATAGCTGAAATATGCCATGCTGCAGTTCCCCATCAGTGTGTGATAGGTAGTTCCGTTAGACACACCTAGGATACATCTGTGTCCTGCTGTATGTCTCAGTCATGTCTAGTCCCTATGGGTGATGCTGCACCCAGAATAGTGCATATGCTGTGTTGGTGCCATCGTTACCTGCTCTAGGTGAAGGGGAGGGGTGTATGGACCCATAGGCAGATTATATCCCACTACACAACCCACCCTCTGGGGCTCAGGGTGGGGAAAACAAGATCACCCACCAATAGATCCACAGTCTACCTCCCCACAATGGCAGCAGTAGAGGGGACCAGCAACCCCAGTCCTGCTGGGGAACAGACAGAGCAGTACACATCCATAACGCAATAGCAGACAGATGGCAGGCCTGGAAATTCTCAGCTGCCCCCCATCATTATCTGACATTCACCAGCTGCAAGCCTCCAGCAAGGTGTTCCAGCAAGACACATACTAGCTGCAGACAGTCCGCCAGCTAGTCCATAGTCCTGGAGGAGATGCATGTACCCAGAAAGGGGATGTCAGCACACACACCAAGCAGATAAGTCAGTGATTGAGCCCCAAAAAGAAACCCATATCCACATATATATATATATCACATGCGCAAAATGCTATATAGCACTATGGGGGAACCTAGCCATGCCATGGTCACTGCTCAGTCAGGGTGAGAGTGACCTCCCAGCAGGACATGCTATGGCCACCCTGTCCGTGCAGGTGGTGGCCAGGCACTACAATGTCCGAGCCATTGCCCTATACCGTGTGCAGATGCATCCAGGCCAGGCCACCCTATCGAGGCTATTCCCACAGTACCTTGCTCCTCATTATGCACATTAGCAGGCCAATACTGGCAACAGTGCTAACAGTGTGGGCTGTGGAGGGTGTTGGCAGCCACCACACACTGGATAGACAGACACACACTCCCCACACCTATGCCAGCATTGTGCAACTATAGAGGTGTTGGGCAGCCCAGGCCACCACACCAGTCCTGGGCACAGTGCAGGCATGGCTATGGTACACAATACTGTAAGAGTCACTCCCCAGGTTGGTAAAGACCTGTAGCACACTCCACAGACATCAGAAAGGTTGCTATGATGCAGCTCACTCAGAACAGTGTACTTAACCTAGGAATTGCTAACTGCCAGTACTCATAGCAACCTTTTGATAGATGTGTACCATATTCCCCGGTTTAGGGTGGCATTACTAAGGTATGCAAGTGCTAGTATTGGGAGATGCACGCAGAGCCCAAAGTCCTGCCTCTCCAGGAGGCTTTGGATAATGGGCCTGTGGGTGCGGGTGTGTCTACCCCTGTTGGCTGCTGCTTTACGGCAGAGGTTCCCAACTCCAGTCCTGCGGTGCCAAACACTGTTCGGGTTTTCATGCTGTCCCTCATGAATATGTATGAGATACATCTGCATACCATGGGGGTGCGTATAGAAATGCAGCACATGCATCTTTATCAGAGGCAGCATGGAACCGGAATGGTGTTTGGCCCTCCAGGACTGCATTTGGGAGGCTCTGCTCTAGGTAATGTGCAAGTTTATGGTGTCTGTGCTCTGTAGGGTAAACTGTACGTGTCTTGGGCATTTTTACGTCATCTGCAATAAAGGTGCTGTCTGTATTAGCATGTTGTAGTAGTGGGTAAAATATGGGGACTGGGTTGGCAGGAACCACAGCTAGGACTTGAACCTGTGACCTTCTGCTTCTGAATACACTGGTTTTGTGCACTGCACCACCTTGCTGTCACAGAGTCAGTACATTCCTTGGTGATACCATGACTGTTCGTCAGACAGGGCCCGTCTGTTGCAGTACACGGCACCCACCTACACAGGGCTAGGCCACGGTCTGCTCTGGGCAGCTGCCACTGCCCCCTCCACCACCAGTATCCCTCAGCCACCATGCTGACATGCCCTTCTGCTGGTGGTGCTGGTGGTGCGCAGTCTCAGGCCATCCAGTGTGCAGTTAGGCGGCTGCCTATGGTGTGGGTTCTGGGGTAGGGGTGCCTGCATAGGTGTCCACGCTTCCCCCCAGCACCGCATGCCAATGTTCTGTGCCCTTGGGGGTAGCTGCTGGGTACTATCCCCTGTGACACTGTGGGAAACACAGTCGTGCCCATGTTGGGCCTTCAGCAGTTGCTGTCTGGCTGCTCTGCTGCTTCAGCATTCGTATGGGCCACCTAGGCATCGCCCTAGTCCGCACTGTGGCCCAGTTGCACCACAGCATGTGCTGCCTGTGGCCCTCTGTATTCCCTTCTCCGGCATCTGTCCAGTTGCCTTTCCGACATGCCTGCCCTGATGTTGCGGGACATGTGCATGCCATACGAACCCTGTCCGATGGTGGGGAAACACCTGAGCAGCGCTATATCACTGTGGGCTCATTCACCTTGTATGGGGGCAGAGTATAGACCCTTCCACGATTTATATCTGTTCTATGGAGCTTACTCGGGGAGGGGGGAGGGGTTGATGTTTCTCATTGCTACCACTATTGACCAGCTTGGTTATGGTCTTTTTCCAGTTTGTTGGGGTCATTTTCAGTGTTTATGTGCCCTTTTGTTCTGTGCACATGTATCACACTTATCACTTGTTTTAGGTTTCCCTGCCTGGGCTGTACATTGCTGACACTGAAATGGTTTCTCTCCCCTGTAATGTGCATTTAACGGCAGGTTTTCATTTGCGTTGGAATTGAGCTATTCAGATCAGCGCGTTAGTGTGAAGGGAGCCTCTCCCCACCCACTCTCCGCCCATTGACCTCTTCTCTCCGCCCTCTCTCCACCTTCTGCGGTGTTTTACCGCACAGCGGGGCATTATGATCGTTAGCGCATCATAACGCGCGTTATGTAGCGTTATGCTGCGCTTACAATTGTTAACGTTACATAACGTGCGTTATGTACGATTACCGCAGTTTAGTAAACATACCCCTTAGTGTTTTGTTATACCTAAAGACATAGCTGATATATAAGTGACATAAATAATGACTGCAAATAATTGCTAACCTGGAGGTTCAGCTGCGGCCGCTACTGAATCTGGGTCACTGTCATCCGAGTCTTCAAAGTCCACATTTTTTGCAAAAACTTCTTTAGTTTCATTATCAATGACATCTTCACCACTGCTATTACTGTTACCATCACTTTCTGTAAGAAACCTAACACTTCTGCAACTTTATATCATTCTTTACGTATTCGTTTACCAGTTGACTCCATCTTGTTTACTTGTCTTTTAAAATTTAAATGACCTATTGCTAATGACCTATTTGCTGGTTACTTTCTGGCTGTTTTGGCCTGGTGTATAAATAGAAACACTAGCACAACTCTCTTTTCATTGGTCAAAATGTGTGTCGTATTTCGCTCATTAATATTTAGTATTTTCGTCATTGCGCAGATCCCAAATATTTGGGGCTCGGCCATTTTGTCAGAATTTTGGATCCCGAGAGTTTCGGGACCAGCCTGGATAGGGTTAATGGCACCTATTCTATAAAGTCAAAGCTCCACAGAGTTGACTTTATAGAATGCTAGTGTAAGTGACCTCTGATGCACTTAAATTTAAGCCGCAGTCACAGTGTGCTTCTTAAGCATTTTCACCCTCTATTCTATTACTTGCCTAAACGATCCACCCATGTGCAGGCCCACAGTGAAAGTATGTGCCATAGCTCCATGTGTATACTTTCAGAGTTGCAATCATGTAATTTACATACATAAGTGCTCACTTAGGCTCGTAAATCACTAAAACACCATGATTTGAACACATAAATGTCCACAGCTCCTTATAGAATTACCCTCTGAAAGTCTAATGCAATCTTATTTCAGCCTGAAAATGTATTGCCCTTAACATTATCTCCTTTACGTTTTTGCCCACTGCTCTTCCCCTAGATTTTCCTATCAAGCGAATGATTCATTTAGGTACACCCTCATCTTAACAAAATTCATTTTCTTGATGTCTAGGACCCTCACCTTTGAATGAGCTATCTCTTTATTTCCAATATTATGAGAATAAGTACACAGGCGACACCCTTTTCCTCATTTCTTTACAAATGTTTCATGTTTAACTTACCTAAGGGCTTTGTCCACCCATCCCCAAAATACTAGTTTAAAGCCCTCCTTAGTAAGTTAACCAGTCTGTTCTGAAGATACTTCACCCCTTCTTTGACAAATGGATGCATTTTCTACTCAACAGCCACTGGTTAACTTACTAAGGAGGGCTTTAAACTAGTATTTTGGGGATGGGTGGACAAAGCCCTTAGGTAAGTTAGGGATGTCTGGGTTGGGAACTTCCATGTGTAACAGGGGGCTGATCAGCACACTGTTTTACATGAAACAGGAATAGTAAACAGTACAACATAGTTTAACAGTTTAATATCAACTATTTACAGTTATGGTTCTGCTGGTTATATTGGTTAACTTATTTACAGATTAAAGGAGAATTTGTCTATTGTGTCCTTAGAGTGCATTTTAAGGTGGCTGGGTTTCTGAGTTTTAAGCTTCTTTCTGAATTCCAAATATTCTGTGATTTCTCTTAGTGCTGGTGGCAGGGAGTTCCAAAATGTGGGGGCAAATAATGAAAAGACTTGGTTGCAGGTGGACTGCTTACTCTTGATCTTCTGGGTAGGGATCTGTAGGAGGTTCTTCTGGACTGCTCTGTTTTGGATTTGGCAATGAGAGGCAGAAGGCAGTTTGCAGATTCGCTGTGTAGGATTTTAAATGTTATGGTGAGGGGCTTTGATTTTAATTCTGGCTTTCATGGGAAGCCAGTGAAGCTGTATAAGCAATGGGGTGATATAGTCACGACAAGGGGCTCCAGTGATGATCTGTGCAGCCATGTTCTGGGCCAATTGCAATCTGTGGAGGGTGTGTTTGGGGAGGCTTTGATAAATGATGTTGCAATAGTCTAGGAGAGGTGTAACTAGAGCCTGGTAGACAGTACGGAATAGGTCTGTAGAGAGAAGGGGACAGAGGTTCCTCAGGGTTTTTAGCTTTGGTAAATGGTGGATATTCTCTTTTTTATTGTTCTCTTTTTATGTGCTTGGAAAGTTAGCTGCTAGTGAAGTGTTATGCTAAGGTATTTGATTTCAGATTTGACTCCGATTTCTGAGTCGTCTACTCTCAATGTTTGTGGAGGGTAGAAGGTTGGGTCGATGGTTACGTATAAGGCTTCTGTCTTGTCATTATTGATGTATAAATTGTGTCGGGTGAGCCATTCCTTTGCGTCTTTGAAACAGTTTTGGAGGCTGGTGAGGTCATGAGAGAGGAGATTAATAGGTGTGAAGATCTTTATATCGTCAGCATAAATTTGATATTGAATGTTGTGGTTGTTGAAGATCTGGCAAACCAAATGCATGAAAATATTAAAGAGCAGGGCTGGGAAGCTTGATCTCTGGGGAACTCCTGTTTGTTGAGTGAATGGGGTTAAAGTTAAATTATTCAAAGTTATTAAAACCCAAGAGGATTGTGAAAATTCGCAAGAGGACTTTGATAAATTGGAAGATTGGATGCTCAAAAGGCAGATGAAATTTAATGTGGACAAGTACAAAGTTATGCACCTAGGAAAGAACAACCCAAACTATCGTTACACTATGCAAGGTGCCACATTAGGAACCGCCATCCAGGAAAACGATTTAGGTGTCATCATGGATAACATGTTGAAACCCTCTGCCCAGTGTGCAGCATCAGCCAAGAAGCCAAACAGAATGCTAGAGAATCATAAGGGAACAAATGGAGAATAAAACAAAGGATATTATAATGCCTCTGTATCATTCCATGGTGTGACCACACCTTGAAGATTGCATGCTATTCTGGTCGCCGTATCTTAAAAAGGATATAGTGGAATTAGAAAAGGTACAAAGAGCAAACAAACTGGTAAAGGAGATAGAAGAATACCCCTATGAGGAGAGGCTTAAAAGGTTAGGGCTCTTCCATCTGGAAAAGAGACGGCTGAGGGGAGATATGACAGAGGTCTATAAATTAATGAATGGAGTGGAATGGGTAAATGTAGATTGCTTGTTTACGCCATAAAAATTTAGAAAGATTAGGGGACATACAATGAAGCTACAGTGTAATCTGTTTAAGACTAAGAGAAAATATTCCTTCACTCAATGTGTAATTAAACTCTGGAATTCGTTACCAGAGGATATAGTAAAAGCTGTTAGTGTAACTAGGTTTAAAAAAAGATTTGGACAAGTGCCTGGAGGAAAGGTCTATAAACCATTTATAAAGAGGACCTGGGAAATCCACTGCTTGCCCCAATATAAGCATTGCGGAACCTGTGTTTCTTTTTGGGAAACTGCTAGGTACTTGTGACCTGGATCGGCCACTGTTGGAAACAGGATGCTGGGCTTGATTGACCTTGGTCAGACCCAGTATGACATATCTTATGTTCTTATGTAACTAAAATCTGTAATGCTACTAGCAGCGCTATAGCACTGTGCATGCAAGGACATGACTTCTCTTAATTTTACCACATTGAGGACAAAAGCACCCCACCTTGAGATGCTTTTGTCTATAAAAGTTATCAAATTTAACAAACTAAAGTCCCCTCGCTTCTATTTTCTGAAATTCAAAAGTTTGCAAAAGGTTGTGCATATGACTAAATTTGTCCTGAGCAGGCCTAAGAATATTTTTTGAAGTATGACTAAAAATGCCACCAGCCAGACACCGTATATTTTGAGCCATCTATGCAACTTGGAAAGTCTACAGAATTGAAATGCAGATCGTTTTTTAATGATTCATTGTTTGGACTTCATATATCCTGCAGAGGGCAGTAGAACACAAACTCAGTGGGAGAAGAGCACATAAAATACAATGCCGTCTGAGAGTTTAAATATAAATAAAGGTATCTGATGCATTCATTTGTGGCCTGCATGGTGCTGCACTAAACTGTCTAACCAGATGGCATGAATAGACTCTGAATGACAGTGTGTTAGAACATTCAAAGTATATACAGAATGGGGAAACCCATATCAATATTACTCTTCAGACCATAAATGCCGCATGCTTTGTGCATGCATTCCACATCCCAACAATATATTCTGATTCTAGCTGCATAGTTCTATTTCTAGCTGTTCTAAAGAACGATAATTGTTCTTCTTGTTATATGCTTATCATAGTTTTGTGTCTGTTGTCTGTAAAATGGGTTACACTGAATATAAAAATGTTTAAGGATATCAGGAATGATTTCACAGAATTTAAAATATTTGGTCTTTCAGCTGTTACATACTATTTTTCAGCTATTCTTTTTATTGTCTGATGATGCAGACTGACTCCTTCCTGTGCGTGCGCCCTGGACATAGGTTCAAGCTGCGGGCGTAACGTAATTTATGTGATCCAGTGCCCATGTAATTTATTGTATGTTTTCTCTTTTATAATGTATGTAATTTTGCATCATTCCATGTAACTGAGTAGGTACTTGTTATTCGTACTATTCAAATTGTTGTTAATTGTAAACCGCGCTTGATCTTTTGGAAAACGGGGTATAGAAATTTTTTATAAATAAATAAATAAATAAAGTTCAGGACTCGTCTAGCTGAATGCAAGAGTTGCATTAAGAGACATGTCCTTGTGGCACCCTGGTTGAACACTGCGTCCAGCTACAACATGATTTGGAGTGTTGGAAAGTTTGTGTTCTCAAAGTGGTATCTCTCTCTTGGGGGGTGAAGGGGGGGGGACATTGATCATCTCTTACTGCGAGAGGAACAGAGACTTATTTTTCAGTTGGAGACCCTACACCCCAAAGTTTGAACCTTAAGCAAGATTTGTCAGTTTTCTATAGTTTTTTCCTTGGGGGGGGGGGGAGGGCGATACCACTTTGTTTTTATTTGTTTTTGTCAGTTTTATCTGTTTTTTCATATTTTTTTCTGTTTTATGTGGCTTTTATTTCAGAAGAGAGTATTATTGTCTTTTTGGTTAGGTAATTCTTCTAGTTTTATTTTTGATTTTCTCAATATTTTATGTTTTTTATTTTTATTTTATATGTTTTAGTTTTGATCCTAGGTTTTACCCATCCTGGGGGTGCTTTTTTGCCCTGTGTTTATGGTGTCCTTCCTTTAAAAAAAATAGTGCCTTTTTTAAACAATTTGCATTTTTTTTAAATTTAGCTGTGCAAGCCTTGATCTCAAGCTAATTTTTTTGCAGGAAGGCTGTTTTAAAAGCAACCCGCTGCCTTATGCAGCTTTCTTCACTGATGGTGTGCTGGGCATGCGATTGGGAACATTTTTTGACAGCTGTTTTGCTGATTTTGTTTGTCATAGAGCAGAGAGGTTATGGAGAAGAATTCCAGGAATTAGGATAACTGCAGGAGATTGCAATCTCAATATAGGAAAATGCTTATGAAATCCAAAAAAGATTTTGGCGACCACTTCACGGAATTGGTAAATCTCGGCCTCAGTCAAAGTTATATACCCCAAAGATGGAAAAGTTCCATCATTAGAGCTTTGTGGAAGGACCCTAAAGCTGATCATAGTCACCCCACCAGTTATATAGACCCATTACTAATCTTTCTTTTAAAGCAATAATAATTGAAAATTTTTTTCAGCAGCTCCTTATCTTCATGAAATCCACTAATGAATGCACCCAAGAGCTATGTATCGTACTGAGATACTCTGAGTCACTTTTCAAAATGAAATTCTTACATATTTGGATAGTGGAAAGCATGTTTTGATCCTGCAATTGGACATGTCATAAGCATTTGACCTAATGGATCACCTGCTTTTACTTTCTAGGCTGCGTGATGTAGGTCTAGACGTACCAGTTTTAAACTGGCTTGCATTTTATTTATTTACAGTATGCAATATTTTATAACACACTGCACAATCTGTGTCAGCGGAATACTCTGAATCCTGTGAGGTTTGACAAGGCTCTAGTTTAGCCCCTACTCTCTTTAATATGTTTTGTCTGGTTAATGACTCTATAAGGATTATGTTTACTAAACTGTGGTAATGTCATTCGCGTTAGGTTCCACGGTAAAGGTACAGATGCCCATAGAAAGGCATGGGCGGTGCATCGTTACAGCAAGCTGTATCAGCTAATGCATGTTACAAACTACCGCGTGTTAGAAGGCGCCTCATAAAGCACCTTACAAGGCGCCTTGAAAGGTGCCTTATAAGGTGCTCTGTAAGGCGCCCTGTAAGGTGCCTGGTAAGGCGCCCTGTAAGGTGCCTCATAAGGCACCCTATAGTGTTCCTTAGGCTAAGCGCCGTAGTAGGCACCCCTGGACAAGGCATTCTAGAAGGCACCCTTGGCTATGGAACCATAGGTTAAGGTGGCCTAACAAGGTTACGGTGCCCTAGGTTAGTGTGCCCTAAGGGCTGCAAGGTGCCGCAGAATGACATGCATGACCTGTGAGGAACAGAGACAGATGTAGCTCTAACACTAGATAGAGCACTCAGGAAAGGCAATGAACAGGTGAGTGAAGGAGTGAGAGTTGGGAGCCGCTGGACCCGCCATATCTGCGGGCAGCACATATGGCTGCCAGTACTGATGACAAACATGGTGGGGGCAACTGTATCACAGCACAGGGTGCTGGCAATGTAAAGTACTGGAAAGACAGTTGGTGGCAGACGATGGGAATACGTGTCCCCCAGTGGAGGCGGGGGTGGCAGGTTAGTTACAATGATGGGTGGACAGAAGAGTGGAGGTGCCATGCAGATCAGGCACAGATGATGCAACCACGATGAGGCGCAATGCAGGAAAGGGTAGTAGTGCAGGACATGGGGCGGCAGCCCGCACAGGCAGATAGGACTCTACACAGCTGACTGACGCAAATAGATGGACCAAGGGAATGTTGGCAATTGTGGCTAGGTTATTATGGGCTGGCAGCACAGATCTGCAAAATATGACTGTTACAGGCATGCTCTCTATTTGAGTAAGACAGGCATAAGAGGAGGGAACAATGAGGAATGGAACCCATGAACACTGCCAAGAATGGCATTGTATTAACCAGTAGGCTATACCTCCATGGTGTATGTCACAGCAATGGCTGGGTGCAGAAGGACTGCAGGTCACCGCACAAACTGTCTGCTCTGAGTGCTAGAATAGGGTAACCCCACCAGTACCCATGATGCAATGCACATGCTGAATAGCTGTCTACAGCTGATCACCAAATGGGGTCTGCACCTCTCCGGTACCTCAGCTTGGAAAGACGAACTGACAGTGCGTGATACTGGCACAGTGTAGCTACAGATCATGCCATTGTGCAGGTTCTGTGTTCACCCTGAGGGATAGGATGGGTGCCCAGCACTAGGTCCGCAGTACATGTGGTACTAGAGAGAGGTCCTGCTCTATATCCCCATCACTACCAGTGTGTGATAGGTGTTCTTTGCAGTGCAGCCAAAGGTAATTTGGTGTCCATCTGTATCCTGCAGTCACATGTGGTCCTCTGTGACCAGGCACCACTCAGATTAGTGTATACCCTGTGTTAGGGCCTAGCTGACATGGGCACCTGTTATCAGGGCAGAGGGGTTTCTAGACCTGCATGAGGTGTGTGTAGCAGTGCCTTTATAAGGTCAAAGTGGTGTATTCTACATACCCCAAAGCGCCCACATCACCCTTTTTGGAGGTAAGGGACAGGTGTCCCAGCCCTGGTGAAACAACCTCCATCCTGCTGGTATAAGACAGCCCTCCAGGGTTGGTGGGCCAGAGCCATACCTGTGCCTGGGGCAGTGTCAGACCAGCAGCAATGTTGGGGTTAGATCTGGAACACCACAACTGCCGCACAACACTGTCTGCCAGTCACCAGCAGACAGCACATTCAGACTGCACCTTAGAGGTGTTCCAACCAAGCACAGTCTAACTGCAGACAGTCCACTAGCCAGTCCATAATGCATGCTCACAGAAGAACTATGTGTACCAAGCAGGCAGCTCAGTGATTGGGGGCCAGGCACTAGGAACACAAAAGCATCACTGGAGGTTGATAGTGTAGAGCGCTGTGTGGGAGCCTAGACATGCCATGGTCACTGCTCGGTTAGAGTGAGTGCCCTCCCAGCATGCCATGCTGTGGCCACCCTGTCCATGCAGGCGGTGGTCGGGCACTACAGTGTCCCAGCTATTGCCCCACATCCTGTGAAGATGCATCCTGGCCAATCTGCCCTGTCTGGCCATACCCACAACACCTTGCTCCTCATTATGCAGATATTAAGGCTAACGCTGGTAACAGTGGGACATTGTGGGCCCAGTGAGATGTGGGCAGCCACAAAACAATGGATAGACATACACACACACACTCCTATTGCAGCATTGTGCATAGATAGGAGTGGTTGGCAACCCTGCCCGCCACACTGGTCCTGATCACAGTGCCGACATTGCTAAACTGTGCAGGAGGTAGTAGTAGTGCTCTGGTGATAACTGCAACTCAATGCTGGGGCCAACAGCCTGACTCTCCATGCATCTTTGGATTGTGGAGCCTGTGTGAGTGGGTGTTTGTACCCCTGTTCGCTGCTGTTTTGGGCTTTGCACATGTTGTTGCTGTATCTGCATTGTAGGGTAAAGCATAGGGACATGCTCTGCAGGAACCACAGCTGGGGCTTCAACCTGTGACCCTCTGCTTCTGGACACACTGGCTGGGTGTACTGCACCACACTGTTGCCACATATGCATGGTGGTCCCTTGGGATACCTGTACTTTTCCTCAGCCATACCTTTTATGTTGCATTGCACACCACATACTGGTACAGGGCATGGCCTAGGTCCACTGCAGGCAGGTGCCACTGCCCCCTCCAGCACAGGCACCCCCCCCTGCCATGCTGACATGGCCATATGCTGTCGGTGCTGGTAGTGTGCAGTCCCAGGCCATCCACTGTGTGGGTAGGTGATTGCCTAAGGAGTGGGGTCTGAGGCATGGGGCATACATGAGCATCCTCACATCCCCCCCATCACCGCCTACCAATAGTCTGTCCCTTACGCTTGGGGGAGGGTTGGCTGGGGTGATGTAAGGTCAGTGCCCTGGCAACTGTTAGCTCGGGTGGATCAGGTAGATGTAGGTGGATTGTGTTTGGTCTTTGTCAGCTGCTGTCATGCTGATTTCCGGTTTCTATGTTCGTATGTGCCACCTAGACGCCCGCCTAGTCCACCCTGTGTCCCAGCTGCCCCGCTACATGTTCCGCCTGCAGCCCCCTATGCCCCACTTGCACCATCGCCATAGTGGCTTTTCATACTTGGGCACTATGCTGTTGCTGGAAATGGAGCACTACTATCACGGTTCTTGGGCTCCCTGCCTATGCTGTACATTGCTTACACTGAAATAGTTTCTCTCTCCTGCAAATGTGCATCTATACACATTCATTCGCGGTAGATTCAGCCCTTCAGTTCAGCAAGTTAGTGTGCAGGGAGCCTCTCCCCGCCCACACCCTGCCCACTCCCAGCCCATTGACCCCTTCCCCCGCCCTCTCTCCACCCTCTGTGGTGTTTACCGTGGCCGGGGATGTTAACGATCGTTAAGTAATGTTAACGCGCGTTAACATTACATACCGCGCGTTAATGTTACCTAACGATCGTTAATGTTACATAACGCGCGGTCTGTAACGTTACCGCAGTTTAGTAAACATATCCCTAAGTATAGACATGTATGCCGAGGTAGACCGCAAAGCTCTTCAAATCCTGATTCACTTTCTCATCTTAAGTTGGTTTGACTATTGTAATGCCCTTCTAATTGATCGCCCTCTATACAATATCTAACGTTTATTCAAAGCACTGCCATCAAATTAATCTATAATGCAAAACGCTTTGATCATGTAATGTTTTTGCTGATCCAACAACACCGGTTGCCTGTTTTGAGTTGAATTACATTGCTCATCGGTGTTCTATTCAGCTTTGCCACTCTCTCTCTTTCTGCTGCTAATTCCTCATGCCTTACCTAGAATGTAAGGTCCTCACAAATACATCTTTCAAACATTCCTTCTCTTCGTAGGTTCCATCTTGTTTGCGTTCATCAACCAGTTTTTGTCTACGAGTTATCAAGCTCATCTTTTTTGGAATGCTTTACTACTAGATATTTGATCAGAATCATCTTGCAAAATTTTTTTTTAAAAATGGTCAAGACTTGGCTCTTTCAATGCTCTTTGGCAGCTTGCTTGTAATTGCAATGTATTTAATTTTGTTGGATCAGTCTTTTATGTTCTCCCTTTTCATGTATCTCTGCATTACAATTTTTTATTTCTTGTCTTATGGAATAATTGTGCTATTCCCCCTCTCCTTCTGTGTTTTTTCTGAAGGGGTCTTTGTTCTAGTTTTTGTGTTATCAATTTTAATGTATTAGTACAGCCTAAACTAGATACAGTAAATCGCTATGCTGAAATATTATTTTGAATGGTGGTGTATCCATCAAATATCTTGTAGATTTCTGTAGGTGGAACTTATCCAATTAGAAGATACCATGCCGGTTGTGAACCTCACTTCTAAGCCAGGCTAATACCTTTCTTCTATGAGGCTTGACTCGGGGCAGTTTCTCCAAATGGTTTAGTTTTGCGCATACCATGACAGGCGTGATCCTCACTTCCAAGCCAGGGCATGGAGAGTATGATCTCAATCTCTCAAATTTACTGCTAAGGCTCGGCGTAATACTTGCATTGGAGTTCGTAAGATGTAACATGTATGGGTAGTTTGTCAAGATGTGCTTGGAAATTCTTCTTTATCAAGCTGTTGGCACCCAACATGATGAGAAATATTTTTGCATCTTTCTACCACATTTACTTGGTCTCTGACTACATTTCTTGGTATTTCAGGATCTTCTGCCTCTCCATGCAATTCACAGAGTAGTGGCTTGGAACTGACACCTCTATTATCAATGTCGTTCTGGTGTTTTTCTCCTTAACCACTATATCTGGCTTCCTCGCATCCAGCTTTTTATTGATCATAACCTCCTCATTCTCTGTAATTCTTTTAGGGTCATGACCCCAGAGCTTTTCAGGCACAGTGATGTTGTAGTGTTTACAGAGTTTCAAAAGGATGAGGTGTGCTACTTTATTATGTCTTTCTGTATAGAAATTTTCTGCCATCAGAACTTCACAGCCAGCTATGAGGTGAGCCGCCGTTTTCAGGTCTTTCTTACAGAATCGACGTATGCCTGTATTACCACTTTTTTCAATGCTCACTATAAACCATCTCATCTGTAAACTGCTGTCCTGGACTGTAACGATCAAACTCTTATCCTTCGGTTTCAGTTCACTCCTCCTTAACCATTCATGTGTTCTTTCTCGATCGACACCCCTGAACAAAGACATGGGGAGGGGTGACCTGCACAGAGCGGCAGGTGCACCTACTCTTGCCATCTTGCTGGGCAGACTAGAAGGACCATTCTGGTCTTTATCTGCCATCATATACTATGTTACTATGACAAAGGGTTTCTGGAGTAACACTCTGCATTTCCCACTGTATTTGTGCATCTGTCACTTGTCTTTCCTTGTTTGCTTGTGGATTTTCACTCATTCCTTCTAGTCGTCAGAACACTTGTCTAAGTTTGATGATGGAGACAGATTCTGGACATTTACTCTTATATTTCAGCACTTTTTGCATATTTGGATCTGAGGATGCAGTTAAGTAGGCCTGGAGGTCTATGATAGTAGCTCTGAATATGTAATCAATCTCTGCGTCCTAGCCCTCCTTCATCTCAAGGGATGTACAGTCTTGGCACACATTGATTCTTGTAAATCATTTCATGGGCATGGAGGAGTTTTTTGTTCGCACATCCAGTTTTTCAAGATCTTTAAGAGGCCAGTCCACAACCCCAAAGCTCTATGAAAGGCAAGAATTGCTAGGTGATTGATGGCTTGCATCTTATTCCATGATGTTAAAGCACTTTTCAATAATGATTTTAATCTCCTATAGTATTCTTTACTTATCTTTTCTCTCAGTGATTTCTGCTTGAGTGTTGTTCCCTCTTCTACTTTGAGATACTTTATTTTTATCTTTATCTTTATTTTGCTTTTTGATATACTGCTCTATGCTCGAGCATCTGAGTGGTTTACAATACATAAAACACTGTTGAAAAGGAAAAAGAATGCCATAACTTGGTTAGGAAAACTAGAGTAGAATGAGACATGAAGAGGAAGAAACAGGGTAAGATGGAAGGGATCAGTCTCAGCTTGGAGGAGAAGGTGGAGGGAGATTGAACGCAGAACAGAAAAGATGGGTTTTCAACATTGACTTAAATTTGGTGAAGAAGACTTCCAGTTGCAAATCCAGTGGGAGGGAGTTCCATAATTTGGGGGCCAAGAAAAAAGAAGGCAGAGTTGCGAGTGGAGTCCAAGTGTGCTTGTGAGGGGGAGGGGAGGGACTTATGGTTGGAGTGAATGAGCCAGAGTGAGTGCTGAGGGGTGTGGAGATGAACCAGGTCTGAGAGATATTGTGGAATGCCAGAGTGAATGGCTTTATGGACTAGGACTAGGGCATTAAACTGAATTCGGAAGGCAATGGGGAGCCAGTGAAGGTGAATGAGTAATGGAATATTGTGATCTGCACGGGAGGAATGTGGGACAATATGAGCTGTGGTGTTCTGTAGAAGTTGCAACCTGCATAACTGGTATTGTGGGAGACCAGCGAAGGCGATGTTGCAATAGTCTATATGGGATATCACGAGAGAAATTTGAAGTGTGACCAAGGATGGAGTGGTGAGGAAGGGATGGATAGCATGGATCTGACGCAGAGAGCAGAAGGAATGGCGTATAATGGAGGACAGATGATCATGAAAGGATAGGGAAGAGTCTAAGGTGACACTGAGGTAACATAATGTGAGGACCAGGGGGATGGGGAGGGAGAGGAGAGAAGGAGCTAAGAAAGGGACAAGGCCACTGAAGGTAAACCAGATAGCCAGAGTCTTAGCAGGGTTGAGATGGAGGAAGTTTGAAGACATCCAGGAGTTAATGCAGAAGAGACAGGCATTGAGAGGGGTAATATCAGGAGTGATGGGGCTGGTGAGGTATAAGAGAATGATGTCATCTGCATAATAATATGCAGAGACACCATGCTGCTGGATCAGGAGAGTGAGGGTGGCCAAGAAGACATTGAAAAGGAAGGGGGAAAAGACAGAACTCTGGGGGACACCACAGGGTAGGGGAACAGCTGGCAAAGTGATGGAACTAGGGGAGATGGAGAAGGATTTAGAGGCAAGAAAGGAGCCGAACCAATGAAGGACAGAGCCACCAATCCCAGCATCACAAAGGCGAGTGAGGAGTGCAGTGTGATCAACTAAATCAAAAGTGGAAGACAGATCCAGTGAGACAGCTATTGAGATAAGACCGCAATCGTGGGAAACATGGAGTTCGTTCAGAAGGGACAGAAGGATTGTTTCTGTGCTGTGATCGGGTCAAAAGCCTGATTGACGAGGATGAAGGGTGAGAGTGGCGTCAAGGTGAGAGGAGAGCTGTGAAAAGACCAGTTTTTCCAGGAGTTTGGAAAGAAAAGAGAGATTGAAGATGGGGCGCCAGTGTGCAGGGATGGATGGGCCCAATGAGGATTTTTTGAGGATGGGCCGGATCAGGGTGTGCTTCCCAGGAGATGGGAAGGAACCTTAGGAATTAAAGATGCTGAGGATTGGGAGGAGGAGAGCCAGGGAGGGTTCAGAGAGCCAGTGGGAGGGGATGGGATCAAGCTGGCAGATAGTCTTGTAGGAGGTGGAGAGAGTCTTTACTAGTTCAGAGTAGGTTATGGGACAGAAGGAGGACCAGCAATGAGATAGGGAAGGGTGCTCTGAGGCATGGATAGAAGGGGGAGAGATGGAAATGGTAGGAGAAAGGGGTGGGGGCAGGCATGTTAAATTAGGCAAAGAGCTTGCACCTTATCACTAAAATGGGATGCCAGAAGAGCAGGATCTGGGGAAGCAGATAGGGGAGCTGAGGGAGAAGAGAAATGGGGGGCCAACAGCATGAGGAGGACAATGTAGAGCTGGCAGGAGGAATTGGAAGATGAGGAAATTAGGTTAGAATGGTAGGATTGCTTGGCGGCATGAATGAGAGAATGATAGTGAGCATGACAGTGATAAAAGTGGGCCAAGGATTCTGATGAGGTGTGCTTGCGCCACAGGTACTCGGCATGGCAGAGATAGGAGCGATACAGTACAAGACCAGAGTGAAACCATGGGTGGTTGTTTGGCAGGCGGGGGGGGCGGGGGGGGGGGAACAGGGCGGAGAGGAGTGAGTTTGTCGAGGGCAGAGAGCTGAGTGGAGTTCCAGGTCTGAACCTGGCGATTAGAGGGAAGAGAGAGGAAGTCAGGCACAAAAAGTATGTCAGAGGGAGAAACTGCTGGAGGGTATTGGGCATGATCCAGCATGCGAGTACAGGGAGGCAAGAGGACTTTCCTGAAGAAGACAAGGGGAAGGTGGTTTATGGAAAAGAGAAGGTAGAAATGATCTGACCAGGGAACTGGAAATGCTGACAGGGTGGAGGAAGTGAAAGGAGAGGTGGTGGGGGAAATTACCAAATTAAGAATGTGACCAGCGGGGTGGGTAGGGAAGAGAACATGCTGCTACAGGGATAAGTCAGCTGGAAGTGTAAAGAAAGTGTTGTTGCATTACTTGAAAGGGGAGTCAAAGTGCACATTGAAGTCTCCCACAATCGTAATGTGGGGGTATGAGAGAGAGGCCTCAGAAAGGGTAAGGAGAAGAGAATCCCAAAGGTAGGCTTGAAGGAAGGGAGGACAGTATATAAGGAGAAAGTGAAGAGAAGGAGACGAGTCAAGGCGTAGGAGAAGAGATTCCGGGTAACGTAACGCAGGGGAAGATAGTTTGTGGATAGGGAGAGAAGTACGGAAGAGAGCTGCTACCCCTCCCCTGGTCCACTTTACATATGCCTTCCTGTTCAAGGTCCTTGATGTCACAGCCTTCTGCTAGGGAGAGGTTTTCTCTTTTGCTCAATTTTCCTCTTAAAAATTGTTGCCTTAGCACATTTGTCATCAGAAAAGCTTTTCACCACACGGAGTTGCTCTGCTAATTCTTGGTCGCTGGAACTATAGAACTTGAGATTGTCTACAAATAATAAATGAGATGTTGTTTCTGGGTCGTTACCTTCTTTAGGATTCATGCTAAATCCATATCCCAAAGAGTTTATAAGAGTATTCATTGGATTAAGTGCCACACAAAACAAAGGGGCAACAGGGAATCTCCCTGAAATATTCCTCGCTGGATCCTGTTGTTAGGAATGACATACTGACCATCTTCATATTTCAAAAAGAGTGTGGTTTGCCACATTGCCATGGTGAACTTAATGTACTCTATCAAACCAGGATTTATTTTATACATTTCAAGGCAATTTATTATCCATGACTGTGGGACATTGTCAAAAGCTTTCTTATAATCAATTCATGCTATACTGAGATTTCTGCTTTTCTTAGCACTGGACATGATGGCCTTATTCAACATTAACTGGCCTTTGGTGCCATATGCCCCTCTCTTGTTGCCCATTTGCTCTATTGCCATGATGTTATTGGACTCAATATGATCATATATTCTGTCTGCATCTATTGTAGTCAACAGCTTATAGATTGTACGTAGGTAGACGAGTTATTGGTCTATAATTGTTGGGTGTGTTATTTGGGACTCCTTTTGGAAGGAGAAATGTTTTTCCTGTAGTAAGCAATTGTGGTGTTATGTCTGGCTGCATAAACAATTGATTTTTGCAGTTCAGCAGGTCTGGGTGGAGTGATGTTGAGCCAAAAGTTGGTTACTCCATCTGGGCCAGTGCTCTTCCAGTTTGGGGCTCGCTTTAACCTGCTTGCTAGCTCTTTTGTTGTTACTGCAGGCCATTCCATAGGCATGATGTTTGCTTTTTCTAAATGTTCTTGTATGCAGGGTAACCATTCTGCTTCTTAATTGTGCTTTATAGGGTCCTTGTATAGTTTTCTCCTGAAGCTTTCTGTTTCGGCTTTGGTTGGCAGTGCTTTCAGTATTTTGATGCTCTTTCTCATTTCCCTGTAAAATTGTTTTGGGTTCTCTCTAAATAGCTTATTTTGATATCTTTCTGTTTGGTTTCTTCATATCTTCGCAGTTTTTGTGCTTCTGCTGCTATTTTCATTTTATTGTTGGAACACTTCTGTTAATGCAGCATGCTTCAGCTTCATGTCTTGGATCTTCCTTAATATCTTTGATGATCTTAATCCTTTTAGATATCTGCCTATCAGGGAAACCTCCACAAGCAATAGCTATTTTTCCCTCGATGGGCTTTTTCCAAGGAGGAATTGTTATTGTTACTGGGATTCAGTATAGATTTTATACAATTGGGTCACAATGTGAAGGTACCCAGCAAGACTTGGGGAGGAAACTATAATCCCACCCCCAATGAAAGCACAGCAGTTCACAGCTAGTTTATGCTGCACTTCCCCTTAACCCCAGGCTTGACTGTGTCTAGGTCTTTATCTTTATCTTTTTTATTTTTCCATTTAATATACCGCCCAGTACCGAGATATCTAAGTGGTTTACAATTAAAAAAGCAGTTTACAATTAGGTCCTAATGATCTTGATAAAGTCACACTCTGGCAAATGCATACTATAGGATGAATGGACACAGTGAGGGGAATTTTAGATTTGGCCATGTGTAATCTGGGACGTCTAAGCTAGAATATCTAAAGAAAATGCAGGCACGTCCAGGTGCAGCTGTGATTTCACAAATCTGGACATGCCTGATAAGGATGTTTGCAGAGCCATCTACGTAGACATCCCCAGAACCATATTTCAGAACTCAGACATCTAAGAGCATAATTGTAGGGTAGCCATGGTTCAAAGCCTGCTGCTGCTATAGTTGCAATTGTGCTGAGTACTGGGGATGATATAGTTCATTCTTCTCTACACCCTTTGGATGTTTTTCACCTAAAATGAGCACGTTTCAGATGATCATCACTATGCATGCCTCGGAGAAGGTCTAAAGTTAATGTGATGCCAGATGTCCATGTGATCGAGTAGAGATGTCCTGGCACCTGGGAACGCCCTAACCAGGGCTGTACCAAGGGCTGTGTGAGCGGTATGGCTGCAAAGGGCACAAGTACTGAAAGGACACCGATATCACTGGGCTTCCAAGAAGCTCAAAAACAGTGAGTTACTGCACAAGACTGTGTGGATAGGGGGTGCCAGACTCATTAGTCGCACAGGGTGCATTTCTACCATGGTATGGTCCTGGCTCTAAATGCACCTCCAGCACCCCAGCCACATCTCCTCCACACCCATCTTCTAAAATGGCTCTGGAGATCGTCGCTGTGCTTTGAACTTCTCTATGCCCGTTTTCGCAGTCCAAAGCATGAATGGGGCTTCTACAAAGACCCCCCAGTATATTAACCTCTTATTGATTTAGAGCAGTCCTACTAATAATCATGGACATGCAAGGCAATAACTACGCAATGTTCATTATTAACCACCCAAAACTTATGGAATTGTAATTAAGATCCCACGGGTTTTGTTCTGATCAGCAAGGCACTGAACGTGAATCTCACAACGGCATGGGTCAGTAATATGCAGTTAGCTCAATGTTGTAGATAGATAGACTCTACAGGCATAACTTATCATTTGAAATAGTGGCTTGCATTTCCACAGGCTATGGTCCTCCAAGGGCCCTCATACTGAAAGTCCCTCATAGGGATCTTCCTGCTCATCATGCAAGCACAAGCCTAATAAATATAGCAGCAAAAGTCCCACTATCTACAGTAGGTAGCCCTGCAAGTGTCCTGCATAGATATGAGATCTACCTTTATGTTCTATCAGGTAGAGAATAAAAAATCTGCCATTTTTTGGAACAGCAGCAACTAGCTCATGTAGCCATATTGTACCAATACATGAATAAAACCACTTAAAAGAGCAAGTATGAAAGACAAAAGGTCAGTATTGTACCAAATCTAATATGAGAAGAATCAAGAGCAGGAACAGTAGTCAGTGCTCTTAGATGATCCCTCTTCATAAAGCAGGGTCAGATATTTGTTAGTGTCTGTGTCTGAAGGGGCAATGGATTAAGAGCACTCATCCAGCATCATTTGACAGAACACAGGGGCATATTTATTAAAATGTGCCAAACAGTTAGAGCCCGATTCCGTAGCATACGCGCAGGCCTTCTGTGCACCCGGACGGAACCGGACACACAGAGGGAGTCACAATTCAGAT
The DNA here is from genome assembly GCA_033557465.1 of Ichthyophis bannanicus. Lineage (NCBI taxonomy): Eukaryota > Metazoa > Chordata > Amphibia > Gymnophiona > Ichthyophiidae > Ichthyophis > Ichthyophis bannanicus. The sequence goes on from CM066038.1 coordinate 169,468,883, forward strand.
CCTGCGGGACATGTCTTGCCCCGCGAGATCAGAATCGTGAACAGGCCTGTACATGCAGGCCCAGACCCTGATTTTATCCGGTCTGCATGTACAGTCCTTCCCCGACTAAGTCAGGGCTTTTAAATGGAGTCACAGCACCATGACTCCATTTAAAAGCTGCAATCGCTGGCCTCCAAATTGCTTTTCCCACAACCCGACCCCTGATCTGGCCTCCCAGGGGGCTGTGAGGAATGCCCTCTGCCCCCTGCCGCCCCTTCCCAGCTCCAGGCCTGCTGATCCCGCCGCATCGGGGAAGTTATTCCACCTGGGAGATGGAATAACTTCCCCATTCAAGTAGCTGGCCCCGGACGTACAGGGCTGACATTAGAATAGGCCCTGTATGTCCAGAGCCGGTGTCTGCCCACTGCCTGTCCAAATGCTGCCCCTGATCCTTCCCTTTCCTGCCCCTGTCTTACTTCCCTGTACAATGTGCAGGGAAGGAAGGGGCCGGGAAAGGCCATGAATAGGGGGGATGGACGTCCATCTCCGCTATTCATGGCTCAAAATGACCCCCTTAGTGTGGTATTTAGCATTTGCTAAAAACAGCCAGCATGCTAAAAATCACATTCTAACTGCCTGAAGATATGTGAGGTGGGAATTTGATAAATTATTGGAGGAGAATGGGCACAAACTGCACAGTGAGTTAACACATGCTGTCTCAGCTGTGGATAGCCTGGGTGCATGTAACACTTTCACATTAAGCACACCTAAGCTACTTATAGTTCGTTAGTGCAGCCCACTTAAAAAATAACACACTCAATCTATCGGCATGTGGAACCCTCCCACCCTTCTAGATTGACATGCCCAACTCACCCAAAGCAGAAGAGAAGCAGAAAAAAGCATAGAGGAATTACTCTGCTAGTGTGTCCATTTATCTGTGGACTAGTGGAGTAATTCCTCTATGCTTATTTGCTGATGTTCAGCCCACCTCCATTCCCCAAAAGAGGATCAATTCATCCAATCCCCTTCACCCCTCCCCCAATCCCCATCCCCAAAAGACCATCAGCTCACCTGAAAACTTTACCCCTCCATCCCTCACTTCTGAAGAGCATCAACTCACCCAATCACCTTCAGCCCCTGAAGAGGCACTTGACCCTTCTCCCACCCCATGATATCTCCCTTGGTTTTCCCAGTGGTTGAGTGGCAGGGAAAAAGCAGTCCCTGAACACTCCTGTCCTATTGCCATCTCAGGTTCAAAATTGCAGGTCTGACCCCTAGCAGTAGTTTTGCAGTAATATCATTAAAGGTTAAGCTGCCAAATAAGGGACACACACCCTTCTTTGGAAGCTTGACAGCTAATGGTGGTATTGTAATACTACCACTAGGGATCCAAGCCACCATTTTGAACCTAGGTAGTGAGGCAGGAGTATCCGGGAATCATAAGAACATAAGATATGCCATACTGGGTCAGACCAAGGTCCATCAAGCCCAGTATCCTGTTTCCAACAGTGGCCAATCTAGGTCATAAGTACCTAGCAATCTCCCCAAAAGACACAGGTTCCTCAATGCTTGTATTGGGTCAAGCAGTGATATTCCGTGTACCTTTTAATAATGGTTTATGGACTTTTCCTCCAGGAACTTGTCCAAACCTTTTTTAAACCCAGCTACACTAACAGCTTTTACTACATCCTCTGGTAGCAAATTCCAGTTTGATTACACGTTGAGTGAAAAAATATTTTCTCTTATTAGTCTTAAGTAGGTTACCCTATAGCTTCATTGCATGTCCCCTAGTCTTTCTATATTCTGATGACATAAACAATCGATCTACATTTACCCGGTCCATTCATTAATTTATAGATCTCTATCATATCTCCCCTCAGTCGTCTCTTTTCCAGGTTGAAAAGCCCTAACCTTTTTAACCTCCCGTCATAGGAGTATCCTTCCATCCCCTTTACCTGCCCTGCCACTAAACCTTCAAGTTCACCCTTAATAAGTGCTGGGGGATTGGATGGAGGGTGAAGGAGAAAATGATTAGATGAGTTGATGCTCTTCAGGGGAGAAGTAGGGCTTGATAGTGACCAGGTGGACTGATCTTTGGGGGTGGGAAGTTGGGAGGTGATGCTCAAGGATCAGCTTCTTTTAAATGCAAAACATTGTGACAACTACATCAGTAGATAGTATGGCTGCACTTAGTGTGCTATCTGCTGATGCATTTGCCCTATAGTAAATGTTTGCCCTGTGCCGTAGCTGCAAGGCAGACTCTTATTCTGCCTCCAACAGCTATTGGACAGGTTTTGCACTTACTGGGGTATGTTTACTAAACTGCGGTAATCGTGAATAACGCGCGTTATGTAACATTAACGATCATAAGCGCAGCATAACGCGCATTCTGCTGCGCTTACGATCGTTAACGTTACATAACGCGCGTTATGATGCGCTAACAATCGTAATGCCCTGCGGCGCGGTAAAACACCGCAGAAGGTGGAGAGAGGGCGGAAAAAAGGGGTCAGTGGGCAGAGAGTGGACGGGGAGAGGATCCCCTCACACTAACGCGCTGATTTTCAGGACTAAATTCCAATGCGAATGAAAACCTGCCGTTAAAGGCACATTACAAGGGAGAGAAACCATTTCAGTGTCAGCAATGTACAGCCCAGGCCGGGGAAACCAAAACACGTGATAAGTGTGATACATGTGCACAGAACAAAAGGGCACAGAAACACTGAAAATGACCCCAACAAACTGGAAAAAAACAATAACCAAGCTGGCCAATAGTGGTATCAATGAGAAACATCAACCCCCTCCCCCCCCCGAGTAAGCTCCATAGAACAGATATAAATCGTGAAAGGGTCTATACTCCGTCCCCATACAAGGTGAATGAGCCCACAGTGAAATAGCGCTGCTCAGGGTTTTCCCCACCATCGGACAGCGTTCCTATGGCGTGCACATGTCCCGCAACATCAGGGCAGGCATGTCGGAACGGCAACTGGACAGATGCCGGAGAAGGGGATACAGAGGGCCGCAGGCAGCACATGCTGTGGTGGAGCTGGGCCACAGTGCGGACTAGGGTGATGCCTAGTTGGCCCATACGAATGCTGAAACAGCAGAGCAGCCAGACAGCAACTGCTGAAGGCCCAACATGGGCATGAGTGTGTTTCCCAAAGTGTCACAGGGGATAGTACCCAACAGCTACCCCCAAGGGCACGGAACATTGGCAGGTGGGGCTGGGGGGGAGCATGGACATCGATGTAGGCACCCCTACCCCAGAACCCGCACCATAGGCAGCCGCCTACCTGCACACTGGATGGCCTGAGACTGCGCACCACCAGCTCCACCAGCAGAAGGGCATGTCAGCATGGTGGCTGAGGGATACTGGTGGTGGAGGGGGCAGTGGCAGCTGGCCAGAGCAGACCGTGGCCTAGCCCTGTGTAGGTGGGTGCCATGCACTGCAACAGTCATGGTATCACCAGGGAATGCACCATCTCTGTGATAACATGGTGGTGCAGTGCACAAAACCAGTGTATTCAGAAGCAGAAGGTCACAGGTTCAGGTCCCAGCTGTGGTTTCTGCCAACCCAGTCCTCATATTTTACCCACTACTATAACGTGCTAATACAGACAGAACCTTTCTTGCAGATGACGTAAACATGCCCAAAACACCTACATTTTACCCTACAGAGCACAGACACCATAAACATGCACATTACCTAGAGCAGAGCCTCCCAAATGCAGTCCTGGAGGGCCAAACACCATTCCGGTTCTATGCTGCCTCTGATAAAGATGCCTGTGCTGCATTTCTATGCGCCACCCTCATGGTATGCAGATGTATCTCATGCATATTCATGAGGGACAGCATGAAAACCTGAACAGTGTTTGGCACCGCAGGACTGGAGTTGGGAACCTCTGCCGTAAAGCAGCAGCCAACAGGGGCAGACACATCCACACCCACAGGCCCCATTATCCAAAGCCTCCTGGAGAGGCAGGACTTTGGGCTCTGCGTGCATCTCCCATTACTAGCACTTGCATACCTTAGTAATGCCACCCTAAACCTGGGAATATGTTATACATCTTTAAAGAGGTTGCTATGATTACTGGCAGATAGCAAGTCCTAGGTTAAGTACAATTTTCTGAGTGAGCTGCATCATAGCAACCTTTCTGATGTCTGTGGAGTGTGCTACAGGTCTTGTGTCTGACAGTGTTTACCAACCTGGGGAGTGAGTCCTACAGTATTGCATACCATAGCCATGCCTGCACTGTGCCCAGGACTTGTGTGGTGGCCTGGGCTGCCCAACACCTCTATAGTTTCACAATGCTGGCATAGGCATGGGGAATGTGTGTCTGTCTATCCAGTGTGTGGTGGCTGCCAACACCCTCCACAGACCACACTGCTAGCACTGTTGCTAGTATTGGCCTGCCAATGTGCATAATGAGGAGCAAGGTACCGTGGGAATAGCCTGGATAGGGTGGCCTGGCCTGGATGCATCTGCACACGGCATAGGGCAATGGCAATTGTAGTGCTTGGCCACCACCTGCACGGACAGGGTGGCCATAGCATGTCCTGCTGGGAGGTCACTATCACCCTAACTGAGCAGTGACCATGACATGGCTAGGTTCCCCCATAGTGCTTTATAGTATTGTTTTCATCTGATATTTATGGGTTTCCTTTTGGGGCCCAATCACTGACTTATCTGCTTGGTGTGTATGCATCTCCTCCAGGACCATGCGCTATGGACTAGCTGGCGGACTGTCTGCAGCTAGTATGTGTCTTGCTGGAACACCTTGCAGGGTGCAGCGGCTGGAGGCTTGCTGCTGGAGAATATCAGATAATGGTGGGGGGGCAGCTGAGCATTTCCAGGCCTGCCGTCTGTCTGCTATTGCGTTATGGATGTGTACCGCTCTGTCTGTTCCCGAGCAGGACAGGGGTTGCTGGTCCCCTTTACTGCTGCCATTGCAGGGAGGTAGACTGTGGATCTATTGGTGGGTGATCCTGTTTCTCACCCTGTGCCCCAGAGGGTGGGTTGTGTGGTGGTACATGATCTGCCCATGGGTCCATACACTCCTCCTTCACCTACAGCAGGTAACCCATGGCACCAACACAGGATATGCACTATTCTGGGTGCATCATCGCCCATAGGACTAGACATGACCGGGACATACAGCAAGGCACAGATGTATCCTAGGTGTGTCTAACGGAACTACCTATTACACACTGATGGGGACCTGCAGCATGGCGTAGTTCAGCCATGAATGGTGCTGTGGACCTGGTACTGGGCGACCCACCTCAACCTTAGGGTGGGCACAGTACCCGCACATTGTGACTGTCTGTGGCTACTCTGTGGCAGTACCACACACGGTCTGTTCCCCCTACCTGGCCGAGGTGCTGTGGGGTGCATACCCAATCTTGTGCCCATCTGTCGACTGCTGATTTGCATGTGCAGTGCATCATGGGTACGGGTGGGTTAACCCTATCCTGGTATCCACAGCATACAGTTTGTGTGGTGACGTGCAGTCCTGCAGCCAGCCAGGGCTTTGTTCACAGCCTTATAAGGTGTCCTATAGGGGACATTATAGAGTGCCTTGGCGGACAGTACACTTTCTAATGTGCCCTATGGAGTGCCTTATGCGGCACCTTAGGTTATGCCAACGTGAGGGTGTGTTTGCTGGCAGCACAAATTAAAATACATGTCAAATGCCTCACCAATCACAACTTAAATGTAAAGGGTGCTGCCTCAGCCAGCCTTATACATTAGGCCCACTGGGGAATCAAACCCATGACCCCTGTACCATCTGTCAGTGTTGTAACCATTGTGCTACAGCTCTGTTGCTGTGATTGTATGCCTGTGCGCCTTCTTAAGATTAATGCGCGGTAACGTTCCCTGTAGCGCTCGTTCATTTATGGCGCCTTGTAACGCGTGTTCTCGGCGCGTTCTCGGCAACGATGTACCGCCCATGTCCTTATTTGGGATTTCTGTATCTAACGCGGCTCTTAACGCGAATCGCACTAACGCAGTTTAGTAAACATACCCCACTGTGTATTAACTGTGCATCTAAAATGTGGTGTGTGCAAAACCTTACTACACTTGAATAAATATGCTCCTTATTGTTTAGGGTTTAATATGGTGGAAATTCTCAGATCCTGATTTAAGGCAATAGAGAATCTATGGACGAGGCAAACAACTCTAGGAACTGAATGTTGGAATTTATTCTCTGCTTTTCAAGTTTGTTGTTCAGCAGCTTTATGAGAAGGATGACTCAGCTGAGACTGGCACTGCCAGCACTCACTTTTCGGATGAATGAGCTTCTGAGTCAGAGTGAAGTTGTCACATTGCCTATATCAGTGATGGCTAACCTTTTTGAGCCCGAACTGCCGCACAAAACCAAAGAATTTCCTCAAAGTGCCAGCACGTCATTTGCATAAGTGGTCTTATTTGCATAAATATTTGCATAATGTTACCATACACTAACTTTTAGTAAACATGTCTCTTAATGAGTGTATGGATAAAGAAAGACTAAAAGATTTCTACATTACTATAATCCAGTGCCAACCGCCAGGCACATTAGGAACTACTACAAACGCTGCCCATTTAGAACCCATAGCAAACCCGCCGTATCCTGACAGCATTACCAGGACTCACAAAGCACCATACCCTACCTATCAAAAGGCAACACTGCAAATATTAAACCAATACATTTCAGAGAATACTGGGGAAAGAGAACAAGTGGCAATGTCAAATAGGAATTTCCTCTTGTACCAAACAAAGCGCAGATGTTAATGATGCACATTTCCCAGAGCTGACATATTCCAGTTAATAAATTCAAAATAAAGAGATATCTTTCTACCTTTTGTGCATTTTTTTTTCAGTTGCAATTGGTCCAGCCACCTTCTTCTGGTTTCTTCATGTTTTCTGCTAACTCTCCATCGTCTGCTGTCCATTTGTCCTTTCTTCTCTCTTCTAGTTTTTTTTCCATTCTCTCTCTCTCTCTACATCTGCTTTAACATACTAATCTTTCTCCTTTTGCTCTTTCCTCATTCCTATTTCATCCACACAAATTTTACCCCTCCATCCTCAATCCCCAATTACTCTCCCAATACCTGGCCAATTGTAGATTTTTCATCCCTCCTACACAAAATATTTTTCCCCTCTCCATTTTACTCTCCCAGCCCCATCCCATTCTAATCCTCCCCCAACATCAGCTCCCTTCTAGTTCCAGTCTCACCCAGCATCCATTCCCTTCTAGTCCCTGCATCAGCCCATTTCCAGTCCAAGTCCCTTCATCAGCTCATTTTCAATCCTAGCCCCCCCATCAGCCCATTTCTACTCATTTCCTAGCCCCACCATCAGCCCATGTCAAATCATAGCTCCCCTCCACTCAGCCCAATTCCAGTCCAAGCCCCCCCATGAGCCTACTTCCAGGAAATTTCCCATCAGCCCCTGCGGGCTTAACAGAGACCCGAGGGAGACTCTCCCTTCGCGTCTCTGCAAGCCGGCAGAGAGGGGCTGAGCAGCGCCGGGAGAGTCCCGCCGGGCAGAGGGAGCCCCGCGGGACACTCCATGCCGCCGCGGCGGCGGCAGCGGGCAGCTTTTTTTTTTTTTTAATGTGCGACCTTCCCGCGTGCCAGCTGCAAGGCCTTCGCGTGCCACAGCTGGCACGCGTGCCATAGGTTCGCCATCGCTGGCCTATATCATCACTGGTAAAAATGTACTTGATCCCTCACTTTTATTCCTCTAGAAATCTCTGTAGACTATAGAAGGGTAGATTTTTACCTTGTAACAAGTTCTTACATTGCCTAGCACTATGATAGAACACTCTGCTTCGGCAGTCAGCATTTCATAACTATGTCTGTCATTGTTCGATAAAGAATTAACAATCAGGTATGTGGAAAAGTGTTCAGTCTTCCATCCTAAGTGCGTCCCTGGTATTTTCTCCATTGTCCAAACTAATATAACCTTGAAAGGCTCTAAGAGGTCAGATTTTTCTGTTTGCTTCTCTGAAGATTTCTGCAGGGTACTTTATGCATTATGATATTTCTGGAAACAAGCTAATTAACAGTTAACTGACTTCTGAGAAATATCGAATGTAGGGATGTTAAACCCAAATCCTTAAGAACCAGAGTGTGGATTTCAGGATATTTCAAATGAATATACAGGGTGGCCCCAAAAAAGTGAGAACATCTTGTAGCATATAAGTTATTTAAAAATTCAAAAAGACAGATGTAAACGATTGACAAATTTTTAAAAAAAGATGGCAACTGAAAATTGTTAAAATAAAGATGTTATATAGCTAAAAAAGGTAAATAAGTAAACTATTTAAGCTTTTAATTTACGAGATGTTCTCACTTTTTTTGGGCCACCCTGTACATGAGATATATTTGCATATACTGGTTCAATTTTATGCAAATCTTTTTCATGCATATTCCATAGAAATCCAGAAACTTAGACCAGTTTTGTGAACAAATAATAACACTCTGGACATCCCTGCAAGCAAGATGAAATCCAAGCAAACGACGTGTAAGAGAGCATTCTTCTTATATGCTCCGCCATTATGGAATGAACTATCTACCTCCATAAGAGCCATTAAGGACTTATCGGACTACAGGAAAGCAATAAAAACTTCTCTTCATAGAATATTATGGATACACCCCATGAGCACCTTGCACATACCTAAATACCACAGACTGTAATACACAATCTCTCTCCATCTATCTGGCCTCCCTAAACCGAAATTAGCATCTCCCCTACCCAGACAGATATGGTCTCTTTGATATAGACCTTCCTCTAGCTCTGTATCCTTCAACCCACTCCACAAAATAACTACTTACTTTGTATGGACCATTTGCTGCATTAATGTTATTCACTGCTCTTAAACATGTGAATTGTTTGGAACCCTATATAACCATCCAAGTTTAGCACCCTTATTCTATGTAAATTTCTAGGTTCATGTTATATGTAAACCACTCTGAATTTTATGATGGGGCAATATAAAAAAACTGTAAATAAAGAAATAAACTTCCAGGATTGTAGTTTAACACCTTCGGTCAAAGACCTAGTAGTACCATAGATTTTTAAGGAACAAGACCTAATCTAATCTAATATGGAGTTTATAAATCAGCTTTCTAGTCCATTGCATGATTATCTGAAATGGATTACAGCAAATGAAAAGATAAATAATCAAATATATACTAAAAATACATAATACAAAGTCCAATACATTAATGCATAGTAATATATCGTCAAGAAGGCACATTTTAGAAAGGCCGTATCGGGTGCAAGCTGGGACGTCCAAGTCAGAATGTCTGAAATTCCATGGGAAGGGCAGTAGAGAAGGTGGGTACATGTAGGTGCATTCTAAAATTGGCCTTTCTCTAGTCTAAAACATAAACTTCTCTGGAACACAAAAGGAAATGGATATATGCAAAATAATGAGTCAGGCACGTGCAAGTTTCTGCCTGATTTTAGAAATGAGCACATGTCCGATATGGATGGCGGCAGCGTGTACGATCTACTGTAGATGTGTCTGTGATGGCATTTCAGAATGGAGATATCTGATGTCACATACATGTCCCAGCCTATCATTTTGCAAATGGAGACTTGCATTCAAATAAATAAAGAGACAGTTTTTGTGGCTGCTTTACCACTGCATTTTTGGCATAGCGAAAAGTACTGTATTGGGGGAAGGAGAGGGCTTTCTCCTCTCTACAGTTGTTAGGTTGCTAAAAATGAGCACTTTTCTGATGCCTATTTGTGTCTGGGTACCTATCATGTAGCCATCAATATACAAAACCCATTAGTCATACTATATATTCTTTTGTCGGAGCCTGCCGAGGGAGGGCTGGAACAGCATAACCAACCCCCACCAGACGGCAAACTTCTTTTATTTTATTTTATTTCTCACCCCAATAGTGATGCATTAAACAGTCACTTATCTTTGATGAATATCGAAAAAACGTTTCTTGTTCTCTTCTAAGTTGCTAACTATAAAGTTGCATGACGTGCATGTTCGGGTAAAACCCTGTTTCAAGTGCTCTGATCTTCTCATTCATGCAACAAAAAAATGCCGTCTCCGCGGTCATGGGTATTCCTCATTCCGCGGAGACAGCGTTTTTTTGTTGCATGAATGAGAAGATCAGAGCACTTGAAACAGAGTTTTACCCGAAACGTGCACGTCGTGCAACTTTATAGTTAGCAACTTAGAAGAGAACAAGAAAAGTTTTTTCGATATTCATCAAAGATAAGTGACTGTTTAATGCATCACTATTGGGGTGAGAAATAAAATAAAATAAAAGAAGTTTGCCGTCTGGTGGGGGTTGGTTATGCTGTTCCAGCCCTCCCTCGGCAGGCTCCGACAAAAGAATATATAGTATGACTAATGGGTTTTGTATATTGATGGCTACATGATAGGTACCTTTAATTTTCCATCATATGTGGAGTTTTTTTTTGTCTTATTTGTGTCTGGGAGCACATGGACATGTGCGCCAGCGAGTTTCAATATGCCGCACCATTCTAAAATCAGACGTACACAAGTATGTTTTTGGCAATGACCCAGGCATCACGCCTCAACACCCCTGTGTGAAATGGATGTGATTTCACTGGATACACACATATTTTGGAGCTTCCTAGATGACTCTTGGGACGTCAGTGATTTGCATGTTTGAATGGGTGCTTTTAGACATGGAAATCATGAACAGAACTTCTAAAATGACCCACATTGGGTTTATGTACAGTATTTGAGATTTCTAGTTCACATAAGCAACTATCCTTGATGCCAGCAACAAATATGTGTGTTAAAATATAAGTGGCCTTTCATATATGTGATAGCATTTCACACTTAGCAGAACGGTGAGTTTTTTTCCTGAAGTTAGCCAGCTAAATCTTTTGAAAATTGACTCCCATAGTGGCTACACAACTATTCAGTGTGCATCTGCCATTTTCAAACATGTCATGAATTTGGAGCTGTGACTTCACAAGTCCAGTGGCACATACTTTCACTGTGGGCATGTGTACGGGCAGGGTGTAGGTGGAGCACACAAGAATGCAATGCATGTAAATTATAAAATACTATAATTTTTTTTTATTTAACATATTTTGCCCAAATACAAGCAATGGAAAATCAGGAAAAATCATCAAACCAAATAAATTCCAATATAGGAAAACAGGAAATAAATACATAATATAGTCCACATCAAGGGAGTGAAACTAGATTAGAAATAAGGAAACAATTCTCCATCAGTAACCAAAACCAAATAAATGGCCCACACATTAAGGAGATAATTTACAATCAGAGTACCTCATTCCCCTCCACACCCCGTCTATCTGTCAACAATTTCTCCAGATGTACAACATCCATAAATATAAAGGAAGCGCCATCATAAGTGATGACACACTTACAAGGAAATCTTAGAAAAAATGTGGCACCCAAAGCAAGCACCTGAGGCTTAAAAGACAAAAACTGCCTCCGCTGCAATTGGGTGGCACGGGATACATCGGGGAATACATTGACAACCTGCCCACAAAACTTAATTGCCTTAACCTTAAAATAAGCTTTCAGAATGCGTTGCTTGATCACCACTGAAGGAAAGGTGACCAGCAGCGTAGACCGCAAAGAAATAGTGTCTGAGGAATCTTCTATAAAGGCAGTGAGATTAGAAATAGAGGGAATTACCTCATCCAGTTCACCTTCCGCTGAGTTGACCTTTAATTTGGATGAAGAGACATAATAAATCTGAGAAATCTCAACAGGGTTGGATATGGCTAAAACCTCTTTAAGATATTTATCCAGGAGAATCTTAGCGGATAACAAAGGAGATTGAGGAAAATTTAAAAAACGTAAATTGCACACCCTCATAGAATTTTCCAGTGATTCCAATTTAGAATGTAAACTCAAGGAATCCTTGATTCCAGCAACGCTGGCTGAATGAATGAGAAGCACCTGGGATTCTATTTTAGAAATGGCCATATCCAAAGAAGAAACCCTTTCATTCAATTGCTGCAGTGATACTGTAGCATCTTGAATGAAAGCACATAAAGAGTTTAGTTTTGAGGATACTTTCAAATCAATACAATTTAAGGCTGCCCATGCATCCTTTAAAGTCACATCAGCCTCAGGTGATAGTTCTGGGAGCTCAGAAGAAACGCCCAGAGTTATACCCTGAACTGGAGTCGGTAAACTAATCCCTCCTTTCAAATCTCCATCCACCAAGGAAAATGACTGAGAAATGGCAGAAAAACCAGACCCAGGGCAAGGAGGGGGACATCTCCCGTCGGAGCTCAAAGAAACCCCGTCAGGAGAGGACTGAGCCTGGGGAGCAGATAGAGTAACTATGTGTTTGTCCATGGGGCCAACCGGTTTAGACCCTCCGGAATCAGCCCCCGGGACTTTGTTGTTTGCTTTTGCCTTTCTCTTCCCCATCTAAACAATAAAACTAATGTTAGAAATATCCTTACAACACAGCATCTAAAGCAGGACTACCAAGGACAATAAGCAAAAACAACTCACACACACCGACCTACTGATTCCACGCACAGAGCAATTATTCTCACAGCGTCAAAATGGCGTCGAAGGGGCGTCTAAGGGGCAGTACCTGCCCCTTTAAACACGCCCCTTCAAAGCATGCCCTGCAGTCACGCTCCACGGTCGCGGAGCAGTAGAAGGAGATATAAAGACACAAAAGCCCCCACCAGGAGAAGACTGTCCCGGGTGTGCCTGCCCGATGTTCAGTGTAGCAGCGTCGCCTCCACCGGGTCAGTCCGATAGTCTCTGGACCCAACCTCCACGGTCCAACTCTCCTCTACTCACTCTCCGATCTCACTCCAGAGGGTAGATTACAGGCAGGCCTTTTAAATCTCCTCTAAGGCCCCCACCAGGAATAGACTGTCCCGAGTGTGCCTGCCCGATATTCAGTGCAGCAGCGTCGCCTCCACCGGGTCAGTCCGATAGTCTCTGGACCCAAACTCCACGGTCCAACTCTCCTCTACTCACTCTCCGATCTCACTCCCAAAATACTATAATTTATGTGTGATCTTTCAAATATAGATCTGGGCATTTACACAAGACCTAGGGATAGTGTACGTGACCATGCCCTAAATTAATACACTTTTTTGACCACTTGTGCTAGTATTTTATAAAGAAAATTAGGCACCTACTTTTTAAAAGAGCACACAGGTAGGGGCCTACTTTTGGGCATAAAGTAGGGGCCTCTCTACAACTGCCCATCTTTGCAGGAGGATACCACAAAAAATCTTCAGGCATAGCATATAGAGAAGCTGTATCAGTAGTAGTTCCCATTGGCAGGGCTGTAACTAGGCATTTTAGTGTCCTGTGTAATTAAGCATATCTGCACCCCATCCTGAGCCTCACTTTTCTCTCCAGCTCTTCCACTCTTATCTCTAGTTCTTTCTTTCTATGCCTTCTTCATCTTTTCCTCACCAGCCAGGATAGAAGCAAACAATATTCCTCTAAATGTTTTATTCAATGGCCAATGCTTATCTTTCAGTCATGGCCTATGGTTGTGCTAAGTTAGAATATCCACAAAATGCTCCTAAAACAATAAATATATACAAAGTACAAAATGCTAGACACAAAAAGTTAAGAGTTTGTAATGTTGAGAGCTTTCCCATTGTGATTGGGTGTTGTTGAATGATATGAGTGATTATTAGTGGTGGTTGAGTGGTGGCATTAAGACCGGTGATGCGAACATCTTTTACTCCGTAAAGTGCCTTGGGCGCTATTTGTGGAGTGTAAGAATTTCTGAGGCCTTTGCCACTTTTTGTGTCTAGCATTTTGTACTTTGTATATATTTATTGTTTTAGGAGCATTTTGTGGATATAGTTGTTTTTGCCCCTATACAGCTTATACATTTGTGCTAAGTTAGAACCATCTGAATATGCAGTGGGTTGAATTCCTTGATCTCTCCAACCTACTTCTATCAGAAATATACCTGCTGCGCTCCCTGATGTCCCACCAGCTCCTGATCAAATAGGGTCTGAAGAAGAGAGAAACCTGCAGCTGGCATAGAGGGGGGCACATGAGTCACAGAGCTCAAAGATCTTCAAGTCAAAGAGAATGCCAGCATTTTGCTGGATAGGAGTCCACTCTCACACTCTCCACAAAAGGACTAGATTGACAGGCACGAGCAGGACTAGATTGAAAAACAGGAGCAGTAGAAGACAATGTGGTACATTGGACCAGTAACAGATGCCTGAGCATCCAAGGAATAAGCCTGAACCTTGTCTTTCAGCTTGACCATCAAAAACAGGTATATTTATTTAATTTATTTATTTATTTAACAATTGCTTCTATACCGCGCTATTAAAATCAGCGCGGTGTACATCAAACAAGCATACTACAATGTATACAAACAACATTGAGTTTTACAGAGAACAGGAAATTGAACATGGGAAGGAAACCAGGGGAACTATATACATATTAACACAAACTGTGTACAATACTTTAATGTAAGTGGGTGTTGCATTAGTTTTGTGAAGCTAACCATTATCTGAGAAGGTGACGTGCGGGGGCGGCAGGTATATGGGGGAAGTTTGCAGGTTGTTGGATGTGCTTCTATCATTGGAGGTTTCTGAGTAATATTTTGTGAATAGGTGGAGTTTTAAAGCTTTTCTGAATAGAATGATGCTTTTTATTCCACGGATTTCATGGGGGAGTGCATTCCAGTTTAAAGGGGCGAATAAGGAGAAGGCTCTGTTGGAGGTAGCTTTTGTGCATTTAGTCATTAGGTTGGGGACTGCTAACGTGTTCTGTGCAGTAGATCTTCTGCTTCTATTTTCTAGGGTGCCATGGATTAGCGTGCTGATTGGTGTAGGGGGGTAGTTATTTAGAGCTTTGAAGGTAAGAACCAGTGATTTGTATTGGATCCTGGCGTGAAGAGGTAGCCAATGTAAATCCTTCATGATGGGTGTTATGTGGTCGGATCTTGATGATCCGGAGAGGACTCTTGCGGCTGCATTCAAGGCTAAGCGGAGCGGGTTTAAGGTCGACTGTGGAAGGCCATGAAGGATAATATTCGCGAAATCGACATGTGGAAGGACTAGAGCCTGAAAGGTTGTTCGGTAGTCTGTGAAGTCCAGTAAGTGTCGGAGGTGACGTAGAGTTCTGATCTTATGGTATATTGCCTTTGTGATGTTTTTTATATGCGTTGTCATGTTCAGGTGCTGGTCCAGGGTGATGCCGAGGTAACGAATTGTGGATTTGGATTTCAACTCTACATTGTTGACTCGTAGAGTTGAAGGAGGTGTGAATTTGAGGTTCCTCGTGACAAATAGGACATCCATTTTGCTGTGATTGATCCGTAAATTTTGGGATAATAGCCAATCTGTTACTGCTTCGAAGCAATTAATTATTGGGGAGAGCACTGGTTGGTCTATCAAGAATGGCATGTAAAGGAGGATGTCATCAGCGTAGGCAAGGCATTTTACGTTGAAGGATCGGATTAAGTCGCATATCGGTTGCATATAAATGTTAAACATCAATGAAGATAATGACGATCCCTGGGGAACTCCCTGTGTTTGTAGAAACGGCTCGGAGGATGAGTGGCCAGTCTTGACTTGCTGCCATCTATTGGATAGGTAGGATTCACACCACTTTAGAGCTGTATTTTGGATCCCCTTTTCTTTCAAGCGTTGTAGAAGTATGTCATGACTTACTGAGTCGAAGGCAGCAGATATGTCCAGGAAAATAAGGACAAAGCCTTGTTGTATGTTGTTGATTCCTGTGATCATATCGAAAAACAGGGTTGTGAGGACAGTGTCTACTCCGTGTGCTTCTCTGAATCCGTGTTGGGCTGGATCCAATGGTGCTTCGGTGTCGATATGTTGCTGGATTTGTTGTTGGGCGGCTTTCTCAATGATCTTGGCAAGTTGGGGGATGCTCGATATTGGTCTGAAGGATTCTACTTTGGCTGGATCTAGTTTGCTATTTTTTAGTAATGGTTTGATAGAGGTGTTTTTGAGGCTCTGCGGGAATGATCCTGTGGTGAAGGACTGGTTCAGGATTTTGGCCAGGATGTTGCTTATGTCATGACGAAGCTCTTTGATCCAGCTGGCTGGGCAGGGGTCATTAGGTGCTGTGCTGGGATTAACAGAAGCAAGGATGTCTGCGACCTCTTTAGTGGATACTGTGGTGAAGTTGCATAGTGGCGTTGCTTGAAAAGTTTCGGATGGTGTGGAGGGATTATTAGTGCCTATGTTTGCGTTGGTCTTAACCATCTTCGATTGTAAATAGTCTGCATAGTCCTGTGGTTGAGGCATTGGGGGGTGGACTGAGATTGGTTCTCCTGTTATGGATTTTACTATATTGAATAAAGCATGTGGTTTGTTGATGGAGCGTTTTTAAAATATAAGTGTGATAGAGTTTCCTTTTTTGTGTGATCTTCTCACGGTGGGTCTGCAAGTATGAGTTGTATGCAGTATGTGCTTCAGAGGAGTGGGTTCGACGCCATTGCCTCTCGAGTTTGCGTAGATGGTGTAGCGAAGTTCGTAGGTCCGTGGAGAACCAGGGTGCATGTTCTCGTCGTTTTGTAGCCTTTTTGGCGAAAGATGGACAGGATGCAGCTCTGAGGTTATCATCCCATTTTGATATGATGTCATCCAGGCTGAGAGATGTGTCGGTCATAAGAGGTTGGAGGTTCTCTAGGACTTCGCTCTTGTTTAGTGGGCGGAAGCGGGCTGCTGTAGTTCTGGAATTATTTGTATTTGTTGTTGTTTGGTTGTCACTGGGAGTGCTTATGGGTATGTGGAAGCTAAGGAGATGGTGGTCGGACCACGGCACTGGTGTCACGGATAGTGCGATGTCTTGGGATGATGAGGTATTAGAAAGAGGTGCGAATATTAGGTCCAGCTTGCCCCCCTTAGTGTGGGTGGCAGAGTTGACACATTGTATGTATCCTAGATCCTCTAGGGCTTCAAGGAATGTTGTTGAGTGGCTATTTTGAAGAGATGGGAGGTTAAAGTCGCCGATTAACCAATTTGGAGAGTACGGGGTGGAAGTTTGACATGTTAACTCAATTATTGTTGATAGGTCATCTTGTGATGGAGTGGGTGCCTGGTATATGAGGTTGATGGTGCAGAGTTCACTTGATATGGTGAGGGTGTCAAGGTGAGTAGAGTTGGAGGTGTTAAGCAACTTAAATTGAAGGTCAGCTTTGGCCAGGATGAGTGTCCCGCCTCCTTTCTGAGTGGACCTGTGGCAAGTATATAGGGAAAATCCTGGGGGTAGCATCTGGTTTAAGAGAACATTGTCGCATGCTGACAACCAAGTCTCGGTGATCATCATGAACATAGTAACACAGAAACATAGAAATATGACGACAGAAAAAGACCACTTGGGCTATCTAGTCTGTCCTTCCATATCAACAACTACAACAGTCCCCTTTTTTCCTTTAGAGATCCTCTCTGTTTGTCCAATGCTTTTTTGAATTCAGATACTGTCCTCATCTCTACCACCTCCACTGGGAGACTATTCCACGGCTCCACTACTCTTTCCATAAAGAAATATTTCCACATATCACTCTTGAATCTATCTCCCTTCACCCTCATCCCATGTCCCCTCATAGCAGAACTTGCTTTCAATTGAAAGAGGCTCTCTTCCTGAACATTTATGCCATGGAGGTGTTTAAACATCTCAATCATATCACCTCTATCCCGCCTTTCCTCTAAGGTGTACATATTAAGATCCTTAAGTCTGTCCTCGTATGCTTTATAATGAAGAGCACTAATCATTCTAGTAGCCACCCTCTGCACCGACTCCATCCTGTTCACATCCTTTTGAAGGTGCGGTCTCCAGAATTGCACACTATACTCCAAATGAGGTTGCGCCAAAGGCTTATACAGAGGCATTATCACCTCCTTTTTTCTGCTAGCCATTCCTCTCTGTATGCACCCAAGCATCCTTCTAGCTTTTGCCGTCACCTTTTCTACCTGTTTAGCTACTTTAAGATCATCAGACACAACTACGCGTTGGTCCTGCTCTTCTTTAGTGGACAAAAGTACTTCACCCCCTATACTATATTGCTCCCTTGGATTGCTGCAGCCCAAATGCATGACGTTACATTTTTTAACATTAAATCGCAGCTGCCAAATTCTAGACCATTCTTCAAGCTTAGCTAGATCCCTCCTCATGTTATCTATACCTTCCTGGGTGTCTACTCTATTGCAGATTTTGGTATCATCCACAAAGAGGCAAACCTTACCCGTCAGCCCTTCCGCTATATCATTAACAAAGATGTTAAAAAGAATCGGACCAAGGACAGATCCCTGGGGCACACCCACTGGTAACATCCTTCTCCTCAAAGTGAGCTCCATTTACCTGTACTCTTTGTCGCCTCCCACCCAACCAATTTCTAACACAAGCAGTAACTTTAGGGTCCATCCCTAGGGTGCTCAGTTTGTTTATAAGTCGCCTGTGAGGAACAGTGTCAAAGGCTTTACTGAAATCTAAATATACCACATCTAGGACTCTCCCTCGGTCCAACTCCCTGGTCACCCAGTCAAAGAAATCAATTTGATTAGTCTGACAAGACCTGCCTCTGGTGAATCCATGCTGCCTCGGATCCTGTAATCCGCTGGACTCCACTTCCATTGGGAGGGCATTTCAAGCATCCACAACCCTTCCAAAGATGGGGAAGCTGTAAAACTAGAGGGCATAACATAAAGCTGCAAGGGGTAAATTGAAAGGCAATGTCAGGAAATACTTTTTCACTGAAAGGGTGGTGGATACTTGGAATTCCCTCCTGATGGAAGTGGTGGGGGCAAATACAGTGACAGAATTCAAAATGGCATAGGACAGACACAGTGGATCCCTTTACAGCAACAGGTTAAAATCAAAATAAACTTAACTATCTAATTTCTCAACAAACAGGGGTGTCCCACATGGAGCGGTGGGTTCATCCCTAAACAAAGACATGGGGAGGGGTGACCTGCATGGAGCGGCAGGTGAACCTACTCTTGCCATCTTACTGGGCAGACTAGATGGACTATACTGGTCTTTATCTGCCGTCATTTACTATGTTACTATGTTCATCCCTGTTTTTGATAGTCAATCTGAAAGACAAGGTTCAAGTTTATTCCTTGGATGCTCTGATTTCTTGACTGCTTGTTGCTTCTTTATTTACTGTAAGTGCAGACCCATTTTAAGACTAAATTCCTTGATCTTGAAAAGCAAATGTTTCAAATCATCTTCACTTTCAGCCAGTTGTTGATGAGTCTTCCACCAATCTTCACACCTCAGTTGTCTTCATATACAGTCCTGCTTCTCTGATGATTTGTTCTGCATATAAACTAAATAGGTAGGGGGAAAGTATGCAGCCTTGTCATACACCTTTGTTGATTTTAAACCATTCTGTTTCTCCTAGTTCCGTTCGAACTGTTGCTTCTTGATCAATGTAAAGGTTGTGCAAGAGAACGAGCAGGTGTTCTGATATACCCATGCTTCTTAATGTAGCCCAGAGTTTCTCATGGTTTACACAGTAAAAAGTCTTGCTGTAGTCAATAAAACACATATAGATATCCTTTTGTCTTTTCAAGGATCCATCTCACATCCACGATGATGTCTCTCGTTCCTGTCCCTTTCCATGCAGGAATTAGCATGTGCTATTAGCACAATGTACCACTAACGGTTAGCACACTGATTTGACACTTAGCACACTAATTCCTTCGTTATGTGCATAGCCTGAAATTGGGCAGAAAATGGACATGGAATACATGCTAACTTACCACTTCTTACATGTTAATGCAGTAGACAGTATAAATTACTTAATGCCACCTATTTATACTCTTAGCATTTAACCGCTGCATGGCCCAACAGTTAATGCAGAAACTCGTCAGTTATATGCAATAATCTGGACAATTGCCATGTGGTAAGTAACTTTACTGTGCTTTAATAATCGGACCCCTAATTTTCATGAGCATTATTTGAAAATTGAATACTAACTTTTTGGAACCAACAGACCATGGTTCAATTCCCACTGGCACTCCTTGTATTCTTGGGCGTCACTTTACCCTTCATTGCCTCGGAAGAAAGGCCTGCCAATCTACTTCTGGTCATACCTTGCCAAGAAAGGCCAGGGGCTGCTGGATCACCAGGAGCCAGCATTAACTTGATAATAAACACACAATACTATTTGGAACTAGTTTTATAAAGGATTTTTCACACATAAACATATGCGACTGCAATCTAGCTGGGATCCCTGCTGGTTTGCTCCTCATATTTTATAATGTCTGTGACAGGATATATAGTTTTTCACAGCTGGAATCCCAAAGGACCCCAGATAGTCCGAAGGAGAGAGAGGATAGATCCTGGTATAGAGCCCCGGGTCCTGTTATGAAACCCCCATTAGAAAAGTGGAACAGGAAAACCAAGACCAATGTGAAGCCCCAGAGTAGAACCAGAGATCCTGTCCCCAGCAAATTTAGGGAGATCCAAACCCCCTCCCCTGGGCATCCCAAGATTGAGGAATGATTGGGGAGAACTCAAGAGCCTGACCCCAGAGACAGGAGTAGATATCGTTTATTGATATTGAACTTCTTGAAATGAAGAACGAGTACTCCCAAGAGGATCTGGAACTGCGCATAGACTTACAAGATGAGATGCCCATAGATATGGAAGTCCAACTGCTTATGGCCCACCGATGGGTGGATGAAGTGGAAGAAAGCTATGTGGGAGGTGATGGGCCATTCAGGCCCCTGGATACCTGAGATTTTTCCTGGTTGGGCTAGAGAGAGTTAGGGTTTTGTTGCATTCTACCTTGTTTCATACTGAAAGAGCAAATGACTCATTGATGCAATCCAATGGAGAGCCGCCTGTAGGCTGAACTACTGAATGTAAAGGACCTAATTTGCATACTGTTTTGGAATTTTGCCTTGAAGGGCCCTTGTGAGGAGCTAAACACTTGCCAGAGGGAGAGACAGCTGCCCAACCTAGGAGGGGTGGACCCCCAGGAGTAGTAGGAAAAGTACAGAATATACAGTATTTATTTATTTATTTTTTATTTATTTATTTTTTTTTCCTGTAGGAGGTGTGTGGAGCTGCTCATCAGCCTGGGGGCTGCCGTTGCCGTGGAGGTGTTGGAGATCGCTGTTTCCCCTCCCTATTCCATCTCAGGCACAGCCGGGACAGCTTGACCGAGGTCTTCCCTTGGGGGATAAAAACGCTGTGCCAGGAGCCTTCCAGTGGATCCGCTGTTCCTGTAGGAGGTGTGTGGAGCTGCTCATCAGCCTGGGGGCTGCCGTTGCCGCGGAGGTGTTGGAGATCGCTGTTTCCCCTCCCTATTCCATCACAGGCACAATTGGGACAGCTTAGTATCTTTAGGTCTTTTCTTTACTTGTTTTCCGGTTATAAAATTGTTCTCCTTTACGCGGAGCGTGTTCTGCGGAGCGTGTTCCGAAGGGGCGTGTCCAAAGGGGCTAGTCCCATCCCTTTGGCGCCCCTTCGGCGTCACTGCGGCATCTCTGTGGTGCAGCGGATTGTGCTGGCATTCTGCTCCTCCTGGCCTGCCTAAGGTTTGTTTCTTGTTGGTCGGTTCGGTTTGGTTGCTTTAAGCAGTTTACCTTGTGGGTGGTAGGCTATGGGGAAGCGGAAGGCCAAGGTCGGGAGCAAAGCGCCGGAGGCCACGGCTGGAGAGGTGAAACCAGTCGGGCCTCTGGATAAGCACTTTGCTCCTCTTCCGATAGCGCATTCCTCTCCAGAGTTGGTGTCCTTGAGCTCCAATGGTAGATCCCCCCTCTGCCCCCTATTCCTGCTGTTTTGCTTGAGGGTCCTGTTGTATCTTCCATATCGGTGAGAAAAATGCCGGTGATTGTTATTCTGAAGCCAATTCCGTCGGCTGGGGAGGGTGGCTCTTTGGAGCTCCCAACCCCCTCCCCTGATACCGAAATTACTTTAAAAGATGTTTGGGCTGTGTTAAAAGGTATCGATTTTAAAATGTCTTCTACTTTTAATTCCTTTTCTACATTCTCTCAGGAAACTGTTACCTCTTTGCAGCAATTGGATACTAAAGTTACTGTTATAGACACGGCTGTTAGTAAACTTGAATCCCAGGTGCTTCCACTTTATACTACTGGTGTGGCTGGCATAAAAGATTCTTTGTTGCTTCACTCTAAGTCGGAACACCTGGAAAATTCCATGCGTGCTTCCAACTTGCGTTTTTTAAATTTTCCCCAGTCCCCTTTGTTATCACATAGAATCTTACTGGCTAAATTTCTCAAGGAAGTCCTGGGTATCTCTGAACCTATTGAATTTCTGCAGATTTATGATATCCCCTCAACATTTAAGAAACTTAACCCGGTTGATGGGGAGCTAGACGAGATTGCTTCTCCTATGAAAAATTTGACGGCCTTTTTGGAAGATTCCCAGGATACAATTAATGCACGGGCTACTTTGCTGGTAACCTTTTCCTCTGTAGATGTCAAGTTACGTATACTTAGGGCCTTCTTTAAGGCTAAAATGGTGAAGTTTTGTGGCCAGTCGGTTAATGTATTTCCGGATGTAGCCCGTACAGTATATATTTATTTATTTAACAGCTCTTCTATACCACGCTCTTTATTATCAGTGCGATTTACAGTTAACAATTTGACTCTAGGACAGGAACAGATCTGGCCTGAGTTTACATATAACAAGGAAAGTAACATGGAATTGAACTGGGGAAGCTATGTACATTTTAAGCAGAGATTAATATTGGTATTCTATTTACAATAATGTACCTCAGGAAGGAGGGCAACTGTTTGATTACAGATACTGTCTGGTCTGTATTACATGTTATGTAAATTCATATTTTGTGATTCATATTAAGGGATAGGGTTTATTTTATTACAGTTTCTTATATACCGCGCTATTTAGAATCAGGAGGAGGAGGAGGTGAGGCGTTATTTGGTTGTGAGAAGTGCATAAGGAACAGATGGTGCTTAAGGGCTTTTCTGAATTGCCTGAGGTCGCTGAGCGATCTGATGTTGGGAGGTAGATTGTTCCAGCACCTGGGGGCGAAGAACGCGAATGCTCGATTATTAGTTGATTTAGCACATTTTATGGTTTCCCTTGGGATAGTTAGCGTATTGGAAGCTAATGATCTCCTAGATCTGTTGTTGGGGGTGTGAGTGAGTAGGTCTGAGATTGAAGCGGGAGATATATTATTAATGGACTTGAAGGTAATGAGGAGGGCTTTGTATGAGATCCTGCAATTTATCGGAAGCCAGTGTAGGTCCCTTAGGATGAGGGTTATGTGGGCACTCCTTGAAGCTCCACACAGGATGCGGGCAGCGGCATTCATAGCTAATTGTAGCGGGTTTAGGGTATTCTTGGGGAGGCCGTGGAGTATGTTTACTGTTCAATGTAAATAGTTGATTTCTATTGTTCTATGTACAATGTTCTGTAAATAGTTGATTTCTATTGTTCTATGTAAAATGTATACAATCTGTGTACAAGACTGTTAACCTGTTATATGTAAACCGCCCTTGATCTCTGGAAGGGGCGGTATAAAAGAAATAGTTAAATAAATAAATTAAAATAAATAGATGGCCTTTACAGTGCGGCTTATGTGAGCTGTGAATTCGAGCTGCTGATCCAATGTCACACCCAGGTAGCGTATGGTAGGCTTGATTGGAAGCTCTGCGTCTCTTAGGGTCGAGGGGGGTGAGAAGTTTTTGTTTTTTGTGACAATTAGGACCTCGGTTTTTTTGAAATTTATTCAAAGATTCTGGTTGAGAAGCCAATCTGTTATTGCGTTGAAGCAATCGACTAAGGCTGTATAATCCGGAAGCGTGACATTGATGGGTGTGAACATCAGCACATCGTCTGCATAGAGGAGGCAGGATATACCGAAAGAGCGGGTGATTTCACAAATCGGCTGCATGTATATGTTAAAGAGCAGCGCAGATAGGGAGGAGCCTTGGGGTACCCTTTGCTTTTGCTGGAAAGGTTCAGATGTGTTGGAGCCGATTTGCTGGAAAGGTTCAGATGTGTTGGAGCCGATAATGGGACTTTGGTTGCTTCAGCTTAAGAGGAACAGGTACTGTGGATCTAGACCTCTGTAGGGAGTTGGACCCAGGCTGGTACAGTGCTCCTGGAGCTAGGCCTGTGAAGCAGGTCTGGATACATGCATGCTTTGGACTCTTGACCACTGTTAGGCCAAAAGAAGAATCAGGGGAAAAGAAACTAATGAGCTGCTGACATAGCATGAGAAGTAGAGTAGAGTGGGAGTAGAGTGGTACGGAATGTTACTGATGCAGTATGCATCTGCTGAGAAAACCAGATAACACAAATGAAACAAAAAGAAGACATGAGGGGGAACTGGGGAGTAAGATTTAATTAGGTACTGGCCTTGTGAAGGTGAGATGGTGTCTCCATGCTAGCTTGAACCTTGGGAAATATAAAAGTGTGCCAGTATTGTATAGAAAAAAAGTATTGCTGAAAACCAGTTGCATGAAAAGAAATAACCTTTGTAGCCATGCCAGCCTTTCAGAAAAACTGTATAAAAAATAGACCAGGACAAAAAAGAAAATTGAGAGTTTATTCAGCCCTGCTATGGAGGTGACAGTGTGCTGAATTGCCCCATTAACCTTTCTCTTCTGTCTATTCCCTATACAGTAGCTACCTTGTATCTGTAAGTAATTGTGTTAGAGAATTGTGTGTGAAGAATTTATGCTGAGAAAATGATATCTTGTAATAAAGATTTCATGAGTATTGATGAGAAATTGATTTCTGTGTACTTCATCATGTAAGGTGTGATAGTGGCCTTGTGGCCCAGTAGGCCCCTTATACCTCCCAAGCAGGAAGGCCCCTAAACTCAGTCCTTGGTCTTTTCTTGGAGCTGGCTATGGTTGGAGGAGTGCAGGAGAGGTGTGGAAGGACAGCTGGATGACCTTTAACTTGGACCTGGCAAGCAGACGGCACAAGATCCGTCCGGACGAGCAGTGACAATGACAGGCATCTAGGTGTCCTTATAAAATGAGCTTAGAATAGGCTTCTTCATTCAAGCAACCTGTTATAAATATTCCCTCTTTGTGCTAAGTACATGCTCATAGCTTTGTGCAAGAGGTACTATATATGCTATATTTTATCAGGCATGTTAAAAAATGACACATTTCACATTAGGAGGCCTATTTACTAAAGTGCAATATGTGCTTTTGGTGCAAAAATTAACTTGTGATAAGTGCAAAGCTTGTGTGGTCACTGTTGGTTGTGGCCAGCATCTTCCCTGCAGTTACTACACGGGGCACATCTTTACCGCAGAGTGCACGCATTGGCAGACTTGAAACTGCGAGCTCAGCAGGAACTTTCTCCATTGCGCGGCTCAAGCTCCTTGCAGAGAGAGCCAATTGCTGATCACAGTGAAGGCAGCACCCGCCCACTGAAACCCCCCCCAACTTTTCAGGAGCATGAAATCCAAGACCCCAGGGTGAAATTTCTAGGCGCCATGGCGACCTGGAGCCTGGGATTTGCCAAGCCCTGTGATGTGATATTTGAAATTAACCTTTCATGAAAGTTTTGATTTCAGGGCCAAGCATCACCTGAAGAATAAAATCATGCAATGTTGTCAACTTTTACTTCTGTATGAAGTTTTATTGTATTTATTCTCTGTATGTTCCCTTTAAATGTTTATTTACTAGCCAGGGATGTTCCCAAAGAACAGCCAGATGACAGAAATTCAATTTTTCATATCGTATTTCTCCAAGTATGCTTCCAGCCTGCTCATGTTAGCTGCTTCAAAATGCTGTTGAATTCATTGTCTCGGTGGAACTGCTTGTTTCTTCTCCTTTGTCCACAGTACAATTGTGCTGAATCAACATTCTGGCCTTTAAGATAGTCTACTCTGTGCCAAAACAAAATAAACAAACTCATTTTCTAAACGAAAAATAGATGAAAGCTTGAAGTCTTTTTTAAATAAAAAAAAATTGAGACTTTGAAGTTTATATTAAAAAATTCAAATGAAAATACAGTGGTTCTTTATATAAATATTTAGGCCGATATTCAGCTGCCATGGTTGATGATTTTATAATCACTGATCAGACAGCGGCCAGCGCTGAGTATTCAGATAATGCAGTGATTGGCACCACTCTCTAGATAGCTGCGATATTCAACCTGCTATTTAAATAGCTATCTGGAAAAGGAAAGACGTGTTGCTGTTCTACCTTTATGCGAATAGCAGACTGAATATTGCCAGTATCCAAATTAATTCCCCACCTTGCCCTCTCTCTGCCCATAGATCATCCCAGCACTATCCGGATAGTGGTGCTGAATTTTACCTGATTATCTATTTAAACCAAAAACCGCCGTTTATCTCACATCTAACACTCATACAAAACGAAGAGATAAACCTTAAGTCCCATCAACAACCTAAGGAAAAAATATTTTTTGTTGGATCATTTGCCTTGAGAGGAATAGTCCTCTCTCGTAGCAAATCCTCCTTTCTATTCTATTTAAAAGAGGGTTCCTTCTCTCATAACACCACACCAAGGTATAATTATTTAATTTAATTATCCTCTCAAGGCTAATGATCCAACAAAAAATATTTTTTCCTTAGGTTGTTGATGGGACTTAAGGTTTATCTCTTTGTTTTGTTTGAATTTTACCTAATAGCACAAGCCAGTGATGCTAATCTGGATAGGAGGCGTGGCTATTCAACTAAGAGCGTCTGAATATTTACCACATTTTTTATTCATATGCATTCTGAATTTGTACAAGGAGCTCAAATCTAAACACCCAGAACGTCATTTTGGAAGTGCGAGCTGCCATTTATTCTGTTAATGTGCATTTTAACATGTGGCAACTAGCTGCTAGGAATTCTAATGTGGGGGCATGCCAGTGACTGCATGGTGAAGCCCATAGTAATCAGCCATGGTATGATGGGGTGGGGAATGGGTAGAATGTGGTCATGGAAAGCGCATTGCCGCTAGTGTGAGGGTGCTTGGTCTTCATTAGCTGCCGGGAACATGTTGGTCACATCCCAACAGCTAACCCAGAGACTTTGTACTTAACGTGTGTTTGTATCAGAGGCTGAGTGCAAAATCTTATCGGGTTTTAGAAAAAGGGTTCCTAGTTTTCAGAAGACCTGTGGTGCCTGTAGCTTTATAGACTGGCCTGCTAGCTTATGCCCAAAGTGAAACTTCCCAGTGGTCCTATGGGGACTTTTTTTATCATGTGAAAAATTATTAAGGTTAAAGAACCTCATTGAACCATCCCCCCTCCTGTTATTCTTTCCATTTAGTTTAGGGAGAACAATTTTTAAGGAAGGTTTCTCGGGCAAACTTTGTCTCCGGAGAATCCCTTTGAATAGGCTTTCTGAATGAAGACCATCAGGCAAAAGATAGAAATATCCAGTTTATTGGTCCTAAAAAAAAAAAAAAGAGGTGTCAGTACAAATATGCAGGGTTCTTTCATGAATACATGAGGACCATGGGTCAATATTAGCATGGCATGAAAAAAGTGTCAGTAGTCCATAGCACTAAGAACATAAGAAATGTTATTCTGGGTCAGATCAAGGTCCATCAAGCCCAGTATCCTGTTTCCAATAGTGGCCAATCCAGATCACAAGGACTTGGCAGGTTACCAAAGAAGCACACAGGTTCCACAATGTTCGTCCTGGGGCAAGCAGTGGATTTCCCAGATCCTCCTTAAAAAAGATTTATGGATCTTTCCTCCAGGAACTTGTCCAAACCTTTTTTAAGCCTAGCTACATTAACAGCCTTTACTGCATTTTCTGATAACGGATTCCAGAGTGATTATGCGTTGAGTAAAAAATATTTTCTCTTATTGCAATGGATATTCTTAAATGGATTGCAATGCAGATTCATTGTGCTTCCTCTAGTCTTTCAACTTTTTGATGGCATAAACAACCGATATATGTTTACCTATTCTACTCCATTAATTTATAGACCTATACGTATCATATTCCCCTGTAGCCGTCTCTTTTCCAAGTTGAAGAGCCTTTTAAGCCTTTCCTCAGAGGGGTATCCTTCCATTCCCTTTACCATTTTTGTTGAGGTTCTTTGTACCTTTTCTGATTCAGCTATATTCTTTTTAAGATATGGCGACCTGAGTTGCACACAATATTCAAGGTGCAGTCGCATCATGGAACAATTCAGAGGTATTATAATAGCCTTTGTTTTATTCTCTATTCCATTTCTTATGATTCCTAGCATTCTGTTTGCTTTCTTGGCCACTGCTGCACACTGGGCAGAGGGTTTCAATGTATTTATTATCTGTGATGAGGTCTAAATCATTTTCCTGGGTGGTGGTACCTAAGGTGGAACCTTGCATCGTGTAACCATAGTTTGGGTTGTTCTTTCCTAGGTGCATAACTTTGCACTTATCCACATTAAATTTCATCTTCCATTTGGACGTCCAGTCTTCCAGTTTATCAAGGTCCTCTTGCAATTTTTGTATTTATTTATTTGCATTTCTGTTTGTATTTTAGAAATACCCCCACATACCCCCTCAAAAAGCCCCTGGTAATATCAATTTTGAAAATCTAGCACTGGTTCCAGGCTGCTTCCAGAGAAGATAAATGAAACCCATGGAGGCATGAAATAAAGGACTAAATAAAATGAATCAATGATCTACACGATAGCAGATATTACTTTATAGCAGTGGTTTCCTTAGGTTTGATTTAAGCTTTGCTCAGCAGTAGATCTAACGTTTCACAGTCAAGAAGTATTTTAAATGATGAACTAATGTAATTAATAAAGAGATTCAGATATCTGCACTGTGGAGATATTTAAGGTCCAATATGAACTAAGTTTCTAGAGCATTACTGAAAATCAATGGTATGCCTTCTGAAAAGATGTAATTTTTTTTATCTGTAAAACCCAGAGATCAGATAAAAACTTCAAAATTCCTTTCCAATCTTAGAGGTATGTTTGCTAAACCGCGGTAATGCCATTTGTGTTAGGCTCTGTGGTAAAGGTAGAGATGCCCATATAAAGGCATGGGAGTTGCATTGTTACAGCAAGCTGTAGCAACTAATGAGTGTTAAAAGGTGCCTTAGACTAACAAGTGTTACAAGGTGCCTTTTTTTTTTTAGTGCCATCAAGTCAATGTTGACTCATAGCAACCCAGCTACCTCTGGGTTTTCTTGGCAATGTATCACTGGAAGTAGATTGCCAGCCTTTCCTTCCAAGGCAATGGAGGGTAAAGTGACTTGCCCAAGGTCACAATGAATGCCAGTGGGAATTGAATCCTTGATCTTCAGGGTACTTGGCAGTTGCTCTAACCACTAGGCTACTCCTCCACTCCATATAAGTGCCTTATAAGGTGCCTAGTAAAGTGCCTTTTAAGGCGCCTCATAAGGCGCCCTATAGGGCTTCTTAGGCTAAGTGCCTTATTAGGCACCCCTGGACAAGGCACCACAGAAGGCACCCTGGGCTATGGAACCATAGGTTAAGGTGGCCTAACAAGGTTATGGTGCCCTAGGTTAGTGTGTCCTAGGGGCTGCAAGGTGCCTCAGGATGACATTTATTTATTTATTGATTTAACAGTATTTCTATGCCGCCTTCTCCTACAATCAAAGCGGTTTCACAGCAAACAATCAAAGGAGTGATCATGTGTTTTCATGCAGTGAAGGGTATATCGTGTTTGCTGTGTCTGATATGTGGTGTGTTTGATTAGGTTGAGCTATGTATATTGTGCGCTATAATACATTGTGGGCTATTATACATTCTTCTATACATTGTGTGCTATGATACATCATGTGCTATTATACATTCTTCTGACCGAGGTTCAGGAGGGGGGTATGTTAGTTGTTCTTGCTAGTTAGTAGATCATGTGTCATGTCCATAGTGCTCTGTGAATAGGGTTATCTTCAGCTGTTTGCGAAAGTCTTTAAGGTCCGTTGTTGATCTCAGATCGTCTGGGAGGGTGTTCCAGATTGTTGGGGCAGCCAGGGAGAGTGCTCGTTCTGTGGTGTCCTTGCGTGTTTTTCTGAAGTCCTTAGGGGTGTTAACACGGTTGGAGGTTCCTTTTCTTCTTGGGCGTGTGCTGGTGTCTGATTGTATGAGGGTGTGTAGGCTGTTGGCTGAAGAGTGTTGTTTGATCTTAAATATGTTTATGATTGTTTTGTATTTGATGCGTGAGTTGATTGGGAGCCAGTGTAGGTCTTTCAGAATGGGTGTGATGTGTTCTTGTCTTGTTGATCCAGTTATTATGCGGGCCGCCGTGTTTTGTGCTAGTTGTAGTGGTCTGAGTGTTTGTTTTGCTAGGCCAAGGTAGATTGGGTTGCAGAAGTCTAGTATGGGGGTTATTAGTGCCTGGCATACCGTACGGAAGTGCTCAGGAGTGAGGAGGGGCTTAAGTCTTCTGATGATTCTCATCCTGTAGTATGCACTTTTGATGGTTTTGCTTACGTGTGGCTTGAGATTCAGCTCCTTGTCCAGGGTCACTCCTAGGTACTTTACTTCTGATTTTATCGGTATGGTTGTGTTTTGTATCTTGATGTCTGGTGGATGGATGAAGTCCGGGTTACGAGTGATGATTAGTGCCTCGGTCTTGCTGTAGTTTATTGAGAGGTTGTTATTTTGACACCATCTTGTTATTTGTGTGAGGCAGTTTGTTATTTTGGAGTAGTCCGGGTTGTCAACTGTGATAGGTGTGTATATCATGATATCATCTGCATAGATTGTATATTGAATGCTGTGCTCTTTCAGTATGTCGCATATTGGCTGGATGTAGATGTTGAATAATAGGGCTGAAAAGACCGATCCTTGTGGTACTCCTTGGAGGACTTTTATGGGTCGAGAGGTGTTGTGGCCTACCTTGACCTGTATCTGCCTGTCGGTTAGGTATGAATGGAACCATTTTAAGGTGGGACCGTGTAACCCAATGTTTTGTAGTCTTTCTAGGAGAGTTTTGTGGTGTACTGTGTCGAATGCTGACGAGATCTCAATGAAGATCATTATGATTCCATTCTTGGTATTGTCTATGAGTCGGAGAATGCTGTCGAAGAGGTAAATCAGTAATGTTTCGACTCCATGGTTGGGGCGAAAGCCGTGTTGGTTGTCATCTAGTGGTGCATGGTTGTCAATGTGCTCTTGTAGTTGGTGTTGTACTGTTTTTTCGATGATTTTTGCCAGAAAGGGTATGCTGGAGATTGGTCTGTATGCTGCTGGGTTGTTCTTGTCAAGTGTTGTTTTCTTTGGGATAGGTCTTACTGTGGCAAGCTTTAGTTGATTTGGCATGAATCCTTGAGTTAGGGAGTTGTGCACCATGTTGTGTATGATTTGGATGAAGCTTGATTTGGTGGCTTTGATCCATGACACTGGGCAAGGGTCTGTAGGAGCAGTGCTTGTATTGATTGCGGTGATGATGTTGGAGAGCTGCTCTGTTGATGGTGTGCTGAATGTGTCCCAGGTCTTAGGGTGTGAGATAGGCTTTGAGGCTGAGTTAGGTCTTGTTTGTTCTGCAGAGTGGAATTTTTCCTGGATGTGGTCAGCAAATTTTTGCGGGTCTATTTGTACTTCGTCTTCTGACCTTTGCTCTTTTGTGAGGATTTTACCGATTTCGAATAGCTCTCTGGGTTTATTGTTGGAGTTATTTATCATGTTTGTGTGGTATTCTCTCTTTGTTTGGTTGATGTGTTCATTGTATTGTTTTTGCTTTGTTAGGTATAGTTGCTGGGTCTCGGATGCCTTGGTCTTTCTCCATCTCCGTTCTATTTTTCTGAGGTCCCTCTTTTCTTGTCGTATGGTTTTTGAGTACCATGGCTTGTGTTGTAACTTGTTGCAGCGATGTTTCTTGGTTCTAACATCTGTTGCTTTGACGGCGTTATATACGGTGCTGTTCCAGTTGGTGATTTGAGCCTCCAGGTCGTCTGTTTCTGTGGTCAATTGTTGTATCGTGTCTTGGAGGAACAGGTCCCTGTCGAAGCTCTTGAATCGTCTTTGAGTGGGTGTGTTGTCTTGGTGTTCGCTTAGATTATCTGTTTGTGGTACCATTTTTATCTCAATTAAGTAATGGTCGGACCATGGAACTGATGTGATGGTGGGTGTTGATATTAGTCCTCTCGAGGTTAGGTAGTTGGGTGCGAAGATGAGGTCTGGGGATGATCCGTGTCTGTGCGTCGGGGCATTGATTATTTGGGTGAACTGAAGTGAAGTCATCACTTGAAGGAAAGCTTCTGCATCTTTGGTGTTGGTGGACTTGAGGTTGAAGTCTCCTAGCAGTAGAGTGGGTTTGTGGGTTGATGTGATTGCGCAGACTGCTTCGAGCATTGAGGCTAGTTCATCGGGTGAAGCCCAGGGTGCTCTGTAGGTGAGGCAGAGTGTCATGTGTTTGTTCTCGATGCTGATGGTGTTACATTGTTGGGTGTCTGTGTTACTCTGAGCTTTGAACTTTAGGCTCTTTTTTGCAATTATCAGGACTCCTCCTCCTCACCTGTGGGTGCACGGGCAGTTGTATGCTTTGTATGTGTTAGGTACCAGTTGATTGAGTAGCACATTGTCGTTGGGACTGAGCCATGTTTCTGTGATGCAAAATATGTCGGGTTGATGGTCATCTATGTGGTCTGCTATTGTGTGTATCTTGCTGCATATGGATCTGGCGTTTATGAGCTCTATTGTTATTGGCTTTGAGGAATTTGTTGTTTTGTGTGTTTCTTTTGGTCTAGTGTGGGTGTTTGAATTGTGCTTGGTTTGTCTTTTTGTCATGGGTGTTCTGTGTGTGTCTTTATGAGTGTACTGTAGTCCTATGTATGTCCATGATGTTGGTGGATGCCATGGTGTGGCAGGATAGTTAGAATGATGGGTGGACAGAGGATTGGTGGTGCCATGCAGATCAGGCACAGGTGAAGCAAGAATGAAGAGGCACAATGCAGGAAAGGGTAGCAGTGCAGGACATGGGGTGACAGCTTGCACAGGCAGGCAGGACTCTACACAGCTGACAGACGTAGATAGACGGACCGAGGGAATGTTGGCAATTGTGGCGAGGGTATAGCACAAATCTGACTGTTACAGGCATGCACACTATTTGAGAAGGATGGGCATGAGAGGAGGGAACAATGAGGAATTGAACCCATGAACACTGCTAAGAATGGCATTGTATTAACCAGTAGGCTATACCTCTGTGGTATATGTCACAGCAATGGCTGTGTACAGAAGGCCTGCAGGTCACCGCAGAAATGGTCTGCTCTGAGTGCCAGAATAGGGTAACCCCACCAGTACCCATGATGCAATGCACATGCTGAATAGCTGTCTATAGCTGATCACCAAATGGGGTCTGCACCTCTCCGGTACCTCAGCTTGGAAAGATGAACTGACAGTGCATGATACTGGCACAGAGTAGCTACAGACTATGCCATTGTACAGGTTCTGTGTTCTCCCTGAGGGA
Source organism: Ichthyophis bannanicus (assembly GCA_033557465.1). Classification (NCBI taxonomy): domain Eukaryota; kingdom Metazoa; phylum Chordata; class Amphibia; order Gymnophiona; family Ichthyophiidae; genus Ichthyophis; species Ichthyophis bannanicus. The sequence continues at coordinate 169,502,176 of CM066038.1, forward strand.
TAGGATGGGTGCCCAGCACTAGGTCCGCAGTACATGGGGTGCTAGAGATAGGCCCTGCTGTACATCCCCATCACTACCAACATGTGACAGGTGTTCCTTGTAGTGCAGCTGAAGGTAATTTGGTGTCCATTGCTATCCTGCAGTCACATGTGTCCCCCTGGGACCAGACACCACCCAGATTAGTGTGTACCCATGTTAGGATCTGGCTGACATGGGCACCTGTTATCAGGGCAGAGGGGTTTCCAGACTTGCATGAGGTTTATGTAGCAATGCCCTTATAATGCAAAGTGGTATATACAACATACCCCAAAGGGCTCACATCACCCCTTTTTATAGGTAAGGAGCAGGTACTCCAGCCCCCTGTCAAGCAACCTCCATCCTGCTGGTATACAACAGCCCTCCAGGGTTGGTGTGCCAGAGCCATACCTGTGGCTGGGGTAGTAGCAGACCAGCAGCAATGATGGGGTTATCTCTGGAGAACTCCAACTGCCTCACACCACTATCTGCCAGTCACTAGTAAACAGCACAGTCAGATGACACCACATAGATGTTCCAACCATGCACAGTCTAACTGCAGACTGTCCATAGTGCATGCTCACAGAGAAGCTGTGTGCACTAAATAGGCATCTCAGTGATTGGGGGCCCAGCACTATGAACACAAAAGTATCACTGGCAGCAGATAGTGTGGAGTGCTATGTGGGAACCTAGACATGCCATGATCACTGCTCGGTCAGAGTGAGTGCCCTCCCAGCATACCATGCTGTGGCCACCCTGTCCATGCAGGCAGTGGTTGGGCACTACAGTGTCTCAGCCATTGTCCCACACCCTGTGAAGATGCATCCTGGCCAATACGCCCTGTCCGGGCCATACCCACAACACCTTGCTCCTCATTATGCACATATTCAGGCTAACGCTGGTATCAGTGGGACATTGTGGGCCCGGTGAGGTGTGGGCAGCCACAAAACAATGGATAGACATACGCTCACACACTCCTATTGCAGCAGTGTGCCAGGACAAGGGTTGTTGGCAACCCTGCCTGCCACACTGGTCCTGATCACAGTGCCGACATTGCTAAACTGTGCAGGAGGTAGTAGTAGTGCTCTGGTGATAACTGCAGCTCAATGCTGGGGCCAACAGCCTGATTCTACATGCATCTTTGGATTGTGGAGCCTGTGTGAGTGGGTGTTTATACTCCTGTTCGCTGCTGCTTTGGGCTTTGCACATGTTGCTGTTGTATCTTCTTTGTAGGGTAAAACATAGGGACATGCTCTGCAGGAACCACAGCTGAGGCTTGAACCTGTGAACCTCTGCTTCTGGACACACTGGCTGGGTGTACTGCACCACACATGCATGGTTGACCCTGGGGCTACTGTACATTTCCTCAGCCAGACCTTTTATGTTGCACTGCACACCACGTACTGGTACAGGGCATGGCCTAGGTCCACTGCAGGCTGTGCCACTGCCCCCTCCAGCACGGTCACAACCCCCCTGCCATGCTGACATGACCATATGCTGTCGGTGCTGGTAGTGCGCAGTCCCAGGCTGCCCATATGTGGTCGCCTAGGGAGTGGGGTCTGGGGCATGGGACATACATGAGCATTCTCGCATCCCCCCCATCACCACCTACCAATAATCTGTCCCTTCTGCTTGAGGGAGGGTTGGTTGGCTGAGAGGATGTCAGGTCGGTGCCCTGGCAGCTTTTAGCTCGGGTGGATCAGGAAGATGTAGAAGGATTGTGTTTGGCCTTTGTCAGCTGCTGTCATGCTGATTTCCAGTTTCTATGTTCCTATGTGCCACTTAGGCGCCAGCCTAGTTCCCCTATGCCCCAGCTGTCCTCGCTACATGTCCATCCTGCAGCCCCCTATGCCCCACTTGCCCCATTGCCATAGTGGCCTTTCATACTTGGGCACTATGCTGGACATGCAGCACTACTATCACGGTTCTTGGGCTCCCTGTCCATGCTGTACATTGCTGACACTGAAATGGTTTCTCTCTCCTGCAAATGTGCTTCTAACAGCAGGTTTTCATTCGCGGTAGGATTCAGCCCTTCAGTTCAGCACGTTAGTGTGCAGGGAGTCTCTCCCCGCCCTCTCCCCACCCACTGCGGTGTTTACCATGGCCAGGGACATTAACGATTGTTAAGTAATGTTAACGCGCGTTAACGTTACATACCACATGTTAACGTTACCTAATGAGCATTAATGTTACATAACGCATGGTCTGTAACGTTACCGCAGTTTAGTAAACATATCCCTTACTGTTAGAAAAACAGCAGGCTATTTTATAGGATATTGTGGTTGTTGCACTACTGTTGGTCATTGCTTTATTCAGGACATCTACTGTTGACACCTTTAGCAGAAGCAGTTTGTGTGTTTCACATAAAAGTGAGTGTCTGTTGATGAGAGCCAGTCTGTCTATCTCTCTCTTTATCTGTCCATCCCTCCATACACACGCTTGTTTGCAAATGTGCAACCAATATATGCATACAGCCAAAGTCACAGTAAGTGGGGGTGGGGGTTTATGTGTCCTGCTGGCTGGGACTTGTGGGTTTTATGTTTTTTTATGAATTGTTGTACACCACCATGAATGCTTTGGCAAACAATGGTATATAAATGTTTTAAAATAAAGTCTGAAGAGAAGGAAGAGTGAACTGCATGGTGGTAGGAAAGCCAGACCCTGCTACCCAGAATGTGATGGAACCAGCGGCAGCAGGATCAGCGAAACTTGCAGGAGCCAAATGCAGTATTATGTGAATAGCTGAGGAGTGGTGGGAAGTACAGGCTCAATCACACCCAAAGACTGAAGGAGCTGTTGATGGCAAATGGGTGATATGAGTTTTGGAGTGTGGGAGAGATTAGAGGAGGTAGGGGGACAAAGGAAGAAGGAAGAAGTAGGGGGAAGGAGGAAAACATGAGTTCCTGTGCCTGGTTAAAAGATAGAAAGCAGAGGGTTGGGTTAAATGGCCAGTTTTCCCAATGGAGAAAGGTGAATAGTGGTGTACCCCAGGGATCTGTGCTGGGTCCGCTGCTTTTGGACATATTCATAAATGACCTGGAAAGTGGAATAACGAGTGAGGTTATCAAATTTGCAGATGACACAAAACTATTTAAAGTTGTTAAAACCCAAGAGGACTGTGGAAAATTGCAAGAAGATCTTGATAAATTGGAAGACTGGGCATCAAAATGGCAGATGAAATTTAATGTGGACAAGTGCAAAGTTATGCACCTAGGGAAGAACAACCCAAACTATGGTTACACGATGCAAGGTTCCACATTAGGAACTACCACCCAGGAAAAATATTTAGGTGTCATTGTGGATAGCATGTTAAAACCCTCGGCCCAGTGTGTAGCGGCAGCCAAGAGAGCAAATAGAATGCTAGGTATCATAAGGAAAGGAATGGAAAATAAAACAAAAGATATTATAATGCCACTATATCGTTCCATGGTGAGACCGCACCTTGAATATTGTGTGCAATTCTGGTCGCCGTATCTTAAAAAGGATATAGCGTTATTAGAAAAGGTTCAGAGAAGAGCCACCAAAATGGTAAAGGGGATGGAAGGATACTCCTATGAAGAAAGGCTAAAAAGGTTAGGGCTCTTTAACCTGGAAAAGAGACGGCTGAGGGGAGATATGATAGAAGTCTATAAATTAATGAACGGAGTGGAACGGGTAAACGTAGATCAATTATTTACATTATCAGAATATAGAAAGACTAGGGGACATGCAATGAAGCTACAGGGTAAACTATTCAAGACTAATAAAAGAAAATATTTTTTCATTCAACGTGTAATCAAACTCTGGAATTTGTTACCGGAGGATGTAGTAAAGGCTGTTAGTGTAGCTGGGTTTAAAAAAGGTTTGGACAAGTTCCTGGAGGAAAGGTCCATAAACCATTATTAAGAAGGGACCCAGGATATCAATGCTTGACCCAGTACAAGCATTGCAGAACCTGTGTCTTTTGGGAAAACTGCTAGGTACGTATGACCTAGATTGGCCACTACTGGAAACAGGATACTGAGCTTGATGGACCTTGGTCTGACCCAGTATGGCATATCTTATGTTCTTATGTTCTTATGGTGGTTGAGATGGAGGGAGGATAGAGGAGGGAGGAAGATGGATAAGGAAAGAGTGTGAGGGAAGGAGAAGGGGAAAAGAGAAGAGATAGAATATGAATGAGGGGGAAGAACATGGGCTGGAATGGGATGGGGTTGAATGGGTGTGCTTTACAAAACACACACCAACACCTCCCCATGTACATGCAAATACCCATGCCCTATCCCTATCCACATATACACACAGGGGGCCCTGCATGAACTTCATTCTACTCGGTTTGCAGGGCCGGTTTCAGAGAAAGCTGGGGAGGTCCGAAGCTCCAGCTCATCTCTGCACAGCGCTGGAATGAAGAGCAGCATGTTCTTTCACACTCTCTCTGTTCTCGTGAAGGGCGCTGAGTGCCGGGAAACAGGAAATGCCCTTTTATCTTTTCCAGCACTCAGTGCGCTTCACGAGAACACAGCGGGAGTGAAGGAACATGCTGCTCCTCACTCCAGTGCTGTGCAGAGGTGAGCCAGCCTCCCCGGCTCCCTCTGAAGCCACTCAGACAGACACAGGGCTCTTTGGGGTGTGGGGGTGGGCTACGATAGGACTGGAAATGGCTGATGGGGGGCTAGGACTGGAAATGGGCTGATGGGGGGCTGGGATAGGACTGGAAATGGCTGTTGGAGTGCTAGGATTGGAAAAGGTCTGATGCGGGAGCATGGGAGGATGGGACTAGAAGGGAGAGGATGCTGGGTGGGGCTGGAACTAGAAGGGAGCTGATGTTGGGGGAGGACTAGAAGGGGATGGGGCTGAGGGATGAGGATGGAGAGGGGAAAAGATATTGTGTGGGATGGAAAAAAAAAATCTACGATTGGCCAGGTATTGGACGAGTAAGTGGGGATTGAGGATGGAAGGGTGAAATTTGAGTGGATGAAAAAAGAGTAAAGAAAGAAACTGAGGAAAGAGCGAAAGGGGAAAGCTCAGTATATTAAAGCAGATGTAGAGAGAGAATGGAAAAAAACTAGGAGAGAAGAAAGAACTAGGAGAGAAGAAATGGAGAGATAGCAGAAGACACAAAGAAACCAGAAGAAAATGACTGGAGGAATTGCAACTGAAAATAAAAATGTCCACACAACAAAAGGTAGAAAAATACTTTTTTATTTTGAATTTATTAACTGGGAAATGTGCATTGCTAACATCTAACATCTTTGCTAACTGGGAAATGTGCATTGCTAACATCTAACATCTTTGCGTTTTTGTTTAGCACAAGAGGAAATTCATAGTTTTATTTCTCCAGTGTTGTTGTACATTACAAGTTTGGCTTTTGGGGTTCCCAGTTTAATTGTCTTCCTATTTCTTACTTATTTAACAATTCCTTTATACCGCCTTTCAGTGTTATCAAAGCAGTTTACAATTAACTCAACATTTTACATGAAACAGAATGGCTAATATATTATTATAATACATTGAACAAATTAATATAACAGATGGTACAAACTATGATACATTGTTAAGATGTAACTATATTACATTGAACTGTCTCTTGGAACTATGTTACATTGTTACAGATTCTTACAATTTCAAGGTAGCCGGTTCATTCTGAGAAAAGGAGATAAGGGCCAGCAATAGGGTGGGCAACTGTAACTTCTGGTTGCTCATCTGTGTAAGAGCTTTTCTGCATGTAGTGCCAAGTCCACTAGGTAGGTGGACCAAAATGCTGTAAAAAAATTGCAATCCCTTCTTCTTTGTTTGGTGACTGTCTATGTTCTGCATGTGTAACCGAGCTGAGGTATTCTGTTCATATAGTTTCTATCTGACAGTGCCACTTGTTATTTTTCCCCAGTAGAAGATGTATTGGTATTCTCTGAGATGTATTGGTTTAATATTTGCAGTATTGCCTTTTTGATAGGTAGGGTTTGGTGCTTTGTGAGTCCTGGCAGTGCTGTTATGATAAAGTGGGTTTGCTATGTGTTCTAAATGGGCAGCGTCTATAGTACTTTCTAGTGTGGCTGGTGGTTGGCACTGGAGCATAGTAATTTAGAAATCTGATAGTCTCTCTTTATCCAGACACTCATTAAGAGGCGTGTATAAAAAAATTAGTGCATGCGAACATTATGCAAATATTTATGCAAATGAGGCTCCTTATGCAAATGAGGCCCTGCAATGAGTCTCCGCGCATGACCCCATATTCCCCCTTGGGTTGCCCCTGCTTACAGTACTACTACCATAGGCTTTCATGTCCATTTAACAGCATAGTTAGTTTCAAATGTGCAAAAAAGTGCTCAGATATGAAAATAAGCATCCAGAATCTGTCTCCATCATTAAACTTGGACAAGCTTTCCAAAGAGTAGAAGGGATGGATGAGAATCTACCAACACACATAAGGAAGGAAGCAACAGAATTTGTGAAATAATAGATCAACAGATAAGGAAAAACAATTCGCAAATGCATAAATACAGAGGTAAATACAAAGTGTTACTCCAGGGACCATTTGTTGATCAAGACCAGACATGAATAGCTAAGGGGAAGCAAACTAAAACCTAAAGATGAGAGATTGATAGTTGTGGCTCAGGATAGTGGATTATGGACAAGATGGTTTACAGTGAACATAGAGAAAACTGGTTAAACAGACATATGCAGATTCTGTGAGAAAGACCTGGAAATGGTCACTCATCTTATAGCTGATTGTGAAGTCCTGATGGAAGAATACTTCTATAGAGAAAGGTACAACAAGTTGGCACACCTCATCCACTGGAAACTTTGTAAATACTGTAACATCACTGTACCGGAAAAGCACTGGGATCATGACCCTAAGATAATTACAGAGAATGAAGAAGTTATGATTATTTGGGACATTTCCATTCTGATAGATAAGAAGCTGAATAAGAGGAAACCCGATAAAGAAGAAAAATACCAGAATGGCATTGATAATAGAATTGTCGGTTCCAAGGGATTATTCTGTGAATAGTATGAAGTGGGGGAAGATCTTGAAATACCAAGAAATGCAGTCAGAGACCAAAAGATATGACATAAAGATACAGAAATATTTCCCATCCCATCAGAAACTGAAGACTTCATTAAGAAAAAATTCTGATTTGACCTTGACAAGTTGCCTATACATTTTACATTGTATGAACTCCAGAGGAAAGCTGTCTTTGACAAGATGCAAGTGGCTTAGGAGTGAGGTTCATGACTGTCATAATATATGCAAAATTAACCAACTTGGAGAAATTGCCCCCGAGAGAGACTTAGGGGTATGTTTACTAAACCGTCTTAACGTGCGCTCTGCGACGTTATTGCGTGATAAGGCACCTTATCGCGCGATAATGGCGCTTTTTAAGGTGCACAGGTACCTTATCGTGCGATAACGCGCGCTGCGGTGCAAACGAGCGCTGAAGGCAGGGAAAGGCTCCCCAGGGGCGGAGAGAAGGGGTCAATTTGTGGAGAGTGGGAGGGGAGAGGCTCCCTGCACACTAACGCTGTGAAATACGAGGCTCAAAACTAACGCCAGTGAAACCCTGGCGTTAGAGCTGATTTAAAGGGAAAAGAAACCATTTCCATCAGCAATGTACAGCAAAACCAGGGAAACCTACAAAAAGTGATAAGTGTAATACATGTGCACGGAACAAAAGGGCAAATAAACATTGAAAATGAACAGAAGTAAATGTGAAAAAACCATAACCAAGCTTGGCAATAGTGATATCAATGGGAAACATCAAAAAACACTCCCAAGAAAGCTCCAAAAAAAAGATATGAATTTTGGAAGGGTCTATGCTCCGTCCCCATACAAGGTGAATGAGCCCACAGTGAAATTGCGCTGTGCAGGGTTTCCGACCCCATTGGCCAGGTTTTCTATGGCGTGCACATGTTCTGCAACAGTAGGGTGGGCATGTCGGAATGGGAAACTGGACAGATGCTGGAAAAGGGGACACAGAGGGCCTCAGGCGGCACATGTGGTGGTGCAGCTGGCCCACAGTGCGGACTAGGGTGATGCCTAGCTGGCCCATAGGAATGCTGAAACAGTAGAGCAGCCAGACAGCAACTGCTGAGGGCCCAACATGGGCATAAGTGTGCTTCCCACGGTGTCACAGGGGATAGTACCCAGCAGGTCCCCCCAATGGCACGGGACATTGGCAGGCGGTGCTGGGGGGAAGCGTGGACAGCTATGCAGGCACCCCTACCCCAGAACCCGCACCATAGGCAGCCACCTACCCGCACACTGGATGGCGTGAGACTGCGCTCCACCAGCACCATCAGCAGAAGGGCATGTCAGCATGGTGGCAGAGGGATACTGGTGGTGGAGGGGGCAGTGGCAGCTGCCCAGAGCAGACCGTGGCCTAGCCCTGTGTAGGTGGGTGCCATGCACTGCAACAGACAGGCCCTGTCTGATGAACAGTCATGGCATCAGCAGGGAATGCACTGTCTCTGTGGCAACACAGGGGTGCAGTGCACACAGCCAGTGTGTTCAGAAGCAGAAGGGCACAGGTTCAAGTCCCAGCTGTGGTTCCTGCCAACCCAGTCCCCATATTTTACCCACTACTAAAACGTGCTAATACAGACAGAACCTTTATTGCAGATGACGTAAACATGCCCAAGGCACCTACATTTTACCCTACAGAACACAGACACCATAAACATGCGCATACCCTAGAGCAGAGTCTCCCAAATAAAGTCCTGGAGGGCCAAACACCATTCAGGTTCCATGGTGCCTCTAATAAAGATGCCTGTGCTGCATTTCTATGCGCCGCCCCCATGGTATGCAGATGTATCTCATGCATATTCATGAGGGACAGCATGAAAACCCGAACAGTGTTTGGCACACCAGGACTGGAGCTGGGAACCTCTGCCGTAAAGCAGCAGCCAACAAGGGCAGACACACCTGCACCCACGAGCTCCATTATCCAATGCCTCCTGGAGAGGCAGGACATTGGGCCCTGCGTGCATCTCCCAATACTAGCACTTGCATACCTTAGCAATGCCATCCTAAACCTGGGAATACGGTACACAGCTATCAAACGGTTGCTATGAATACTGGCAGATAGCAATTCCGATGTTAAGTACAATTGTCTGATTGAGCTGCATCATGGTAACCTTTCTGATGTCTGTGGAGTGTGCTACAGGTCTTCTGTCTGACAGTGTTTACCACCCTGGGGAGTGCCCCCAACAGTATTGCATACCATAGTCATGCCTGCACTGTGCCCAGGACTGGAGCAGTGGCCAGGGCTGCCAAACACCTCTATAGTTGTATAATGCTGGCATAGGTGTGTGAGTGTGTGCCTGTCTATCCAGTGTGTGGTGGCTACAAACACCCTACACAGCCCACACTGCCAGCACTGTTGCCAGTATTGGCCTGCCAATGTGCATAATGAGGAGCAAGGTACCATGGGTATAGCCCGGACAGGGTGGCCTGGCCAGGATGCATCTGCACAGGGCATAGGACATTGTAGTGCCCGGCCACCACCTGCACAGACAGGGTGGCCACAGCATGTCCTGTTGGGAGTTCACTCTCACCCTGACTGAGCAGTGACCATAACAACTGTATTATAAAAGGTATCCCTCTAGTAAAATTAATCAAAGCTGATGTATCATAATCCACTAGATACAATCACAAACTCCTTATTCTTATGCCAATTCGTTTGTCTTATTATAAACCACTGGTCTCAGACTATAGCGTGCACTGCTCAGGAACATGTCTCAAGAGCTACGTGCTACAGTGACATCAATGACCAGGTTATCATGTTTTGAAGTATGGCTTGAAAAGATGTCATGTACCAAATTTTGGGATTCTTAAAAAATCAGACTTATCTTAAATATTGATCCAGTTTCAGTATTTGCCACTATTGCAATTACCCCAACGCCACCTCTTCGGTATCCGATGTACGTTTCGTTGCTTCTTCAGGGGGCTTGCAAAAAATTGGCTCTACATACAAAAGAAAATGCAACAATTACTATGTTAGACATATTGTTTCATGAAAGTAGAGGCAGAAGATAACTATCAAACCTGAACTGGGATATTTCTGAATCAGGCTTGTGCGGATAGCTTTGTGCTTGATACGGCTGCCTAGCCCTCTCAAAAGACGCCGCGCATGCGAGTTAGAGGTGTGCTCAAAAAGATTTAAATACTAGCAGTAAAAGTGACGTCACTCTTAGGGTGCTGCCAATCACGCTTCTTAATATCACAGACAGGCTCTCCATTCGATCATACTATTGAGCCCTCCAGGAAAAACAGTTTGCAATACATAAATCCATTTTTGTTCCCGCAGAAGGAGCATTTTTGCTCGAGAACTTCCAGAGCTACCTCCCAATACCCGATCCACGCCAAAACATCGTAGATCTTGGAACGCATGGCCTTGTTGTATACAGTGGGTTACTAAAGGAGCTTCCATCACTTTGCAGTGGAGTCGGCTGCGATGTTCCCCCAGCCGAACCTTCAAAGGGCGGGTAGTTTGCCCAACATATAACAACCCACAAGGACATCTGATGGCATAAACAATGTGATCAGTGACACAGGAGGTATGGTGCCGTAAAATATAGTGCTTCTCATGATAGGTAAAAGTGTCCAATTCCTCAGTAATAGCACAAATAGTGCACTGACCACACTTCCGATGACTGCCCCTAGCACCACTAGGTAGTGGAGCCCCTCGTAGTTTTGCCGGGCTGAGCTGTTCCTTTAAATTGGCTGAGCGTGTCCACACACAGCGAACTCGCTTATCTTGTAAACCCGGAAGCGTAGTCAATACGTTCTGATGTTTTTTAAAAATGCGCTGGATAGAGCTACTCAAAGAGCAGTGACCATGGCATGGCTAGCAGTGACCCCATAGTGCCTTATAATATTTCTTTCATGTGATATTTATGGGTTCTCTTTTGGGGCCCAATCACTGACTTATCTGCTTGGTGTGTATACTGACATCCCAGTTCTGGGTGCATGCATCTTCTCCAGGAACATTTATTTATTTGTTTACATTCTCTTATATACTGCTCTATTCTGCATCAGTGTGGTTTACATTGAACAAACTGAAATTACATTGAACAGGGCATTATAACTTGGAGATAACTATTTTACAGGGCACATGGGCTATGGAGGGTTAAGTGGCTTGCCCAAGATCCCAAGGAGCACCTGTGGGACTAGAAACCCCAGTCCTTCCGGCCCAAGGTTGCTGTCTTCCAGCCTGAAGTACCTTGCCCCAACCACTAGGCCACTCCTCAACATGCCGTATGGACTAGCTAGCAGACTGTTTGCAGCTAGTATGTGTCTTGCTGGAACACCTTGCAGGGTGCAGTGGCTGCAGGCTTATTGCAGGAGAATATCAGATTGTGGTGGGGTGCAGCTGAGTATTTCCGGGCCTAATGTCTGTCTGCTATTGCTTTATATATGTGTACAGGGCTGCATTGACTGCCCTGTAGGGTGTCTGTTCCCCAGCAGGACTGCGGTTGGTGGTCCCCTCTACTGCTGCCATTGCAGGGAAGTAAAATGTGGATCTGTTGGTGGGAGACCCTGTTTCCCACTCTCAGCTCCAGAGGGTGGGTTGGGTGGTGGTACATAATCTGCCCATGGGTCCATAAGGGTTAAACCTGACTGAGAAATACAGATGTATCCAAAGTGTGTCTGCAGGAACTATCTATCTCATACACTAGCACTGCCAGGGACCTACAGCATGGCCTATTTCTGCCATGGAAGGTGCTGTGGACCTGGTGCTGGGTGCCCCACTGCACCCTCAGGATGAGCACAGTACCCGCACAATGTGACAGTGTGTAGCTACTCTGTGCCAGTAACACACACGGTTAGTTCCCCCTACCAGGCCGAGGTGCTGTGGGGGTGCACATGGTCAGTTCCCCCTACCTGGCCGAGGTGCTGTGGGGGTGCATAACTCATCTTGTGTTCATCTGTGGACAGCTGATTTGCATGTGCAGTGCATCATGGGTACGGGTGGGCTAACCCTATCCTGGTGATCACAGCAGACTGTTTGTGTGGTGACGTGCAGTCCTTCTGCAGCCAGCAGTTATAGAGCTGTAGCCCACTGGCTACTGCACTGCCTGTGGAGCCAGAGGTCATGGGTTCAAACCCACAGTGGGGTTATTTGATAGGGCTGTCCAAAGCATTATCAATTTTTAATGTACATTAGTGCTGCCAGCAAAAACACCCTCAGCGTACTGTAACCATAAGGTGCCTCAGAGGGTGCTTTATAGGGTGCCCTATACGGCGCCTTCTGAGGCATATTATGGTTACCGTCCTTATAAGGTGCACTATACGGTATCCTATGGAGCGACTTATAGGGTGCCCTATAGGGGACATTATAGGGTGCCGTGGCGGACAGTGCACTTTATAATGTGCCCTATGGAGTGCCTTATAGGGTGCCTTCTGCGGCACCTTAGGTTACGGCACGTGAGGGTGTGTTTGCTGGCAGCACTTAATAAAATACAAATAAAGTGCTGCAGGAAACAATACTTACATGTCAAAGCAGATACCTCAGCCAGCCTTAAGTATTAGGCACACTGGGGGATCAAACTCATGACCCCTGTATCATCAGTCAGTGTATTAACCATTGTGCTACACCTCTGTTTCAGCGTTTGCATGTCTGGGCACCTACTTAGGATTACCGCGCGTTAACGCGCTTAGCGGCGCTTCGCACGATAATGTGTGCAGCAGCGCGCATTATCGCGCGATACTCCCATTTTGCTGCTTTAGGACTGAAACGCCCACTCCTTTTATGGCAGCCTGCACACTATCGTCAGGCGCACATTAAGACGGTTTAGTAAACATACCCCTTAACTACACCTCTGTCCCATAAGCCCCCCAACAGACCTATTTGACTGCTAACAGAGGAAAGAGAAAAATGCCATTGTGTCACACTGTAAGGGGCTGATTCTATAAAGGGCACATGGAAAGTTATGTGCTATTTATATGCATAAGTCCCTATTTTATGTATAATCTTTTTTATTCAAATTTCACAGGTAACTCCAAACAGAGAAGAAAAAAAACCACACAGTAACAATAGCACGAGGTAAAGCAAGGATACACACGGCATGGGTACAACAAAGAATAGTACATACTGTGAGAGATATCCATGCAGTAAATACAGGAACAATATAGCAGTAGAGCAGGGCAAGGTAGGGTACAGCAGCCTCCACGAGCCCAGTCACCACCACAACCACCGAAATAAAAACAACAGCAGGAACAGTATCATAACACGTTAACAATACCATACTGTCATAGGGACCACTCTTCACCCAGTCCCCCATCCAGTGATTCACCCAGAAAAGCCAGTGGTCGCTGCCCCGCCCGGCCACCCCCATAACCAGTCCCACCCACCATCGTACAGAAACCAAGCCCGTGACCACCCTCACAATTCCTGTGATATCCCAGCACCACCCGCAAGGAACACGAAACTCCCATGGTAGAGACGGATCCGAGGGGGACTCTTCTCCCAGATCCATCTGTCACCCAGGTATAGCCGGATGACACTTCCCCCCACCTTCCTCCCGATTGGCCCACCCAACCCAATGCCCACCCTGTCCAACCTCCCCCCTACCACCCCCCCGCCCCGCCCTGATGCCCAGTCAAGCTTCAGCTACCCAACCAAGTGTGTAGGGAAGAATGGAGAAGACAGTCAACCAACTAAAGGGGGGGACTATCATGGACCACCCAAGACCCTCCTACGAACCCCTGATGGCAAGAGAGAGAGGTGCAGACCCCAACTCTCCAAAAACCACCGCCATCGTCGTGGGTGACCCCGGGCATGCACCCTCTCCAGCAGTAAGAACCCATGCAATCTAAGTCTCCACATGCCATACGTAGGCCCCACCGCAAGCAGCCACTGTTGAAGGACAATCAGTCGGCCAAGCAACAGCGCCCGTCGCAACCACCGCCACATAGCAGGCCCCAACTCCACCCTCCACTCATCCTCCCAAATATCCAAGATCACAGTGCCAGCATTCAAAGAAAGGGGGTTCTGCACACAAACAGCCAAGTAATCCAGTACTTTCCTCCAGAAGCCCCGGACAGTCCGGCAGGTCCAAAACATATGTCCTAACGTCGCCCGAGGCTCCCCACACCTAGGACATCCCGGAGACTCCGCAATGCCCGCTCGCCATGCCCTGTGAGGCGCGTAATGCAAGCGTCGTATAATTTTGAACTGAGCATCCCAGTGGAGCACCATTACACTCAGCTCAGAGAGTCCTGCCAAGGCACGCGACAAGTCATCGGCTGTTACCACCTGGTCCAGATCCAATGTCCAAGCCCTCGCTAACTCCCCTAGGGGGACCGGCTGGGCCGTCTCCCACAGCATTTTATGCAGGCCCGAGACCCGCACCCGCTGGTCCCCTCCCCCAAGCGCCAGCTCCAATTCCGAGCTAACCTGCCCACTCAAAGCCGTGCTGGGGATGCCACGGAGATAGCTGCGAAGCTGCATATAGGGGAAGACATCCCACGGCGATAAAGGATACTGCCGTGATAACACAGAGAACCCCTCCGCCCTACCATCCGCTGTCACCACCTGCTCCAGGTTCTCCAGACCCAGACCCGCCCATCGGGCAAACACAGGCCCTTCCAAACCTGGGAGGAAATCTGCGTTACCACGAATCGGAAGATAAGGAGAATAACGGGCATGCAACCATCGCCTCCCACAAAAAAAATGCCAAGCCTGTCCCACCGGCGCCAAAAGTGACCCCCGGAGGGCCTGAGAGAGGCGCCGAACTCCCGGAACATGCAGAAGATATCGTAGATGAAAGGGACGCACCACCTCCCGAAGGAGGTCCAGGGGCGAATAATCAGCTAAGTCCCAAAGCCAATCCCGCGCAAATCTTAGCAGACAGGCTACATTGTACTTCCGCAGGTCAGGAACCCCGAGACCACCCATCGCACCTGGTTGCTGCAGGACCGCCAAGCGCACTCTCGGCCGCCGGCCCCGCCATAGGAACCGGTTAAGAAGGGCATCCAACTTCCTAAGATCCGACCGCCCAAGGAACAACGGGAGAAGCTGGAGCATATAGAGGATCCTAGGGAAGATGGCCATCTTATATAAAGCCACCCGACCCCCCAGGGAGAGCGGCAAGTCGCACCATTTACCCACAGTAAGTGACACAGAAGCTACCATTTTGGAAACATTAAGGGGGCAGAGATCCCGCAGGTTCGCTGGTAAGTATATACC
The DNA here is from genome assembly GCA_033557465.1 of Ichthyophis bannanicus. Lineage (NCBI taxonomy): Eukaryota > Metazoa > Chordata > Amphibia > Gymnophiona > Ichthyophiidae > Ichthyophis > Ichthyophis bannanicus. The sequence continues at coordinate 169,517,361 of CM066038.1, forward strand.
CAAATATTTGAAATGTCCCCCCGCCCATTTCAACGGGAAGCCGCCTGGCCAATCGGGCATGGCCGGCGATCCCAGCCACATTGCCTCCGACTTGTCTAGGTTAAGCCGTAGCCCGGAAGGTTCCCCATACTCCCTAATAAGGCGCAACAGGTGAGGCAACCCCTCCAGCGGATCAGCCAGGTGAACAAGCAGATCATCAGCATAAGCCGCGACGCGAACCTCCCCCCCTCCTACTGGAACGCCCCGAAACTCCGTAGCCTGCCTGATCTTAATTAATAAGGGTTCAAGCGTCAAGACAAATAGGAGAGGAGACAGAGGACAGCCTTGTCGAGTCCCCTTCTGAATGCTAAAGTCAACGGACATACCGCCGTTCACCAGTAAAGCCCCCCTCGGGTCGGCATATAACACTCGGACCACATCGACAAAGAAACCACAAAAGCCCATCTCCTCCAGGACCTGATACATAAATCTCCAGTTTACCCGATCGAATGCTTTTTCAGCGTCGAAACTAATGAGGAGAGAACCACCGTCCACCGACTCCCGAGAGCACATGGACAACAAGATCCGTTGCACATTCGACATAGCGTAACGACCCCGCACAAACCCCACTTGGTCCCGGTGAATGAGATCCGGTAGAAACCGCGCCAACCGATCCGCCATAATCTTGGCCAAAAGCTTAAGATCGACATTAAGAAGCGAGATGGGGCGATAGGAACCAGGCAAAAGCGGGTCTCGACCAGGTTTCGGCAAAAGGGTCACCAGAGCTTTGTTGGCCTCAAAGGGAAACTTCCCACCCGAGATCAAGGCCTCGTAATAGCCCACCAACGGTCCCACAATAGCATCGCTCATAGCTTTGAAAAACTCCCCCCGATAGCCATCCACGCCAGGAGCCCGCCCCGTCTTCAGGGTCTTTATCGCAGCTTGTATCTCGCTGCCGGACAAAGGTTGATTAAGGGCCTGTAGGCCCTCGCTACTAAGCCGCGGCAGCGGGCAGTTCTGAAGAAAAGCCCGGCCTTTTTCCTCCGGTGTCTCTTCCCTCGCATAGAGTTGCCGATAAAAGTCCAGAAACACCGCCTCTATGTCCGCGGTACCCCGCCTAATGGACCCATCCGGATGGCGAATCGCTCCAATTGAACGAGGTCCCCCTGCCGGCCGCACCAACGAAGACAACAACCGGCCGGCCTTGTTACCATGCAAATATAGACGATAGCGATAATATAACATTGATTTCTGCGCTCGTCGGTGTAGAAGCGTCTCTAACTCCACCTGGAGATCGCGCATCGCACGGTAGTGCGCTGCCGTCCGGCAGCCAGTCAACTTCCTCCGTGCCTTCCCCAGGTCATGCTCTAAAGATAAGATGCGCCTATTCAGCTGTTTACGCCGCAGGCTAGTGTAACTAATAATATCCCCTCTCAAGACCGCCTTCCCAGCTTCCCAGCGGAGGGCAGGAGATATCCCCGGGTGATCATTACAGGCCAGGTAATCCGCCCACCTGTCCCGGAGATGTTTTTCAAACTGCACGTCTCCGCTAAGCTCCAGTGGATAACGCCAGAGCCGGGCCCTACTCGGATTGCAATCGCGCATTTCTAAAATCACCATCGCATGATCCGAGATGACAGCTGGACCCACCTCCGCACTTTTAACCCAACTGAACAACGAATCCGAGATCAAAAAATAGTCCAGCCGAGACCAAGAACCGTGCGCTCTGGAAAGGTGTGTATACTCCCTATTGCCAGGGTGAAGGATCCTCCAAATGTCCAATAGCTTATGCCCCTCACACATGCCCCACAAACGCCGTCTAGTCCGTTGACCCCGGCCCCCAACCGGCCCGGACCTATCCACATCTACATTCAACACTTCGTTAAAGTCACCACCAAGGATCACCTGATACCCAGTCACAGCATCTAGTAATCGAGTAAGGTCCTGAAAAAAGCGGGCCTCATATATATTTGGTGCATAAATCGAGCAGAGAGCCACCTTCACACCTCCAAGCAGCCCCCGCACGCAAACCAAGCGACCTGCCGAATCTGTATCCACGCCCTCTTCCACCCAGCTCACTGATTTGGTGATTAAGATCGCCACCCCCCGCTTCCGCCCGACCGCCGGGGACCCATAGACTTTCACTACTTGACCTGTACATAGCTTGTCATGCTCAGCAGCGGACTGATGAGTCTCCTGTAACATAATAACCCCAATGTGCTTTCTCCGCAACTGCTGAAACACTTTATAACGCTTGACAGGGGAGCCCAAGCCACATACATTCCACGAGGCAATTCTAAGGCCCGTACTCATCCTGAAGGCCAAGAAAAAGCCACACGTTGACACCACAAGAACACGTCTACTCCCACAAGCGGAAGCCCCCCCAGCCTGGGGCCTCCACCCAGCCACGCCGAGAAACTGACAGCCGACCACCACTCCCACACACATACATTCAAACATCCACCCATACACTCAAGCGCATCCACTTGATCAGGCAGACTTTTACCCTCCCCCCCACCCCCCCCTGACCCCCATCCCCCCCTACCCCCCCCTAACAGTACCCTTACCCCCCTTAACCCCGTCTACATCCCCACCATCCCCCCTGCCCAAACCAAATCCCCTTCCCATACCAGCCCGCCTCTCACGCTGGCCTACCGTTGACCCCATAGCATGCAGAGCCACCCTCTTCCCCCCTCCCCCCCCAAAAAAGGGAAAAAAAACCAGGAGAGAATCCTGGCAAGACCCCATGTTTAACCATGACCCCTCCCTACCAAGCCCCCCGCGGCCATACTCAACCCACAACCGCTAACAGCAGGCTGGCCCATCTCGCTATGCCCCACCACGCGCACGCCGGCCCAAGGACCTATTAGATGACCCCAAGCCCACTAGATACCCACAGGCCAGCGCATACGTGTAGGGAGAGCAGAAAACACCACTGAATGGGGAATCGGTCCATGCATAACAGGTCCAACCTGGAAATAGCACCCCTGCAACATAGGGCCCTGAGTGGTTAAACACGGAGAAGAATAACACCTGAAAGAAAGAAAGAAAAGAAAAACCCCCATCACCTAGGCAATACAAGACCCGCTCACAGTGGTTAAGCATACACAGGGGCAGGTGACAGCATGATTTGGCCCCCACTTAACAAAGTGAAAAATTAGGAAAGAGAAAGGGGAGGAAAAGTAGAAGAAGAAAAAAGGAGCAAGAGAGACAAGCAGAAGACTAACACAAGCCAGCGGAATTCCTGGCCCAGTTCCCCCGGCGGCATCCCACCGCCAGCTTGGGACGCACATGGCTGCACGCTGAGTCCCATACAAAACCGGGCCACTCCTGCCGCGTGGGAGCTCAAAGTCCAGAACTGCACAGCTCCAGGAAAGCCTCACGGTCCGCTGAGACGATTACAAAAATCCATGGCAGCTGCGGGCGTCAAAAAAGTCCGGCGGCCGTCAGCCCCCTCCACCCGCAGGGTCACAGGGTACGCCATGGTAAAGCGCAGGCCGCGCTCAATTAACCGGCTGCAGACATCTTTGAATGTTCGATGACGCAATGAAACTCCAGCGGAATAATCCTGAAAGATCAGGATCTTACAGGCCGCATTCTCCAGACGTCGCTGTTGCCGCGATGCTCGAAGCACACCCTCCTTTTGGGCTGCATTGAGGAAACGCGCTATGACCGCCCTGGGCCGAGTATCTCCAGCACGGTATGGCCCCAACCGGTGCACTCTTTCCAATACTATCGTGCCCAACTCCGCCGCTAAAGGTAGGTTCGCCGGCAGCCAGCGCTCCAAAAACTGCAGCAAGTCCTTATCTTTCACTGTCTCCTCAATGCCTATGAAACGCAAGTTATTTCGCCGGCTGCGATTTTCCAGGTCTTCGAGCTTTTCCTCATGTTTCTTAAGGGCCTCCTCCAGCTTCACTATCCGGGCCTCATCCTGCACACGTGCGTCTTCCAACGAGCCGATGCGCTGCTCAGCCTGAGCAACCCGGTTGTTAAACTCCGTCACCGCTGCGGCTACCTCCGATATTTGTGAGGCCAGCCCGCCAAAGCGACCCTCCAACGCCTCCACCACCGCCTTGGAGACCTCAGCCACAATCGTCGGCGCGATCGCCGGTCCCCCCGCTTCGGGGGTCCCCTCCACCATGGCAGCCTCACCACCGCGGGGTTTCTCCCGCCGCTGGGTCTTCGCGGCCATACAAGCACTGCGCTCCCAAAAAGGTTGCAAAAAGGCAGCGCTCCGATAAACTCACTCCCTTCCTCCCCACTTTGGTAAGGATTCCAAGGCTATCAGGCTAGTTGTCGGCAAGGGGGGAAGATGCAGGCTCCGGAGGTAAGGAGGACACGTCCTGCCTAGCCCACCATGCCACCGGAAGTCAAGTCCCTATTTTAACGGACCTATGCATGTGATTGGGCATTTAAGCTTGTGCTTTAGGTGCTCGCTATTCTGTAAGCGCGCACATAAGTTCAATGATGCACTGATGTATTATGAGTGACTATAGGGGTGGAATGTAACTTTATGCATGGGGGAGGGGAGTTTCCACTGCGGCAGCCAGCTCGATGAAAGTGGCTGGCTGTTGCCGCTTAAATGTTGAACTGGATATGGTTATGGTTATAGTTATGCTTAATTTGCTATACCGCAATACTGAATTCAAGCAATGCAGTTTATAATACTAAAAATATAAAAAACATAAAAATGAAAACTTACAATTCATGATAGGAAAGCAATAAACATAGACCGTAAACAAAAAAAGGGAGGGAGAGAGGGTCATTGCTTTAGGGGAGAAGGAGACAGGGAGAATCATAGCTTTATGGGAAAGGGAGGCAAGGGTAGGCTAATTGTGTTGGCTGTACTGTCTCACATTAAAGCCCTCGCGAGGCAGTGGAATTAAGGCTGAAAATGGTTTCAAAAAGGAAGGTGTTAAGAGCCTTCTTGAAGCTCTTAAAATTGTGTTCCAAATAGATGCGAGTGGGCAAGCTATTCTAGAGAGTGGGGGCTGTGGCAAAAAAAACAGATTTCCTCATGCTGTCATATTTGACATAAGATATGCCATGCTGGGTCAGACCAAGGTCCATCAAGCCCAGTATCCTGTTTCCAGTAGTGGCCAATCTAGGTCAGAAGTACCTAGCAGTTACCTCAAAAGACACAGGTTCCACAATGCTTGTATTGGATCAAGCATTAATATTCTGGGTCCCCTTTAATAATGGTTTATGGACCTTTCCTCCAAGAACTTGTCCAAACCTTTTTCAAACCCGGCTACACTAACAGCTTTTACTACATCCTCCGGTAGCAAATTCTAGAGTTTTATTACACATTGAGTAAAAATTATTTTCTCTTATTAGTCTTAAATAGATTACCCTGTAGCTTCATTGCATGCCCCCTAATATTTCTATATTTTGATGGCTTAAACAATCAACAAACAAACAAATACCAAACCCGGTAATCAAAACCTGTAAAAACCTTTACCGAGACAAACTAAACCAATAGTGAAGCAAGCTAATTTTTGTCGGAGCAGCTACCACAGAGAGGGGAAAGGAACCACCCCAATCCGCTGCAGCCAGTCCATTTTAATTAATATAGAAAATAACGTATGAAAAGTGTTTAAAATTTACACTTATCTGATTTAAACGGTGAATTCCAACACCATATCCTTTGTAGAAAAGCAGGCAAAAAAGACTAGTATGACAGCCACAGGAACGACGTGTCACGTTTCGGGGTCAAAAAGTAGAGCCCCTGCATCAGGTCCCAGCCTTGTCTAGCCAAAAAAGCCGTAGAAAGTAACTTCAGCAAGCGGTTTTTATCATGAGAAGGTGTAAAATGCCCGGATGAGGGCCCGCCCATCAAAACAAAAGCTGAATCAGAACGAAGGGAAGGAGGAGCACTGCTCAGCGCCTCCCCCCCAGCTGTTCAGAGTATGCTGTCAAACACCCCCATCAGAGGCAATGCAAGGGAAATCAAAGGATCGTGTGCCAGTCTAACTGTTGATTCAAACCTGATGACAAAAAAGTGTCCAGATCCATTGATGTCCCCGTCCACAAAAAGAAGACATCATCCATGGTTCCAAAAGTCCATAAATCTCTTGAAAGTCCTCCTGGTCGGCCTATCATTTCTTGCAGGGATTCCATTTTAGAGCCATTATCTAAATTTTGCGATTTATTTTTACAGCCTGTTGCAGCTCGTGTTACATCTTATATTAAAGATACAAGGGATTTTTTGCATCAACTTTCTTCTTGCACAACGTTCTCATCATATACTTTTATGGTTACATTAGATGTCCAGTCTCTCTATACAAATATAGATCAAGCTGAAGTATTGGATGGTTTGCAATCTCACCCTTTTGAGTTACTGAATCGCATCCCTCGCGAGTTTATTTTGGATTTGCTTTCTTTGGTGCTCCAAAGAAATCACTTCCTATATCGCCAGCAATGCTATCTTCAAATTTTTGGGATAGCTATGGGTGCCACGGTGGCCCCTTCGGTGGCAACTATTTACATGGGGTGGTTTGAAGAGTCTTTTGTTTACTCTCATCCTCTATTCCAAAACATCCCGTTCTGGCGACGATGATGTCTTCTTTTTGTGGACGGGACATCAATGGATCTGGACACTTTTTTGTCATCATTGAATTCATTTAAACAAAACATTCAATTTACTGCCCAGATACATTCAACATCTATTCAATTTTTGGATGTTCAAATTGAGCTTACTGCTGCTGGTTTTCGTACCTCTTTGTTCCGCAAAGTGGTTCAGAGAAATACCCTTCTAAGATTTGATAGTTATCACCCACCAGCGCTTAAAAGGGGTTTACCTTTTGGGCAATTCCTCCGTCTTCGGCGGATTTGCTCTGACAACATGGATTACAAACGGGCTGCGACTGATTTGAGTTCACGTTTACTCTCGAGAGGCTATCCCATTAATTTAATTAATCGGGCTAAGAAACGGGCCAGTAACATTCATCGCGAATGGCTGTTTGCAACCTCTTCTTCTTCACAAGATCAATTAATACAGGTTACTGGAATTCTTCCCTACATTTGTGGCTCAAGGAATGTTGTTGATATTTTACATCATTTTTGGCCAGTATTGGCTGTTCACCCCTGTTTTCGGCGTAATCTACGCATAGCCTATACTCGGGCTACAAATCTGCGGGACTTCATTGTGCATACTGTTCCTGCTGAAGATCGTCCAGCACATTTTCATGTTTCAGCTGGTCACTCTGCATGTGGGGCGTGTTCTTATTGTGCTAATACATTAGCTGGCTTGTCATGGACTGATCAACATACTGATAAACTCTACATTACTCGGTGGCAAACAGATTGCTTGTCATCGTTCGTTGTATATTTGATAGTGTGTCCCTGCCATCTATACTATATAGGACGCACTTCGAGATCTTTTAAATTGCGTCTTGGTGAACATGCATCTCGTTTACGTACACGCAATCTGTCAGCACCATTGGTTGATCACTGTGTGACAACATCTCACAGCTTTTTTGACCTTCATTGGCGCATTTTGGACTATGTCCCCCCTAATCCACGAGGGGGAAATCGCCTTCAAGCTTTACAGCTATTGGAGCAACGGTGGATTCATCGTTTAGCAACTGTGACTCCCTCAGGTTTGAATCAACAGTTAGACTGGCACACGATCCTTTGATTTCCCTTGCATTGCCTCTGATGGGGGTGTTTGACAGCATACTCTGAACAGCTGGGGGGGAGGCGCTGAGCAGTGCTCCTCCTTCCCTTCGTTCTGATTCAGCTTTTGTTTTGATGGGCGGGCCCTCATCCGGGCATTTTACACCTTCTCATGATAAAAACCGCTTGCTGAAGTTACTTTCTACGGCTTTTTTGGCTAGACAAGGCTGGGACCTGATGCAGGGGCTCTACTTTTTGACCCCGAAACGTGACACGTCGTTCCTGTGGCTGTCATACTAGTCTTTTTGCCTGCTTTTCTACAAAGGATATGGTGTTTGAATTCACCGTTTAAATCAGATAAGTGTAAATTTTAAACACTTTTCATACGTTATTTTCTATATTAATTAAAATGGACTGGCTGCAGCGGATTGGGGTGGTTCCTTTCTGTGATAGCTGCTCCGACAAAAATTAGCTTGCTTCACTATTGGTTTAGTTTGTCTCGGTAAAGGTTTTTACAGGCTTAAACAATCAATCTATGTTTACTTGTTCCACTCCATTCATTAATTTATAGACTTCTATCATATCTCCCCTCAGCCGTCTCTTTTCCAGGTTGAAGAGCCCTAACCTTTTTAGCCTCTCTTCATAGGGATATGCTTCCATCCCCTTTACCATTTTGGTTGCTCTTCTCTGTACCTTTTCTAATAATACTATATCCTTTTTATGTTTAAATTTGTTTCTTGATTCACAAACAAACAGAACTTCTCTTGTTGATAACACAATACAACTTTCTTAATGGCTACATAACAAATATCTTTCAGTTTCCAGCTGTACAGCTTATACCGTCTGCGTTATTACATCACTTCCTCATTATTATACTATCATCCCTTATAATGATACAGTTTACTTCATATTCCAATCCGGGCAGCCATTACCGAGACAGCATAGCCAGAATGTATATTCTGTCTAATACATAGTAATATCTTCTGTTGTTCAGATTTTTCCCCCGATATCTCTCCCCCCATTCCCTTTATCACCCTTCCCTCCTTACCCCCCTTCTGAACTTGTGCGAAAGTGCCCTTAGACTTAGTTACATAATAAGTACTATTAGAGAAGAAACAGGGTAAAGAGGGTAGGCCACTCCTGTAAGAATGGACCAAGGGGGTTTAGCTGTTTATTTCTCGATATAATGAACTTTTCACTCCTCCATCCTATTACAACCCCCTAAAACACTCTGCTTCCCCCTTTTCCTCCCATCCATAACCTCTTCTTCTATTCCCCCATCCCCCTCCCTTCCTCTCCTAGGGCTCTGTCCCACTATGGCATAAATATAGCATCAGAAACTCTGATATCTTTTTCCTATAATAATGTGATTTAAAGTTAGATCACAAACTCAGTATCACTGTTTGTGACCATTTCCTACTGATCCAGCAGGCAATGATTCAGCACCCGACTTCTTGATCGTGTGGGTAATGTCTGGATATATGGCTCCCATACTTTTAAAAAGCGGTCCCAGACTTATCATCTTTTTGTTCTCATCTAAAAACCCACCTTTTCATTGAACATTTTGGTCATAATAAAACCACAACTTATGAAGACCCCACATAAACTACAATCTCCTCTACATCAAGGCCTTCAATCTCTCAATCCACTCATTAGCACTCTGCCAACCCCCTTGAACTTCCCCACATTTCCCTAGAACTACCCTTCACTCTGAACAACACCCTCTTTTATCTCAATTGTAAATAAGTTAAATATACATAATTATGTAAATCTTTGAGTGTTCACCACGTTATATTGTTTTTTGCATCCGTTGTTAGTAATGTAAATTGCTATGATTACTCGAATAGCGGTATATAAAACACACAAATAAATAAATGGTCGGGGCGTCCTCTTGATTGCTCTCATTCGTATAACATATGCTGATGCAAGGTTGATTTCCAAGGCCCTATTGCTGGCCCTTCCGGGAGCAACCAGGTACTCAAGATGCTTTTCCATGCCAGCAGCTTTGATAAATGTATCCACCTCTTCTCCATTCCTCACCATCCTGAGTTTTCAACTACTTTTTGGTCAAGATCCAAAATTGCTTCTCAGGGATTTAAAGGCACTAGGGTCCTCATAACTCAGCTCATGTACTTATTATCCGCTTCCAAAATTGTTTTGTTATTGGGCACTTCCAGAACATATGCCCCAGCATTGCTTTAGGTGCATTACAATGAGGACAGTATGGAGACTCCGTAATTCTGGCACTGTGCGTCCTAACAGGGGCAAAGTGGAGTCTCTGAAGTATTCAAAATGCATCTCTCTAAGATTAACATTTGTTATTCGCATATACGATTTCAGCCCCTTCAAGAAAAATATCTAAATCCATTGCCCACTGGTCCGCCAGCCCGGTCAAGTCAGGCATCGGTTCCAATTCAAATAAATCTTTCCTTAGATCTGAGATACAGGTTCAGCCCTCTCCTCCTGCTATTAATACTTTTTCTACCAGAGATATAATTTGATGCTTTGGTGCCTCCCGAGGTAAGGATTGGACATAACTCCATACTTGCAGATATGGAAACATGTCCTTCATAGGCAGGCCAAAATGTTCTTGCAATATAAGGAAGGGGTCCATCTCTCCTGCTTCCATTATTACGTTCCACTCCTTCCAAAATACGTTGTTTCCAGTGACGATATGTTTGTCCCATCAACCCCAGTTGGAAGGTCGAGTTTTCCTGTAGTGGGAGATAGGGCATGGTCTCCGGCGTCCATCCCAATTTATCATAAAGCATTCTCCAACCCTTACATATCAAAATTATTGTAGCACCCTTTGGAAGTAATGGATGAGCTGGTGAAACATGCAGTACATATTTAAGAGACAGTGGGGCCACCAGTGCCCATTCAATCTCTAAGGGAGTATAATCCTCTGGTGCATAAATACCTACATATACGTGCCAGGTTGTAGCTCATGATATCTGGTAGGTCCAATCCACCCTGCTTCCGTGGTGTTTTTAATGCTCCTATTCATATTTGGGCTCTTCTGCCTTTCCATAGAAACAGGGTCAGTGCCCGGTCCAGTTTTTTCCTCTCCTGATATCGCAGTAATATTGGTAAGACCTGCATCACATACAGCCATCGGGGAAATATTACCATTTTATATAGGGCAATCTGACCGCTTAAGGACAGTGGCAAGTCTTTTCAATGGCTCAGCCGCAATTCAATATCTCTAAGTAAAGTTTTGCACTTTAAGTGGATATAGCTGATCTGGGTCTGCCGTAATCCATACTTCCAAATATTTAAGCTGCCCATCTGCTCACTTCAATGGAAACTGCCCTGGCCACTTCTGTTGCATTCCAGATAATAGTGCTAAAGCCTCAGATTTCTCCAAGTTTAATTTTAATCCTGCAAAGGTTCCATAGACATAGAATTGCCCTAATAGCATTTCCAGCTTATTACTTGGGTCCGCTAGACACACCAACATGCCATCCGCAAAAGCTGACACACGTAACTCTTCTTTCCCCAATTGTATGCCTCTTAAGGAGGGATGCGTGTGGAGTCGTTCCAAAAGAGGCTCCTGTTGCAGGACAAATAAAAGTGGCGAGAGGGGACAACCCTGTCGGGCGCCTCTTTCTAGCGGGAAGGTCCATGTGATATGCCCATTGACTAATAATGCTCCACAGGGTTTAATATATAAAAGGCAAAACATGTTAACAAATTCCCCAGTTATTCCAAATTTTTCTAAAGCCATGTACATGTAGTCCCATTGAACCCTATCGAAAGCTTTCTCAGCATCGAAGCTAATAAAGAGAGCCAACTGTTGCTTCCTAATGACTTCATGTTGAACAGCTAACATCTTCCTCACATTGCAAACTATTGCTCGGCCTTGAACAAATCTCACCTGTGATTCTCCCACTAGCTGAGGGAGCAGTGGAGCCAAGCGTTCAGCCATTATTTTGGCTAAGATTTTAATGTCCACATTTAACAAAGCTATAGGTCTATATGAGCCCAGTAACAGGGGGTCTTTCCCAGGTTTGGGGATTGTTGTTATAAGAGCTTGATTTGGTTCATATGGGAAGTCTCTTCTTTTGACTATATCTGCGAAGTATTCCACCAGTGGTATTGCCACTCTGTCGGACATTATTTGGTAGAACTCTGCCTGATATCCATCTGGACCCAGAGCCTGTCCTTTCTGTAATTTGAGAAGGCATTGCTGAACCTCTTGAACTGTTATCGGGTCATTCAATTTCACCACATCCTCTGTCCCCAAAGATGGCAAATGTAAATCTTTCACAAATTCTGCAGCTCCTGTTGTATCGCAGGGGTCAGCCTTATAAAGTTTTACATAGTACTCTCACAGAATGTTCTCCAGGTCCTGCTGGGCCATTTGTAGACAGCCCTTTTTATTTTGAAGAGTCCTGATTGTTCGTGGCCCTCTTTCTGACTTTAGCAAGGCCGCCATAAGCTTCCCAGTTTTATTTCCATAACGATATAGATGATATTGATGATAAAACATTGACTGGCATGCCCTCTGGTGTAGTACAGCATTTAATTCCACCTGGATATCTAACATATCTGCTTTATGCTCATCCATTGGCTGGAGACCATACTTCCTTCAAGTTTTCCTTAAGTCTTTTTCTAGTTGGATTAAACATGAATTCTGTGATTTCCTCATGGCCTGACTATAACTTATAATATGTCCTTGCAGTACCACCTTGGCTGCTTCCCAGAAGAGAGCTGGGTTGTCTTTGTGCGCCCCATTGTTGTCCTCGTATTCTGCCCACTGTGTTTGCAGGCATTTCTGGAAATCTTTGTCTTCTGCCAGGTGGAGGGGAAACTTCCACTGGCCAGAAGTGCCAGTCCTTCCCCACTCCAATTCTAGACTTATTAACGCATGATCCAATATGACTATTGGGCCAATATCCACCTTAGAGACTCTCCCCACCAGAGTTGTTGCCACTAGGAAGTAGTCTAGTCGAGATCCTGTGCCATGGGCTCTAGTTATTCTTGCTCCATGGGGAGCATTATTCTCCGTATGTCTGCAAGATCATATCCATCACAAAGTTCTCTTGCTCCTTTGGTCTCCTTCGCTTCTTGCACTTGTCCTGTCCATGGTGTCATCCAACACGCAATTGAAGTCGCCTCCCAGCACAGCACATGAGGGGTCTTCTCCCACCAATATCTGTGTCAGTTATTGATAGAATTGGGCACTATATTTGTTCGAGCCATAACACTTCCTAAAAGAATTGGTTGTCCTTCCAGGGTGCCTCTGACAAATATGTATTGTCCTAGAGGGTCCGCATGTATTGTCTGCACCATCATCTCGATCCTTTTATGTATTAGGATGACCATCCCTGCTTTCTTTGCCCCAGAGGAGGCATCATGTACTTCTCCCACTAATCTTTTTAGTTTTTTTGTGCTCAATTTCAGTAAGGTGGGTCTCTTGTAAAAGAGCTATATCTGCTCCTTTGTCTCTAAGCATTTTTAAGATTTTATGTCTCTTGATAGGATGTTCGATGCAACATACATTCCACAATATAGTACATAGTCCCTTAACCACCATTTCCCACTCCGTGGGCCACTGTTCTCCTACTCAGTTTTGACATCATTGTTGTCCAAGGACCTTCCCAGCCTAAGGTCCCCAATGCAGATTCATTTCTATTTTGTATTTTTGGTGCTTTTGCCATCAGAGTTTTCTTTATCCTGTCTATATCAGACCCTTGCCTAGTCAATATTATTCTGTCCCCTTACCTATTTCCTCCCCCCCTCCCCCAGCCCCCCTGATTAACCTTTTGCCTTCCCTCCTCATCCCTTGTCACTCCTTTTCCCTGAAACTCCCAGTTTAATAGCCTAGGGTTTCCCCCACCTTTATTGTAAAGTACCCAACTGAGTCTGTTCTGATGAGGCGAGCAGTATCCCAGAGATCTAAGTTGTTGCTAGCTTCTGGGTCAATGAGTCCTCGGTTGTATAATTGCTTGATTCCATTTTGTGCTCAACTCTGCTACATTTATTTATAATGGTTTCCCTAGATCTCTGAGTTACCCGTTGGGTAATGCCCCCCTAGCATGTTGCTCTCTCTCTCCCAACTACTTCTCAAGCTCATATCTCTCTCCCAGACCACTATTGAGGGGGGGGGGGTGTATTCACTGAGGGGAGAAGAGGACGAGGCATCACAAGTATCTGTTCAATGCTTTATCACCTAACCCAATCTCCTTCCTCCCCTCCTCCCTACCGGCACCCCCCCCCCACTTCTTCCTAGCATGTTGGCGCCAGACAAGTGCCTCCTGTTCCTCCTCATCTAAAGTTTATCTATTACTTTGGTGGACAGAATAAGGGTGAGGTCACAGATCAAGGGAAATGATAGATTATACTACCTAGGCCATATTTTCCCCAACAGTAAATGTATAGCACGGATGTTTAGTTATATAGAATATACCTTCCTTATATGCTACCTTCTTATCTATATACAGTTCGTTAGTAATTATATCAATCAGTCCCATTGATAATTAACTTATACAGCAGTGATCATGCCCCTACACATGATATATTAACAGACATGATCATTCATACAATTATGTTTGAACAGTAGATGATGCCTCTTGGTTACCTCTAAGAATGTTTAACCCTATATAAATTCTACCGTCCTTATCAGTAGCAAAGAATGGTCTTCATTCTGTTCACTGTGATGTGCCTCTATGCGTTTTAGGTCTCTCCCAAAGCTTCCCCTGCTTTGTCATACCATTCTGGGATCACGCTCCCTCAGTTCATTCCTTTTCTGATCCTCCATTGAATGTCTTTATTTTATGGTTCATGGAATGTCCTGTCCAATTATTTCTTATTTTGCAGAGTTCCCCTTTAGGAGATTATCTTATATAATTTGTGTCCGCCGGAAGAAGAAATATAAGCCTGATGATGTATTTTCTCTCTTTCCATACTGTTAGGTCTATGCTCACAGCTTGTAGATAGTCATGACCTAATGGGAGACAGCCAACATGGCTTTAGACAAGGAAGATCTTGTCTTACTAATCTGTCATGTTTTTTTGAAGGAGTGAATAAACAGGTGGACAAAGGTGAGTCGGTTGATATTGTGTATCTGGACTTTCAGAAAGCCTTTGACAAGGTCCCTCATGAGAGACTTTTGGCAAAACTAAAGAGTCATGGGATAGGAGGCAGTGTACTATTGTGGATCAGGAACTGGTTAAAAGATAGAAAGCAGAGGGTAGGGCTAAATGGCCAATTTTCCCAATGGAGAAAGGTGAATAGTGGTGTACCCCAAGGATCTGTGCTAGGTCCGCTGCTTTTTGACATATTCACAAATGACCTGGAAAGTGGAATAACGAGTGAAGTTATCAAATTTGTAGATGACACAAAACTATTTAAAGTTGTTAAAACCCAAGAGGATTGTGGAAAATTGCAAGAGGATCTTGATAAATTGGAAGACTGGGCATCCAAATGGCAGATGAAATTTAATGTGGACAAGTGCAAGGTTATGCACCTAGGGAAGAAGAACAACCCAAACTATGGTTACACGATGCAAGGTTCCACATTAGGAACCACCACCCAGGAAAAAGATTTAGGCGTCATTGTGGATACCATGTTAAAACCCTCGGCCCAGTGTGCAGCGGCGGCCAAGAGAGCAAATAGAATGCTAGGTATGATAAGGAAAGGAATGGAAAATAAAACAAAAGATATTATAATGCCTCTATATCGTTCCATGGTGAGACCGCACCTTGAATATTGTGTGCAATTCTGGTCGCCGTATCTTAAAAAGGATATAGTGATTTTAGAAAAGGTTCAGAGAAGAGCCACCAAAATGGTAAAGGGGATGGAAGGATACTCCTATGAAGAAAGGCTAAAAAGGTTAGGGCTCTTTAACCTGGAAAAGAGATGGCTGAGGGGAGATATGATAGAAGTCTATAAATTAATGAACGGAGTGGAACGGGTAAACGTAGATCGATTGTTTACCTTATCAGAATATAGAAAGACTAGGGGACATGCAATGAAGCTACAGGGTAAACTATTTAAGACTAATAAAATAAAATAAAATATTTTTTCACTCAACGTATAATCAACCTCTGGAATTTGTTGCCAGAGGATGTAGTAAAGGCTGTTAGTGTAGCTGGGTTTAAAAAGGGTTTGGACAAGTTCCTGGAGGAAAGGTCCATAAACCATTATTAAGAAGGGACCCAGGATATCAATGCTTGAACCAATACAAGCATTGTGGAACCTGTGTCCCTTGGGGAAACTGCTAGGTACATATGACCTAGATTGGCCACTGTTGGAAACAGAATACTGGGCTTGATGGACCTTGGTCTGACCCAGTATGGCATATCTTATGTTCTTATGTTCTTATGCATCGCTCTTATTATAAAAAAACCCTCTTTTCTTTCCTTTCCTTACTATAATTTTGTATTTCCCCTTTAACTCTGACTTACCACCTTCTTCTTTATTTGGGTATTGTAAAGGTTCTGCGCTTCTTCTGGTTCTGCAAAAAGTGTTGGCGACCGTTTAAGGTCAGTCGAAGATTTGCCAGATAAAGGAGTGCAAATCTGATTCCTTCACTGACCAAGGTATTGCATACTGTTGAGAACACTCTCCTTTTCTTGGTTACAGTGACTGAGAAATCCTGGAAAAAGAACACTCTGGCTCCTTCATATTCTATGTGACTTTGGTTCTTGGCTGCTCGGAGAACAGTTTCTTTTTGAGGGAAGCTGAGAAATCTTGCCAGAATTGCTCTTGGTAGGGTTTGCCCTTCCCTTCTTTGTCCCACTCAATGTGCTCTTTCCAGTTGTAAGGCTACAGCCATAGCGGTAAGGTACAGGCCCCGCGGTATCCAGCTTTCTAAGAAATTGCAAAGTTCCTTATCAGCAATAGACTCAGGAAGACCCACTATGCGTATGTTTTTCCTGCGCCCTCTGTTTTCTAAGTCAACTATTTTATTTTCATTCTTGAGGACCATCTCCTCTAGTTGTTGGATTCATGGCTCCAGTTGTAAAGCACTATCCTCCACCGCCAAGATTCTATTTTCTGCATGCTGCATCTGCCCGGTGAACTCCGCCACTGATCCGGTTAAACAGTCCAATTGAGAGGTTATACCTGCAAAACGTTCATCTAAGGCTCAGACAACAGCCACAGTTACCTCCTCCACCAGTCCGGATGTCGTCATTTCTGGGTTCGGCGGTGGGGTGCCGGTCATCATCTTGGTGTCTCCTCTACAAGTTTTTTTGTGTGCACGGTGCCTTTGACATCATCTAACTAGATGCACCGTTCAAGTCTCCTGTGTAGCCTGATACCATGTAGAGCTGATTTTGACACAATTGTTACTGCTGCATGGTCTGTTTACGAGGTTTGTAGTAGGGAGCCCCAGAGCCGAGACACATACGTCTGCCTCAGCTCATCACCAACCAGAAGTCTAATCCTATATCCTTTTTAAGATACAGCGACCAGAATTGCACACAAATATTCCTGGTGCAGCCGCACAATGGAACGATACAGAGACATTATAATATCCTTTGTTTTATTCTCCATTCCTTTCCTTATGAAACCTAGCTTTTATTTGCTCTCTTGGCCTCTGCTGCACACTGGGCGGAGGGTTTTAGCATGTTATCTACAATGACACCTAAATCGCTTTACTGGGTAGTGGTTCCGAATGTGGAACCTTGCATTGTGTAACCATAGTTTGAGTTTTTCTTTCCTAGGTGCATAACTTTGCACTTGTTCACATTAAATTTCATCTGCCATATGGATGTCCAGTCTTCCAATTTATCAGGATCTTTTTGCAATTTTCTACAATCCTCATGGGTTTTAACAACTTTGAATAGTTTTGTGTCATCTGAAAATTTGATAATCTCACTCGTTATTCCCATTCCCAGGTCATTTATAAATATGTTAAAAAGCAGCAGACCCAGCACAATAGCAGGGGATGGAAAGTGTAGCCATTAACAATGTAAAGACCACAACACTCTAGCTGGGGTATGCAAGGTTATGAGTGAGCAGCGGTAATCAGGGTCCGAGTCGTGAAGAGCCTTATGAAGAGGTCAATACCTTAAACTGGATCTGGGAACTAACGGCAACCAGTAATATTGAATAAGGAATGGAGTGGCACTATCAAATTTAAGAGCTTGGTTGAGAGTGTGAATTGCTGTATTTTGAATTGTCTGAAGCTGTTTGAGCTGATATTGGGGAAGACCAAGATAAGAAACATTGCAGTAGTCCAATCTTGATAATATAGTGTGCAATAGGACAGTAATTTGGGCAGGTTTATCAAGTAGGGGTTGAATGGCATGGAAACAGCACAAAGCTAGAAAAGATGACTTGGAAATCCTTATCAACTGAGAGGAAAAGGATAATTCAGAGTCCAGCAAGACACCTAGGTATTGAAGGGTGGCATGTAGTTGTAGGGATGTGCCATCCAAAACTGGGGATATGTTAGGGCATGGCTGTGATACTGTGAATCAAATAGCCAGTGATTTGTTTGGGCTGTGTTTTAAAGAATTATTCTGAAGCCATGGAAAAACATGAGTTAGGCAAGTATTGATAGGGGAAAAGTCAGGGGAAACATCAGTGGAGTGCAGTAGCAAAATATCATCGGCATAAGCATAACTTGAGATGCCTTAACTTTGAATTAAGCTGATTAGTGGAGTAAGAAAAAATATTGAATAGAAGCAGTGAGAGCAAAGGAGCTTACATGGAGTGGATATATCATCTCCAACGTTGACCCGAAAGGATCATTCTCGAAGGAACGAAGTAAACCATCTGAAGACTAACTCGAATATCTGTATCATATAAGTGGGCAAGGAGTAGTTCATGATCTCTCTTGAGACCAACCACCATCTTGCCCTGATTTATGGCTCTATGAGTCTCATTGAGCACGGCCGTTATGATGGTCTCAGTACTGTGCAGTGGCTGAAAACCTGTCGGGGATGCAGGAAGTGAGTGTGTTCTATATGAGTTGAAAATAGCTGGTTGAAAATAGTTTTTCTCTATGAGCTTAGCTAGGAAGGGCAAATTAGAAATTGGCCGATAATTTTGTGGATCTGAGAGGTTGCCCTTGTGATGCTTAGGGATGGGTTACACTATAGCTCTCTTCCAACTATCGGGGACAATCCCTGTGGAAAATCTATATTTCAGGATATCGCAGGTAAAGGTTAGAAGTCCAAGAGAAAACTTAGCAAGCCATGCAGTGGGAATGGAATCCAATAAAGGTGTAGTCTTGTGAGCCCAATGGGCCATTCGGGAGATATCTGCAATTGAAATAATAGCAGTTAAAGTAAGGCTGAGTGAATCTGATGTGTTTGGCTCAGGCAGTGAAAAGGCTTGAAAAGAAGGGAGTTTACATTTTAACACCTGGATTTTTTCACAGAAGAAATTAGCATGATCCTCTGTGGATGTTCATGTTGGGCCTGAAATTGTGTGGATAATTGGGACACTGCAGCGAAAATAGCTTTCGTAGAAGAGGAAGACTTGTTTAAGATGACTGAGAAATATTCTCGTTTTGCTGTCATGGTCTTAGTATGATAATAAGAGTAGGAGTTTTGAAACATTGAAAGGCAGAGAGGAGTCTTGATTTTTGCCGGCTATCTCAGTGGCATGAGTTTGGCATCTCGGGAGGTGCAAGCCTCCATGGAACCAGGACTGCGAGCCTCAGGCATTGAATATCCAGGTTGGCCAGATTGTAATTTTGTAATCTGGTCAACGGCAATATTCAACTGCTGACTGGATTGCAAAAGTGGCTAAAGTTAGGACAGCCATTTAGCTGTCCTAACTTTAGCTGGTTAGGGTAACCAGGCAGTGACCAAATTTTGCTATTGCCTGGTTAACCCCTGGTAACACTCCTGATCCACCCCCCAGAACTCTAAGTGGTTAGTGTTCAAACCAGATAACAAGGGTTATTCAGTGGCACTGAAGATCTCACTGAATGAGGTTTAACTGGTTAGCAGGTGTGCTAACCAGTTAAATCGTTTTAAAAATCCCCCCCCCCCCAGTAAATGATAAAATATGACACATTTCTCAACAATCTAGACATGAGCACTTACTTACATGTGCTTTAGAGGAGTTTCAACTGATTGAGGTTTGTATTTATGCCTCTAATTTATAAAGTAATAGAGGCACCAAAAACACACATGGCAACAAGTGCAAACTGTGCAGGAGTTTATAAAATGACCTTTAAAGTATGCATTTTCCAAATGACCTTCTAACATGACACCACTTTTTCAACCACTGGAATCATATGCTGTGTGCCCTGGAAAGTCATTTCTGTACAGGCAACGCAAAGTGTATTCATGAGTTTTAATCATGACCAGATTTCAAAACTGAAGAATTAATATGACTCACAGTCACTGCAAAATGCATTAATGGGCATAATTCCTGTGGAAGAATAGGAGGAGGAGCGGAGGAACGGCCTAGAGTTTAGAGCACTAGCTTGGTAACCAAGAGCACTCCCACTAGCATTCCTTGTGACCTTGGTTAAGTCACTTAACCCTCCATTGCCTCAGAAGAAAGGCCTGACAATCTACTTCCAGTCACACTGGCAAGAAAATCCAGGAGCTGTAGGGTCACCAGGAGTCAGCATTGACTCAAAGGCATACATTGCATTTGCATACATATATGTGCACATGTACAGAAAGAAAACAATTAGGAAACAATACTGTTTTAAACCGAGTCTTATGGTTCTCAGCTACATAATGATTTCCTCTCCAGCCTTGTATGGTTACAGCAGGTTGTCAACTCAATCATTACCAGTTTTCCACTATTTAAGTGATGTACGAGCTGCCAGACACTATGGACTAAAATTCTTCAGTCCGCTTGCGGCACTTTGCCAGACAAAGTTGGCAACCTATTAACACTTGCCTATTGCATTTCAATTTAGGAGCTTGAGACTAATGAAGAGAAAGCTTGCTCCCTCATCCATCTTTGAAGAGACACATCCCTAGGAATGCAAAGCTTTACACACAAAAAGCTGCTAACATTTTAGATACATCTAAGCTGGTCATTAAAATAAACAAAGGTGTCAAAAAAGGAGATGCCGATTTTTCTTTTACACTTTTCACAGAAATTATATACTGTATTTATACTGTATGTATATGTATGTGTGTGAGGATGCTAGTTTCTGAACGTTTTAAAGATCCATTCTAAATCTTCTGCCCCTTTCAGAATGATCAATAAATTCTTTCCACTGGCTCTTTTTTTAAATTCTCAATCTTAGCAGCTCTCCTACTTATGTGATTTTAAAAGTAGCAATGCATTTTTATCAAGGATATTATTAGGAAATGCTCTGATGTATTTAATGGTATGTATTTAGCGGGTGATTCTATAAGTGACTAGATGTGTAGCATTTTGTACTGTCAAATAGGTGCTTATACAATTTCCTGGGAGCCTATGTGCATTAAAGTAGGAGAAGGAATGCATTGTGGTTATTTTTATACACAGGCAATATACACAGGCATTTCCAGTGATGAAGGATGCACTCAGTGGGGGCAAGATTGGGATTTGTTTGTGTTTTAATAAACACACATGAGCTGATTCTTACTGGCACCTCCACAGTTACTCCTACCTTGGAGTAGGTGTAATTTGGGTAGCTTATTTTAGAAAGGCATGCAGATGTATACTCTGCCTTTATTTTTAATTTTTCTCTGTTTATTCAAATTGTTATACCACTTCAATCATCTAGGCAGTTTTCAAAAGAAAGAAAGGAAGCGGAACAACCAACAACAATAATTGAGTAATGAACACAAAAAGATAAACTATAATCTGGTAAAAAGGGAAAAACACAGGAGGAAACAGAGCACCTTTTGAAGCTGTTTCCCAGTGGCAAGTGGAATTTAGATCCCTTCCAAAAGATAACAGAAATAACCAGGTTTTTAGGCCACCTTAAACCTCAGAAGGGAACACTTGCACCTTAATTCAGCCATCCCTATCTAGGTGCCCTGTTATAAAATTACACTCCCTGAGAGCAATTTTTAGAGGCATTTCTATGCAAATAACAAGGCTTTATGTGCATAAATAGGGCTTTTGAAGATTCTCACACAAACATGAGCATGCATATGCACATATAACAAATATGAGTATAAAAACTGCCATACAGAGTTAGACTAAAAATTTCTATACTGAATAAAGTAGCATGTCTCATCCATTAGAAACTCTGTAAACACTACAAAATCACTGTGTCTGAAAAGCACTGTGATCATGACCCTAAGAGAATTACAGAGAATGAAGGGATTATGATGACCTGGGATATTTCCATTCTGACTGATAAAAAGCGGGGTGCAAGGAAGCTGGACATAGTGGTAAAGGAGAAGAGCACCAGAGCAGCATTGATGATAGATGTGTCAGTCTCAAGTAACTCTTTTGTGAATTTTGTTGAGAGGGAGAAGATCTTTTATTACCAAGAAATGCAGTCAGAAACCAAGAAAATGTGGCAGAATGATACAGAAATATTTCCTGGCATGTAACATGTATAGGTAGTTTATAAAGGTGTTCTTAGAAATTCTTCTTAATCAATTACAAGGTCCCTCATAAAAGACTCCACCCAGTGTGCAGTGGTGGCCAAGGAAGCAAATAAAATGCTCGGAATCATAAGGAAAGGAATGGAGAATAAAACAAAGATATTATAATGCCTCTGTATCATTCCATGGTATGACTGCACCTTGAAGATTGTGTGCAATTCTGGTCACCATATCTTAAAAAGGATATAGCTAAATTAGAAAAGGTACAAAGAGCGACAAAAATGGTAAAAGGAATGGAAGGATACCCCTATGAGGAGAAGGTTAAAGGTTAGGGCTCTTGAACTTGGAAAAGAGACGGCTGAGGAGGATATGATAGAGATCTATAAATTAATGAATGGAGTGGAATGGGTAAACGTAGATTGGTTGTTTATGCTATCAAAAAGCAGAAAGACTAGAGGACACACACAATGATGCTACAATGCAACCCATTTGAGACTAAGAAAAAATATTATTTTACTCAACGTGTAATCAAGCTCTGGAATTCATTAACAGAGGATTTAGTAAAAACTGTTAGTGCAGCTGGGTTTAAAAAAGTTTTGGAGAAGTTGCTGGAGGAAAGGTCCATAAACCATTATTAAAGAGGACCAGAGAAATCCACTGCTTGCTCTGTAACAAGAACTGAGGAACCTGTGTGCCTCTTTAGGACCCTGCCAGTACTTGTGGCCTGGATTGGCCACTGTTGGAAACAGGATACTGGGCTTGATGGACCTTGGTCTGATCCAGTAAGGTATTTCTTATGTTCTAACTGAACAACTAGCTGACTTGTTTCAGCTGAATATCAAAGCCCAAGATAACCGAGTAAACTTACCTAGTAATTCTAATCTGCCTGAAGATTTTTGAAAATTGATCTCAACACTGAACAGTTCTCTTGTTTGCTTTGAGTATAGTATCTTCAAGAAATCATTATCTGGTTCTAACCTTTGAAATGGCTTCATGAAATGCAATCATGCAGGTCATGGGCCTGATATTAAAAAATAACTGAGCCTCTACAACTTAAGTTATGCTCATGGGCTCGATATTCAGCCTGCAGCAGTCAGCAATTGTAAAGTGCCCGATCACTGCAGGAAAAAGCAAAAAGATATTCAGCACCAGATGTCAGATATCCACTGGTGCTGAATATCCATTTTTGCTACTGACCTCTGTTGCTAGCTGGTCAGCGGCAATATTCTGTCGCTAACGAGATAGCTTGATTCTCACTAGCGCTCCTAGTGGCCTTGGGCAAGTCACTTGACCCTCCGTTGCCTGGAAGAAAGGCCTAAGAAAAAATTCTGATCTAACAAAGAAACTATTTCCCTTTGTACAAGAACTTTTTGTTGGAGCTGCCATCCAAAGTGAGCAGAACAAAATCTGACTACCACTGTGGCTCCTCCATTTTAATCAAGTATTTTATAATTTTTTAAATTTTTTTTAAAAACAAGCTAATAACTTAACAGCTTGTACTTAGCTTTGTGTCGAGCTTATAAAGAACTGCCGAATATGTCCAAAAATGATGACGTGTCACGTTTTGGGTTTGCAAGTTCCCAACCCTGCCTCAGGTCAATCCAAATACGGTAGTTACAAAGCTTCAGTGAATCCTTGGTGAAAAGAGTATCATGGAACAGCGTCTGACCTCACTCATGATGAAAAACAGCCAACAGCCAATCAAATTGGTGCTTGAGTAAAAGCCAATCAGAAGGGGGAAACCCCACTATCAAGGGAACCTCCCTTGAATGAGAGGCCTATCCATTAAAGTCCAAATGATTGGCGAATAGACCAACCAATCATGAAAGAGTTCCAGACAAAATGTATGAAAGTATTCTCAAACCGCAGAATAACACAAAATGATCAAATGATCGTATACCACTCAATTTGAGCGTTTAAGCCCCTAGGGCTGACCGTGTCCAATGAAAAAATCCATTTCTGTTCTAATTTTTGTAATTTTTGAACCCGATCTCCACCTCTTGGGTCAGCTGGTACATGATCCAGTACCCACCAGTAAAGGGATTCAAAAGCATGGTTCTGCTGAATGCAGTGTTCAACTATGTGTGCTGTGAAAGTCTTAGCCCGAAGATGCAACGCATGTTCACTCAACTGCATTTAATAGGTCTAGTGGTTCGCCCAATGTAATAAAGTGAACATGGGCAAACTATTAAATAAACAACAAATATGGATAGGCATGTTGTATGCCATCTGGAATGATGGGTTTTCAGAGTACGTTTATCAACCCATTCAGTTCCAGATAGCGACATCTGACAAAAACGACAGATGCCACACTGATAATGGCCCCTCATATCCGGTATAAATGTAGGCCGATCCAATTGAGAAGTAGTCTTCACTACAAAATCCTGGAGATTAGCTCTACGGGAATAAGCTATTTGTAGACGTTTATCACGAAAACAAGCATGAAGTCCCAAAATTGGCCAAAAACGATGTAAAGTTTTGACTACCAGTGCAATTCCATTATTATAAGGAAAAATCCCTGTAATATTGTGGTCCTGTAATGTAGATGCTGACGATGAAAACAGCCACTCCCGATGTGTAAATTTTGCATGTTTATACACTAATTTAACGAGATCATACGGATAGCCTCTACAAAGCAGACGCTGTTTCAAATCTACAGCATGAGAATTGAACTCTTGCATTGTTGAGCAATTGTGTCGTAACCGCAAAAACTGCCCATAGGGCAGCCCCCGTTTTAGCAACATTGGATGGTAACTGTCATAATGTAAAAGGGTATTACGCTGCACTGATTTTTGATATAAAGAAGTGACAAAATTTTGAGGAGTGTGATAGCAATATCCAAAAACTGAATGTGAAACATCTCCACTTGGTCTGTAAATTGGATGTTGGATTTGTGAGTGTTAAGTACCGATAGAAATGAATCCAGCTCCAGCTTAGTACCGGTCCAGAGAAAGAAATTGTCATCTAAGAACCTTCGCCAAAAAGGAATGTGGCGAAACAATGGATCAGAATAAACATAGAGCTCTTCGAATCTAGCCATATAAATGGTTGCAATTGAGGGGGCAACCGTGGCCCCCATTGCTATACCAAACACTCATAGGTAATATTGTTGTTGATAAAGGAAAAAAATTGTTATTTAGAACCAAATCCAACAAATCCAATAAAAATTTCCTGGGAATACATACAGGAAGATCTAATGGATAATCTATAAGGCAGGCAAGCACTTCCCCCTGATCAATATTTGTATAAAGGGATTGTACGTCCAAAGTGACCAGGTATTTATAAGAACCATAATCAGTACAATCAGACAATTGTTTTAAAAAATCTCCAGTGTCCTTAATATGAGAGGATACTTGAGCCACAGCAGGCTGTAGAAAAATATCACGGTACTTAGAAAGCGGTTCCAATAAGGAATCCCTACAAGAAACTATAGGAAGAAAGGCCTGGCCATCTGCTTCCGGTCACACTGCCAAGAAAACCCAGGAGCTTCTGGGTCGCCAGAAGTCAGCATTGATTTGAAGGCCCACATTGCATTGCAACCAGATAGTAAAACTACATAAAGCTAGGACAGCCATTGACCTGCTCTAACTTCATGCAGTTACCTATCTAATAGGTGAGCTGACTGGCAAGGTGTCAGGACTGCCCAAGCTGTGCTCAGGGACCACTAGGATTGTAGCAAGGCGGTCTGTGGGGATAGTCAGTGGCACCGGCTGGTTAATGCTGCAAATATCAGGCTCAGTGGGGTTTATATGGTGAGTAGGTCCTGCTAATAGCATGAACCCTTTTAATATTAGGCCACAGACCTCTGGATAATGCTACAAGGTGTACACAACGCTGTACATATAGATGTAAGACACAACCTCTGCTCATCAGAGCTTACAATCTAATCAAGACAAAAAGCGTAGCAAAACTAGGGACTAGAGTATGGTAAGATACACATAAATAATGGACAAGTGAGTAAAGCGCATCAGGATCCAAAAGAAGTCTCACAGAGGTGGGTTTTTAGCCTGGATTTGAATAGGGCTAGAGAAGCAACATGACACACTGACTCAGTATGATGGAGTGTAGAGGAAACTCCCCATCCCCCGCAGAGACACTCCCCAGCCAGGCTCAAAGCCGGTGAGGCATTTTTCCTGAAGGAGCCCAACCACCTGCCCCTTTAGGAAGTTAGGCTGGAGAATTCCTGGGGAGGGTGTGGGCCAGCCCCAGGTTTTAAACCAGAAAGCAGGAGACCTGGAGGGGGAGAGAGAACCTGGGGTTCTGGAGTGTACTGTGGATGTAGATGTTTTTGAATCATTACTGACTGCTCAGATTTGCTCCTGGATTCTTACTCTGTTGAAGAGACTTTTGCTGGACTATGCTGCCCTTGGGAATCTTTGGGAAGCAGTTTTTGTTTGAGAAGTGGCGTCTTTGCTGGAGCATTCAACAGCTATTCAGCAGAGTAGCCCTGTTAAGAGTTATCAAGGACAGGTTACAGCTGGGGGAGAAGCCTAAGGTGGTTGTCTGGATGCTGGCTGCCGAAATAAAAAATATTTTCTTGAAACCTCTTTTGGCTGTGGAGTCATGTATCGTGCCTTACGCTGGCCACATCTATTACACTGAAGTAGTTTGTTCCAGGCATATGGAGCAGCAAAGTGGAATGAATGAAGTCTGTAGTTGGCAGTAGCAGAGAAGGGCACAGATAAAAGGGATCTGCCAGAGGAGTGGAGTTCCCGAGGAGGGTTGTTGAATGAGATAAGGGAGGAAAGGTAGTGAGGAGCCACACAGTGAGTGCACTTGTAGGTCACTAGGAGAAGTTTGAACTGGATGTGGAAACTGATAGGGAGCCAGTGAAGTGACTTGAGAAGAGGGGGTTACATGAACGTAGGGACACTGGCACCTGACACAAACTAATTGCACGAGACGCAGCTACTGTATGTGTTTGCTCCCATGCTGCCTGCATTGTGCCCATCACACCCCCTCTCTATTCCTAACCCGCCCCTTCACCAACACAACGTGTGACACGCTGTTAACGCTGTCATCAGCATGCGCACTGTCCTGGCCCCTCGCTGTCAGTCGCCGCAGGCTTCAGCAGATGCTTAATGCATGCCAAAACCCGTGCAGACTGCATAGTGCACTGTAGTAAAAGGGCCCCTGAGATCCATCGATAACTCTACTTACCTTTCTTACACTGATTTCAGAAAAACATAGCTTTCTCCTTGCATTGCTATTCTCAGTAGGTCTCTTGCTATTTCTTATGCTCGTCTAGTTCAATTGCCGGTGCCATAATAACAGTGTGTAAAAACTGACAGATTCCGGTGCCGAGGAAGCATTCTTTGATTTGTTAGATAAGAGCTATTAATATCACAAGGCAGCCACAGAGGCTGTGGGTCACTGGAACACAACCATGTAGTCAGTCATCACTAATTCCTCGGCATCCGTTCTTTCATAAGTACCAGGGAACAGGTTCTATCTGCGTTTTAATAGTAACAGCATACCTCATCTATTGCCAAGATGACAGCCAATGTAGGTTATACAGAGTGGGGTAGATACGCTTTTGAAAACCGGAGGATGCAAGTATCCATTTTCTTCTCTCTAAAGTGATAGATAAACTTTGCAGGAAGACGCAGGTATAGCCTATTTCAGGAACTAAGCTTTGATAAGAGCAAGGCATGATTCACTGTAACAAGGTCGCTTGTGAAATGTAAGGCTTGCAATTTTAATGTAGTGGAAAAGATACTATAACATAAACTTAACCTGAAGACTAATATTACTGCTTGGTAAGACGCCATGGGGCCATTTTACTCCATCCAAACAATTTTCACAGATGTAGTCAAAGTGCAGCTCTCATGCTCTCCTTGCACATGCTACTAAGAATCCTAGGGGTAACATGTAAATTCAGTTTAAACTGAAACAGGATATTTAGCACCAGAATCTGCTAACGATAAATATCCAATTTAAGCGCTGATCACCAAAAGTATCTAGATAGCAGCAATATTCAGCCACCATCCAGGTAGCCAACCACTGTTAAGACTGCTTATTTCATGGCCTAGTTTTATGTAGAGTGCGTGTACTATCTGATTTGCAGACTGAACATTGCCTCTTACTGGATAAATGCAGGGACCACTTTCCCTCTGCCCACGGACAGCCCCAGCACTAAAGGATAGTACCTTGGCGGTCAGATATTGAGTACAGTTGTGGTGAACATTATTGGCACCCTTCAATTCAACCATTTAGGGCCCGATATTGAAGTAAGCAGCTATGCGTCGCTATGGTGCATAGCCTTGCCTGCTCACCCCTAGCCCCGGATATTCAATGCCGCGGCGACAGCATTGAATATCTGGGTTCAGCACGGAGTGGAACCCCCCGCAGATCCTAACCATATAGCGGCGATATTGGACTACTACATGGTTAGCGATCTGTGGCTAGAAGTAGATGAGACAGAAGCTGGCCTAGTTTTAGCGGCACATCACTAACCCTGTAGCAGTCCAATATCGCTGCTACACGGTTAGTGGCAGTCAGCGCCTCTGCTCTGCCCTGGAAGGCCCCCAACAAGCCCCGATGCTAACCAGATAGCATCGGGCCCGTAGGGGACTTAGGGGATATTCAATGGCACAACCGTGTAGCTGCTGTTGAATATCTCCATTTAAGGCTTTTACATGGTGTATTTGGCTGTAAACCATGTAAATGCCTTTCGAATATTGGTCCCTTAATGATCAATATCTCCTAGAAAAAGTGGTCAGTGAAATTGCTTTGGACTATACAGTATATGCACACATATCTAACACATAAAAGAATCAAATAAAATAAGACCAAATAGAAAAGGAAATAGTAGGAAATAGTATAAAAACTGAGACATATCCAGTGCATGATTATTGACACCCTTATAAACAATTCAAAGCAGTTTGAACAGAAGAATAACATTCCCATTGCAGTAAAATTAGACGCATCTCTGATCAATTGTCATAAAAACATAAAAAATGTCATACTGGATCAGACCAAGCTCCATCAAGCCCAGTATCCTATTTCCAACAGTGGCCAATCCAGGTCAGAAGTACCTGGCAGGTTCCCAAAATGGCACACAGGTTCCACAATGTCCCGGGATAAGCAGTGGATTTTCCCTGGTTCTCTTTAATAATGGTGTATGGAACTTTCCTCCAGGAACTTGTCCAAATCTTTTTTAAACCCACCTACACTAACAGCCTTCATTACATCCTCCGGTAATGAATTCCAGAGTTTCATTGTGCGTTGAGTAAAAAAATATTTTCTCTTATTAGTCTTAAATGGGTTACATTGTAGCTTCATTAGGTGTCCTCTAGTTTTTCTACTTTTTGATGGCATAAACAACCAAACTATTTTTACCCGTTACACTCCATTCATTAATTTATAGACCTCTATCATATCCCCACTAAACCGTTTCTTTTCCAAGTTGAAAAGCCCCAACTTTTAAGCCTCTCCTCATAGGGGTATCCTTCCATTCCCTTTACCATTTTTGTTGTGTTCTTTGTACCTTTTCTAATTCAGCTATATCTTTTTAAAGATATGGCGACCAAAATTGAACACAATATTCAAGGCGCGGTCGCACTATGGAACAATACAAAGGCATTACAGTATAATATCTTTGTTTTATTCTTCATTCCTTTCCTTATGATTTCTAGCATTATATTTGCTTTCTTGGCCGTTGCTGCACACTGGATGGAGGGTTTCAACGTATTATCCACGATGACGCCTAAATCTTTTTCCTGCGTGGTGGTTTCTTTTTTTTTTCTTTTTTTTTCTTTAAGCTTTTCTTGACTATAAGAACGGATAAAGTAATATACACATAACATCCTAATAAATTCAAGAACAAAGTATAATGAGCACATCAAAAAGAAAACACATCAAGAGGAGAGATGATTCTTAACCCTAAACGGGGAAAAAGAAAACAAATAGGCAAAAAGGAGTAATAAATACTTCACATAAGGGAGCTCAGAATACAAAACCACCTATTCAGTCCCCCACAATTTCCTTATCAGCTAACAACTGATGTAGTTGAGCTATATCAGTATAAACATAATTCTGCTCCTCCAAGGTAATAAGACAACAACAAGGAAATTTAAGAAAGAACGAAGCTCCTAATGCTACAATCCTTGGTTTTAACTCCAGGAACTGCCTACGCCGAGCCTGGGTACTCCGACTCACATCTGGAAACACTTGAAGCTTGAAACCACAGAATAAGGAAATCGTACATAACGGAAATCATACATAACGCACGTTATGTAATGTTATCGATCGTTAGCGCATCATAACGCGTGTTATGATGCGCTAACGATCGTTAACGTTACATAACGCGTGTTATGATGCGCTAATGATCGTAATGCCCCGTGGCGCGGTAAAACGCCGCAGAAGGTGGAGAGTGGGCGGAGAGAAGGGGTCAGTGGTCAGAGAGTGGGCGGGGAGAGGCTCCCTTCACACTAACGCGCTGATTTTCAGAGCTGAATTCCAACGCGAATGAAAACCTGCCGTTAAATGCACATTAGAGGGGAGAGAAACCATTTCAGTGTCAGCAATGTACAACCCAGGCAGGGAAACCAAACAAAAGTGATAAGTGTGATACATGTGCACAGAACAAAAGGGCACAGAAACACTGAAAATGACCCCAACAAACTGGAAAAAAACAATAACCAAGCTGGCCAATAGTGGTATCAATGAGAAACATCAACCCCTCCCCCCCGAGTAAGCTCCATAGAACAGATATAAATTGTGGAAGGGTCTATACTCCGTCCCCATACAAGGTGAATGGGCCCACAGTGAAATAGCGCTGCTCAGGGTTTTCCCCACCATCAGACAGGGTTCCTATGGTGTGCACATGTCCCACAACATCAGGGCAGGAATGTCGGAACGGCAACTGGACAGATGCCGGAGAAGGGGATACAGAGGGCCGCAGGCGGCACATGCTGTGGTGCAGCTGGGCCACAGTGCGGACTAGGGTGATGCCTAGGGGGCCCATACGAATGCTGAAACAGCGGAGCAGCCATACAGCAACTGCTGAAGGCCCAACATGGGCACGAGTGTGTTTCCCAAAGTGTCACAGGGGATAGTACCCAACAGCAACCCTCAAGGGCACGGAACATTGGCAGGCGGGGCTGGGGGGGGAGCGTTGATGTTTATGCAGGCACCCCTACCCCAGAACCCGCACCATAGGCAGCCACCTACCTGCACACTGGATGGCCTGAGACTGCGCACCACCAGCTCCACCAGCAGAAGGGCATGTCAGCATGGCGGCTGAGGGATACTGGTGGCAGAGGGGGCAGTGGCAGCTGCCCAGAGCAGACCGTGGCCTAGCCCTGTGTAGGTGGGTGCCGTGTACTGCAACAGACGGGCCCTGTCTGACGAACAGTCATGGTATCACCAAGGAACGTACAGACTCAGTGGCAACAAGGTGGTGCAGTGCAGAAAACCAGTGTATTCAGAAGCAGAGGGTCACAGGTTCAGGTCCCAGCTGTGCTTCCTGCCAACCCAGTCCCCATATTTTACCCACCACTACAACGTGCTAATACAGACAGCACCTTTATTGCAGATGACGTAAACATGCCCAAGACACCCACATTTTACCCTACAGAGCACGGACACCATATACATGCACATTACCTAGAGCAGAGTCTCCCAAATGCAGTCCTGAAGGGCCAAACACCATTCCGGTTCCATGCTGCCTCTGATAAAGATGCCTGTGCTGCATTTCTATGCGCCACCCCCATGGTATGCAGATGTATCTCATGCATATTCATGAGGGACAGCATGAAAACCCGAACAGTGTTTGGCACCGCAGGACTGGAGTTGGGAACCTCTCCCGTAGAGCAGCAGTCAGCAGGGGCAGACACACCCGCACCCACAGGCCCCATTATCCAAAGCCTCCTGGAGAGGCAGGACTTTGGGCTCTGCATGCATCTCCCAATACTAGCACTTGCATACCTTAGTAATGCCACCCAAAACCTGGGAATATGGTACACATCTTTAAAGAGGTTGCTATGAGTACTGGCAGATAGCAATTCCTAGGTTAAATACAATATTCTGAGTGAGCTGCATCATAGCAACCTTTCTGATGTCTGTGGAGTGTGCTACAGGTCTTGTGTCTGACAGTGTTTACCAACCTGGGTAGTGACTCCTACAGTATTGCGTACCATAGCCATGCTTGCCCTGTGCCCAGGACTGGTGTGGTGGTCTGGGCTGCCCAACACCTCTATAGTTGCACAATGCTGGCATAGGTGTGGGGAGTGTGTGTCTGTCTATCCAGTGTGTGGTGGCTGCCAACACCCTCCACAGCCCACACTGCTAGCTCTGTTGCCAGTATTGGCCTGCCAATGTGCATAATGAGGAGCAAGGTACTGTGGGAAAAGCCTGGATAGGGTGGCCTGGCCTGGCCGCATCTGCACAGGGCATAGGGCAATGGCTCGGACATTGTAGTGCCCGGTACCATCTGCACGGACAGGGTGGCCATAGCTTGTCCTGCTGGGCGGTCACTCTCACCCTGACTGAGCAGTGACCATGGCATGGCTAGGTTCCCCCATAGTACTATATAACATTTTTTTCATGTGATATTTGTGGGTTTTCTTTTGGGGCCCAATCATTGATTTATCTGCTTGGTGTGTATGCTGACTTCCCTGTTCTGGGTACATGCAGCTCCTTTAGGACTATGGACTAGCTGGCGGACTGTCTGCAGCCTGGTATGTGTCTTGCTGGAAAACCTTGCAGGGTGCAGCGGTTGGAGAATGTCAGATAATGGTGGGGGGGCAGCTGAGCATTTCCAGGCCTTCTGTCTGCTACTGTGTTACAGATGTGTACTGTTCTGTCTGTTCCCCAGGAGGAGTGGGGTTGATGGTCCTCTCTACAGCTGCCATTGCAGGGAGGTAGACTGTGGATCTATTGGTGGGTGATCCTGTTTCCCACCTTGAGCTCCAGAGGGTGTGTTGTGTGGTGGTTCATGGTCTGCCCATGGGTCCATACATCCCCACCTGGTAACCACGGCACCAACACAGGATATGCACTATTCTGGGTGCATCATTGCCCATAAGGACTAAACATGACTGAGACATACAGCAGGGCACAGATGTATCCTAGGTGTGTCTAACAGAGCTATCTATCACACTCTGATAGGGATCTGCAGCATGGCATAATTCAGCCATAAATGGTGCTGTGGACCTGGTGCTGGGTGCCCCACCTCAACCTCAGGGTGGGCACAGTACCCGCACAATGTGACTGTCTGTGGCTACTCTGTGGCAGTACCACACACGGTCTCTTCCCCCTACCTGGCCGAGGTGCTGTGGGGGTGCATACCCAATCTTGTGCCCATCTCTCGACTGCTGATTTGCATGTGCAGTGCATCATGGGTACGGGTGGGTTAACCCTATCCTGGTAACCACAGCAGACAGTTTGTGTGGTGATGTGCAGTCCTGCAGCCAGCCAGGGCTTTGTTCACAGCCTTATAAGGTGTCCTATAGCGGACATTATAGGGTGCCTTGGTGGACAGTACACTTTATAATGTGCCCTATGAAGTGCGTTATGGGGTGCCTTATGCAGCACCTTAGGTTATGCCACCGTGAGGGTGTGTTTGCTGGCAGCACAAATGACCTCTGGCTTCAGAGGCAGTGCAGTAACCATTGGGCCACAGCTCTGCTGTGGTCTCCAGGATAGGGTTAGCCCACCCATACCCATGATGCACTGCACATGCAAATCAGCTGTCCACAGATAAACACAAGATAGGCAATGCACCCCCACAGCACCTCGGCCTTGTAGGGGGAAGTGACCATGTGCACCCACACAGCACCTCGGCCTGGTAGGGGGTACTGACCGTGTGTTTTACTGGCACAGAGTAGCTACACACCGTCACACTGTGCGGGTACTGTGCTCACCCTGAGGGGGCAATGAGGTGCCCAGGACCAGGTCCACAACACCTTCCATTGCTGCAAAAGGCCATGCTGGAGGTCCAAAGCAGTGTTAATGTGTGAGATAGTTAGTTTCTGCACAAACACCTTGGATATCTCTGTCGGTTTCAGTCAGGTGTAGCCCCTATGGACCCCTAGGTGGGCTATGTACCACCACCACCACCACCACCCCTTCTCCAGGGCTGCGGGTGGCAAGCAGGGTCTCCTATCAGTAGATCCACATTCTACCACCCTGCAAAGGTGGCAGTAGAGGGGACCATCAACCCCAGTCATGCAGAGGAGCAGACACCCCACAGGGCAGTCAATGCAGCTCTATACACATCCATAACACAATAGCAGCCAGCCATTTGGCCTGGATATGGTAAGCTGCACCCCACCACTATCTGATATTCTCCTGCAGCAAATCCTCAGCCGCTGCACCCTGCAATCCACTCCATCAAGACACATACCAGCTGCAAACAGTGTGCTAGTTAGTCCATATTGCATGTTCCCAGTGGAGATGCATACACAGCAAGCAGATAAATCAGTGACTGGACCCCAAAAGGAAACCCATATCTATCACATGAGAGAAATACTATATAGCACTATGGGGGTGCCTAGCCATGCTGTGGTCACTGCACAGTCAGGGTGAGAGTGATCTCTCAGCAGGACATACTGAGGTCACCCTGTCTGTGTAGGTGGTGGCCGGGCACTAAAATGTCCCAGTCAGTGCCCTATGCAGATGCACCCTGGCCAGGCCACCCTGTCCAGCCTATACCCATGGTACCTTGCTCCTCATTATGCACATTGGCAGTCCAATACTGGCAACATTGCTGGCAGTGTGGGCTGTGGAAGGTGTTTGCAGCCACCACACACTGGATAGAGTGACAGACAGCCACCCCCACACCTATGCCAGCATTGTGCTACTATAGAGGAGTTCAGCAGCCATACCCACCACACCAGTCCTGGGCACAGTACAGGCATGGATATGGTACGCAATACTGTTGAGGGTCACTCCCCAGGGTGGTAAACACTGTCAGAGACCAGACCTGCAGCACACACCGCAGACATCAGAATGATTGTTATGGTGGAGCTCAATGAGCAAAATGTGCTTAACGTAAGAATTGATATCTGCCAGTTATCATGGGAAACGTTTGATAGTTGTGTACCATATACCCAGGTGTAGGGTTGCATTGCTAAGGTATGCAACTACTAGTATTGGGAGATACAGGCAGGGCCCAATATCCTGCCTCTCCAGGAGGCATTGGTCAATGGGGCCTGTGGGTGTGTGTGTGGGTGTGTCTGGCCCTGTTGGCTGCTGCTTTACGGCAGAGTTTCCCAACTCCAGTCCTGGTGTTCCAAACACTGTTCGGGTTTTCATGCTGTCCCTCATAAATATGCATGAGCTACATCTGCATACCATGGGGGTGGTGCATAGATATGCAGCACAGGCATCTTTATTAGAGGCAGCATGGAACCTGAATGGTGTGGGGCCCTCCAGGACTGCATTTGGGAGACTCTGCTCTAGGTAATGCCGCTGTTTATGGTGTCTGTGTTTGGTGTGGTAAAATATAGGCGTATTAACCATGCGTATGTTCTCAGCAATAAAGGTTTGTCCTTACTATCACGCTTTAGTTGTGGGAAAAATATGTGGACAGGATTGTCAGTAGCCCCAGCTGGCCTTTGAACCTGTCACCTTCTGTTTCTGCACACACTGTCTGTGTGCACTGCACCACCGTGTTGCTACAGATGTGCTGCATTCCCTGGGGAGTCCATGACTTTACATCCAGCAGAGCCTGTCTGTTGCGGTGGACGGTGCCAGCCTGCACACGCCTAGGCCACTGTCTGCTGTGGCTTGCAGCCCCTGCCCCCTCCACCACCTGTACCCTTCCACCAACATGCAGACATGTCCTTATCTGGGAAAAAGCATATGACCTGATTGAGTTGTGGCACTCCAGGACTGAATTTGGGGGACTCGGCTGTAGGTAATGCCCATTGTTATGGTTTGTGTGCGGTGTAGGGTAAAATATGGGTGTTTGATCCATGCTTATGTTCTCTGCAATAAGGGAGTGTCTTTACTATCACTGTTTAGTGGTGGGTAAAACTATGGATACTGGGTTGGCAGGAGCCCCAGCTGGGATTTGAACCTGTGACCCTTTGGTCTTACAGGCACTGGCTGTGTCTGTTGCACCACACTGTAGCGTCAGAGACAGTGCAGTCCCTGGAGATAGGAAACCTGGCCTGACGAGTCAGAAACCCTGCTCTGCACAATTTTACTGTGGGCTCATTTACCTTGTATGGAGACGAAAGTGCAAATAAACCTCAAAAATGACCTCGAAAAAAGGGGCAAACACCCATAACCAAGCTGGGCAACAGTGATATCACTGGGCAACATTAAAAAACACTCTCAGTAAAGCTCCAATAAAATGAAATGAATTTTGAAAGGGTCTACGGAGCGTAGACCCTTCCAAAAATCATTTCTTTTTTTTGGAGCTTTCCTGGGAGTGTTTTTTATTGTTGCCCATTGCTATCACTGTTGCCCAGCTGAATTATAATTTTTACAATTTTTATTGTAGTCATTTTAAAGTTTTATTTGAAATTTGGTTCTGTGCACATGTATCACACTGCTCACGTTTTGTAGGTTTCCCCGGTTTTGCTGTACATTGCTGACGGAAATGGTTTCTCTTCCCTTTTAATCGTCTCTAACGCGAGGTTTTCACTCGCGGTATTTTTTAGGTTGATTTTCAGCCCCGCTCCTGTGCGGGGAGCCTCTCCCCTCCCACTCTCCACCCATTGACCCCGTCCCTCTGCCCCTCCGGAGTCTTCCTCTGCCCTCGGAATGCCTTTCCATGCCCCTAGCGCACATCAGCGCGCCGCACACTTGTGCGGACCCGTTAGTGTGACGCGCACGTGTGCGGGGCACAAAAACACACTATTAGCGTGCGCTAAGGTACCTTAGCGCACGCTCAAGTGCGCCCCGCACAATTGTGCGGTTTAGTAAACATACCCCTTTGTGTTTAAAGTATGCTCGTAACACCCATTGTTTGAGGGATTCAGACCCAAAGGTCACCACCAAGGTGCAACGCTTGGGGATGACGTCCAGCGAATCCTCCAAAAAAGCGGTTAAATCCTGAGCTACCAAACTATCAGAAGGGTGGGGGGGGGGGGGGAACCCCCTCTGCAGTCGGAGAGGCCAGAGCTAAAGCAGAAATACAATACATTTGCACAATATCTAAAGTCTCCCTAAATTGCAAAATCTCAGAAAAATATTTTTTCAACAATATTTCAAAAGAAAGCAAATGAGTTTGCGGAAAATTAAGGAAACGTAAGTTTTTTGCCCAATGTTGATTCTCAAGGGATTCCAAACGGCAAGCTAAAGATAAAGAATCCTTAATTAACGTAACATGAGTATCCCTGCATGTCTGGAGCTGCAAATCAACACGGGCAAGAGACTTTGTAGTAGCAATCAATTGATTATCAATAACTTGTACGTTATCTACCACAGAATGTGTAAACTTGCAAAGAGAGGAGACAGTCGTAGATAATCGTGTATCAATCCTTTGGAGTGCAGACCAAATGTCTGAAAGAGTCACCTCCCGAGACAAGGGCGTAATCACTTCTTCAAACACAGCCGGGACCACTGGAGAGAGTACCGGAGCAACAACATGGAGAGACGAATCTGAAGGAGTAGAGGAATGTGGAAGGTGGGGAAAAGGAGGTGGCATCTGAATCTCAGGGCTCAAAGAAGCCCCATCCGGAGATTGATTGACAGGTAACAGGGGAGTGATGTGTTTGTCCATAGGGCCAGTTATTTATTTATTTATTTTATTTATTTAACAGTTTTTATATACCACACTATTCATCATCAGTGCGGTTTACATTAAACATCATATTACCTAGACAGGATAAAACTGACATAGGTTTACAGATAACAGGGAATATAAACTGGGTATGAACAGGGGAAAACTATATACATTTAAACAGGTAACATCGTGGCCTGATATTTACAGAAAAGCAGCACTTTCCACAGTTACCTTACTTCCATGACCCTCTCGAGATGTAGCCTTGACTGCCACCTTTGCCTTCCGCTTCCCCATCGACAAACTACACTCAATCTTCCAGCGCTCCGAGAGCAACTCAGGAGCACTGAAGGAGCACAGAAGGAGCATGTCTAACCCCTTGTGACACGACCCTTAGGACATGCCCACGCAGGCCACGAACACGCAGCCGCGTGTAGCACCCGCTGGTCTTTGTAGGGCTCGGGGGGGTCCTCAGCACCTAGGACGGCCTCCCAATGCCTGCAGCTGGTCCAGCAGGCATCCGGCTCCCACCTGCTACACTGCTCCGTGGCAGTAGAAACACCCGCGGCAGCTCCCAGGTAACAAAGATGATCTCTCCCCCTGCGTGGTGGTTTCTGCATCGTGTAATCAAAGTTTGGGTTGTTCTTTCCTAGGTATATAACTTTGCACTTGTCCACATTAAATATCTGCCATTTTTTGTAAGTTAAAAAAAATTCCCTTTATTCAAATAATAAAGTAGGAAATTTTACAAGCAGTCCCCATCACGAGGGAAGTGCTTCCATAATTGCAAGTCATATTCACAGGAAAAATAATACCTCAAAAAGAAATGAAAAGAACACAAAGCTGACTCAAAACTAACTACACTAAAGAAACATCCAGAAAGTCCTGAATCACAAACTATACCCCTTTTAACTTAAACAAGGAAGCAGCAATCATATTTTCCCAATCAAACATGTGAAACCTTCCCAGCCAAAAACACTTCCAATTGTGCTGGATCAAAAAAGAACCAAATTTATCATTTTGATAATTAACAAGACACTTGCAGGGATATTTTAAATAGAGTGAAGCCCCTAGAACCAAGACCTGCCGCTTAAGGTTCAAAAACAACTTGTGGCATTTCTGCGTAGATTTACAAACATCAGGGAACATGTGAATCACCTTACCACAAAAAGGAACCTCCTTTTTATGAAAATGCAGGCGCAATACCATATTTTTATCTAAGGAAGAAATAAAGGAAACTACCAAAGTAGCATGTGTTGAAATTACATCTTGCGAAGATTCCAAAAAAGCAGACACATCAAGCGTCTCATTTGAGGCTAAAACATCAAGCTGCCCTTCACCCTGGGCCATGTTCTTGGCCCCCTGGGGTACATAATATAGATTTGAAACTCCAACTTTCTGCACATCCTCAACTAACAAAATAACTTTTAAGTATTTCTGAAGCAGAATAAGAGGGGACAGGTAATGCGTTTGGGGAAAATTAGTAAACCTCAAATTACCAACCCTAGCAGCACTCTAAGAAACTTCTAATTGATGATGAATCGTTAAGCTGTCTCGCACAGAAGAAGAGAGAGCAGCTTGTGCAAGAGCCATCTGCCCCTCTAACTTAGAAATAGCAGAGGAACAATTCTGTAGACGAATGTCCTGTTCAGATTCTTTAGTCACAACCTCAGTAAAAAAATGAGCAATCTGGGAGAGAGATGACTGCAAGGAAACTTCCATGCGGGTCACCACCTCCCAGATATCAAATAACAATATCTCTGTAGTCCCAACTGTCTGCATGGAAGGAGCTTCAAAACATAAAGGTTCCAAACTTTTAACAGTTAGACCAGCAATCCTCTTGAAAGGCCCAGACCGGGAAAGGGACAGAAACCCTTCTCCTTCCAATAGATCGGGAGACGGGCCTATCCCACCAGCCTCCTTGTTGGGTAGGGTAAAACCCTTAACCACTAGAGGTGACAAGTCTGAGGCAGTACTCACAGTCTCCAATGAAAAGTCAACATCTGGGGTGGAGGTTGTCAGTGTGACTGACTACACATGGCGATCCATTGTCCCCCAAAATCATTACAGACTTCATTTGGGCTGCCGGCAACACCCTCTTCCATATAGTTTTCCCTGGACACAAAGCACCTCCAGGCACCGAAAGGGCACCAAAGGGGCTGATGTGCCCCTTTGATCATGCCCCTTTTGGCATGCGCCAACAGGTACACACCCATGGCAAGCAGCAGATTTTATCATTGGCTCTGGCTGATGTCAGCTGCTCAGCCCCGCCTCTTGGAGCCACGGCAAGCAGGAACCCCTGGGTGGACCAGCGAGCAGGAGAGCTTCCCCAACTCACTTCAAACAGCCACAGATTTTATCACTGGCTCTGGCTAACGTCGTCCATTCAGCCCTGCCTTCTGGAACCACAGCAAGCAGGAACCCCTGGATGAACCAGCAAGCAGGAGAGCTTCCCCCTCATCTGCCATTTGGACATCCAGTCTTTCAATTTATCAAGGTCCTCTTGCAATTTTTTACAATCCTCTTGTGTTTTAACAACTTTGAATAATTTTGTGCCATCTGCAAATTTGATCACCCCACTCGGTCCTATTTCCAGGTCATTTATGAATATGTTAGAAAGCAGCGGGTCCAGCACAGATCCTTGGCGTATTCCACTATTCACCTTTCTTCAATGAGAAAATTGGCCATTTAGCCCTACCCTCTGCTTTCTATCTTTTAACCAGTTCCTGATCTACAATACTACACTGCCTCCAATCCCCTGACTTTTTAATTTTGCCAAGAGTCTCTCATGAGGGACGTTGTCATAGTGTATCTGGATTTTCAGAAAGCCTTTATCAATTGGCTCACCTTTGTCTACCTGTTTGTTCACACCTTCAAAAAAATATAACAGATTAGTAAGAGAAGACTTTCCTTGGCTAAATCCATGTTGGCTCTCTCCCATTAAACCATGACTATCTACAAGTTCAGTAATTTTATTCTTTATAATGGTTTCTACCATTTTGTTACCTGTAGTTTCCCAGATCACCCATGGAACGTTTCTTAAAAATTGGTGTTACATTGGCCATTCTCCAGTCTTCCAGTACTACATATAATTTTAATGATAGTTCACAGATTACTAATAATAGGTCTGCAATATCATATTTCATTTCTTTCAACAAACCCAGATGTATACTATCTGGTCCAGGTGATTTGTTACTCTTCATTTTATCAAATAACTTTTCTACTATGGCCTTGTCCTCCCTTAGCACCTCTTTCACCCCTCTATCATCTAATGGTCCAACTGACTGTC
The DNA here is from genome assembly GCA_033557465.1 of Ichthyophis bannanicus. Lineage (NCBI taxonomy): Eukaryota > Metazoa > Chordata > Amphibia > Gymnophiona > Ichthyophiidae > Ichthyophis > Ichthyophis bannanicus. Next base: position 169,558,345 of record CM066038.1, read on the forward strand.
TACCAGGTTTTCTGTTACAAATGTACTTAAAGGGGTATGTTTACTAAACCGCGCAATTGTGCGGGGCGCACTTGAGCGTGCGCTAAGGTACCTTAGCGCACACTAATAGTGCGTTTTTGTGCCCCGCACATGTGCGCGCTGCACTAATGGGCCCGCACAAGTGCGCTGCGCGCTGATGTGCGATAGAGGCGTGGAAAGGCATTTTGAGGGCAGAGGAAGGCTCCCGAGGGGCGGAGGGACGGGGTCAATGGGTGGAGAGTGGGAGGGGAGAGGCTCCCCACACAGGAGCGGTGCTGAAATTCAAGCTAAAAAATACCGCGAGTGAAAACCTTGCATTAGAGCCGATTTAAAGGGAAGAGAAACCATTTCCGTCAGCAATGTACAGCAAAACCTGGGAAACCTCCTAAACATGAGCAGTGTGATACATGTGCACAGTACAAAAGGGCAAATAAACCTCAAAAATGACCTCGAAAAAAGGGGAAAAAAACATAACCAAGCTGGCCAATAGTGATATCAATGGGCAACATTAAAAAACACTCCCAGGAAAGCTCCAAAAAAAAGAAATGATTTTTGGAAGGGTCTACGCTCTGTAGACCCTTCCAAAATCATTTCTTTTTTTTGGAGCTTTCCTGGGAGTGTTTTTTAATGTTGCCCATTGATATCACTATTGGCCAGCTTGGTTATGTTTTTTTCCCCTTTTTTCGAGGTCATTTTTGAGGTTTATTTGCCCTTTTGTCTCCATACATGGTGAATGAGCCCACAGTAAAATTGTGCAGAGCAGGGTTTCTGACTCGTTCGGCCAGGTTTCCTATCTCCAGGGACTGCACTGTCTCTGTGGCCACAGTGTGGTGCAGCAGACACATCCAGTGCCTGCAGGACCAGAGGGTCGCAGGTTCAAATCCCAGCTGGGGCTCCTGCCAACCCAATCCCCATATTTTACCCACCACTAAACAGAGATAGTAAAGACACTCCTTTATTGCAGAGAACATAAGCATGGTTCAAACACCTATATTTTACCCTATACCGCACACACACCATAACAATGGGCATTACCTACACCCGAGTCCCCCAAATGCAGTCCTGGAGTGCCACAACTCAATCAGGTCATATGCTGTTTCCAAGATAAGGACATGTCAGCAGGTTGGCGGAAGGGTACAGGTGGTGGAGGGGCAGTGGCTGCTAGCCACAGCAGACAGTGGCCTAGCCCTGTGCAGGCTGGCACCGTCCACTGCAACAGACAGGCTCTGTCGGATATACAGTCATGGACTCCCCAGGGAATACAGCATATCTGTGGCAACACGGTGGTGCAGTGCACACAGATAGTATGTGCAAGAACCAAAGGTCACAGGTTCAAAGCCCAGCTGGGGCTACTGCCAATCCAGTCCACATATTTTTCCCACAACTAAACCGTGATAGTAAGGTCAAACCTTTATTGCTGAGAACATACGCATGGTTAATACGCCTATATTTTACCCCACCAAGCACAGACACCATAAACAGGTGCATTACCTAGAGCAGAGTCTCCCAAATGCAGTCCTGGAGGGCCACACACCATTCAGGTTCCATGCTGCCTCTAATAAAGATACCTGTGCTGCATATCTATGCACCACCCCCATGGTATGCAGATGTAGCTCATGCATATTCATGAGGGACAGCATGAAAACCCGAACAGTGTTTGGCACACCAGGACTGGAGTTGGGAACCTCTGCCGTAAAGCAGCAGCCAACAGGGGCAGACACACCCACACCCACAGGCCCCATTGGCCAATGCCTCCTGGAGAGGCAGGACATTGGGCCCTGCGTGCATCTCCGAATACTAGCACTTGCATACCTTAGCAATGCAACCCTACACCTGGGTATACGGTACACAGCTCTCAAACGTTTGCTATGAGTACTGGCAGATAGAAATTCCTACGTTAAGCACAGTTTGCTGATTGAGCTCCATGATAACAATCATTCTGATGTCTGCGGTGTGTGCTTCAGGTCTGGTCTCTGACAGTGTTTACCACCTTGGGGAGTGACCCCCAACAGTATTGCGTACCATATCCATGCCTGTACTGTGCCCAGGACTGGTGTGGTGGGTATGGCTGCTGAACACCTCTATAGTTGCACAATGCTGGCATAGGTGTGGGGGTGTCTGTCTGTCTATCCAGTGTGTGGTGGCTGCAAACACCTTCCACAGCCCACACTGCCAGCAATGTTGCCAGTATTGGCCTGCCAATGTGCATAATGAGGAGCAAGGTACCATGGGTATAGCCCGGACAGGGTGACCTGGCCAGGGGTGCATCTGCACAGGGCATAGGGCACTGACTGGGACATTTTAGTGCCCGGCCACCACCTACACAGACAGGGTGTCCTCAGTATGTCCTGCTGGGAGATCATTCTCACCCTGACTGTGCAGTGATGACAGCATGGCTAGGCACCCCCATAGTGCTAGATAGTGTTTCTTTCATGTGATTTTTATGGGTTTTCTTTTGGGGCCCAGTCACTGACTTATCTGCTTGTTGTGTGTACTGCCATCCCAGTTCTGGGTGCATGCATTTCCACCAGGAACATGCACTATGGACTAGCTAGCAGACTGTTTGCAGCTGGTATGTGTCTTGATGGCGTGCTGTGCAGTGGCTGAAGGCTTGCTGCAGGAGAATAGCAGATAGTGGTGGGGTGCAGCTTAGCATATACAGGCCTAATGTCTGTCTGCTATTGTGTTATGGTTATGTATGGAGCTGCATTCACTGCCCTGAAGGGTGTCTTTTCCCCAGTAGGACTATGGTGGATGGCCCCCTCTACTGCCACCATTGCAGGGAGGTAGAAAGTGGATCTGTTGATGGGAGACCCTGTTTGTCACCCTCAGCCCTGGAGGAGGGTGGTAGCCCTCCTGGGGTTCCATGGGGGCAATGCCTGACTGAGACAGACAGATATATCCAAGGGGTTTCAGCAGAAACTACCTATCTCACACATTAACACTGCTTTGTACCTGCATCATGGCCTATTTCTGCCATGGAAGGTGCTGTGGACCTGGTGCTGGGCGCCTCACTGCACCCTCAGGGTGAGCACAGTACCCGCACAATGTGACGATGTGTAGCTACTCTGTGCCAGTAAAACACACGGTCAGTACCCCCTACCAGGCCGAGGTGCTGTGGGGGTGGACATGGTCAGTTCCCCCTACCAGGCCGAGGTGCTGTGGGGGTGCATACCCCATCTTATGTTTATCTGTGGACAGCTGATTTGCATGTGCAGTGCATCATGGGTACGGGTGTGCTAACCCTATCCTGGTGACCACAGCAGACTGTCTTTGTGGTGACGTGCACTCCCTCTGCAGCCAGCCAATGGTTACTTCACTGCCTGTGGAGCCAGAGGGCATGGGTTCAAACCCACAGTGTGGTTATTTGATAGGGCTGCCCAAAGTATTATCTATTTTTAATGTACATTATTGCTGCCAGCAAAAACACCCTCAGCGTACTGTACCCATAAGGTGCCTCTGAGGGTGCTTTATAGGGCGCCCTATAGGGCACCTTATAGTTACCATCCATATAAGGTGCACTGTACATTATCCAGTGACGCAACTTATAGGGTGCCCTATAGGGGACATTTTAGGGTGCTGTGGCGGACAGTGCACTTTAAAATGTGCCCTCTGGGGTACCCTATGAGGTTCCTTATGCAGCAGCTTATGTTACAATACTTTGAGGGTGTGTTTGCTGGCAGCACTAATTAAAATAAAAATAAAATGCCCCCTACAGCAATATTAACTATAACAGGTAATGCCTCATCCAGCCTTCTTCATTAGACACAGTGGGGGATTGAACCCATGACTCCTGCATCATTGGTCAGTGTCTTAACCATTGTGCTCCTCTGCTGCTCCTCCTTGTATGTCAGCGCACCTACTTATGCTTTTCATTCCTTAAACTGCACAGTGCTGCCATCAAAAACAGTGCTATGACCTTGCGGTAACTCATACGGCACCCTATAAGCAACATTCTAGGGTGCCTTGGCGGACAGTGCACTTTAAAATGTGCCTTATGGGGCGCCTTATGTTAACATGCTTTGAGAGTGCGTTTGCTAGTAGATGTAATTAAAATATAAATAAAATGCCTCCTAAAGCAATCTTCCCCATAATAGGTAATGCCTCAGCTAGCCTTGTTCAGTGGGCACTTTGGGGCATTGAACCCCTGATCCCTGCACCATTTGTCAGTGTCTTAACCATTGTGCTGTGGTTCTGTTCCTGTGCTTATACATCAGTGCGCTGCCTTATGCCTCACAATATTAAAATGCCTCCTAAAGCAATAGTGCACTGCCTTATGCACATCAGTGCACCACCTTATGCTGCCCAATATTGAAATGCCTCCTAAAGTAATGCCTCAACCAGCCATCTTCATTGGGCACTGTGGGGGATTGAACCCTGATCCCTGCACTATTGGTAAGTGTCTTAACCATTGTGCTGTGGCTCTGCTTTTCTGCTTGCACATCAGCGCGCCACTTATGCCTCCCGCGCAGCTTTCTCATGCACTAATGTGCGGGGCGCACATGGGCGCCGTGCACCTTAACGCATATTTAAATCACGGTTTTTCTTTTTCAGAAAGAAACGCCCACTCCTTATATGGCACCCGCACACTAGCGCGGCCCGCACATTACCGGGGTTTTAGTAAACATACCCCAAAGTTTTTATTGTGCGTTTTTTGCTTCCTTGGCAAGCTTTTTTTCAAATTCTCTTTTTGCCCACCTTATCAATGCCTTCCATCTAACTTGCCAGTGCTTATGTTGTTTCCATTTTCATAATTTTGGGTACAACAGCCTCTCTAACCTAGCCTTTAGACCATGCTGACAGTTTTTTGGCCTTCCTTATACTTTTCTTAAAGCGTGGAATACTTCTGGTCTGGGCTTCCAAGATAGTATTTTTAAACAATGTCCATGCTTGATGAAAATCTTTAACCTTTGCAACTGCTCCTTTTAGATTTTTCTTAACTATTTTCCTCATTTTATCATAGTCTCCTTTTTGAAAAACTAAACGTAGTACTATTGTTAAGTGTCCTCAACAACCATATGTCTTACACCAGATCCTTTGTTCCACTAAGAAACTAGGTCCAAAATAGCTTCCCCTTTTGTCAGTTCATGAACCAGCTGCTCCAAGAAGCAGTCATTTATGTCATCTAGAAACTTTATCTCCCCAGCATGTCTTGCTGTGATGCTGAGCTAGTCAATATGATTTGCATGAGCACTTTTTACATGGAAAACTTACATACATATGTTTGTAAATCCAAATTATAAATGGTAAGTGCACTCTGTCCCAACCCACCACCAGAAGTACCTTCTAGATACATACAGTAGATTCCCTTAAGTGTTTGTGTGTTGGAAAAATTTAAAGTCCCATTTCTGCACATTAAAATTTGTTTACTGCATATACATGCCTTTGAAAATTATCCTCCCCATCTGAAGCCATATCAGGTGAAGGGGATAGGGTTAGAATGGCGGATGCAAACCAATAACTGCACAGATGCCAAACATATATTTTTTTGAAGGTGTGATTAAACAGGTAATAAAGGTGAGCAGTTGATACAGTGTGTCTAGATTTTCAGAAAGCCTTTAACAAGGTCCCTCATGAGAGACTATTGGCAAAATTAAAAAGTCAAAGGATAGGAGGCAGTGTACTATTGTGGATCAGGAACTGGTTAAAAGATAGAAAGCAAAGAGTATGGCTAAATGGGGAGGCCTGATGTCCTTGTTGCCATGTGTAAGGTCTGGTGGCAGTTGCAGAGGGGCTTGGGGCATCCCCCTATGGCTTTAGGCTATTTACCCTTTGTAGGTAATGCAGAATTTGCCCTGGATCTAGAAAAGAGTCTTTCAGTAGTGTAAAGAGCGGAGATTACCTGGGGTGCACGTGCATGCTTTTTATGATGAGAACACTGAATTCTCCATCCATTTGCCCAACTACAGGAGATTCATCATTTGCCTCACAAGCAGTTTAATGCATTTTTGCAGGCAGGGCACTGTGGCCTTTCTCTGGGCTGGACAGCTCAGTGAATAAAGCAAGAGATTGCTTTTGTTTGCAGTTTGGAGGCTGGGGGAGGGAGAGAGGGAGGAAATTCAGTTCAATTGTGTAAGTGGTGGCAAGAAGGGAGGGGGCAAGAGGTAGAAAAGAGCCTCTGGTTACTGCTAGAGAGCACTTGGATAGGAGGTAACAGATAATATGAAGCGGTGTTTTGGGGAGGCACACAATGCACATGTGGACATGGAACTAAGATGTACAGTAGTTTAAGTTGTTATGTCATAGTTTCAATGATATGGTGAGATGCAGATGAGGGACACAGACTTATTTAAGCATTGCAAGATTGATCAAGGTACCAAGGTGCATATGTTCTTCACCTGTCCTCATCTGGACAGTTTTCAGGGGGATGTGAGTAGGAATATTAAAATGTGTGCAGATGTACAAGTACCCAGAGATGGTAGAGTGCTGCTGCTTTGAGACAGTCAGTGTGCATGTGGTGAGGGGCAGGGAGACTAGTTCATGATAGTGGCATTGTTGGTGTCAAAATGCTATACTTTGCTTAAATATTTGGAGGAGACCCCTACTAACTATAGCTTTATGGGAGGAATGGATGGCTGAAGAGTTGTCTGTTAAGATGACCAGGCAGCCACTTGACAGAACATACTGTCTATGGATGTTCAATGTGCATTGGTGCAGCAGGAATATACGCTGGTGTGGTAGGAGGAATGGTAGGGGTTCTGAGGACTGCTGCATGTGTAGGGGGCTACGGGTACATGGTGTATAAAGTGGAATTTGGGCAAGGGGGATGGGAAAGTGAGGGAGAAGTAAAATTTAAAAAAAATGGAAACATGACACCATGATAATGAATGTTTGGAGGCTATAGGGATGTTGGTGGCTATTGCTGTGTTCTGGAGTATGACGTTGATGCTGTATGATCACCAATTGCTTCTTTTGTCTGCTCTGAAAAATGCTGTAAGCATGTTTCAAATAATGATATATAAAAAATAGTGAGTCATTTTATAAAAGAATATGCCCATAAAAAGAACACTACATCACGTACACATATAAGTGAGGTTTCTGATCTATGTGTTTACCATTTGGGGATTTTAGGGATTTATTTATGCTGCAATTAGGTACATTCCTTGGGTCAGAAAAATAGGGGTTTATCGGTGTATTCAAGCAGTGACAATTTCTTTGTGGCTTTTTAGATGATTCCATTCAACGACCCAAAGCACTACTTCCAGGATCAGAACTTATCATACAACTAGAAATCTCTCAAGATCTGACCTGCAATATTCCCTTGGTGCTTCTAATGGAGCTTGACTCCTTGCTTTCCAGACTTTCTAGTTCTCTGTTTTTAAAAATTGGTAGATTAGTTAATAAGTATTTTTGGGGAATACATTACGCTGAAGAAGCTGATAGTGCATCTCTAGCTAAGGGCTCTACTAATACTTCTGACTAATGTATATTGATTCCGAGAGCACATACTTGGCCTCAAACACCATCAGTGCAGTGGTTTAGCAAAATCTGAATTCTGAAACATACTTTGAGATGGATTATTTTTGAACACATGATATTAGACAATGGTAGATATAGTTTAACCATAGAATGAAAAATATCTCGGGCTGTTTAGGATTCAGACAGCTCCCAGTAATGACTTGGTTCAGTTCTGTAATATTTCTATCCTATTTTCTCCTTGTGTGGAATTACAATATTACTTATATTTATGGCTTCTATTCCTAGGTATTTATAAAGTATAAATTTAGATGTTTGTTTTTCCAGATAATTGGGTGTTTTTTGAGGGTGCAAAAATCAGTGTTTCTCAGTTTTCATGCCGCAGATTGCTATGTATTTATTTCGTGATTTTTATAGACGGCTTTATCTGAGAGTCAAAATGGTGTACATACAAGGGAACTTTGAAATGTTTAAATAAAACAAGGAAGGTTCCAACCTGGAGTGATGATATTAAGATGTTGTTGTTAAGTGCCGTCGAGTCAGAGTCGACTCATGGCGACCCTCTGGATAGCTATCCTAAATTGTGTTCGGTCTTCAGTCAGGCGGCTCATTGTTGACAGACTGGTACCCGTAGCTGCTGTTATAGTATCGATCCATCTCATTGCTGGCCTTCCTCTTTTGCGTTGACCTTCTATCTTGCCAAGCATAATGTCTTTCTCTAATGATTTCTCTCTTCGCATAATGTGTCGAAAGTATGAAAGTCGAAGTCTTGTCATCTGGGCTTCTAAAGAAAGCTTAGGTTTGATCTCCTCTAGTACCGACTGGTTTGTTCTTCGGGCAGTCCATGGTATACACAGTATTCGCCGCCAACACCATAATTCAAAGGCATCAATTTTCTTCCTGTCTGTCTTTTTCACTGTCCAGCTTTCACAACCATATGATGTTATTGAAAATACCATGGCTTGAACAAGTTGAATCTTTGTATGGAGAGAGACATCTCTGCTCTTGAGAATCTTATCTAGGTCTTTCATAGCCATTCTGCCAAGAGCAATGCGTCGTCTGATTTCTTGACTGCTTTTTGCTTTTTTATTGATAGTTGATCCAAGTAGGTTAAAGTTGTTCACAATTTCAATTTCTTCTCCTTCAATGATGAACCTGTTGATTATGCCAGTTGTCATGATCTTTGTCTTCTTTACATTAAGGTGCAGGCCCATTTTGAGACTATGTTCTTTGATTGTGAGAAGCAAATGTTTCAGATCATCTTCACTTTCAGCCAGTAATGTGGTATCATCAGCACAGCGAAGGTTGTTGATGAGTCTTCCACCAATCTTCACACCTCTGTTGTCTTCATACAATCCTGCTTCTCTGATGATTTGTTCTGCATATAAATTAAACAAGTAGGGGGAAAGTATGCAGCCTTGTCTTACACCTTTGCTTATTTTAAACCATTCTGTTTCTCCTTGTTCCGTTCGAACTGTTGCTTCTTGATCAATGTACAGATTGCGCAAGAGAACGATCAGGTGTTCTGGTATACCCATGCTTCTTAATGTGTTCCAAAGTTTCTCATGGTTTACACAGTCAAAAGCCTTGCTATAGTCGATAAAGCACAAATAGATATCCTTTTGGTATTCTTTAGTCTTTTCAAGGATCCATCTCACATCTGCAATGATGTCTCTCGTTCCTCTCCCTTTCCTGAACCCTGCTTGCACTTCAGGTAGTTCTTGTTCCAGGTATGGTTGTAGCCTCTTTTGAATAATCTTCAGTAGAATCTTGCTGGCATGTGGGATCAGAGCGATTGTGCGATAATTTCCACAGTCAGTTGGATCACCTTTCTTTAGTATTGGTATAAACACAGATCTTTTCCAGTCAGTTGGCCATGATGTTGTCTTCCATATTTCTTGGCAGAGCCTTGTGAGTACGGTAACAGCTGCATCAGATTGCTGCAATACTTCTATGGGAATGCTATCAATGCCTGGTGCTTTGTTCTTTGATAAGGCTTTCAATGCTGCTTCAACTTCTTCTTTCATCACCAATGGTTCCCGATCATAAGGTACAGGTTGAAACGGCTGTTGGTCAACTTGATCTTTATCATATAAAAACTCTGTATATTCCTTCCACCTTTTCTTGATCTTCTCAGCATCATTCAACATAGAACCTTGAGCATCTTGTAACATTCCAATTCGAGGCTGGAGCTTTTTCTTTAACTCTTGTAGCTTCAGGAAAGCCGATCTTGTTCTTCCTCTAATAGTTTCTGCTTCTATTTCCTTGCAATTGTCATTGTAGTACTTTTCCTTGTACTGTCTTGCTGCACGTTGGAAATCTCTGTTGAGTTATTAAGATACAATGACTTAAGATATTAAGATACAATGACTTAATGATACTTAATGATATTAAGATACAAAGACTTAAATTACGGAGGCGGAGCCAGCTGGGTCCAAGATGGCTGCTTAACAACTGAGCTCCCTGATTCCTATAAAGAATCCTGTCCCCTTCTGTTCTATTGATACCCCACACCTGGATTTTGCAGCTTAGCGAGTGAAGCAATGTCCTCCGGTAAACCCACGCGGCTCGATTTCCCAGCGGCTGCAAGCGGTGGGGTGAAAAGAGCTAAGGCCGACCCACCCTCTCCACAAAAGCTGGTGAATCCCAAAGAGAACTCCGTGGGCCTGCATAAATTCTTTTCTGAAATCCGAGCAGTGCGGGAGATGCTAGCCGAGAACATTGAAACGCTCCGGGAAGTGCAAACGGACATCACGGAATTGAAAGAGCTGAAAGCGCAAGTTGCTACCCTGGCCGGTAATTATACCTCGTTTAGAAGGGAAAGTTGCTGCGCATGAGGAGAGGTTGCCGCAAGTGACGGCTAACTCCAAAGGATAATTATATTGGAACGGAGTCTGGAAGACCTTAATAACCGAACGAGACGGAATCATATTAGACTTGTGGGAGTGCCGGAAGGTGCGGAGGGCTCCAATATGATTCTTTATTTGACCTCGATGATCCCTAAACTACTGAGAATCTCCTTTGAAGTGCCATTCGAGATTGAAGGGCACACAGGATTCCAACGCAGCCAGGCCCTAATGTCCGGCCCCCTCGCCCAATTATACTATGTGCCCTCCGACATTCTCAAGTCACGCGATCTTTGCGGCAGCAAGAGCTGCTCCCTCTCTCATAGTCGACGGGCAAAGGGTGTCCTTCTTCCGGACTTTCACAAAGCTACAGTTGAAAGAAGGAAACATTTTTTTTGGCTCTTCGTCCCCGTCTGCAATCTTTAGGGGATCGTTACGGCCTTCTGTTTCCTGCAAGACTCCGGGTTACCTTACATAATCACACGCGCACGTTTGAGGATCCCGCTGCTCTGGGAGTCTTTGTGGAGGAACAAGAAGCCTTGAAGATGAGCTGAAGATGCCGATACAGAGCTACTGTGGTCAGGTCCGCTGTGGAAACTATCATGAGTGGCCCCGAATGAAGCCTCGATGGTGGTAGCGGTTAGGCCGCCTATGTACTTTAATCCTTACTGTTATAGGGTCATTCGTTCTAGTTTATGAGGGACTCTTTACTTAGACTCTCTTAGATTAAGTACTTAACTGGATGTGTGGGTTGTGATAGACTAGTTTTGGGATAGATGTGCTCGCATAACCTAAAAAAAAAAAAAAAAAAAAAAAATCATAAATAATAAAAAACAAAATAAATATTTGATTTTTAGGGGCATTGGGGAAACATCAGGTGGGGTTTTTCAGAGACCCTTTAGTTTTGATTTGTAAAGGGGAATGATTTCTTTCTTTGATTGACGGGCTCAGGGGTTTGGGCAGTGCTCGAGGAATGCTGTCTCACCCGGTTTTTTTTCCCGTGTTTGGGGTTTTTTGGTGTCTCCTTTGGGTGGCAGTAGTTCTGTCTTTCCTGTGTCCTATAGTTATGGTGTACTATGTATTGTAATTCTGGTGTCCTTTCCTTTTTATTAATACAGATCTGTTATCTCGGCTGTCCCAATGAGCTCACTTAAATTTTCTGTCATTGAACGTGAGGGAATCAACAATCCCATTAAGCGTAAAAGATTTTGTTATACTGCATGAAGGAGCAAGCCTGACGTGGTTCTCTTGCAAGAGACCCGTCTGCCATCTAAGGAAGCTCTCAAATTGGGCTTGGGCAATTTACGTTTTAGTCGCACACTCTCCTGCTGTTCACAAAAAGAAATGGTGTTATTATTTTAGTTAAGAAAAAATTGCTACCTGTGATAGAGACGTCCTCATGCTGATATGATGTAGATGGTCCTCGTTCCTACTTCAAATAAGTGGGAAGAAGCTGGCCATTTTCAATTTGTATGCTCCTAACGTTGATGGATAACCTTTTTCATAGCATTGCGGAGGAGCGCTGTCCTTATCTACATACGATGTCATTGTGGGGGGGGATTTCAATCTGATTTTAGATCCCCTGCTGGACTGTCAGCCTTTTCGTTCATATAGAGCGGGCCATGCGCCTTCAGTTGGTTCGTGCTATAATGCATGATATGGTCTGTCTGATATCTGGCGTCTACAGCATCCTAGTGAGAAGGATTTCACTTTCTTCTCTCTCCCCCATAAATCGCATTCGCGGATAGATTATTTTTTAGTTGCCAAAAACTTTAATTCCTTTGGGTTACGCAGTCTCATATACAACCGACGCAAATATCTGATCATGCGGCCATTACCTTCTCTCTTTCCCTGGGGGAGCAGGAAGCTCACCGTTCGAGATTCTTTTTCAATAGATCCCTTTTGGGCGACAGAGGGTTTTTGTGATCACATCAAACAGGCCATAAGAGAGTAATTTTGAAGTGAACCTTATGGGAGAAAATGTCAGGTTGGGCCTGGTGGGAGGGCTTTAAAGCTACCATCCGTGCCAAATCACTAGTTATTCCATTTCATTGCATAGAACAAGGAAAGCCAACTAGCCGCTTTGGATTCACAAATTAAAGCAGGGGAGAGGCTGTTGGTCTCTAGAACTGATCCTGGTATTTTTGCTTCGCCTCCAGAGGTTGAGGTGTCAATATAACCAAATCTTAAGTGCGGAGGCGTCGCAACAGATTTCTGCACCAGCAATCTAGATATTATGCTGAAGCCAATAAGGCAGGACGAATTTTGGCTCAGACTTTGACGCTCGGGCTGCCCGGACTAGAATAGAAGTCCTTCAAGGGGACGGACAGGAACCGTTGACAAAGAGCTCAGATATAGTAGAGGCCTTGCGTTGTTTTTACGCTAGCCTATATACGTCTGAGACCCGAATGGAGTCTGACGATTTTCATGCTACCTTTGGCCACCTTTCCCATCCCATACTCTCTGAGACTCATCTCAGGGGGCTTGAGGCCGATATAACCGCCAGAGAGCTTCAAGATGCTATCAAGGCCGGGAAAGTAGGGAAGGCGGTAGGCCCAGACGGTATCCCTTGTGAATTTTTACCAAGTTTTTGCGACTGAGTTGACCCCGTACATGTTGGATTACTTTGATCTGCTGGTGGCTCAGTCGCCCGCATTGGTGCGTTTAACGACGCAACAATTGTGGTAATTCCCAAGCCGGATAGAGATCCCCAGAGAGTAGAGAACTACCGGCCAATCTCTTTATTAAATGCTGATTACAAACTCTACGCTTCTATCCTGGCGAAAAGGCTATCAACTGTTATGGCAGATCTTATTCATCCTGATCAATGTGGTTTTATGGCGGGTCGTGCCACTTCTGACAATGCGCCGGCTTCTCCTAGATCTATTCCTTATTGCAGAGAATCAGGTTGATCCAATGATGGCTTATCATTGACGCAGAAAGGCCTTTGGATCGTCTGGAATGGGCCTTCTTGTTTCAGTCCCTAAGATGGTTCGGCTTTGGTGAGAACTTTATACGTTTAATACAGGTCCTATACACGAATCCAACGGCTCTAATCTTTGCTAACGGCTCTCTTTCTTCCCCTTTATTGCTGCATAGAGGACCAGACAAGGATGCCCTCTCTCACCCTTATTATTTAATTTAGCCCTCGAACCCTTTGATGCTTCTTATCCGCTCGCCAAAAGAGATTTTCTGGTGTCAAAATAGGTGATCTGGAAGTTAAAATTTCAGCTTATGCTGATGATCTGTTACTTTTTGTACCCCCTTCCTCCATTGGGCTGCCTGTTAACTGCTTTTGACACTTATTCCAGTCTATCGGGTTACAAAATAAATTGGTCTAAATCTGTAGCCTTTCCCCTCAATAAATGGGCTTTTCAAGCTATGCTGGGCCCTCACCCCTTTGTGTGGGCCCCCGCCGCAGTCAAATACTTAGGTGTGCGTTTTTTGAGAGACTTAGATGATTTAATTGATATCAACTCCAGGATCCTGGTGGAGATGGTCCAGTCCTTCGCTAAACAATGGTCCCCGTTGCATTTAACATGGTGGGGCAGATTAGAATCCATTAAAATGGTCTTGACGCCGAAAATTAAGTATTTTTTGGAAATGCTACCGGTTAGCTTCCCTCCCAAGGTTTATCGTTCCATTGAACGTCAGTTAGTTAACTTTTTGTGGCACGGTAAGCCTCCCCAAAAATAGCGACCTGTAAATTAAAGGCAAAGAAATTTCAAGGTGGGGTTCAATTTCCTGATTTCAGTAACTATCATTATGCGTTTCGTCTCAAGCAAGGTGCTCTTTGGTGCGTGGCGGATCACCAGTACGGGCCTCCCACTTGGTTGGAGGTGGAAAAACGAATAGCTGCTTCAATCCCCATTGCGAATGTATTGGGCATGAATGGCCAGACTCCTTTCCATTAGCTAGAGTACTGATTTCTTCACAGGAGGCATTTCTCGCTTTAGATCAGTCCTTGGGGCAGAACACCGCTTTTTCCCCCGACAAACTCCTATCTGGTACAATACCTGCTTTAAAATTGCCCAGCGAGTTGTCTCCTGGGGAATTTGGCAAACTAGTGGAATCTGGACATTGGGTCATTTAGCGACTCCCTCGTGCTGGAAAACGTTTTCGGAGCTTCAGCGAGAGTTCGGCATACCAAATGCTTGTTATTTCCAATGGCTACAATTAATTCATTGTTTGTCAAAGGCGAAGGTAAAAGTATCAGCTCTTTCTCCGGAGTGGGAATTACAAAAGCGTTGGTAGAGTGCAGCTACGGGAAGGGGGTTGCTTCCGGTTTTATGCTATCTTTCGGGATTGTGCCCCCCATCGTTTAGTTGGGCTTGAGATGACATGGGATAGTGACCTAGGATTTCATGTACCAGCAACCGTCTGGGAAAGGATTTGGCGGCAGGTGAATAGAAGAATATCTCGGGGGGCCGGGATCACTCAGTCCCTATATTTTCTAATCCATAGAGTTTCACATTACCCCGGTAAAGTTATCCAAATGGAATAAGGAAACCCCGAACGCTTGCTGGACTTGCCATCACAGGCCGGCTACTCTCCGGCATATGCGTTTTGATTGCCCTCACGTTCAATTTTTCTGGTCTAGAGTTTGGGATAGGATTCAACAGATTCTTTGTTTTCAAGAACGACTAACTTGGCGAACTGTAATCCTGCGTTTCAACAGATGATCATATAATGGTAACTAGAGATAGAGATTTTTGTTAACTTTATGATGGCTACAGCCTTAAACACTGATTCTCATTGTTGGAAAGATTCCTCTCAATTGGATGACATTCACTGGTGGAATCTATTTGTTTGTAGGTTAAATATGAGAAAGAATGGGATCAATCCTGTTTTCCTTTGCGACATAACACTTTTAGGGCATCTGTTTGGACGGGATTCGGGCACCGGGACTCCACAGAAGTGTAAATGGAGTTATTTGGATGACTATGTTGCAAAGGCGAAGTAATGGTCAAAGTAATTGTATTAAGGTTTTCGTGTACGGGACACAGGTTCCGGTGATCCCAAAAGGAGATGTCCGGGGGGGGGGGGGGGGGTCAGTTGGATTTTGGGATGGAGGATGTGGGGGGGATGGGTTGGGTGGTGCTAGGTTGCTGTTGTTCATGATGGTTGTTATGTGTTATTATTTGGTATGTCTTTGGAAATTGAAAATAAAGTTTATAAAAAAAAAAAAAAAAACAAAGACTTAAATTACAACTTAAATTATTACAATCAGGGTGGGTTAAACTGAAACATTAACTTAAAATAAAGCTTGAAATAGTAAAAAAGGGTATTAAACTAGTGCTACTGTTGGGTACCTTTCCTGGTGGAATCAAGCATGTACCTTTGTGTGACTTAGGAGTTATGAATACAAAAAAAGACACCAAAACTGAGTGGGAGATACAAAACAATCCAGGAGAGGGGTAAAAAAGTATCTGGGGAAGTGGTGTTTTTCTGCATTGGGGTGTTTTATCAGTCTTTATCGATTAAAACCTAAATTCAGAAGCATTACATATATTACAGTCATCATAACATTGCTAAAGTAATTTTCTTATGTATCCTTATTAACAGGAACAATACATTGTCTATGTTCAGTTTTTTAAAAATCTTTATACAATATATGAAGGCAAGAACTACATTTATGCCAAAAATGATCTAGTATATCAAAGGGATGGTGGTTAAATTGGGAATGATATTCATGGAAAGCCATTTCACTTGATTGCATCTCGTATATAGTAAAGCACAGCTGAGCTGCATAGTGTACTTAGGATAATGTGCATTTTCTCTCAACCATTTAGCTTTAATATCAAGGTTCATCTGTTTTTTTGCAAATGACAATGAGATTTTATAAACTTGATGTTATCTCTAATATGAGCAAACACTGTGAGTCACCTTGTTTCTAGGGAACAACCCAGGGCAAATGGCTGGGTAAAAATAAATACAAAGGAAACAATTTCATAATAGGCCTTTATGCTTTATATAAAATTTCCAAGATAGGACTAATTTATAAAGGGACAATTGGAAACTCTTCATTCCCACTGTGACCAATATACAGACTGTTGTAATTGTATATTCTGTGAGAAAATATATGTGGGCAGAACAACTCATATGATGAAAACAAGAGCTACAGAGCATTCAAGCTGGGTTAATACTAGAAGCATAAAGGCACATTTTACAATGGGATGTCCAAGTGCAATCTGGGACGTCAAAGCCAAAACATCTGAAAAAAATTCAGGCACGTGCAAGTTCAGGCACAATTTCAGAAAGTGGATGTGCCCCATATGGACGTCTATAGAGAATTTTACATAGACCTCCCCAGAATCTGCCTCCTCCAAGCTCTTCTCCAATCTGGAGAGGGTTTTGTACTTCTGTCCAATCAGGAACAACTATTGCAGCTCTCTTGAGCTGATCTGCCGCTGGACCTCCCTGGGTCTTGAGGCTCCTGGTCTGGAATGGACTTTCTGCCTCTGCAGCTCTCTTTTACATAGACCTCCCCAGAATTCTACCTTCAGGAAGCTTTTGAAAACACACCTATTTACTGAATACTTCCACAGCCCACCATCTTTATAACAGACTGCCTTCTACCTCACAGACCAATCTTAGGCACAAAGCAAGCACAAACCTATGTAAATAGTTAACAGTTAGATATAAAAACAGTAAACACTGCTGTTTATATAGTTTGAAAAATTCCACGTAAACCAAATGCCGTTCAATGTAACCCTGTATATAATTTGAAAATGTTCTATGTAAACCAAGTTCTGTTCCATGTAAACTGCCTTGAAATTATGAAAGGTGGTATATAATTTATTTATTTATTTTATTTATTTAGTATACATTTGTATACCGCTACTTCCAGTGATCAGCAGTGGTTTTTTTGATTACAGATTGGAAATTGTCAAATCATGACAGGAAATTTTTGAGGTATAAACACATTGATTAGACAGGAAAGCACAGCACACAGAGAACTATTTTACAGGGAACATGGGCTATGGAGGGTTAAGTGGCTTGCCCAAGACCACAAGGAGCACCTGTGGGACTAGAAACCCCAGTCCTTCCGGCCCAAGGTTGCTGTCCTCTAGTGGGATTTGAACCCCCGACCTTCCGGCCTGAAGTACCTTGCCCCAACCACTAGGCTATAAATAGCAACTCAGATCATGGATGTCTAACAGCATAATGGTAAAAATAGTGGGTTGGGAGTGGGAAAGCCAGGGTTCAAATCCCAGTGTGGGTCTTTGTGATCTTAGACTAGTCACTTAGCTCTCCATTGCCTCTAAACAATCTGGATGTTTTAAGGCCAAAACAAGTACTTTCCTGGTGCCTATTCAAGCCGTCAGCAGGTATAAATATGGACGTGCCTGCAAACATCCCTGTCATTCCTGAAATGGAAGGGAGCTGTGTAAGTCCATAGCACCTCCCTGGACATGCCACCACCACGCTTCCGCGCTTACTTGGACATCCCTACACCGGGAGATGTTTGTCAACTTTGTGGGATGACTACAGAGATGTCTCTGTGATTTTGATGTCCACATGCACATCTTCAGATGTCTGACATCACGACTAAGCCTTTTAAAATGACCTCCATAGCAACTGAAGGTCACTTTAATTCATTACATCATTCTGTGATCTGGAATTGGAGAGCTTAGGATTGTATGTTGATCTGAGTTTTTCCATTTCTCTTCTTTTTTGTCAAATTGAATTAGTTATTTTATAAAAGCAACATAGACACCCATGTGCCTTTTTAAAACAGGCTCTCAAAACTAGTCCTAATAATGCAGTTTCTCTCATACAAAATTACACAAACTGAAGAAAATATTAATGTGTGCAAGCGCATGTACCCTATGCATTGTCGTACCCCCTTGCCTAGGCCAGAGGCTTAGGGCAAAAAGGGCTGCCTTATTTGTCCTTAAATAAAGAGTCACTGATTTTCTCCACCAGGGAATTCTGGGAGTTGTAGTTCTTACTTAAAGACAAAGTAGCATGACCACTCGGGTTTGTTCAGGCAAAACAAGAAAATTTATTTTGGGTTCCCCTTTCGCATCAAATTCAAACACAAGGCAAAATAGGATTATTCTCCAAAGATAACAGGAACAAAAATTGCATCGGGAATCTCAGAACTGAAAACACCTTTTCACATCACAGCTGTTCCCAGCTAATTCTTCAGCATGTTAATTCACAGCTATCTCCTGTCATTCAAACTAAGTAAGTTCATTCCATTTATATCCAATGTAGCTTTAGTTAATAAACTCAGGGTTCAGTGAATGTTCTTTAGTTTAACAGAAGGTCTTAGCTTTCACCTAGCTAAGTACAATATTGCTCTTCAAAGACTTCCTATCTCAGTCCTTTTCTTAGCAATAATTAAACCTCCCTTCTACATAGCGAACAATCCATCGGTGCTTCATTGTGATTGAAAAGCTCTTATTCAATCACTCACCCACAGAAGGAAAACTCACAGACAGGCTGGAATGCAAACAGGATCTTTAATGTGCACACAGGTTCAGACAGAGAGCCGGTACCCTCCACAAAAAGTCTGAGCCCCGAGGGACGTCCTCCAATGCCTTATATACAGTACAATTTTAAACTCATTCTATAATCCCATTTGCCACAGGTATTTCCTGTCCACCAATCAGCAGCCCCTGGGGAAGGTACCTGGGTGACCCGTCCAAACCGGTGTGCTCTGGTCTGTTGATTTCTGGGCTAGGGGATATTGTGCTCAGACCTGGAGTGGGGGAAGGGTGTCTACTGAAATCTTAATGTCTTCTCTTAGCAGGCTGATTACTTTATGTAAGAGCCTCATGGCTTGGGGGGAAGGGTCAGGCTGATCACTTGTGTAAGAGCCTCATGGCTGCCTCACTCCCCCCTTTTTAAGTGAGACCTCAACCGCTAGAAGCGGTTGAGGGCTGTATTACTGGAGGCAAGCCGCAGAGGGGTGTATTGGGTCAGGGCCATGACAGTGGTAATCGCCTTGCGTTCTACCAGGGTATCAAGGGTGGTGGTAATGAAGCGGTAAAGAATGGGGATACAACATGGCAGAATGGCACATAGCAGTAAATAAAAAGAACCCCTACCACTGGGATTTTTAGTCCCCCCTGGCCAACTGAACCACTTCATAAACCACCCAGGACCCATGGACGGGTCAATAATATGATTAACTAGATCACTTAGATCTTGGATAGAGTGTTCAATGGAAACACTTGCATCAGTGAGTTTAAAACAACACATACCCTATACCCTCTATAGCAACTCCTGCACAAACGTTTTTGTTCCGTGTGCAAAAGTTGCTGTTCTGACTGTAAAAGGTTGCAGGGCCTGCAGAGGCCTCTTTCCTTTGGGACAAAGGAGGGCCGTGTGCAAAAAGTCTGCAGAGGCTTCTTTCCTTTGGGGCAAAGGCTCTTTCCCTGGGATCCACCCTTATCAGCATATTAATGGCTTTTATTCTTGCTAGTGTTGAGTCATTCTGGCTGCACCCTGCCATTCCCTTTGCTTCATTAATCACTGGCACTGTAGTCTTCAGGGCATATGAGTACTTTGTATCACCAGCTTTGTTTGGCCTGTTTAACTTGTCCAGGCTTGCCCAGCTTGCTCAGGCCTGTTCAATCTGTTCAGGCCTGGGCTGTCTTTGGTTAGCTGGGTCCATTTTCTGTGCACTTCTGCTCAGAGTATGGTTCCCCCTGGCTTTACTCTTGTTGTGCTGGGCTCTGGGTACTCATTTTCTTAGCCCACATGCTTTTTTTCCGTGCCATCATAATGTATTACAGCCTCAGGCAAGGATGCAGCCATACTAGACATACCTATCAGCCAATTTCCCTTCATTCCCAATTTTTCTTTTTCTTTTCTTGTTTATGGGGCAAGGTAATCCCACTAAGGGCAATGGACAAGCAACCATTTGAGACAGATAGGGGTCATCAGAAAAGCAGCTTCTGGTACTGTTCCCTAGAGACAGCATACATTGTAACATCATTTTCTTGCAGCTGGTCAATAATATTGAAAACACATAACATGAAAGTATGTCAAAAGCAGCAGTGCTTAATAATGTGATAAAGAAAGCTCTGAGAATAGTACAGCAAAAACTTGAGCTGGTGTGGGTATTGCAGTTGTTGAAGCCGAAATGGCTTGTAGATTTCAGTTACTTTCTGAGAAAACAATATTAAAAGGATAACAATACAATCGTTCACAGAAGCCCCCAAAACCCCCCCAGTCAGTCCAACAGTTCTTTTTCCTGCCTCTCAGCAGTTCCCCAGGACCTCGCAGTGTGCTTCACCTTTCTCTGAAGTTCAAGTTCTGTCTCTCTCAAAATTTGAACCTCTCATTCTCATAGGCAGACACCCTGGCCCGTTTTCAATGTGACACACTGATCCAGATAGGGACTCCTTCACACATCTCAGCGGTGGTCAGCTCTGAGTTCTCGGGATGGTCTGCTCCATCTGGACCCCGGCCACCTCCCTCCGCTGGACTCTCTGGATTGCAATTGGTGACATGGCTCCAGGCCTTATTCAGAAAAGCAGCACCAATATTGAATGAAAAAACCTAAATATGCTGGATTAGATTTCACAATGAAATAAACTTAACTTCCTCCACATTTACCAAGATCACATCCTACAAATATTGCTGTTTAAACTTTCAATGGTCTATCAGTAACTATCTCGTATGGTGTCAATTTTTATCTGGCAGTTTGATTAACTTCTTGTCTCTCTGTCACTGGAGATTCACTTGCTGGTAGTGAACATTCCATTATGCCCTTGACTGACCTTTACATGCTCCCCCTTTGCCCATGCATGCCTGGCCAGGACATGCAGAGGCAAAAAGGAGGCAAAAAAGTATCTGGAAGTACCACATGGCCAGTGTAGGTCCTCCAAAACCCATCAGGGTGCACCTAGCCTGTCTCCAGGTGTCCATTTCCAATTATTGAGTATGTGTTGGGGCCTAGATGAATTCCTAAATTGAATATTCTGGAGATGGCATAGTTGAATAAAGTGCTCATCATATTTTTTGTTTACATATTCATTAGCCAGATACATCACTTCACATCATTGAATTACCTTCATCAGTTTACTGTCTATCAGAGTCCTTCCTCTTAATATCCCACTTCATCCCTCAGAACACTCCCCCATCACCTGCATCATTCCACCAACCACATACTCCCCCATTACATGCATCATTCCACCAACCACATACGTAGGTCCCTTTCATGTTTTTATACCATACTAATGTATTCTTATTTGGCAAGGCTGCTAAGAACATTAAACAATTGTTTAAAAACTTAGTATTGTTTCTTTTCTCTCATTCTTTTTCTTAAACCTCTCCTGGATCATTGCTGACAAGCAAGATTTGGTTTTGTCCAATCAACTCATGTTAATGTTATTGTTACATTTGTAAATAACTTTACAAATATTTCCATATTTTTCTGGGAACTCAGTTCCATCTTCCCAATAAATTTGAAAATTGGAAAGGGCAGTGTAATTGGCAGCCATGGTGCCACTGTCCTGTTCAGCAATCATCAGCACTGAGCTTAACAATGCAAAGTAATTACCTTAAATCTTAAAGTTCAGAAAATAGGCATTCAAATGATGAAACTGATACTTTTGCATGAAAAGGTTGGTGGATATCTGGAATGCAAACACTTCCCTTTTATATATTTTTTTTAACCTAAATGTACTTTTCACATTTAATTTAAAACCTAATAATACCTGAGACTGGCATCAAACTGATCTGAAAACCCTCTATGAGGTGCTTGCCACAGGATATAAAATCCCTTTTAATTTTTAATTTTGTATATGCAGTCAAAACCAAATATATGTACCAGAGATAAAATTCAGGCTTTAAAAAGACAAGTAAAAAAATCTTCATTTCTTCATAATCTTATAAGGATTTTCTCTCCCCTTTTTAAGTTCTAACAAATGTGTTGCAGCTAATTTTCACACATCAGCTTTGCCCTACAGATATTGCTAACAGTAATTTGACAGTCCTTCTTCAGCCTTACACAGTCAAGATGCTGCTCAGACATTTGAGGATGCTCAAAGGAGGCACCCCCCATGGTTCCAGAAGCTTAAAACTCTACAATCTAAATTGATGACGAGAGGATTGTTTGGAGACTAGGTGTGGCGTTTGCTAGGAGAAAGACTCCTAGGTGATTTTTTTTTCTCTTTTGTCCTCTCTAATGTGCCTCCATTTATCTGCTAGAAGAAGGAACTCCTCCCAGTATCTTTCTATAGCTATGCAAACTATCTCAGCAGTTTTCAACCACCCCTTACTCACTGCTGAAAGGTGTGATCAAAAATGTGGTTCTTTGACTATGCATGAAACTGGATATGCATTAAATAAAGCAATTGTCTTCCTTCACTCTCTAATGGGCCTCCATTCATCTGCTAGAAGAAGGAACTCCTCCCAGTATCTTTCTATAGCTATGCAAACTATTTCAGCAGTTCCAACTATCCCCCACTCACCGCTGAGAGGCATGACCAAAACACTTTCTAAACTGTCCCTCTCCCTGCAATCAGTAGACCTGGTGTTTTTTTTTCACTGTTTGGGGACACAGGGGCGATTTGTTAATAACTTCACCTTTTACTGATAAGAGTATCAAAATCAATCCTGAAATATAAAGACCTAATGTCTGGACAAAAACTTTCTTTCCCTAATCTTTCCCTAATGTCAGAACTAAACACAGAGACACTAACAGTTTCTACATAACAGCACATTAACTATATGGGCCAGCCATGAATCTATATAGGGAAGCTGGTCCGGATACTCCTTCACTACAATTTAGCCTCCGGACCCCATGCTCTAATCACAATTTGCAAAATCACAATTTACAGTGCAAATCTTGTAATCTCAATTCTAGGAATGCAATGTTCAGTGTAAATTTTCTAATCTCACTTCTGGGAATACAATATACAATATAATCCAGGTAACAGGCAGAGTTTGGTTGCACAACTCACACAGGACCACAAAGGGAAAAAGAAAGAGGGAAAACAGAAAACAGAGACGTCTCAGCAGCGAATACGCTACAAATACACATTACATATTACACACACTAGCATAGGATTTAACTTTTACCATGAGGATAATAGTAGCTAGCTATTTTTCTAATGTCCACTAGATGGAGCTCCAGGATCACTAGCACAAAAGGAACCCCCAACACTAAAAGCACATGGCAACACAAAAAAGCCCCCAACACTATAGGAGCACATGGGGCAAAGGCTCTAAATAAATCGCCCCGATCATCGGAGAATTGCGATCAGCGCAATTATTCTTGAAAGGCACACTTAAGGGGGTTAAGTACTAATATTTTAGGCAATTTTTTTAATAGCTTTGGCAGCGCTGCACTTTAAATACTTTTAAGGGGCCCAAGGTAGCAAAATTAATTCATACTGCAGTTATCTTACTGGTACTCTGATTTCTACTCAAAACTGGACGAACGGTGGCTTCAGAAAACCCCCCCCCGGGGTCCCTACTAGGACCGTTCGTTGCGGGTGATCGGGCCGCTACAGGTTCACAGAATTTACTACCCAAAACAGTAAGGCAGTACTTACCAGACCTCTGATCAGGAAGAGTTTGGATGCCAGTCTATCCAGCCGGTTTTCAATCAGGGATTCAGCCGCAGAGACCGACTGACCACACAAGTCAAAGAGTCCTTCGGAGCGCAAAGGGGCCCCGTGGCGCCAAGGATCGTTAATCACCTGGAGGGGTCGGTCCCTGACCGGTGGAGGCCCTGATCCTGCAAAAAGCAGTAGTCTTCCCACCGTGGGTGTGATGAGAGAGGCTTTTCTTTTAATGATTCCCGGCCAATGCACCAGAAATGTTATGGCAAACGCTGTGAAAAGCTCTTATTCAATCACTCACCCACAGAAGGAAAACTCACAGGCTGGAATGCAAACAGGATCTTTAATGTGCACACAGGTTCAGACAGAGAGCCGGTACCCTCCACAAAAAGTCTGAGCCCCGAGGGACGTCCTCCAATGCCTTATATACAGTACAATTTTAAACTCATTCTATAATCCCATTTGCCACAGGTATTTCCTGTCCACCAATCAGCAGCCCCTGGGGAAGGTACCTGGGTGACCCGTCCAAACCGGTGTGCTCTGGTCTGTTGATTTCTGGGCTAGGGGATATTGTGCTCAGACCTGGAGTGGCGGAAGGGTGTCTACTGAAATCTTAATGTCTTCTCTTAGCAGGCTGATTACTTTATGTAAGAGCCTCATGGCTTGGGGGGAAGGGTCAGGCTGATCACTTGTGTAAGAGCCTCATGGCTGCCTCATCATTACACCCAAAATCTTCCTCACAAGGATCAATCTGCATGTCCTCTTGCACCATACATTGCTTATCTTCCCCTGGGTTTTCAACCACACGTTCAAACTTACTGTTTTGTAGAAACTTCTGGGAGTTCCTCTAAAAGCTGCTCTCCTGGATAAGAACTGGTTGTACCTTGAGAGTAGGCTTTTCTGTCTTGGAACAGTTTCTTTAATACTTTAATTGTATTCAGGTCTATCTCTCTGTTCGAGGCTGGGTTCTGGTTATCTCTGTCTATAACTGCTGGCACCCACTTTCTCTCAGCTTGGGTTCCTGGAACTGGGTTTTGCACACTCTGCTCTGCAGTCTGGCTCAGCTCATTAGCAACGTCCCCAACTATCCATCTGCTGGACTCTGAAGCAGGCGTACCTTTCACCTTAGAACTGCTTCTTTGGTTGCTAAAACCTTTTTCCCACGTGGAGAAAAGCTTTCCACGTCTGCCTTCTCTTGGCTTCCTTGAACCAGGCTTCACTGCTCCTGAACCCTCTGGCTTCACAGCTGCTGGACTCTCAGCTGCTCTTTCTCCTTCTCCTCCCTCTGCTTTCACTGAGGCCGGCTTAAAAAGCTGTTTTCCTGCTACCACTCCCTGCTCACTGCACATGTGCCTGTGATTAGAGCTCAAACCTGCACCTAGGTTAGGGCTTGGGCGTGGCTCAGCCTCAGCTAGTATGTATTTCTTTAGTTTATCTGAAGCTTGAACCCTGTGGAAACCTTGCCTGTCTCTTGTCTTAAAGGCGTATTCCTTATTTTCCTCTGTTTCCATCTGTTCAACACCACTCTCATCGTCACAGCATGTACACATGTATTTTATAAATTACATGTAGCATTCCCTTGGGTGCACTTCTGGATCTGAGACCAGCCTGGCTGGAATCCCCTCGAGGGTGGGCTCCATCGGTCCTTGTCAGTTTGGTGCTTGGTGCCTCCACCTGGGGAAGAAAGGTGTTAGTGGGCAGGATTTCCCTCCTTTCACCCCAGGAAATCTTCTGAAAAAAAACCCACTGCTGTGAACAAGGCTGGCTTAAATAGTATTTACAATTTATTTAAAAAATATATACATCATGTAATGGGATAAAATAATGCAGGATGTACAACCCATATTATGATAAGTGGTTCAAGCAGGTAAGGTAAAATAACAATACAGGATAAGAGAAAAGGCAGTTCAAACAAACAACTATAAGCTTATACTTAATGACTTAAGTAAACCTTTAAAGATTATGGATTTAACCTTACTAACCTGCTTCCTAACTCCCCTCCCTTTCCCTTTGCCCACCAGCCCCAAGTCTCACCCACTGCTGGAGCTCTGAACTAGTGACTGCTTGTGAAGAGAAGTTTTGTAGTTCTGTCCAATTGCTGAGGCTGTAGCCTTGGCTCTGCCTCCTCCAAGCTCTTCTCCAATCTGGAGAGGGTTTTGTACTCCTGTCCAACCAGGAACAACTATTGCTGCTCTCTTGAGCTGATATGCCGCTGGACCTCCCTGGGTCTTGTGGCTCCTGGTCTGGAATGGACCTTTTGCCTCTGCAGCTCTCTCTTGAGCTGATCTACCACTGTACCACACTAGGTCTTGTGGCGCCTAGTCCAGAATGGACTCTCTGCCGCTGTAGCTCTCTCAGGAGCTGAGTCTGCCACCACAGCTGTCCCCCTGGAACTAATTCTGCCACCACAGCAACCCCTGGAGCTGATCCGCCTCTGCAGTAGCTCCCTCTGGAACTGATCTGCTCCTTGACTCCTAAGTCTGGATTAGGCTCTCCAGAGTCTCTCTGCTGCCATCTCCGCTCTCTGGGTTGGGAGGAAACTGTCTGCCCCCATCTTCACTCCTAATCCCAAATGGGTATGTAGGAGGCTCTCTTGATATAAATATAGATATAGATCTATACTTTATGTATACATGTTGTAGATTTCTTTATTTATTTAACATTTTTTCCATACTGCTTTATCCTACAGTCAAAGTGGTTTACCTTGAAACAGAACAGTATTCATTGAAATAGGGAAATCATCTTGGAAATTACATTTAACATTAACTTATGGGTTATATTAATGACATTAGGTAGTCAAGGGAGGGTAGAGTATGTAGGGCAGAGTAAACTTGGGAGGGAGGGGGGGAAGGGGTGAAGGGACTGAAGGTTTGGTGCTTAGCTATGTGATGTTGTCTGGGAAGTAGTCTTTGAATATGTGAGACTTTAGGGCTTTTCTAAAGGTTGCTATGTCCTTTGTGGCCAATAGTTTGTTAGGGACAGAGTTTCATAGAGATGGAGCGAAGAGAGAGAAGGCTCTTTGATGTACTGGAACCGGGTTTAGTAAATATTCTTGGAATGTTTAAGATGTTCTGTGAGCCACTATTTAAGCCTCCTGGGCTTCCAGGAGACTCTCTAGTACCATAACAAACATAAGATATGCCATACTGGGTCAGAGCAAGGTCCATCAAGCCCAGTTTCTTGTTTCCAAGAGTGGCCAATCTAGGTCACAAATACCTATTTATTTATTTTATTTATTTAGACAGCTTTGTATACCGCCTTATCCTTCAATCAAAGCGGTCACAACACAATTGGGGGATACATTTAACACGCGGGGATATGAGACACATACACTAATACTTACAGGGAACATGGGCAATGGAGGGTTAAGTGGCTTGCCCAAGACCACAAGGAGCATCTGTGGGACTAGAAAACCCAGTCCTTCCGGCCCAAGGTTGCTGTCCTCTAGTGGGATTTGAACCCCCGACCTTCCAGCCTGAAGTATCTTGCCCCAACCACTAGGCTACTCCTAGCAGTTTCCCCAAAAGATACGGGTTCCACAATGCTTATATTGGGACAAGCAATGGATTTCCCAGGTCCCATTTAATAATGGTTTATGGACCTTTCCTCCAGGAACTTGTCCAAACTTTTATAAACCCAGCTACAGCAACAGCTTTTACTACATCCTCCGGTATCGAATTCCAGAGTTTGATTACACATTGAGTGAAAAAATGTTTTCTTTTATTAGTCTTATAAGGGTTACACTGTGCTTCATTGTATGTCCCCTAGTCTTTCTACATTTTGATGGCATAAACAGTCGATCTCAGTTTACCCGTTCCACTCCATTCATTACTGTAATTTATAGACCTCTATTATATCACCTCTTAGCCGTGTCTTTTCCAGGTTGAAGAGCCCTAAACTTTTTAGCCTCTCCTCATAGGGGTATCCATTCATCCCCTTTACCATTTTGGTGACTCTTCTCTGCACCTTTTCTAATTCAGCTATATCCTTTTTAAGATACGGTGACCAGAATTGCACACAATATTCAAGGTGCGGTCGCAGTATGGAATGATAAAGGGGCATTATAATATCCTTTGTTTTATTCTCCGTTCCTTTCCTTATGATTCCTAGCATTCTATTTGCTTTCTTGGCCACCACTGCATACTGGGTAGAGGGTTTCAATGAGTTATCCACGATGATGCCTAAATCTTTCCTGGGTGGTGATTCCTAATGTGGAACCTTGCATCGTGTAACCATAGTTTGGGTTATGCTTTCCTAGGTGCATAACTTTGCACTTGTCCACATTAAATTTCATCTGCGATTTGAACATCCAGTCTTCCAATTTATCAAGGTCTTCTTGCAATTTTTCACAATCCTCTTGGGTTTTAACAACTTTGAATAATCATCTGCAAATGTAATTACCTCACTCATTATTCCCATTTCCACGTTTTTTATGAATATGTTAAAAAGCAGCAGACCCAGCACAGATCCCTGGGGTACTCCACTATTCACCTTTCTCCATTGGGAAAATTGGCCATTTAGCCCTACCCTCTGCTTTGTATCTTTTAATCCATTCCTAATCCACAGTAGTATTTATTTTATTTATTTATTTAGACAGTTTTTGTATACCGCCTTATCCTTCAATCAAAGCGGTCACGACACAATTGGGGGATACATTTAACACGTGGGGATATGAGACACATACACTAATACTTACAGGGAACATGGGCTATGGAGGGTTAAGTGGCTTGCCCAAGACCACAAGGAGCATCTGTGGGACTAGAAACCCCAGTCCTTCCGGCCCAAGGTTGCTGTCCTCTAGTTGGATTTGAACCCCCGACCTTCCGGCCTGAAGTACCTTGCCCCAACCACTAGGCTACTCCTCCCTCCTATCCCACTGCCTCCTATCCCATGACTTTTTAATTTCAACAAGAGTCTCTCATAAAGGACCTTGTCAAAGGCTTTCTCAAAATCCAGATACACTAAATTGACCGACCCACCTTTGTCTACCTGTTTATTTACACCTTCAAAAAAAATATAACAGATTAGTATGACAAGACCTTCCCTGGCTAAAGTCATGTTGGCTGTCTCCATTTAAGCCATGACTATTTACATGTTCAGAAATGTTTTTCTTAATAATTGTTTCTACCATTTTTTCCGGTACTGAGATCAGGCTCACCAGTCTGTAGTTTTCCTGATCACCCCTGGAGTCCTTTTTAAAAATTGGCGTAACATTGGCTATCCTCCAATCTTCAGGTATTATTGATGATTTTAATGATAGTTCACAGATTAGTAAGAGTAGGTCTGCAATCTCATATTTCATTTCTTTCAACACCCTTGGATGTATACCATCCGGTCCAGGTGACTTGCTACTCTTCATTTTATCAAATAGTTGAAATACATCTTTCTGGTTTATCAATATTTTTTTCAATTCTTCTGCTGCATCAGCTTTAAATACCATTTCAGTAATGGGTAACTTCCCTACATCTTCTTCAAGTAAAGACTAAAACAAAGAATTGGTTCAGTCTCTCCGCTATGGCCTTGTCCCCTCTTAGTATCCCTTTTACCCCTCCATCATGCAATGGTCCAACTGACTCTCTCACAGGTTTTTTGGTACAAATGTACTTGAAAATGTTTTTATTATGTGTTTTTGCTTTTACAGAAAGCTTTTTTTCAAATTACTATCTTTCATCTAACTTGTCAGTGCTTATGTTGTTTCCAGTTTTCGTCATTTGGCTCCTTTTTTGATTTGAAAGGAGGAAGGCCTGCAGAGCAGGGGGAGTTCCCTCCTCTCCTCTCCTCCCCTCCCCTCCCCTCCCCAAGATGAGGGTTAAGCTCTTTTAGATAAAGAGGCCTGATTCCACTAAATTCCAGGTAAACTCGTATCTTTTCTGCACAGAGCTGCTGGTGCCAATGCCAATTGATACCATTTATCTTAGGGTGAGCAGTTTTCAATGGCCCCATTGTTTACTTCTCCACCTTTTGCCTATCCATGCACTTTATTCCCCTATACTATTCCCTGTAGATTTAAAATTAAATCTTAATAATAAATATCAATGTGAGCAAATATTACCCTTGTTGCTTCAGCACAGGCAGTGGTTTGCATATCCCCCCTAAATGTTTGCTTTTTAGCTCTGCTAGCATAGTGATGGTTACTGCAGGTTGCTCTTTTAATGATGTCCCTCATCTGACCTCTTTAGTAGTATAAGTGACAATTCACCTTTGATTCTACCTTATTCAACACACTCTCAAACAGATATCTTTCAGGGGGTTTCATACATATGTATTTTACATCTCTATTCCACCTCCTCACAAACTACACCCCTGGGAATACCTCTGTGTGGTGTGTAACATAGCAACATAATGAATGATGGCAGATAAAAAACAACATAGTCCACCCAGCCTTTCCAGTAGGGTTGCTAGGATAGAACATGTGGTACAGATTACTTTCCCCATGCCTTTGATCTTCAGTCATCTTCAGACATATTGCACTTGATTCAGTTCCTAGTCTACCATGAGACCATCTAGAGTAGACTGCAATTCTAGCTGCAACCAGCATGTATAAGTACACCCGATTTTGCTGCCATGGATACTTATACATTGTAATTGGCTGTGCAATTTGATAACAGCCAGTTTCGAGGAGAAGAACAAATTTTACATGTAGAAAATGCCTTATGAAATTATAGTTTATTGTTTATTAAAATGTGATATATTGCTCTTTAAGTCAGCAGATTTATAATAAAACAAAATGCAGGTAAATAGAAAGGAACTCTAATAACAACAAAAGAGATAAAGACATTCACACCACACAAGGAAATAAGGAGGGAGAGAACAAGGCTCCCAGATTGGGGGGAGGGGAGAGAGAAAAATACAGATAAATGACTCTCAGATAGGATCAGGAGCGCGGGGACATCCAGACTGTGTAGGTGATTAGATGGGTGGGAGGAATGAACACTCAAGGATTGGGTAGGAAAATGGGGATCTGGAGACAAGGGGAAGGCCAGGGACTCAGAACATGCCTAAAAATGTGATGAAAAGGAGGTGCAGTATTTTACGAGCATGTAGAGAACTGTATGGAGCTATTTCTGTATCTTTCTTCCACATTTCCTGGTCTTTTGCATCTCTTAGTACTTGAAAATCTTTTGTCTCGACATGTAGTGCAGAATAATGGGATGGTACAGAAACCTCTAGTGGTAATGCTGTTTTCAGATTTTTTCTTCTACTACTACTATTTCTGGAATTGCTTCATCTGAAATTTGGAGTACAGTGGTGAAATACTTCAACATGGATAAAAGGTCTCAAGAGGGTCCTTAGGAAAACTTTAAAATCACAGATGTTATCTAATGGCATTATCCAGTGCTTTCAAAGTCCTGCGGACCCCATTTCTCCTGCATCAAAGTCACGTTGGCTGATTACAAAGTCTCTATTTTAATTTTCCAAACCTTCAACTTTCTCCACAGTTAACTAAGCACATGCATAAAAAGCACATGTGCATTTTTCTCTGTGTGGGCTTGTCAAATTGCCCATTTACATCTTCCAGGTTCACCAAGGAATTGAAAGAAATCTTGATGAACCTGTGAGATTTAACAGGGTAATTTGACAAACTAAAGAGTAGCAAATCACCTGGATCCCGGGTCAGGACCGTACCAAGCTAGTAATGTGCCCTGTGCAACTGGTAAACCTGGGGTCCTCCACCCACCCATGTGCAAGAACTCACTTTTGTTGGGCTTCCTGCAAGCCCATTGATGGCAACAGACCCCCTTCCATACTTGCGCCCTATGTAGCCACACTACTCACACAACCATTGGTCCATATGGCTCTTCCCAGAGTGCTGAAAGAACTCAAACATGAAACTGCAGACCTACTGTTAGTAGTTTGTGAACTATCATTAAAATCATCTATAGTGCCTGACGATTGGAGAGTGGAATAAAACTAATTTTTTTTAAAGGGTTGCAAGGGTGATCCTAGAAACTACAGACCACAGAACCTGATTTAAAAATTGGCTTTATGTTGACCACTCTCCATTCTTCAGACACTATAGAAGATTTTAATGATAGTTTACAAAGTACTTATAGTAGGTCCATGGTGCGAACACTCCTTGAGTACTGTGTGCAATTCTGGTCATTGACCCTACAGTAAAAAAAAAAAAAAGATAACAGAATTAGAAAATATTGAAAGGAAGCCCAAAATAAATAAATAAACAAACAATTGAATAAGAAGTTACTTTCAAGTGATCACCATTATGCTTATCATAGTGGGGAAGAAATAAGGCTATTAAAGTGTCTATTATGTTGAAGGTAAATTATATACCAAATATGCTACTCAGGTACTTTCTAGGAAAATGGATAGCAAGCCTTGAGGTCTTCTGTGTAGCCCTCTGGAAATTTAAATTGAGCAATAGGAAAAGTGGGGCCAGCTTCCTAAATTTTCTTTTGTACTATCATGATTTTATTAAACCATTATTAAAGAGGACCCGGGAAATCCACTGCTTGTCCCAATACAAGCATTGTGGAACCTGTGTCTTCTGGGGAAAATGCTAGGTACTTGTGACCTAGATTAGCCACTGTTGGAAACAAGATACTGGGCTTGATGGACTTTGCTCTGACCCAGTATGGCATATCTTATGTTCTTATGATGATATCTTGTTGCAAGGTAGAAACCACAGGAATTAACCGATAAGCTGGCCCAAACACCGACACAACCATCCAATATCCCTTTCTGAGCTATACATTATCATGCTAGCATAAGGCTCTGATTTATACCTCTTGAGCAGGAGTGATAGCATTAAAAATGGCATTTTAGAAAGAGCATCCAAGTGCAATCTGGGATGTCCAGGGCAAAACGTGCAGAAAATTGCAAGGGACATCTATGATTCGGCCTTGATGTGAACGCCTGTGCTGGTGTCCACATAGATGTTTCCATTACAAAAACTTGGGCCAGGGATATCCATCACATGCAACGTTGTATACAGGGATGTCCATGGGCGTGGCAAAGCAAAAACAAGATACCGCATTCCCCTGTCAGTGTTTGTTGCCAACATAGAAACTACTGTATAGGGGATATGAGTGTACCGCCTTGCCTACAGCTTCCAGATGTCTGACTGACAAAACGGGCACTTTTCCAATGCCTACTCGTACCTGGAGCAGGTATAATCTTTGATGCTGCTCGGGATGTGCAGAGTATTTATGAAACAGAGCTAGGACGTCCCTGTTCTTGGGAATGCCCCACACCCCCTTTACTGCTTGGATATCCTTGTACTGGGAACATGGTCAACTGTGTTAGGCTACAGCAGTTAACTATGGGGCTTATCCTATATAGCAAGCACAGAGAGTTACGCGCTAGAAATGCATATTAAGTTCCTATTCGAAAAGACTTATGCATGTGAATGGGCATTTATGCATGTGCTTTGGGCGATCACTATTCTGCGAGTGCTGGCGTAACTCTTATCATGCACATTTTCAGTTGGGGTCTGCACAGGGATGGACCATGAATGGAGCATAAGCAGGGCCTAAATTTATGCATATGAAGTATAGGATTTATGACATGCACTTGTCTCCAAATCTAGGCACTATCAGTTAAGCCTGCTCTAGAAGATTATAATCCATTGTTGGGCCTGTGCTTGCTGCAGATTTGCATACTCCCTCGGGCTGAGGAAGGATCAGACTTGTGCCTGAGGCCTGGCTGCAATGGAGACCTATAGAGCACAGGGGAAAGCAATTGGGCTTGGCCTGCATGGTATATGATACGAGGAGGAGTAAGAGGAGAGGGAGTCTGTAGGGGTTACTGCAGATGCAATTTTGCCTAGGGAAATCCTGAATACCTTCCCGTCTGGGTTCTACAGTACTTATAAAAAGTAATATCATATGTCTTAGCAAAGACAAGCAAAACTTCTATGTTATACAAAACTAATATAAACTTCTAACTAATATTAATTTCCATAAAAAAACCTTATTGTCATTACGTCACCAAGTTTACATGCACTTACAGTGACCAAGGATTTTTCCTAATGAAGCCCAAGACACCAAAATAAAATTACCAGCCACATGGTCTGTCATGGCAGATGTATGGCACCAGGTACCAATCCAGATCCAGAGGTAGCTTGAGCTATGCAATCAGGAAGAAATAGCTATTCTGCCAAGCTCCAGCAATAGTCATCAAGGAGTCCAGGAGTCAGTCTCGGGTCAGCACAAGGTTCAGTTAATGTAGACAGTGCGCCCATAGTAAGTTTTAGGGGTTTGCAGGATGGATAGTGACTAATGAAAAGTCTGTGGCCAAAAACCAGAGTACCAGTCTGAGACAGGGTACTTTTGGACTCTTCCCTTTCTTCATTCTGGTAAATCATTTGAAACTTTCTCTGTCCTTATCAGACTCGTATGTAGGTAGGAGGTCTTTACTGCAGATGCCTGGAATTGAACTTAATGGGTCTTGTTGACAAATCAGTTTGTGCATTGCGCACCGGTGTCATGAGCCAGGTCCTCAGCAGGTATCCCCTATCACCTGTGGAGTCACAAAGAGGGGGGCGGGACACATTCATGTAGAGCCATTGGTTGGGGATTGCGGTCTGTGCAATAGCCATTCTAACAACTAGGTGACACAAGATACATGTGTGATATCTTCTACAACCATGCTTTGCCACACCGGAATCCCAGCATCCTGCTACAGCTCTGGAGAGGTTGTCTGGTGCTGCTGCCCTGTCCACAGTGCCATCCACCACCATGTGCTTAACTCCTCTACACAGTCATCAGCACTGGACAAACTCAGATAACTCTGTGCTCCAAAAGTGCCCAATACGTGCTGCCTGCCCTCCTCAGCTAAGCTGCCAGCACATGTGCTGTCAGCACTTGCTAACCCATATTTAGTGGCAGTGGTCAGATGGGGCAGCTGTCGACCTATGGCATGGCTACCTTCCACCCACTCTGGGGCCATCCTCCATCTTGGTACATGCATCGCCTCCCCATACAGGTGACTGGGCAGTCCCTCCACCATCCTCCTGTTATGCTTGTCTCACACAGACTGGATACTTCCCTGTGCCCCCAACAGGCTTTGCCAGTATCCCTTACAGCCCCATACCCACATACCAGCATGCAACCAGAGCTTCAGTTATGCATCACTCACCTAGTAGTCAGGCATTACTGGGGGGTCCAGTGGCAGCTGCCTGACCCAGGGCAGACTGCAATAAGGCAAATGCATCATGATAGGCCCAGGGAAGCGTGCACAGAAGTCTGTGATGCACATGTGGGCATTGACGACAACCTGCATGTTCAATGAGTGGTATAGGTGCCTGTTGCGGTATACCCTCTCATCATGGCAGGGTGGCCTCGGGGCCACATGGATTCAGTCAATCACACCTAGGACCTATGAGAAGGCAGTCTTAGGAAAGGCCTGTATGGTGTGCTGTCTGGATTATGGCATGGCTGGGAAACAAACATATTCATGGAGCCATCTGAGGAGAGTCACTGCCACAATGCAATGTTTATGTTTATTATACTTGATTGATCACCCTTCACAATTGCAGCAGAACAGTATGCAGAGTTAAACAGAAATAAAATCAGAGAGGAAAAAAATGCCAGTATTGGACAGGAGGTTATAATCATTGGGACTGAATTTCAGTTGGGAGGTGCTATGTGCCACATTGACACATAGCTTGCCCACCTCCTACATAACCCGGATTTTCCATGTCAGGGTCATATGTGGCTCTGGCATAAAAAAATCTGTGTGTCTCCGTACAGCTAGATAGCTGCAGGAGCTACCTGTGTAGCACCAGTTTTCGATGGTTAGCCCCAGCGCCTTAAAGATAGGCGAGTTTTTCCCATGCCTATCTTGAAGGTGCAGAGCGCTAACCATGTATCATCGAAAATTGGTGCTACATGGGTAGCGCCATGGTCTGCCTCCACCCCAGAACACCCTAACACGTCCCAGTGCTATGCAGATAGCATCTGGGCACATTAGGGACATATCCAGGATTTTCAAAAGGCACTACACATGTAGGTGCCCTTCGAAAATCCTGGATAAGGGCTTTACACAGGTAACCAGGGAAGTTAGCCGTGTAAAGGCCTTTGAAAATCGGGCCCATTCATCTCGGGGATCTGACAGTAAGCAGGAAAACAGAGTGGGGAAGAGGAGGTCAAGGACAGGGAAAAGGGGAAGGTAAAAATGGTTATGGGATGGCTAAGTTGTGAGCAATGCTGAAAAGGTGAGTTTTTAGGAGAGATTTGAATTTGGTAAATGATGGCTGAAGTAGGAGGGCACCAGGTAAGGTATTCTAGGAGGCAGGGGCAGCAAAGTAGAAGGCAGAGGAATGTGTGGAAGATAACCATATCTGAGAAATGGAGGGAAGATGTAAACGGTTGGCATGAATGCTACGTAGAATGCGATGGGGAGACTGGAGATGCAGTAGATTAGAGAGAGTGGGAACAGCCTGTGTGTAGTGCATGGTGAACCCAAGTGAGGAGTTTAAATTGAAAACAGAACTGAACCAGGAGTCAGTGATAACGGATCAGGAGGGGGATGACATCGTCAAATCGAGTGGTGTGAGCAAGGATATGGTGTTTTGGAGCTGGGGAAGGCCAAGAAAAACAATGTTGCAGTAATCAATCCTTGAGATTACCAGTGTGAGCAGAAGGGTCGTCAGGGATGGAGTGTGGAGAAAAGGATGGACAGC
This sequence comes from Ichthyophis bannanicus, assembly GCA_033557465.1. Lineage (NCBI taxonomy): Eukaryota > Metazoa > Chordata > Amphibia > Gymnophiona > Ichthyophiidae > Ichthyophis > Ichthyophis bannanicus. The sequence continues at coordinate 169,594,794 of CM066038.1, forward strand.
ATAGATCTGGTGAAGAGCAAGGAAAGAACGGTGGATCAGGGAGGAGAGATAATCGTGGAAAGAGAGAGAGGAGTCCAGTGTGATGCCTAAGTAGTGGAAAGAATTGGCTAACAGGATATGCGAACCGAAGATAGAGGGAGATAAGGCAGGGGATGAACTACCAAAAGTAAACCAAATTGCAGTGGATTTGCTGGGTTTGAGGAGTAGGAAGTTGTTAGAAAGCTAGGTGGAGATGCTGGAAAAGCAGGCATTTATTTAGTGGGGCAAGATCGGGAGTGACTGGGTTGGTGTGATAGAGCAGGGTTATGTCATCGGCATAGAAATGAGCAGAGATTCCGTGTTGCTGTGCAAGGAGGGTCAAGGGAATCAAGAATATATTGAAAAGAAGAGGTGCCAATACAGAACCCTGGGGAGCCCCACAAAGAAGAGGTAGAGAAGAAGAGGAAGAAGGGCTCACAGAAACGGAGAAAGACCAGTGTGAGAGAGGACCAAAACCAAGAGAGGACTGTACCATGAAGCCTGAAATCATGAAGACGAGAGAGGAGTAGCATGATCCACAAGGTCGAAAGCTGAAGAGAGATCGAGAGAAACTGCAACAGGGATATCACCATGATTGTGAAATTGATGACGCTCACTCAGAAAAGAAAGGAGGATTGTCTCAGTACTATGCCCAGGATGAAAGCCAGATTGCCGAGGGTGAAGAGAATGGGTAGAGTCCAGGTGAGAGGAGAGGTGAGCAAAGACCAATTTTTCCAACAGTTTAGATAGAAAGGGGAGGATGGAAACAGGACTGAAATGGGCAGGAATAAAGGGGTCAAAGGATGGGTTTTATAAGATTGGGCAGAATAGTGTATGTTTCCAGGGGGAGGGACAAATCCTGGTGGATAGGCTATTATTGAAAATGGACAAAATCAAGGGAAGAAGGGCCAGAGAAGTGAGTAGCAAGCCAGGATGAGGGAATAGGGTCAGCGGCAGAGGTGAGGGAAAAGGGTCAGTGGCAGAGGTGATCTTCATGACTGTGTGATACCAATAGTTGCCCCTACAACATGCTGGAAGCTTCCAGTGGCAAAGAATGCAAGGACAGTAGTCAACTTGAGAGCCACAGGTATTGCATACCTTCACAGTTGAGGGTTCCAGGTCATGTCTCAGCATGGCACAGAGGTCTGTGATCGTGGCAGCATCAAGGCAGTAACACTGGAAGACCTCCTTTGTGGTCAGCTACAGATAAGTGACCCTTTGTAGGTACATCCGAGGCATCCGGTAGTGTCTCTGCCCTGCCCAGGCCAATAACTGCGGCTGCTGCTGGTTCTGTCGTCTTGCCCGTTTATTGCGTCTCCACCTCTGGAGTTGCATGGGTAGCCACCACATCCCTCTGCCCATGTCTTGTACCCAGGGCTAGCCAAGGGTTTCTGATGCCCTAGGCAGAAACCTGGCCTGCTGCCGCACACCTGTTGCTGATGCCCCCCCAGCTCCTGCCGCCGATTCCATCTCAGGAGGGGGGCCAGGCAGATTTTTGCTGCCGCTTTTGGAAAGACTTCTGCTGCCCACCTCCCCCCAAATGGATTTGGCGGCAGCTGGGGTGGGAGGGGGGGGGAGCGGCACGGCCACTGCCCATGTGTGCCACTGCCACCGCCCACCCGAGCTTATTACCCTAGGTGGTCACCTAGTTCGCCTAGTAGATGGGCCAGCCCTGCTTGTACCTCTGGTCCGGTTTTTATGTTCCGGTAGTGGCATATACACCTGTAACTAAAACGGGTTTTCATCAGCCCTATAACCGGTTAAATCCCTGGCATAGAGTTACACGTTTTTGGCCCTTATATGTGCCTGGATTCAGCTGTAGAATATTGCGATTTCATGTATATGCGGGAAGCCATGCCGAGACTCTGCCCCGTTACACTCTCGCGCATACACGGTTATGCTACTGTGCCTTGCAGTAATATCCAATCATGCGCATGCCACTCTAGATCGGGTTTACCCATGTTTGTGAGTTTTATGTGGATTTCAAACCGATTTTCCCGTCTATTGGTCGCCTAACATTTCCAATATTTGGCCCACTGTATTTTATTGTTGCTTTTAATGTCTTTCATTTCTTCTTTCCTCTATACTGTTCCTATTAGAATGGAGTTCCTTTCCCATTTCTCGTTGTTTTTAGATTAACTGCTTTGATGCTTACCTGCAGAAGGTGGTAAATCAAATACAGAATAAACATAAACATAAACATTGTGGTTATTCTGAACACCTGTGTTCCAAGGACCGGGTTGAGAACCCATGATCTAAAGTCAATATTAGGAACATTTAGAAAACAGTTATAGCCACCCTGGCATCCATAACTTTGTACCCTTTCATAGTTTCATCACATTATAAATTATTTTTTGTGGCATCATTTACAGATTCTATGAAATAGAGACGGTTACAGTATGTGTCAATTTCGCAATACAGAGTGCAATTAGCAAGGGATGTTCCTGAGAAAAGTTGCCATCTTAGAGGCTGGGCTGGGGCTGGGGCTGGGGCTGGACCATCCCAGCAAAGTATACCTGAGGAGTTTATTGTTAACTCCTGGCAGGTACTTCCTTTTTTTTTTAAACACTTTATTTATGATTTCAATAAAACAGGATACCAAATGAGCCAGAGGATTACATGCCCACATTCTACATTAATCTCGCTGTGTTGTAACATTGGCATGCACCCCTATTATACTACATCCAATTCAACAGTAATGATTAGTATCAGGTATGAGTACGAAATAAAGCATTACTTGAACAATTAGGCTAACAGTAAATAACCATCCAGCAGTGACGAGTATCATCCCCAGCAGGCCAGCCAACCAACTCTAGCAGGATACTTATAGACCAAGGGTATCCCATTTCTTCAACATGGAGAGGAAAGTGGGTTTCTGCAGTGCGTAGGCTTTCTCACATGCACAGTGGTAACAGACAAGGCTCCACCAGTACGCAGCAGATAGGCTCTCAGAGTTCTTCCAGTGGCTCATTATGGCTTTTAGGGCGAGACTTAGCAGCAAGTCAAAGATTGTTGTCTTGTGTGCTGGCAGCGTCGGTATTCCAGTAAGTGACTTGTATATAACTATACGGTATGTTAGCTCGATGTTCAGCCCCAGTAATAGGGAAATGTGAGCCCAGACTGTTTGCCAGTAGTCTCGTAGCATGGGACAAAAGTATATCATGTGAGCTAGGGTGCCAGTGTCCATTCCGCAATTCCAACAACGCGTGTCCGGTGGTACACTCCATTTAGCAACCCGCACCGGCGTGAGATAGGCTCGATGGGTCAGGAAGTAGAGCATTTGGGTAAGCGAGGCTGATCTTGTTAGACTTTTTTGCCGTTGCCATATCTCCGTCCATATGTCAGAATCCTCCATCTGTCCCGTTTCCGCTTGCCACACCATCTGCAGTCCGGAGCAGCGCTTCTTCCCCCTTTCTCTGAGAATTCCAACAAATGTGGAAATAAGCTTTGAACCCGCCTTAATTTCTTGTACTCCTTGATGAAAGGGGCGGTCTTTCCCTAGTGCTATTGGCGAGACTCCCGCCTTGCTCAAGCAGTGTATCAACTGGCACCACTGGTAGAGACACCGGCCAGGCAGATTATATTCTTGCTGTAGAGTTTGGAAGGACTTATAGGCCTTGTTAGAGATCAAGTGTTCGAGCCGGTAGATTCCTGCCTGCAACCAGGGTAACCATAGAAAGTTGCGGCCCGCTATCTTGAACTTCTCGCTATGCCATATCACTGTGGATTCTGAGAATTCCAGGTCTACATCCAGATGCCGTTTGAGCACTTGATAGGCCATTTGGGTACTTCGTATGATCTCGCTGTCCACTCCAGTCTTCTGCGGTTCCATTCCCAGGCGCATCCACAAGGGGACTGGATGGCTCAGAGTATTCTCTATCTTCAACCAAACGGGGGCCGCTACATCGATAGATTCCTCGCTCCATTGGGTTCCCTGCTTTAATAGGGACGCCAAGTGATACCAGTAGAAATCGGGAAAATGTATTCCTCCTCGGGTCTTTGGGGCTTTAAGCTTCCATGTCGCAATACGTGGCGGCTTGTTGCGCCAGAGGAAGGATGTTAATTTTTTCTCAAGCTTCGTATAGAATGTCTTGTCAAACATGGTCGGGACCATATTTAGGATGTAACAGACTTTAGGAACGATTATCATTTTAATGGTTTCTCCCCTACCCCACCAAGTTAGGTTTAACGGGGACCATTTGCTTATGTATTCGTCAACGATACTCTCACACTGCCCCATGGATCTACGAACAGTGTCCAGGAGAGTGGTCCCATATGTCACCCCTAGATATTTGAAAGACGCGTCTTCGACTTTGAACGGGTAACTATGTAGCAAGGTTTTAGAGACATGTTCATTCAGCGGTATGATTGTAGTTTTGGACAAATTCAACTTGTAGCCGGATATGTTGGAGTATTCGGAAATAACTGACATGGTCGCTTCCAGGGAGCCTGAGTGCAACAGAAGCAGAAGGTCATCGGCATACGCCGATAGTTTGATCTGGGACTTTCCTAAGTGTATCCCCTCAATATTTGGGGATTGCCGGATTTTCAGTAACAACGGTTCCATAGCCAGGTTAAAGAGTAAGGGGGATAGGGGGCATCCCTGCCGTGTGCCTCTCGACAGGTGAAGTTCTGAAGAAAGCCCGTTGTTAGCTGCGATCCTCGCCGTGGGTCGGGAGTAAAGCACCCGGACACTAGTCAGGAAATCTTCCGGCATTCCAAACCATCGCAGGGTTTGGAACAGATAGGGGAGCTCTACCCGGTCAAAGGCCTTCTCAGCGTCCAATGCGAGCCCTACTACTGGGTCTTCAAGCTGTGAAGCTTTCTCCAATATGTGCGCTAACAGCCGGCCATTATCAGTGGTGGATCTGCTCGGCATGAATCCACATTGGTCCGGTTGAACTAGCGTATCCATTACTGTACTAAGGCGATTAGTCAGGACTTTGGCATAGATCTTGTAGTCTGCATTAAGAAGTGATATGGGCCGATAGTTTTCTATCTGCTGATCATCGCGTCCTGGTTTAGGGTGGATCACTATTGTGGCGGCCGCTATTGACCCAACCGCGGGACATTCTTCCTTTAGCTCCGTGTAGTAAGTGTACAGCTCAGGAAGCAGCTCCCATGAGAAGGCATTATAAAACTCAACCGGTAAACCATCTGGACCACTTGCTTTCCCTTTGGCTAGCTGCCGCATGGCCAGCTGTATCTCAGCGTAGGTGATCTTCTCCGACAGTCGACGCTGTTGCACTGCTGTTAATTTGGGGCCGACCAGATTCGCTGTGAAGCTGTCAAACCCATCAGTTTGGTAGAGTTTTAGGTAAAATTCTTTACATATTTTCAGTATTTCTGCATCTTGTCTTTGCAATTGCCTTCTGACATCCTTCAGACCTGTAATGTGAGACCGGACCTTGTTAGCTCGCAATGTTCGTGCCAGCAACGCACTTGCCCGATTGCTTTCATGGTAATACACCCCTCGTTGTGCCTGGATCTGTTGACTCGCTTCTGCGTTGAGGATGGAGTTGTACTGGTACCTCAGTTTCTGCAGTCGGAGCAGCACGAGCACGTCGGTGTGCTTGGATAGTATCCGTTCTCCCGCGCGTATCTCCCGTTCTAGGTCAGACAGCAGTGCTGCATTAAGCTTTCTCTTGTGGATACTATAGGAGGTTATATTGCCCCGTATCGTTGCTTTGAAGGCCTCCCACCACGCCCAGGTGGGGGTGTCATGCAGGGTATTGTATTCAAAGTAGTCTGCAATCAGCGGACGCAAGTAATCACAAAATACCTCATCATTGAGCCATGCTCGATCGAATTGCCATCTGGATGTGGGCTTCTTATCTCGTCCAGTGCTAATTTCTATTGCAACTGCAGCATGATCCGAGACAGTCTTAGCGGAGATATTTGCCATCTGCAGTTGGGTTACTAGCGTCTTGGAGATTAAGAAATAGTCGATGCGTGTCTGCGTATTGTGCGGCATTGAGTGAAAGGTATAGTCCCTCTCTACAGGATATAGGAGTCTCCAGGGGTCTGTCAGGCCTAGTGTGTCCATCATGGTCATCAACTGGTTACTAGAACGCGGCTTGTGCTGTTGTTTGTAGGGAGCCCGGTCAATCAGTGGGTCTTGTATAAGGTTAAAGTCTCCCCCAAGTATTACATTGGTGGCACCCGCCATCGTCACTTCTTGGGTTACCGTTTCAAAGAAGGTGGGATCATCCTGATTTGGTCCATAAACCATCATAAGGGTGTAGTCTGTGCCCAGTAGCCGTACTCGCGCCCTGGCCCATCGCCCCCCTGCGTCAGTTGCCATATCTTCAACTATGGGTTGTAGTGCGGCTCGAACTAGTATTAAGACCCCCCCTTTTCTCCTGAGCGCTGGAGCCGATAGTATGTTCTGGTATCCAGCTCCAGTTACCTTGTGGGACTCAGACAGTGACAAATGAGTTTCTTGGAGATAGACCACGTCAGCTCTCAATTTCCTGCAATAATTTAATATTTTCTTCCGCTTAGCGGGGTTGTTAATTCCTTGCACATTAAGGGATAGCACTCGCAATCTCTCATTACCTGCTATGGTGGCTGGTCTTACCTTTGGGGATGCCTCTCATCACTTGCAGCCAACAGAACAATAAACTTGATATATAACTGAAAAAACTCGGACTGATCTCCATGTGGTCAGCCCTCAACTGCGTTACATTAAATGGTGGAACCCGACCCACCCCCCTTCTCCTTGCTGCCCACAGGGCTCACCCCCACCCACCCTTCCGTTTTTACATACATAAACACATTTACTCCCCCAATTTTATCTAAGCAGTTGCAGTTGGCACAGAGAACCGGTTTCAATCTCCCATTACTAAAGGATTTCCTTTTTGTCTCCCCTTTAGTTACTAGACTTAAGCACTAGTTGCCATTTAATATTCTAGCGTGTCCTCAGGTGTTGCAAGAGTTTGTCTCCATTTGGGCCCACTCCTGGAGGTAGGCCCGCAGATTTTCTCCAGAGTCAAAAGTCCTGGTCATGTTTCCCAGCATAACTCGCATTCGTGCTGGGTAGTAGAGGCCGTACCGCGCCTGGAGCTTTTGCAGCAGTGGCCTGCAGCTCAGCAGGTCTTTCCGTCTTTCAGTCGTTCTTTTGCAGAGATCCAGGAAAAAACGTATTCTGTTCCCTTCGTATCGCAAGTCGGACAGCTGTTTGGCGGTCTGCAGTATCTGAAGGACCTGTGGGTACCGTAGCATTTTAACAATAAAAGGGGCGCGGATGTTGTTTTTTATCAGCCATGTGCGCTGGGACGCGGTGGGCCCGCTCTATTTCAAAAGGCTCCGCAAAGACCAGTTGTAGTAACTCGGGAATCAGCTTCTGCAGAAATTTAACTGAGTCTGTTCCTTCCCGGCCCTCTGGGACGCCTGTAATCCGTATATTGTTTCTGCGGGCCCGGTTGTTTTGGTCTTCAAATTGATTTTCTAGGGCTGTAACCCGCTTCTGCAGCGGGTCTATCTGGGCTGCAACTGTCTCATGCCGTGCGATTGCGGTTTCTGTCTTATGCAGGCGTTCCCAAACCTCTGCCATCCGCTCTTTTACGTCGCGTATATCCCCCTGCAATTGCGTTATGGCCTCCCTACTATCAGCAATCATACTTTTGACTGACCGTAATTCTTGCAACACTTCTCGGATGCCCTCTGCAGCTTCCTTCTCCGACGCCATTTTATGCGGGGAGGCCGCGTCCTGTTTTGTCCGTTTTACCGCATGCCCGGCGGTCGGCGAGAAGTCTAACTTCTCTGGCTTTAGGGAAGACATCTCACTCGATTCTCTGTGTCGGAGTCAGCAATGATAATGGGTTTTATCAGGGAGTAAAGTCAGGATTCTTGAGTTTTGGGTGGGAGCAACTCTCTTAGGCAGCCATCTCCGTTCGCGGCAAGCTCCGCCCCGGCAGGTACTTCCTAGCAGGAAGTTTGCAGCTGCTTACTCCCTGGCTAATGTAGTGCTTATGTACTCCAGTAAGAGACATTTTCAAAGAGGAGTTTGAAAACTGATGGGGATTCAGCATGAAGGACTAAATATAACTTTAAAAATACATAAGGCAAGTTTCTGGAAATTACTGCTTTTTACTACCTATGTTTTATTAATGCTACTACTACTATTAATTATTTATATAGCGCTACAAAGCATATGCAGCACCGTACAAATACATGTAGAAGATGATCCCTGCTTGTTACAATCTAATCAAGACAGACAGTACAATAGAAGAGGTTCAAATAGGGAAAGGAGACACAAGGAGGCATATTCTAAGATGTGTGTCCCAATCCTCTGTGCATATGGTCTGAACTGGACGCACAGAGGTAGACAGGATTTTGATCCTATATGGCATGTCTAGCCCCTCCGGGATCAGAATCCCATCTAAGCATGTATGTGCAGGCTCGGATCCAATTCCGGGTTGGCCTGCACATTCAGGCACCTGCCTGGCTAACTCAGTCAAGGCTCCTGAAGGGAGCCATGGCACCAAGGCATCCAGTTGCCATGGCACCGCGGCTCCATTCAGGAGCCATAATCCCCGGCCACTGACAACTTAATTCTTTCCCCGCAGCCTGACCCCTGATCTCGCCTCCCATGGCCGGGGTCTGGCTGCGGGGAATCTGCTGCACCTCCTCCAGCCTTTGTCGCTGTCCAGGCTTGCTATCCCACTCCGTCTAGGAGAACGTATTCCACCTCAGAGATGGAATAAGTTCACTGTCCAGTCTGCTGGCCCCGGATGTACAGGGCCAACATCAAAATCGGCCCTTTACATTCAGAGCTGTGGACCGCCCACTGCCCACCCTAACTCCACTCCCGCACTGCCCCTTTCCTATGCTGTCTAGCCTCCCCATACAAACTCATTGTTCGTATGGGGAGGCTTGGTGGGAAAGGCAGACAAATAGTGGGGATTGTCACCCACTAACTTACCCAGAGGCTAAAAAGGGCTTGGGTCGTTTGATGGGGCAGTATTTTTATGGCTAGAGCTCCTATGAAGGCTTTTAGCAAAGCCTTCTGGATCCTGTAGTTTTCACCGTTAGCCAAAGAAGTGTAGTTGAAGCAGAGGGTAAGGTTTAAACTCAGGCTTTATTCCCCGTCCGGGGTGGATTCATAACAGTGGAACTTAAAGCAGGTCAGACCCTTCGTCTGATAACACAATTAAAGAAAAATACTTTCAACAAAACTTAGCTTTCTTCAGCATTAAACCATGAACAAAAAGTAACAGAAAACAGTTCCTTTTACTCACGGAACTCTGGCACCTGTTTCTTCTCATAAACAGTTCTGGCTGCCTTTAACATAGAGATGCTATACAATCAGATAATGTGTACGTGCAGTCCATTTCATTTTCCTCTAAAGATTCCTCAAGAGGTTCAATCTGCATCTCCTCTTCATCAGAGTAAACTTCTGGCTCCCAATTGCCGTTAAAGTTATAAGGTTCTTGTCGGGGAGTTAAAACACTCTCCTCCCCCACTATACCAGTGGCCCGTGGGTAACTACCGTATTTCCTGTAGTTGGGTTCCTGAGAACTACAGAGCTCCTGGTACGTGCATAGAAAGTCAGGGTATTGCAAACCTCTCTTATTAGGGTAAATACGCCTACCTTTAGGCACTGCTGTTTCCTGCTCTCTCGGATAAGCACAGCTCTGCTTGGAAGCCCCTTTTCCACGGCGTTTCTCTGACTCATTCAAATGTGCTTCAGGGTAAAAGTTTTCCCCTTCTGCATTTCTGGTGTTAGGTAATTTATATCTTAAAGCCTTGGCTGTTGGACTGCCTTCTCTGCTTGCCTCACAGCAACGCTCCTGGGGATATTGAGAGGCTGTGCACTGCTGTTCCCAACAGCTTCTCTGAGAATCACCAACCTCATGTACTCTGGATAATCCCCTTGGCTCCGTCCTCACAGCTCCACGGACACTGCTCTCCAGCTCAGCAGTTCCTAACGGTTCTCGCGTAGTTCCAACTACAGCCCTTGTAGTTCCTACTACTTCTCTCTCAGTTCTACTTTCTCCGTCAGTTCCCTCTCTACCTTCCGGTAAGTGATTTTTAAGTACGTTCAAATTGGTGTTAGCCTGGGCTCCGCCCCCATGCAGGTGCTCTTCATTTTCTAATGAATTCTGTGCTCCCTTTCTGTTCGGGCGTTCCCTAACACCACGTGGCTTTGTTTTCATCTGTTGCTCATAGCAACCTTCCCCCATGTGTGAACCTGAGCTGTCAGTTTCCCTTACATTTTGCTCACAATCCCCTACTTCCATGGGTTCTGATGGCGCTACCTTATGACAGGATGGACGTCAGAATAGACCCCAAGGAGAACAAGAGATTAGGATCCAAAAGCAACCTCAGAGATGCACTTTTAGCATGGATTTGAAAGTAAGGTTACTCAAAGTAACTATGATAAAATGAGGAAAATAGTTAAGAAAAAACTAAAAGGAGCAGTTGCAAAGGTTAAAGACTTACATCAAGATTGGGTGTTATTTAAAAATACTATCTTGGAAGCCCAGACCAGCTATATTCCACGCTTTAAGAAAAGTGGAAGGAAGTGCAAAAAACTGTCAGCATGGTTTAAAGGTGAGGTCAGAGAGGCTGTTGCCAAAAAAACATCTTTCAGAAAATGGAATAAAGAGCGAAATGACAAACTGGAAACAGCACAAGCACTGGCAAGTTAGATGCAAGGCAGGCAAAGAGAGAATTTGAGAAGAAGCTTGCTGTGGAACCAAATATGCACAATAAATACTTTTTCAAGTACATTCATAGCAAAAAACCTGTGAGAGAGTCAGTTGGCCCGTTAGATGATAGAGGGGTAAAAGGGGCATTAAGAAGGGACAAGACCATAGCGGAGAGACTGAATGAATTCTTTGCTTCGGTCTTTACTGAGGAAGATGTAGGGATGTTACCCATGACTGAAGTGGTATTTAAAGCTGATACTGCGGAAGAATTGAAAGAAATATCGATACACCGAGAAGATGTATTACAACTATTTGATAAACTGAAGAGTAGCAAATCACCTGGACCAGATGGTATACATCCAAAGGTGTTGAAAGAACTGAAATATGAGATTGCAGACCTGCTATTAGTAATCTGTGATCTATCATTAAAACCATTTGTAATACCTGAAGACTGGAGGATGGCCAAAGTAACACCAATTTTTAAAAAGGTGTCCAGGCGTGATCCGGGAAACTACAGACTGGTGAGCGTGATGTCAGTTCCAGGAAAAATGATAGAAACCATCATAAAGAACAAAATTACTGAACATGTAGATAGTCATGGCTTAATGGGAGACAGCCAACATAGCTTTAGACAAGGAAGATCTTGTCTTACTAATCTATTATTTTTTTTGAAGGTGTGAATAAATAGGTAGACAAAAGTGAGTCAGTTGATATAGTGTATCTGGACTTTCAGAAAGCCTTTGACAAGGTCCCTCATCAGAGACTTTTGGCAAAACTAAAAAGTCATGGGATAGGAGGCAGTTTACTATTGTGGATCAAGAACTGGTAAAAGATAGAAAGCAGAGGGTAGGGCTAAATGGCCAATTTTCCCAATGGAGAAAGGTGAATAATGGAGTACCCCAGGGATCTATGCTGGGTCCGCTGCTTTTTAACATATTCATAAATGACCTGGAAAAGGGAATAACGAGTGAGGTTATCAAATTTGCAGATGACACAAAACTATTTGAAGTTGTTAAAACCCATGAAGATTGTGGAGAATTGTAAGAAGATCTTGATAAATTGGAAGACTGGGCATCCAAATGGCAGATGAAATTTAATGTGGACAAGTGCAAAGTTATGCACCTAGGAAAGAACAACCCAAACTAAGGTTACACGATGCAAGGTTCCACTTTAGGAACCACCACCCAGGAAAAAGATTTAGGCGTCAATGTGGATAGCATGTTAAAACCCTCGGCCCAGTGTGCAGTGGCATCCAAGAGAGCAAATAGAATGATAGGTATCATAAGGAAAGGAATGGAGAATAAAACAAAGGATATTATAATACCTCTGTATTGTTTCATGGTGCGACTGCACCTTGAATATTGTGTGCAATTCTGGTCGTCACATCTTAAAAAGGATATAGCGTTATTAGAAAAGGTACAGAGAAGAGCCACCAAAATGGTAAAGGGGATGGAAGGATACCCCTATGAAGAGAGGCTAAAAATGTTAGGGATCTTCAACCTGGAAAAGAGACGGCTGAGGGGAGATATGATAGAGGTCTATAAACTAATGAATGGAGTGGAATGTGTAAACGTAGATCGATTATTTACGTTATCAGAATATAGAAAGACCAGGGGACATGTAATGAAGTTAAAGGGTAACTTATTTAAGACTAATAAGAGAAAATATTTTTTCACTCAATGTGTAATCAGGCTCTGGAATTTGTTACCGGAGGATGTAGTAAGAGCTGTTAGTGTAGCTGGGTTTAAAAAAGTTTTGGACAAGTTCCTGGAGGAAAGGTCCATAAGCCATTATTAAAAGGGACCCGGGATATCACTGCATGACCCAATACAAGCATTGTGGAGCCTGTGTCTTTTGGGGAAACTGCTAGGTACGTATGACCTAGATTGGCCACTTTTGGAAACAGGATACTGGGCTTGATGGACCTTGGTCTGACCCAGTATGGCATATCTTATGTTCTTATGTAAGGGGAGGAGCTATCTGTGCCTCTCCTGGAAGAGTGTCTGTCGTGTCTATCACCAGTGGCAGAATCACATCTGCGCCATTGGGGGGAGGAGCTATGACATCAATGCCTGAATCCAACTTTTAGTGTCTGGCTGCTTATCTGAGCGGTGTGGGGATTCCCTTGGCATTGGGCTTGTGTTGCCTCTGCAGGAAAAAAGGCTGAAGTGCAGTCAAGGTTTAGAGGTCACTTTGGGGTTCTCCAAAGAGGTGAGGGCTGCAGGAAATGGGGGCTGCAGACGGAGGAGGAAGAACCTCTAAAGAGGAGAAACTTCTTCAAATTCATGCTAAAGGCCTATCTCTGAGACCGCATTTGGATCCTAATCCCTTGTTCTCCTTGTGTCTCCTTCCCTATTTGAACTCCCCTTGTTTCTCTTGTATTGTTCTGTCTTCCTTATATGTTTGTACAGCACTGCATATTTATTTATTTATTTAACAGCTTTTATATACCGCACTATTAATCATCAGCGCGGTTTACATTTTAACAACTTTGTACTTAAGCATAAAACATATGTCAAGTTTACAGGTAACAGGGAATGAAACATGGATAACTGGGGTTGAAATAAATAACAGAATTCACAACTATTTACAATAAATTCTCAAATGTTTTGAGTTCTAAAGAAGGGGATCTACAAGGTTTTGAACTGGGGTGAGTATTGAAGTTACAGGAGCATATTTTACTAACCATGATCATTGATTTGGAGGGGGAGGGGGTGGGGAGCCAGTGCCTTGTGAGAAATGATGTAGGAAGAGGTGAGTTTTCAGAGATTTTCTGAACTGGGACAGGTCTTTTTGTGATCTGATGTTAGGTGGCAACATGTTCCAGCATCTAGGGGCGAAGGATGAGAATGCTCTTGAGGTAGTTGTCTGGGTGAGTTTTGTCAGGCCTTTTGGGATCATTAGCGTGTTCTCTGTTACAGATCGTCTAGATCTGGTGTTCTGTGCGTGATGAAGGAGGTCAGATAACGAGGATGGTGATATTTGGTGGAATGCTTTGAAGGTCAAAATGAGTGCTTTGTATAAAATCCTGCATGATATCGGGAGCTAGTGAAGTTCGAATAGGATGGGAGTAATATGTTGACTCCTTGAGGCTCCATGTAGAACCCTGGCCGCTGTATTCATGGCCAATTGTAGTGGATTCAGCGTGCTCTTGGGTAGATCGTGTAATACAATATTTGCGTAATCGAAGTGTGGAGTGACTAATGCCTGGAAGGTTGTGCGGAAGTCATATGGTTCAAGCATAGGTTTGAGATGTCGGAGTGTCCTGATCTTGTGGTAGATGGCTTTTACTGTATTTTTTATATGATCTTTGAACTCAAGCCGCTGGTCAAGTACAACACCTAGGTAACGTATTGTAGTTTTGAGTGGTAGATCGGCATCTCTTGTTTTTAGAGTTGGTGGAGGAGAGAAGTCTTTGTTCCTTGTGACGATCAGGACTTCTGTTTTTTTAAAGTTAATTCGGAGATTTTGTGTGAGCAGCCAGTCTGAGATTGAATTGAAGCAAGTGATTAATGTAGTGTAGTCAGGTTTCAACACGTTGATTGGTGTGAATAGGAGCACATCATCCGCGTAGATGAGACATGATATTCCGAATGAACGGGAGATGTTGCAAATGGGCTGCATGTAGATATTGAATAGCAGAGCTGAGAGGGAGGAACCCTGTGGTACTCCTTGCTTCTGATGGAAAGGCTGAGAGGTGGTATTACCAATCCGGACTTGTTGCCAGCAGTCTTCCAAGTAAGATTTGCACCAATTCCATGCCATTCCTTGAATCCCTTTTTCGTGGAGACGGGCAAGCAGTTGGTCATGATCAACTGAGTCAAAAGCTGCTGCTATGTCTAGGAAGATCATTGCGACTCCATTTCTGATGTTGTCTGTTGTATTAATGAGCGTGTTCATTAGAGAAGCTAGGAGAGTTTCAACTCCGTGAGCTTCTCTGAAACCATGCTGGTTTGGATCTAGTGGGGCTTCGGAATCAATATGTTGTTGAATCTGTCTCAGTATTACTTTTTCTAAGATCTTGGCTAATAAAGGGATACTTGAAATTGGGCGGTAGGAGTCTTCCTTTTTCGGATCGAGTTTATTGTTTTTCAGTAAGGGCTGGATGGAGGTCTGTTTGAGAGCTGTTGGAAATATCCCAGTGCTAAGTGACTGGTCAGCTAAGGTTGATATGTATGGGCTGAGCTCTGTTCTCAGTGATTTTATCCAGTGGGCTGGACATGGATCGTTGGGGGCGGTGGTGGCATTGATGGAGGTTATGATTTCTTCGATTGTCTTTGGGGTTGGGGATGAGAACTTATTAAATATGAATTGGACGTTGGAAGATTGTGTGGTATCACTTGTGGTTAATGTGATCTTGATCGCCTTGGATTGGATATAGTCAGCATATAGTTGTGGATGTATATGTTCCTGTTGTGGTGAAGAAGGCTCATTAGTTAGGGATTTTACTAATTGAAAGAGATCTCTCGGTTTGTTAAGATAACGGCTAAGAAGCCTTGCATGATATTCTTTTCTCTTATCCCAGGTTAGCTGACGATGAGATTTCAAGTGAGATAAGTAAATGGATTGATCATAAGGGTTTAGGGAGTGTCTCCATTTCTTCTCTAGTCTCCTCAGTGGCTGTAAGGAGGATCGTAACTCGGAGGAGAACCATGGAGCGTTCTTCTTCTTGGAAATAGAAGAGTTGGTAAAGGATTGGTTATCTGTGATGTTAGGCTGGGCTGATAGTCCAAGGGCGCTGTTCCAATTTGATACAATCTCATCAATGTTGTCTGGTATTGTAGAGAGTTTTGGGATGGTTTGGGAAGTGATTGTGTCTATGTTGAATGGTTTGAATCGTGCTGGTTTCGATGGTGGATAAACATCTGGTGGTTTGTTTGAAGATTCCTCAGATGGTATGATGAATGTTATGAGGTTATGATCGGACCAAGGGACAAGGGTTGATAAGGGCTCGAGTTGATTTAGTAGTTCCAAGGATGATGATGGGGCAAAAATGAGATCAAGGAGATTTCCTTGTTTATGGGTAGAGTTTTTTACAATTTGTCTGTAGTGTAGATTGGTCATGGCATCAAGGAAGGAGTTGGATACTGAAGGCAATGTGGATGCAAGATTGAAGTCTCCGAGGAGCCAGTTAGGTTTGTTGATATCTATCGGGTTGATGGCAAGATCAATTATGTTTGAGAGATCATCGGCAGGAGCATTTGGGGCTCTATAGATGAGGTTTATGGTATTGGTATTGTTGGAGATGGATAGAGTATTTGTATGGTTTGTGGCATTGGTAGAAGAGATGTGGTATTTCAAATCAGTTCTTGCTATTATGCAGACTCCTCCTCCTTTTCTGTTTTCTCTGTTACAGGTGTAAATGGAGTAGTTAGGTGGGGTAAGTTGGTTCTTTAGGACGTTATCAGTGTTAGAAAGCCATGTTTCTGTGACCAGAAGGATGTCTAATGTAAGGTTTGAAATAAGGTCAATGATAGCAGGCCATTTGTTGTGGGCTGAGCGTGCGTTAATGAGAGCACACTTGAGATCCTGTGAGGTAGTTCTTAGAAAAGATCTTTTGCCGTTTGTTGTTTCAAGAAGTACATACAGAAGGTAGGTGTGTCTATTATATGCACTTTGTGGGAATTGCTGTTGATTATGGTGGGATTTCCTATTCCTGGATTGGTATATAGGGATAGGGTTGGCATCAGATGTTAGGGCAAAGGAAGTGTGTAAGATGCTAGAGAGGGTGGAGAGGAGCAGGAGGGCAAACGTAATGGTAGCCATGATGTAATCCTAAGATGGTGGTTAGAGTGCAGATACTTTATATAATAATAGTAGTGCGATGCGGGCAGTACAGGTACTTTTGAGATAATCAAAACTACATAAAAGTAGTTAAAAGTGATTTTTTACACCGCAATCATAGATACAATATACTTTGTAATATACTCAAAGGTTACAATATGGTGGTTACAAAGGAGAATACTTTGTAGCAATTGTAGTTACAAGATAGGGTTAACAGGTTAACTTACAGTTATAATAATCTGATCTAGGGTCCTTTGCTGTTTTCTCAGCTATAAGGTTTGGTCTCAGCTGGGTTAATCAGGTGATTGAGCTGATCATCAGGTGTGTTAGCTGGAAATTAGTCCGGTAAATACGGTCCACACCTAAGGGCCACGCCAAAGGGCCCTCTGGCGAGGCCCTGAGGCGCGGGCCTACCAGGCGCGAGCGCGCCCGATCGGTGCCGGCTTAAAAAGCAGCCGAGAACTGCCCCGATTGGGCACAGGAGCAGGAGGGGAGGTCCTTGTGTGCGCTGACTCCGGCCCGCTCGATCCTTTCAGGGAGAGCACTTGAAGAGGGCCGGAGGGATGGAAAGGCCACACGCCCGATCAGCGCCTGCTTAAAAAGCAGCCGAGAACTGCCCCGATTGGGCACAGGAGCAGGAGGGGAGGTCCTTGTGTGCGCTGACTCCGGCCCGCTCGATCGCTTCAGGGAGAGCGCTTGAAGAGGGCCGGAGGGATGGAAAGGCCACACGCCCGATCGGCGCCGGCTTAAAAAGCAGCCGAGAACTGCCCCGATTGGGCACAGGAGCAGGAGGGGAGGTCCTTGTGTGCACTGACTCCGGCTGACATATGCCTTGTAGCACTATATAAATGATTAATAGTAGTAGTAACAGTAGTAGTAAGTATGAATTTGAAGTGAAGAAAGTCCGAAAGGGAATGGGATTTCAGCCAAGTGCGCTCTGCTGAGCGGGCACAGGAGCGTAGGTAGCAGATAGCTGAAGACGGCCAGGGCTGAAGTGAAGTGCACCTCACAGGACATGGTATAGGCAGAATTATAGGCAATTATAGCCTCAACAGATTTAGAGGACAGGGTGGAAGAAAGGGGTGATGAGACAGTAACGGAAAGAGTCAATGGATTAATGGCATGAAGATTCCTAAAAAGGTAGGAGACAGGGTGAGATTGAGGTGGGAGTGATGAAGAGTGAAGCTTAACAGGTGACTGTCAGATAAGGGAAGACCTGAAGCACAGAAAGTAGAGGGTAAACAATGAGAAAAGAAACCAAGATTAAGTCAGTGGCCATACTGATGAGTGGGGGCAGAAGAACAAAGCTGGAGGTTATATGAGGAGGTAAGGGAAAGGAGCTTAGGTGCATGGGGTTAGAAGGGCTATCGATATGAAAATTAAAGTCACCAAGAATAAGGGAGGGGGAAGAAGAATCCAGAAATAAGGAAAGCCATGAGTCCGAATGAGTGAGAAAGGTATAAGTGGACTTGTTAGGGGGTCTATAGATAACTGCAATCTGGGGAGGTAGGGAATTAAAAAGGCAGATGGAGTGGACTTCAAAGGAGGAAAAGGAGTGAGACTGAGTTAGAAGGGGGGGTTGAAATTGGCATGAAGGAGAAAGCAGAAGCCAACACCACCACCGCAGTCAGTGGCATAAGGAGTGTGGGAGAATTGGTAGCTGCCATGACAGAGGGCAGAGACTGAAGCAGTATCATCAGGGAGGAGCCAGGTCTCAGTAAGAGCTAAAAGATGGAAAGCGTGAGAGATAAAGAGATCATGGGTAAAGGAAAGTTCATTAGACATGGAATGAGTATTCCATAAAGCACATGAGAAAGGGAGAGAGAAGAGGGATATGGATGAGGTTGGGGTGGTAGAAAGAGGAATTAATATGGCAGTGAGAGAAAAGTGAAAGTGGGCTGGTTTGGATTAATGTCATCAAATAGAAGAAGGAGGAAAAGAATGCGAGGCAGAGGAGATGGAAGGACAGAAATGAGGATGAGGTTGTTTTAGAGAGGAAGGGGAAGGATGAATGAGAGGAAGAAAAATGTGAAGCTAAAGAGCTGATGAAAGGTGGATGACAAGATGGGGGAAGAAAAGAGGGTGGAAAAGAAGATATGATGAGGAGAGGGGTTGAAGTTGAAGGTATGAGGCGAGAAGATTAGGGATTGTCAATAATTGGAAGAAAAAGTGATGTGGAGCCATAAGAAAAGATGGACAGGAGAGAAGAGAAGAAATAATAAAGGAAGGAGGAGGATCGAGAGGATTAGGGAGAATCTGGGAGTAATCGTGGTATAAAAAGAAAACTCCAATTAAGAGTTGGTTGAGTAGGAAGGTGAGGAAATAATAGCAAGAGAGGAGAATGAAGGAGGAGGTACTAATAGAAAGAGAGGAGATTGTAGGAGGGTAAGGTTTTTTAGGCAATATTCAATCCGCTATCTGGATAACCATCCTGATAACTTTAGGCCAGAAAAAAGGCTGTCCTAAGCTATCCAAATAGCGATCTGGGTAGTGGACTGAATATCGCTGTTATCCCAGATAATTACCGGCACTGACAGCATATATTCAACACCATCCACAATCCACATAGTGGCCCTGAATATACATATTTTCTTTAACTGCCACGCTCAGCAGCTGGATATTGACCTGGCTATTACTATTTGTAAAGCATATATAAAACAGATGAGCACAATACAGAGATGCAAAATAGACTGTTCCTTCATCCTGAAATTTACAATCTAATCAACATTGGACTCAAACATACTGTAAAACATAAGGGTGTAGAGAGGAGAGGAATGAAGGTAAAAGTTCAGCTAGTATGTTAAAACAATTAGCATCCATCAAAACAGTTGAAAAGTCTTTGTTTATTAGTAAGTTTCTATAAATTTCTGTTCCCTTTATGGGCAGTTGTTCAGTTCATGATTCAGTATGTGCCTGGTACTTATAAAATGGTGCTATAGATTATCTAAGATGGTGTTGGTCCTCGGGGTAGGAGGGAGAGAAGACTAAAACTGCTTTCATGGAAGTGTTGCAGATCCATTGCTCATTTGTCTAGATTGAAGCTGTGGACATTCACACTTTAAATCTGACAGAATTGTCTTCCAAACTGGCTACAATGGAAAGTTATTGTTTCTTGAAAACACATCATAGGCTGTTGCAACAATAGACTGTTGATGATCCTGTTTATCAGGCTCTTGTTCAGATGTTCCTGGAAGGACCAATTGAAGTAGGTCACTGGTAAATACACCCTGTTTAGTGCCGTCAGGGAAGCACTAAAGAAGCTGACCCAGTGAGGCCCGATTTTCTGCACTCCATCAGGGAGAGCACGTGGCAGGCAGGCCACGGTCCCATCTGTGGTGAATCTTGCTCTTTCATCAAGTGTTCCTGATATACCACTTGTTATTTTGATATGAAACCGAATACCATCTTCCAAACTTCTGAAGAGGACATTTTAATTCTTTCTTGAAACAGGTAAGGAAATGCCATCCAACCCTTCAACTTATCTGGAGTATATCTAAGTATTTTTTGTTTAATTTTTTTATTTATGCAGTTAACAATGAAATCAAGAGTAAATATACACTCAAAGAAAAAGAGAACAATCTGAAAGTAAATATCAACATTAATTAGCAACAAAGAATTAAGGAATTATACAAATATCACAAAGACCGTCCTCCACTAGGCCACAAACTGAGGGAGGATGGCATAAACACACAATTAACTAGAATTTGAAAGGAAATGAATTCAGTGAGACTCAGACTAACAACTTTTAATTATCAGCAGCATTCCCTGACTCTATCGCAGTGACTCTCCGGGCACTTAGAAACGCCGACAACTGGGATGGGTCAAAAAAGATATAAGAAACAGCCTGCATCTTAACAGTACACTTACATGGAAATTTTAGGAAAAATTGACCCCCCAACTGTTGGACTCCCAGGTGTAAGAGGAGGAACTCTCACCTCCTTCTCTGGGTTTCCCGACACAAATCTGGAAAATCTTGTACCTGAAAACCGGTAAACATAATCAAACGTTTTCGAAAAATATTTTCTAAAACCAATCCCTATCATGAGATAGTGTAAAAGTCATCAAAAGTATAGCCAGGCTAAAGGATTCTTCGCTAGATGTCTCCAATATAGCTGAGACGTCAAGCGAGCCTGCCTGAGGTTTCCCTGAGATAACTCCAGCCCCTGAGGATCTCTGACTAGTTAGTAACTGGAGGATGAGACTCACTGGGGACACCAAGAACTTCAGTCATATATATATAGCGCTAACATATAGTGATTTAGGAAAATTAATAAGTCTGAGATTTTGATATCTTGAAAAGTTCTCCAGATGTTTCAAACGAGACCTCATCCCCATAGCATCCTCGGAGAAAGTAGCCTCAGAGTCCTCCAGATGGTCAACTCTTTCCAACACTGAAGACACAGCCTCTGCAAATCAGATATCTCACCCACCTGCTGCTGCATAGAAATCTCATTAGACTTCACTTGGGCTGAAACAGATTGTACCTGATGAAATAAAGCAACTGCTGTGGCCATTCCCATCGAGCTCTCCAATCCCCCGGCTGGGACAACATGCATCTGTCTGTCAGAGCGCTGACCCGGAAGGGTTTCAACTTCCCTCGTCAACTGCTCTGAAGTCTGCCCTCCAGGATCTGTCGGCACACCAACTCTGGATACACCTGACACAAACTGGCCTTCAGAGCAGGATGGCTCAAACACAAAGACTTTTGCTGCACGTAGCTGCTCCGGTGAAAGATCGAGCCCCAAGCTGCTCGGCGAGCAGACAGCTGGAGATAAATTCGCCAGTGAACTGCTAGCCTGATGAGCTGCGCACACAAGAAAAGAGTCCAAAGGACCAACCGCGGAAACCGAAGGTAAGGCAGAGGGGGCCCTGGAGGACTTCTTGCGACCTTCCTTTTCCCCATAAATGAAATGCGCCACACCTAGAGACGTCAAACTACAGCCATCTTGAAGCCACTCCCCCTCCTCACTCTCTAAGTATTTTTTATGGACCCATAAGCAGAATTCTATCAGCTATGATCATCCTGGGAAAAAAAATCGACTATATCTTTATTTTCTTTAGTCTGTGGCACCCCGTATTTGACTAGAATAAAAATAATTCATATATATTGCTATACATAAGCATTCAAGACCATGAGTTCATTCTTCAGCTATCAGCTATGTGATCTTTAAAGGTCATTGAAAAAAAAAAACCTTGAGTAATTCTATATTGATACTATATCAAAGGATAATATATCCCATAATTTGACACTGAAATGGATTAGCCTGGGAAAAGAATAAAAGAAATTATTATTCTTGAGCATTGTGGTACTTCACCTTGATGAACACTGGCAAGGTCATTAACTGAGAGCAGTGGAAATATTTAGAAAATCCAAGATTTATTGGTTAAAGTTTCCAGATAAGACCTTGACTAACCAGTTAACAGAGATAAGATAGCACACATATTGCTGGATAATACGCAGTGTAGAAAATGATAAATGCAAGCTGAATAGTGGGTAGAAAAATGGAGTTCTATGGTGTATTAGACATGTTATAAAAAGCAGAGAAAAAGGAGGGGGCGATTATTGGCATGTATGGTTGATGAAATCTCATTTTGATGATTGCATCTAGCTCTGGACGGACATAAACAGAATAAAGGAAGTTCAAAGTAGAGCCACTTAACTGATGCTGAATCAGTACCATAAACCCTACAACGCAGAACATAAGGATTTAAACATGTATATGCTAGCAGAGAGAGCAGAGAGGGCTAAAGCACTCAAATGCCTCTAGTGTATAAATAATGTACAAAATGTAAGTCAAGAAGGCAGGGCAGGCTCATGCACACAGAAGGGAGGATTAGCGAACTGCAGGGCCCCTCAGCACTTCCTAGGGGATTCTTCCTCCTGCCCCCACAAAGGCAAGCCTGAATGCCAGCACTGGCAGCAGCTGTAGGAAGGGAATAATTGGGGTCAGCTGGAGGCAGGACGTGGAGACATTGCCGCTCTGGGAAACCTCTACACCATGAGAGCATTGTTGTTCATTGTTACTCATCACTGCAGCACGCTGGGGCCCTCACCATGTGGTAGGCTTCAACAACCTACCCATTCATCTGCTGACCCGACTGTGGCCTACGCCAGCACGTGAACCTTCAACAGAACCTGAAGTCAACCTGAGAACTACCTCTCTCCTGAAGTAGAACCGTAACTTGGATAATTCTGCAAGTAATTTGGGATACAATTTGGTTATGGCACTATTAAATGTTTCCTACCCTTGTTGCACCTCATAGATGGCCCATGACTCTGAATTCATTGATTATTGTGAGCAAAGACAGTTTCCTCCATGTGTCTGTGCAGTGCTACTCACGCCTTTTTGTGCTGTATGATCAATGTTAGTATTATAATAATACTGTTAAGATAGTAGTTCTAACTCTTCTGCTTTCCTCTCCATTTTCTTCTCTTCTTATGGCTCCACATCACTTTTTCTTCCTATTATTGACACTCCCCTAATCTTCTCCTTTCATACCAACATCCACAATCCCTCCCTCCTTATCACCCTCTCTCTATCTTTCCCATTTCTTCTTTCATATTGTCGTCCTCCCTTTCCCCAGTTCTTGAACTTTACCTTTTTCTTCCTCTCATTCATCCCTCGCCCTTCTCTATTAAAAAAACTCATCCTCGTTTCCGTCATTCCATCTCCTCTCTGCCTCACAATCTTCTCCTTCTTCTTCTTTCATTTGGTGACATTAATCCTAACCCTGGCCCCCCTAGACTATGTTCTCACTCTCACTCCTCACCTGACCACTCTAATCTCATTCATATTCCTCCCCTTTCCTCCTCCTTTCTCCTGTGCCTTATGGAATGGCTCATTCCATATTTAATAAACTCCCCTTTACTCATGATCGCTTCACTTCTCTTTCCAAATTTTAGCCCTTAATGAAACTTGGCTCCTCCCCGATAACATCACTTCAGTCACTGCTCTCTGTCATGGCA
This sequence comes from Ichthyophis bannanicus, assembly GCA_033557465.1. Lineage (NCBI taxonomy): Eukaryota > Metazoa > Chordata > Amphibia > Gymnophiona > Ichthyophiidae > Ichthyophis > Ichthyophis bannanicus. The sequence continues at coordinate 169,618,218 of CM066038.1, forward strand.
GCTACCAATTTTCCCACACTCCTTGTACCACTGGCCATGGTGGTTGTGTTGGGTTTCTGCTTTCTCCTTCCTGCCATTCCAACCCCTCCTTCTTCCTCAGTCTCACTCCTTTTCCTCCTTTGAAGTCCATTCCATCCGTCTCTTTAATCCCTTACTTCTCCAAATAGCTGCTATTTATAGACCCCTAGATAAGTCCACCTCTACCTTTCACACTGACTTTGACTCCTTGTTTTCCCTATTTCTGGATTCTTCTTCCCCCTACCTTATTCTTGGTGACTTTAATATTCATGTTGATACCCCTTCTGACACCTATACTCTACACTCCTTTCCCTTACCTCCTCATTCAACCTCCAACTTTGCTCTTCTGCTCCCCACTCATCAGCATGGTCACTGCCTTCACTTGGTTTTCTTTTCTAACTGTTTATCCTCCAGTTTCCATATCTCAGTTCATCCTTTATGTAATCATCGCCTCTAAGCTTCACCCTTCATCACTCTCTACCTCAATCTCACCCAGTCTCCTCCTATTTTTTCTTCATGCTATCGATCTATTGGCTCTTTCCACTATTGTCTCATCACTTCTTTCTTCCACATTGTCTAATAAATCTATTGATGAGGCTATAGTTTCTTATAATACTTCCCTCTTCTCTGTTCTGGATACTTTTGTTCCACCCATCCCACGTCCTGTGAGATGCACTATACTTCAACCCTGGTTGTTCTGTTGTCTATGCTCCTGTGCCTGCTAAGCTGAGTACATTTGGCTCAAATCCTGCTCCCTTTCTATCTTTTTTTTTCATTTAAAAGTCAGGCTTATCTCTCCTTCCAGTTAGCCTTAGCACTCACCAAGCAAAACTACTGTGTCCATCTGACTGGTTCTTTTGCCACTGATCCTCGCCATCTCTTCTCAACTCTTAACTCTCTCCTCAAGGTGCCTCCCCCTCTTACCCCTCCTTCTCTTTCTGCTCAATTCCTTGCCAACAATTTCCAAGACAAAAAACACATTACACTCCAATTCCCCATTAGATCAGCTTCATCCCCTCTTTTACTTCCTCAATATCAGCTTTTTCCTTTAGTGTCTATTACCCTTTCATACTTTTCTAAGATCTCTCATGAGGAAACCTCTCATCTTCTTTCCTCCTCTAAACTTGCTCTTCCGATCCTATCCCCACCCATCTCCTTAACTCCATTTCCTCCTCTGTCATCCCTTCCATCTAACAGATTCTCAACTGCTCGCTCTCCAATGCTACTGTTCCTGCAGCCTTCAAGCATGCTGTGGTCATACCTCTCCTCAAGAGACCTTCGCTCGATACTAGTTGTCTTTCTCATTATCGACACATCTCCCTTATTCCCTTCATTTCTAAACTTCTTGAGCGTATAGTCCTCAGCTGTTGTCTTGAATTTTTTTCCTCTCAAGCCCCGTTGAAGCCACTTCAATCTGGCTTTCATCCCTTACATTCTACTGAGACGGTACTTGCCAAAGTCTACAGTGACTTATTCCTGGCTAAATCCAAGGGCTTTTACTCTATCCTCATCCTTCTCTACCTTTCTGCTGCTTTTGACACTATTGATCATCGTCTTCTCCTTGATACATTGGGCTCACTTGGTTTTAGGGATTCTGTACTGTCCTGGTTTTCTTCAACTCTCACTTTGCTCTTTCAGTGTTTGTTCTGGTGGTTCCTTATCTACTGCTATCCCTCTCTCTGTTGGTATACCCCAAGGTTCTGTTTTGGGCCTCTCCTTTTCTCTCTCTACACCCAGTCCCTTGGTACTCTCATCTCCTCCCATGGATTTCAGTATCATTTTTATGCTTATGATTCTCAGATCTATCTTTCTACACCTGATATTTCTCTGTCACTTCAGGCCCACATCTCTGCCACCTATCTGACATCGCCACCATTAAACAGGGTCAAAACTGAACTTTTTATTTTCCCCCTAAACCTTCCTCTCCCCTTCTTCCTTTCTCTATCTCTGTAGATAACACTCTTCTATTTCCTATTTCTTTAGCCAATAGCCTTGGTGTCATCTTTGACTCCTCCTCCCTTTCCTTCTCCTCACATATTCAACAGATTGCTAAAACCTGTCGTTTCATTCTCTATAACATTAACAAAATTTGCCCCTTCCTTTCTAAACACACTACTAAAACACTTATCTACTCTCTAATTACTTCCCGCCTCGACTATTGCAACCTCCTTCTTGCTGGTCTCCCTCTGAGTCACCTTTCTCTCCTTCAATCTGTTCAGAACTCTGCTGCGCGACTAATCTTTCACCAGCCATCCCACTCATATAACATCCATACTCATATAACACCTCTTCTCAAATCACTTCACTGACTTCCCTTCATTTCCATATCCAATTCAAACTTCTCCTTCTGACTTTTAAATACATTCATTCTTCTGCCCCTCACTCCTTTCCTCTCTCCTCTCTCCCTACAACCCTCCTCGTGAACTCCGCTCTTCTACTGGCTTACTCCTCTCTTTCCCCTTTTCTTCCACTGCTAACTCCAGACTTTGGTCCTTTCACCTTGCTTTTCCTTATGCCTGGAACAAACTTCCTGAGTCTGTATGTCAGTTCTCATCTCTGCCCCTTTTCTATTCCACGCTAAAGGCTCACCTCTTTGAGGCTGCTTTTGCATCCTGATCCCTTATTTTCTTTCTGTCTCCTTACCCTTCCCTATTCTGCCCTTATTCTTATCATTTGTTTTGTCTGTCTTATTTAGATTTTAAGCTCTGAGCAGGACCATCTTTATATATATTTGTACAGAGCTGTGTATGCCTTGTAGCACTTTATAAATGATTAACAATAATAGTAGAAGTATGAGGTAGAAAGGACATTGTCCCCAAACCTTGTGGACTGAGGGGCACATTGCAAATGCCTAATCCCTTGCAGCCATAAAATGGGGTTTTAGAAGGGGCATCTAGGAAGGATCTGGGATGTCTGGAGCAGAATGTCCAAAAATCTGGCGGCATGGCAGCAGCGAAAGGAGGAAAGTATAAGTGCCTTTTGTAATCACTGTCTCCACTCCAAAAAATGAATGTCCCAGTAACTGGTTCCGAAAATGGGCCATAGGCAGATAGCAAGACTGGGTATGTTTATGGGTGTAGAGTGTAGACCATTTCACAGATGTGGTTGTCCCCGAATTGCATGGCCACAGAACTGGGTACTTAGATGACAAGGGCAATTCATAAGGGGGGTATCTATGTTATGAGACTTGCATTTCAGCTACTCAAATGTGCAATGGCGGGCCAGTAATATGTTTGGAGTATGTATTTACATGCAGGTTCCATTGGTTGGAGGAGGAGTGGCCTAGTGGTTGGGGCAAGGCCAGAAGATCAGGTGTTCAAATCCCACTAGAGGACAGCAACCTTGGGCCGGAAGGACTGGGGTTTCTAGTCCCACAGGTGCTCCTTGTGGTCTTGGGCAAACCACTTAACCCTCCATTGCCCATGTTCCCTGTAAAATAGTTATCTCCAAGTTATAATGCCCTGTTCAACGTAATTTCAGTTTGTTCAATGTAAACCACCTTGATATCATGAAAGGCAGTATATAAGAAATGTTAAATAAATAAAATATTAACTGAGGCAATAGAAGTGCATTTTGCTGTGTTCCCTGGAAGCATTGCAACCATGAAACAAGCATATTTTTTGCACCTTATTTGTGGTCTGGAGCTGGTATAGGCACGGATGTCTCAACAACCACTGCTTGTGTCATTCTGAAATCGCACCGGAATATGCTTCTCCATTGCTCAGCCCAGGCAATGCCTTCTTTCTTCCCTTATGGTACATGGATGAGCTTGTGCCAGGGACATCTATAGCTTTTAAAATATCCCCCTGACTAAATTAAAGTTGATCCTTCTTTAGTTAATCCCTCCCATAAATCAGTTGGTTCTTCTGGTCCCTATCATAGCCTTACTATTTTAAATATATGCCTCTTGTTTTATGTTTGAGGCCTACATAGTAACATAGGGGTATGTTTACTAAACTGCGGTAATCATAAATAACCCGCGTTATGTAACGTTAACGATCGTAAGCGCATCATAATGCGCGTTATGACGCGCTTACGATTGTTAACGTTACATAACGCGCGTTAACTGTAGTTAACGATCGTAAACTCCCGCCGTGCGGTAAAACACCGCAGAAGGTGGAGAGAGGGCGGAGAGAAGGGGTCAATGGGCGGAGAGTGGGCGGGGAGAGGCTCCCTTCACACTAATGCGCTGATCTGAAGAGCTCAATTCCAACGCGAATGAAAACCTGCCGTTAAATGCACATTACAGGGGAGAGAAACCATTTCAGTGTCAGCAATGTACAGCCCAGGCAGGGAAACCTTACAAAAAGTGATAAGTGTGATACATGTGCACAGAACAAAAGGGCACATAAACACTGAAAATGACCCCAACAAACTGGAAAAAGACCATAACCAAGCTGGCCAATAGAGGTAGCAATGAGAAACATCAACCCCTCCCCCCCCGAGTAAGCTCCATAGAACAGATATAAATCATGGAAGGGTCTATACTCCGCCCCCATACAAGGTGAATGAGCCCACAGTGATATAGCGCTGCTCAGGTTTTTCCCCACGATCGGACAGGGTTCGTATGGCGTGCACATGTCCCGCAACATCAGGGCGGGCATGTCGGAACGGCAACTGGACAGATGCCGGAGAAGGGGATACAGAGGGCCGCAGGCGGCACATGCTGTGGTGCAGCTGGGCCACAGTGCGGACTAGGGCGATGCCTAGGTGGCCCATACGAATGCTGAAGCAGCAGAGCAGCCAGACAGCAATTGCTGAAGGCCCAACATGGGCACGACTGTGTTTCCCACAGTGTCACAGGGGATAGTACCCAGCAACTACCCCCAAGGGCACGGAACATTGGCAGGCGGTGCTGGGGGGAAGCGTGGACACCTATGCAGGTACCCCACCCCAGAACCCGCACCATAGGCAGCCGCATACCTGCACACTGGATGGCCTGAGACTGCGCACCACCAGCACCACCAGCAGAAGGGCATGTCAGCATGGTGGCTGAGGGATACTGGTGGTGGAGGGGGCAGTGGCAGCTGCCCAGAGCAGACCGTGGCCTAGTCCTGTGTAGGTGGGTGCCGTGTACTGCAACAGACGGGCCCTGTCTGACGAACAGTCATGGTATCACCAATGAATGTACTAACTCTGTGACAACAAGGTGGTGCAGTGCACAAAACCAGTGTATTCAGAAGCAGAGAGTCACAGGTTCAAGTCCCAGTTGTGGCTCCTGCCAACCCAGTCCCCATATTTTACCCACTACTACAACGTGCTAATACAGACAGCATCTTTATTGCAGATGATGTAAAAATGCCCAAGACACCTACAGTTTACCCTACAGAGCACAGACACCATAAACATGCACATTACCTAGAGCAGAGCCTCCAAAATGCAGTCCTGGAGGGCCAAACACCATTCCGGTTCCATGCTGCCTCTGATAAAGATGCCTGTGCTGCATTTCTATGCGCCACCCCCATGGTATGCAGATGTATCTCATGCATAATCATGAGGGACAGCATGAAAACCCGAACAGCGTTTGGCACCGCAGGACTGGAGTTGGGAACCTCTGCTGTAAAGCAGCAGCCAACAGGGGCAGACACACCCGCACCCACAGGCCCCATTATCCAAAGCCTCCTGGAGAGGCAGGACTTTGGGCTCTGCGTGTATCTCCCAATACTAGCACTTGCATACCTTAGTAATGCCACCCTAAACCGGGGAATATGGTACACATCTATCAAAAGGTTGCCATGAGTACTGGCAGATAGCAATTCCTAGGTTAAGTACACTGTTCTGAGTGAGCTGCACAATAGCAACCTTTCTGATGTCTGTGGAGTGTGCTACAGGTCTTGTGTCTGACAGTGTTTACCAACCTGGGGAGTGACTCCTACAGTATTGCGTACCATAGCCATGCCTGCACTGTGCCCAGGACTGGTGTGGTGGCCTGGGCTGCCCAACACCTCTATAGTTGCACAATGCTGGCATAGGTGTGGGGAGTGTGTCTGTCTATCCAGTGTGTGGTGGCTGCCAACACCCTCCCAGCCCACACTGCTAGCACTGTTGCTAGTATTGGCCTGCCAATGTGCATAATGGTGAGCAAGGTACAGTGGGAATAGCCTCGATAGGGTGGCCTGGCCTGGATGCATCTGCACACGGCATAGGGCAATGGCTCGGACATTGTAGTGCCTGGCCACCACCTGCACGGACAGGGTGGCCATAGCATGTCCTGCTGGGAGGTCACTCTCACCCTGACTGAGCAGTGACCATGGCATGGCTAGGTTCCCTCATAGTGCTATATAGCATTTCTCTCATGTGAAATGTATGGGTTTTGTTTTGGGGCCCAATCACTGACTTATCTGCTTGGTGTGTATGCTGACATCCCCGTTCTGGGTACATGCATCTTCTACAGGACCATGCACTATGGCCTAGCTGGCGGACTGTCTGCATCTAGTATGTGTCTTGCTGGAACACCTTGCAGGGTGCAGCGGCTGGAGGCTTGCTGTTGGAGAATGTCAGATAATGGTGGGGGGCAGCTGAGCATTTCTGGGCCTGCTGTCTGTCTGCTATTGTGTTATGGATGTGTACTGCTCTGTCTGTTCCCCAGCAGGACTGGGGTTGCTGGTCCCCTCTACTACTGCCATTGCGGGGAGGTAGACTGTGGATCTATTGGTGGGTGATCCTATTTCCCACCCTGAGCCCCAGAGGGTGGGTTGTGTGGTGGTGCATAATCTGCCTATGGGTCCAAACACCCCCCTCCCTCTCCCTCTCCCTCTCCCTCTCCCTCTCCCTCTCCTTTCACCTAGAGCAGGTAACAATAGTACCAACACAGAATATGCACTATTCTGGGTGCAGCATTGCCCAGAGGGACTAGACATGACCGAGACATACAGCAGGACACAGATGTATCCTAGGTGTGTCTAACGGAACTACCTATCACACACTGATGGGGACCTGCAGCATGGCATATTTCAGCCATGAAAGGTGCTGTGGACCTGGTGCTGGGCGCCCCACCTCAACCTCAGGGTGGGCACAGTACCCGCACAATGTGACTGTCTGTAGCTACTCTGTGGCAGTGCCACACACGGTCTGTTCCCCCTACCAGGCCGAGGTGCTGTGGGGGTGCATACCCAATCTTGTGCCCATCTCTTGACTGCTGATTTGCATGTGCAGTGCATCATGGGTACGGGTGGGTTAACCCTATCCTGGTAACCACAGCAGCCAGTTTGTGTGGTCATGTGTAGTCCTTCTGCAGCCAGCCAGGGCTTTGTTCACAGCTTTATAAGGTGTCCCATAGGGGACATTATAGGGTGCCTTGGCGGACAGTACACTTTATAATGTGCCCTATGGAGTGCGTTATGGGGTGCCTTATGCGGCACCTTAGGTTATGCCACCGTGAGGGTATGTTTGCTGGCAGCACTAATTAAAATACACATCAAATACCTCAACAATCACTACTTAAATGTAAAGGGTGCTGCTTCAGCCAGCCTTGTACATTAGACCCACTAGGGAATCGAACCCATGACCCCTGTACTATCAGTCAGTGTTGTAACCATTGTGCTACAGCTCTGTTGCTGTGCTTGTATGCCTGCGCGCCTTCTTAAGATTAACGCACGGTAACGTGCCCTGTAGCGCTCGTTCATTTATGGCGCCTTGTAACGCGCGTTCTCGGCGCGTTCTCGGAAACGATGTACCACCCATGTCCTTATTTGGGGTTTCTGTCTCTACCGCGGCTCCTAACGCGAATCGCACTAACGCAGTTTAGTAAACATACCCCATAGTATATGATGGCAGATAAAGACCAGTATGGTCCATTTAGTCTGCCCAACAAGGCAGCAAGAGTAGGTGCACCTGCCGCTCCATGCAGGTCATGCCTCCCCATGCCCTTTGTTTAGGGGTGTACCCACCGCTCCGTGTAGGTCACCCCTATTTACTACAATATAAAAGATAGTTATGTTTATTTGGATTTTATCCTGTTGCTATAAAGGGATCTACTGTCTGTCCCATGCCATTTTGACTTCTGTCACTGTGTTTGCCCCCACCACTTCCATCGGGAGGGCATTCCAAGAATCCACCACCCTTCAGTGAAAAAGTATTTCCTGACATTGCCTTTCAGTTTACCCCCTTGCAGCTTCATGTTATGCCCTCTAGTTTTACAGCTTCTCCATCTTTAGAAGAGGTGTGCTTGTTTGTTAATACTCTAAATATTTAAAGGTCTGAATCATATCTCCCCTGTCCCTCCTCTTCTCCAGAGTGTACGTATTTAGGTCTTCAAGTCTCTTCTCATAAGGCTTCTGACGCAGGCTCCAAATCATTTTGGTCGCCTTCCTCTGAACAGTTTCCAGTCTTTTTATATCCTTTGCAAGATATGGTCTCCAAAACTGAGCATAGTTTTCCAAGTGAGGCCTCACCAGTGACTTATACAGTGGCATTAGTACCTTTTCCTTTCTGCTGGTAATTCCTCTTTGCATGCAACCCAACATCCTCCTGGCTTTTGCTATTGCCTTGTCGCACTGTTTTGCCACCTTGAGATCCGCAGAAATCACCACATCAAAGTCCTTTTCCTGGTCCATGCACACCAACCTCTCGCCCCCCATCACATACAATTCCCTTAGATTTGTGCTTCCCAAGTGCATGACACTGCACTTCTTCACATTAAATCTTAACTGCCAAGCATTAGACCATTCTTCCAGCTTTTGTAGATCTTTCCTCATGCTATCCACTCCCTCAGGGGAGTCCACTCTGTTGCAAATTTTTGTGTCATCTACAAAAAGTCAGATTTTTCCATTTAGTTCTCCAACAATATCACTCACAAATAAATTGAATAGTACTGGTCCCAGGACAGAACCTTCCTTTCATCCGAGTGAGTTCTGTTTACAGTCACCTTCTGTCCTCTCTATGTAGATTAGATTGTAAGGTTCAAGATGTAGGTACGGTCTATTTTGCATCTTTGTATTGTGCTGCATATGTTTTATATATGCTACAAATAGTAATAGCCAGGTCAATATCCAGCTGCTGAGCATGGCGGTTAAAGAAAATATGTATATTCAGGGCCACTATGTGGATTGTGGGTGGTGTTGAATATATGCTGTCAGTGCCGGTAATTATCTGAGATAACAGCAATATTCAGTCCATTACCTAGATCACTATCTGGATAGCTTAGGACAGCCTTTTTTCTGGTCTAAAGTTATCTGGATGGTTCTTCAGATAGTGGACTGAATATTGCCATTTTCTGGATAGTTAGTTGCAACTATCTGTGGATATTCAGAAACACTATCTGGCTCGTTTTGCAGAAGATTCTTAACAGGTCGCCTTGGCACTATTCAGATAGTAAAAGGCCATTGTTTGGGTGGAGTACGGGTGTTCCTGATAGGGAAATAAACATTTAACTGCAGTAGTTATCCAGCTATTTCCCTTTGAATATTGACCCTGAGAATAATAATAATAAATGTACAAAGAAACAGAAATGTGTTACTATCTTTTGAGCCTTAGCAGAGAAACAGAAAAGATGTTACATTATAATGACCACTTGGACCACCTAATCTGCCTAACTGATGTGCTGCCAAAAGTTATACAGTATTAAAATCTGTGGTCTCTTTTCTTCCTTTGTCCTGCCACTAAGGTCCCTTTATGCCTTTCCATTGCTTGAATGAAATCCGTTATTATTTTGACTCAGAGGCGTAGGAACACTGTGTTCCACTGGGGGCGGGGGCCAAGCTCCACCCCTGGGCCAGCCGAACTCCATGTGGTTGTAATCGCCGCCCTTCCCCTCCTGTCTGCCTGCAGGGATCCGATCTCCCATGGGCAGACAGGAGGGAACTGTGCTGCGATTGCAGTGCTCTTCTGCCATTGGGGGATGGATCCCCCACAAGCAGCCTGCTGCTTACTGTGTCACGATCGCTGACCTTCATCTACTTCTGCACGCAGGAGATCAGATCCCTGTAGACTGAAATAGGGGAAGCCCTGATCACAGCAGCAGTTTTGGTGCGGCCAGGGCCTCTGTGGCTCCACCCCCCTTTCCGACCCCCATGTTTTGACTGCTACTAGTTCTGCAGGATGTCTGTATGTACCAGGTGTCTATCAGTATCTAAGTTTATATAGAATGTTTCCAGAGGCAGCAGATGTGAAACACTGACAGCGTCAGACCGATTCTAAAGCACTGATTCTTTATGGAGTGATTATAAGGATTGATTTTTTTGATATGGGAGATTAGGAGAAAGACCATTCTCACCACAGCAGGGGACCAGTGCATAAACTGATGAGGGGGCTCCAAAGTCCACATGCAGGCTTTGCCTCTTTTAGCTTGAAGCAGGCTCAGGGTCTGGTCAATTGCTCTGTTTGCCACTCTCTAATGTCATAAGAACATAAGATATGCCATAATGGGTCAGACCAAGGTCCATCAAGCCCAGTATCCTGTTTCCAACAGTGGCCAGTCTAGATCATACGTACCTAGAAGTTTCCCCAAAAGACACAGGTTCCACAATGCTTGTACTGGGTCAAGCATTGATATCCTGGGTCCCTTCTTAATAATAGTTTATGGACCTTTCCTCCAGGAACTTGTCCAAACCTTTTTTAAACCCAGCTACACTAACAGCCTTTACTACATCCTCCGGTAACAAATTCCAGAGTTTGATTACACGTTGAGTGAAAAAATATTTTCTTTTATTAGTCTTAAATAGTTTACCCTGTAGCTTCATTGAATGTCCACTAGTCTTTCTATATACTGATAATGTAAACAATCTATCTACATTTACCCGTTCCACTCCGTTCATTAATTTATAGACTTCTATCATATCTCCCCTCAGCCGTCTCTTTTCCAGGTTAAAGAGCCCTAACCTTTGTAGCCTTTCTTCATAGGAGTATCCTTCCATCCCCTTTACCATTTTGGTGGCTCTTCTCTGAACCTTTTCTAATTCTGCTATATCCTTTTTAAGATAAGGCGACCAGACTTGCACACAATATTCAAGGTGTGGTCTCACCATGGAACGATATAGAGGCATTATAATATCTTTTGTTTTATTTTCCATTCCTTTCCTTATGATACCTACCATTCTATTTGCTCTCTTGGCCGCCGCTGCACACTGGGCCTAGGGTTTCAACATGTTATCCACAATGAAGCCTAAATCTTTTTCCTGGGTGGTGGTGGTTCATAATGTGGAACCCTACATCGTGTAGCCATAGTTTGGGTTGTTCTTCCCTAAGTGCATAACTTTGCACTTGTCCACATTAAATTTCATCTGCCATTTTGATGCCCAGTCTTCCAATTTATCAAGATCCTCTTGCAATTTTCCACAATCCTCTTGGGGTTTAACAACTTTAAATAGCTTTGTGTCATCTGCAAATTTGATAACCTCACTTGTTATTCCCTTTTCCAGATCATTTATGAATATGTCAAAAAGCAGCGGACCCAGCACAGATCCCTGGGGTACACCACTATTCACCTTTCTCCATTGGAAAAATTGACCATTTAGCCCTACCCTCTGCTTTCTATCTTTTAACCAGTTCCTGATCCACAATAGCACATTGCCTCCTATCCCATGACTCTTTAGTTTTGCCAAAAGTCTCTGATGAGGGACCTTGTCAAAGGCTTTCTGAAAGTCCAGATACACTATATCAACCGACTCACCTTTGTCCACCTGTTTATTCACACCTTCAAAAAACATAACAGATTAGTAAGACAAGATCTTCCTTGTCTAAAGCCACGCTGGCTGTTTCCCATTAGTCCATGACTATCTACATGCTGAGTAATTTTGTTCTTTATTATGGTTTCTACCATTTTTCACGGTACTGACATCAGGCTCACCGGTCTGTAGTTTCCCAGTTCACCCCTGGAACCTTTTTTAAAAATTGGCGTTACATTGGTGATCCTCCAATCTTCAGGTATTACAGATGATTTTAATGAAAATTCACAGATTACTAATAGCAGGTCTGCAATCTCATATTTCAGTTCTTTCAACACCCATGGATGTATACCATCTGGCCCAGGTGATTTGCTACTCTTCAGTTTATCTAATAGTTGTAATACATCTTCCCGATGTATCGATATTTCCTTCAATTCTTCCGCACCTTTAAATACCACTTCAGTCATGGGTAACATCCCTACATCTTCCTCAGTAAAGACCGAAGCAAAGAATTCATTCAGTCTCTCCGCTATCACCTTGTTGCCTCTTAGTGCCCCTTTAACCCCTCTATCATCTAATGGACCAACTGACTCTTTCACAGGTTTTTTGCTACGAATGTACTTGAAAAAGTTTTTATTTCGCGTTTTTGCTTCCGCAGCAAGCTTCTTCTCAAATTCTCCCTTTGCCTGCCTTATCAATGCCTTGCATTTGACTTGCCAGTGCTTGTGCTGTTTCCAGGTTTCGTCATTTGGCTCTTTTTTCCATTTCCTGAAAGATGCTTTTTTGGCAACAACAGCCTCTCTGACCTCACCTTTAAACCATGCTGGCAGTATTTTGGACTTCCTTCCACTTTTCTTAAAGAATGGAATACAGCTGGGCTGGACTTCCAAGATAGTAGTTTTCAACAACACCCAAGCTTGATATAAGTCTTTAACCTTTGTCGGTCCTGGCTGCAGGGCCAGTGCAAGAGTGTTAGGTGCCCTAGATGAAGCTGCAGCCTTTTGCCCCCCAACATACACACACACATGAAAAATAATATAACTGTCTATTTAAAAAGAGCATGCAAATACTGATCTTCAAAGTAATCTTCTAAGTGAAAAATAATCACATTTATGATACGCATATTTACATATTCTGCTGTAGTGCCATTACTGAAAACCCTTATTTCTTAGTCCATTCCACCAGAATGACGCCTATAATACCTAGATTCCAAATAACATCATTCTACCTATCCTTAACAAATGGAGATAGTTCCTAACTCACATCAGTAAGGGAGAAAAAGGAACTCAGCACCCACAAGCTCAATGTCCCGGCTTAAGAAAATTAGGCCATGGACTAGCTTTGTGCATTTTGGGTCCAGAAAACTCCCTTCAGATGTGATACACATCTATTCAGTACACTCAGTTTGCCCTTAAACTCATCACAAACAAAAAGGCGTGATAAAAGATAATACATTATTATATTACATATATTACACACAACACTTATGCCTCACGCTATTACATACATTGCACACAGCCGTTATGCCTTAAACCCTTGAAGCCATCATAAAAATACACATTATATATATAACATATACAGGCTCTATAATATTGTATACATTAAACACACTCCTCAAGCCTCAGCACTTATAATATCTCAACTTATCCCTTATGCTTTAAAAGGCCTTCTCAAGGGTGCCACTGGATGCCACTTATCTCAGCACTTGTAATATCATCAACTGATCCCAACACTGAAACGGACGCCCAGACAGCGTTTCGCTTCTGCTTCCTCAGGGGATGGTCCTGGCTGATATTTCACCAATGGGCCTCCTCTTCCTCAAGGGAGGGTCCTGGCTAGCATTTTAACAGCGGTTCACCAGACCTAGTAAAACACACTCCAAAGTCAGCAGCATTTCACTCCACATAGGATCCCACAATCACTGGCGTGTCTGCTAGCCTTTTCCTCGGCTTACTGTTGCAGGATTGGGATCAGTTGATGATACTACAAGTGCTGAGTTAAGTGTCATCCAGTGACACTCTTGAGAAAACATTTTAAAGCATAAGGGATAAGTTGAGATATTTGTGCTGAGGCTTTAGAGGTGTGTGTAATGTATACAATATTATAGAGCCTGTATATGTTATATATATAATGTGCATTTTTATGATGGATTCAAGGGTTTAAGGCATAAGGGCTGTATACAATGTATGTAATAGCGTGAGGCATAAGTGTTGTGTGCAATATATGTAATATAATAATGTATTTTCTTTTGTCACGCCTTTTTGTTTGTGATGAGTTTAAGGGCATACTGAGTGTACCGAATAGATGTGTATCACATCCGAAGGGAGTTTTTTGGACCCAGATGTCACAGAGTTAGTCCATGGCCTAATTTTTTTAAGCCGGGACATTGAGCTCGTGGGTGCTGAGTTCCTTTGTCTCCCTTACTGATGTGAGTTAGGAATTATCTCCATTTGTTAAGGATAGGTAGAATGATGTTATTTGGAATCTAGGTATTACTGAAAACCTGGCAGAACTGATGTAAAACAGCACTAAGTCCCAGGACTTGCACAGCAATAACTTTACCTATGAAAAGGCAGCACACAGATATTACACTGGGCATAGAACACCAATATATCTCTAACTGGGAAAACACAACAAGTCAGATTGCTAAACATCCTACGCAGAAACAGTACGCTGGCAGAATCCCATATCTTGTTACACGCAGAACAAGGATTCTCAACAAAACAGATTAAGGGACCGCAAATTAGAAATAGGAATATGCAAACAAAAAAGATGAACTAGATATCCCCCAAAAAACATAATTAGTGTGTAGTACAATATCAGAGAACAACGTCAGTGATTTACGCGATCAGATGCCCATGCCAAAAATTATATATTGGCAAAACCACTAGGATGTTCAAAGTCCGCATACAAGAACATAAGAGTAGGTTGAAGAATAAAATCACAACGGCGCCCTTAGTTGCACATTGCATAGAGAACAATCACAAGTTCTCACAACTTCGCTGCTTTTGCATAGACCGAATTTTAAAACCGAAGAGAGGCAAAACATTGGATGAAACCTTATTGTTTTTTGAACAACGTTGGATTTTCCTATTAAACACAGTCCTACCCCTAGGGCTTAATGCATCCATAGAGTGGCAAGTATGCAAATGACCATCTAAGCAGATTCACCAGCTGACAGGTTTAAAAGCAGGTGTACACCACAAACCCGCATGCGCGGCGTTCTATACAAGGAAAAATACAGAGAAACGTGGGCAGCAGACAACACAGACAAAGGTTTGCAATAGTTGACTAGCTGCTTTTAATTACAGAAGTTTACAATCTTTAGAGTAAATAATATTTTTTAAAAAGCTTTTAGGTATCCCACTGAAAAAGTATAACTTATGCAAGTTTTATTTGATGCAGAGATCTCCTGAAGAAACTCTCGAAAGAGAGTGAAACGCACCGGCGCCAAGTGAGGCGTTGAGAAAATGAGAAAACGTCCCAGAAGGAGATAATCGTCAAACATTAATGGATTGATCACAAATCAAGATAAGCTCATATTTTATTAATATACACAATAAGTTAAGAATTTCGTCACAAGGGTTATATGTATAAAAGAGGGTGATAACAGCATCACACAAAAAATGGCTACTAAAAGAACTCTAAGGGGCATGTTTACTAAACACCGTTGCTGTGCGGGTTCCCGTTAGTGTGCTGGTGCCATATAAGGAGTGGGCGGGCCAGGCAGAAAAAAGCAAAAAACTGGACCGTACGTGTGTGCGTCGCACTAATGTGCGGGGCCCACATTAGCGCGTGGGAAGGCTAAGTGGGGCGCTGCTGCAACACCAAACAACAGAGCCATAGTACAACGGTGAAGACACCAACCAATGGTGCAGGGGCCAAGGGTTCAAACCCCCATTGCGCTCAACAAAAAAGACCAGCTGAGGCACCAACATTTATGGGCAAAAGTGGTTAGGAGGCATATTAATTTTGGGCAGCAGAAGGCGGCGCACTGTTATTTTTATTACGGCATGAGGCGGCGCACTGTTTAGTGTGGGCGGCAGATGGCGGCGCATTGTTAAGTTTGGGCGGCATAAGGCGGTGCGCTGATAAATGTGGGCAACAGAAGGCGGCGAGCCGGTGGGCAGAAGGCGGCGCGCTGATGTGAGGGGGCAGTCCAATAGTGGGAGGGATAAGTGGCACGCTGATGTGCAAATAGCAGGAACAGAGCCATAGCACAATGGTTAAGACACTGACCAATGGTGCAGGGGCCAGGGGTTCAGCCCCTCACAGTGCCCACTGAGCAAGGCTGGCTGGGGCAGTATGTATCATGGTGAGGAGTGCTGTAGGAGGCCTTCCATTTATATTTTATTTCCCACCACTAGTAAACCCGCTCTCACAGTGTGTTAACATACGGATGCCCGTAAGGCACATGTTACAGTGCACTGTCCGCCAAGGCACCCTAGAATGTCCCCTATAGGGCACCATGTATGTTGCGACACAGGATAATGTATAGTGCACCCTATATGGATGGCAACCATAAGGTGGCCTATAGGGCGCCCTATAAAGCACCCTCAGAGGCACCTAATGGGTATAGTAAGCTGTGTGTGGTTTTGCCGGCATAGACATATGTACAGTAAATAAAAATAAAGCTGTGGACGGCCCTAACAAAAGGCCCCACTGTGGGTTTGAACCCATGACCTCTGGCTGTACAGGGAGTGACATAACCATTGGGCTACAGCTGAGAGCAAGCCCCTGGCTGGCTGCAGAGAGCCTGCACGTCACCCCACAGACAGTCTGCTGTTGTAGACAGGATAAGGTTAGGCCACCCGTACCCATGATGCACTGCACATGCAAATCAGCTGTCCACAGATGCACACAAGATGGGGAATGCACTCCAACAGCTACCCGGCCTGGTAGGGGGAATTGTCCATGTGCACCCACACAGCACCTCGGCCTGGTAGGGGGTCCTGAGCGGGTGGACTACCAGCAAAGAGTAGCTACACACCGTCACATTGTGCGGGTACTGTGCTCACCCTGAGGGTGTGATGTGGCGGCCAGGACCAGGTCCACAACACCAGCCATGACAGAGCTCCAAAACAGTACTAACCTGTGAGATAGGAAGGTGCTGCAGAAACATGTTGGATATCTCTGTCTGTCTCAGTTAGTGGAAACCCCCATGGACACACCTCTCCCCCCCGGTGGAAAACAGGGCCCCCCCACAGCAGTAGAGTCGACCATCAACCCCAGTCCTGCTGGGGAACAGACACCCTACAGGGCAGTCCAAGCAGCTCCACATACATCCATAACACAATATCAGACAGACTTTAGGCCTACATATCCAAAGATGCACCCCAGCACTATCAGATATTCACCTGCAGCAAGCCATCAGCCACTGCACGGCACTCCATCAAGACACATACCAGCTGTGAACAGTCTGCTGGTTAGCCCTGATGGAAATGCATGCACCCAAAACTGAGGTGGCAGCACACACAAGCAGAGAGGTCTGCAAGGAGACCCCAACAGGAAACCCATATATATCACAAGAGAGAAACACAATACAGCACTATGGGGGTGCCTAGCCATGCTGTCATCACTGCACACTCAGGGTGAGAGTGCTCCCCCAGCAGCACATACAGTGGTCACCCTGTCTGTGTAGGTGGTGGCCTGGCACTACAATGTCACAGCCAGTGCCCTATGCCCTGTGCAGATGCATCCTGGCCAGCCCACCATGTCTGACCTATACCCATGGTACCTTGCTGCTCATTATGCACATTGGCAGGCCAATACTGGCAGTAGTGCTGGCAGTGTGGGTTGGGGAAGGTGTTTGCAGCCAACACACACTGTATAGACAGACACACACTCCCACACCTATGCCAGCATTGTGCTACTATTGAGGGGGTGATTAGCCTTGGCCACCACACCGGTCCTGGGCACGGCACAGGCATGGATATGGTACGCAGTACTGCTGGGGGTCACTCCCCAGGGTGGTGAACACCATCAGAGGCCAGGCCTGGAGCACACACCGCAGACACCAAACAGATTGTTCGGATGGGGTCAACTAGCAGTATGTGCGTAACGTAGGGATATCTATCAGCCTGTACTCTTAGCAAACGTTTCAGAGCTGTGTACCTCAGGTGTAGGGTGACATTGCTAAGGTATGCAGGTGCTGGTATTGGGAGATGCATGCAGGGTCCAATGTTCTGCCTCTACAGGAGACATTGGCCAATGGGGCCTGTGGGTGTGGGTGTGGGTGTGTCTGCCCCTGTTGGCTGCTGCTTTACGGCAGCGCTTCCCCACTCCAGCCCAGTTTTGCATCACACTGTTCGGGTCTTCCTGCTGTCCCTCATGAATATGCATGAGCTACATCTACATACCGTGCATAGATATACAGCACAGGCATTTGTATGAGTGGCAGCATGGAACCTGACTGGTGTGTGGCCCACCAGTACTGCATTTGGGGGATTCTGCTGTAGGTTCTGCCCCTGTTCATGGTGTCTGTGCTCAGTGGGGTAAAAGATGGACGTATTACCATTGCATATGTCCTCGTCACGAAAGGTGTGTCCTTACTGTCACTGTTTATTTGTGGGGAAAATATGTGGGCAGGATTGCTGGTAGCCCCAGCTGGTCTTTGAACCTGTGACCTTCTGTTCTTGCATGCATTGTCTGTGTGCACTGCACCACCGTGTAGCCACAGCTTGGCTGAATTCCCTGGATAGTCCATGACTGTGGATCCGGCAGGGCCTGTCTGTTGCTGTGGACTGTGCCAGCCTGCACATGGCTAGGCCTCTGTCTTCTGTCGCTAGCAGCCACTGCCCCCTGCACCACATGTACTCGTCCGCCAACAAGCTGGCATGAGCTTCTCCCATAAAAGGCAGGTGACCTGATTGGAATGTGGCAGTACGGGACTGCATTTGGGGTACTTGGCTGTGGGTAATGCCCATTGTTGTGGTGTGTGTGGATTGTTGGGTAAAATATGGGTGTTTTCCCCATGCTTATGTCCCCTGCAATACAGGGGTGTCTGGGCAACAGTGATATTAATGGGCAACCATAGCAAACACTCCCAGGAAAGCTCCACAAAAGGAAATGTTTTTTGGAAGAGTCTCCGCTCCGTAAACCCTTCCAAAATTCATTTCTTTTTTCTGGAGCTTTGCTGGGTGTGTTTTCTGTATTTGACCATCACTATAACTGTTCCCCAGCTGAATTACTATTTTTAATAGTTCTGTTGTGGTCATTTTCTATTTTTATTTTCACTTTTGTGCTGTGCACATGTATCACACTGCTCACGTTTTGCTGGTTTCCCCGGTTTTCCTGTACATTGCTGACGGAAATGGTTTCTCTTCCCTTTAAATGCTTTAAATGTAGTTTTTACATGCAAATTCGGGCCCGATAGTGTGCGGGGAGCCTCTCCCCTCCCACTCTCCACCCATTGACCCCGTCCCTCCGCCCCTCCTGAGCCTTCCTCCGCCCTCCTTTAGCCATTCCATGCCTCTATCGGACATTTGCGGGCCCGCACTTGTACGGGGCCCGTTAGTGTGCCGCGCACCTTTGCGGGGGTGACACGCACATGTGCGGGGCATTTAAACGCGTTTATTAGCGTTTCAGTGCCGCATTTCCGTGCGCTATTTTGCGGCGCGCACATTTCCGGTTTTTAGTAAACATCCCCCTAAGTATACAGGAGTAAAAACCCAGTAGTCATTGATGTTTACAAGGCACGTTGACTCTAATTCTGTGCAGAGTCTTTTGATGCCAAGGTGATCTGAGACTACATATTGGGTAAGAAAAGCCTAAAATTACATATAAGCAAATACAGAACACCCAAACTTTAGCTGTTAGTTGAAGTGGAGTAATTATAATTAATTATTCAGTATACCGCTCCGAAAAGACCACGAAGAATCTACCATTGCATTCAGGGACATGCAGATTTGCTTTTCTTATGGAGCGCAATGGAGAAATCAGAACTACTTGTCCCTGAATGCAATGGGGTAAACTCAAGACTGGGTCAAGCCTGTCAGGCACATCTGGAGCTATTTGGCAACCTTAATCTCCAGCTATCTAGCTTCTCTCAATATTTGCCTCCTGTTTGATACTCTGAAATCACCTTCCCCTTTAAATCATTCCCACTCTGATGCTCTCCAGCTCCACTTTACCCCTGTTAAGCTCTCCCTCCTCATCGCCTTTCCATATGTTTTGGCTTATGCCCTCCCCATTTATGGTTTTACTGCATCTTTTTCTTACCCCATGGTCCATTCTAATCCTCATTCTCCATCTTTTTACCTATTTCTTACTTATTTAACTAGGCTTCATATACCGCTTTTCTACCAGTCAAAGCAGTGTACGTTCAGTACTGTATGTGTATATATATATATATATTTCCCTTGTCCCTAAAGGGATCACAATCTATCTTTTTGTACCTGAGGCAACGGAGGGTTAAGTGGCTTGCCCACGGCGACAAGGAGCAGCTGTGGGACTAGAAACCCAAGTCCTTCCAGCCCAAGGTTGCTGGCTAGTTCCCACTCTCACCTCCTCAGCTCTCCCAATCCTCATCTCCTACAGCAGTCCTATCCCACCCTTCAGCACTTCCCCAGTCTGTCTCTCACTATCCACTCACAACTCCCTCCCCCAACACACACATATAATATAGGCAAACGTTTTACAAATGCTGCATAAGAGACCACACATTACAATAGAAATTAACAGTCTTTGTTTTTCCTCTCACCAACTGCTGAGTTCTCACTCTCCCCATTCTCAAGAATGTGATCCCAATCTCTGAGTTCCCACCAAGTTCTTAATAAATCCCTGAGTCTCAATTATTTCCCTAGATACAAATTTCACCTCTCAAAAATTTCCATTCAGTCTTCCAGCCCCTGCTATCTCCCTTCCCAAATCTAATTTACCATTCTCTTCCCCTCTTACCCCCAGGTTCAAACCCAGTCCTAAGTCCTGATGTTGTCCCTACAACTAAATCCTTTCATCCCTCACTCTTTTACTCCCTCAGTCCAATCCCAGAGTTTCCATTATACTCTTCCCCTCCTGCACCTGAACAATCCATTGTTCCCCACTCTCTCTCTTCCAGTCCTAACCCAATCCCTGGACCTCATGCCATGCACCTGACACAATCTGAGCTTCATTCTCTTCTTTCTCAAACTCAGTCTAGGAATTCCTACTCTTTTAAACTGGGGAAAGAGATGACAGATGGAGAAGGACAAGTTCAGGACGTCACCCCCAGCAAAAGCATAATTACATTGGAAAGAGCCACACTTTTAAAGCATATATCAATGGCAAGTGGGAAGAGACCTGTAGAACAAAATCCATGCACAATACAGGCAAGCCAGTCGACAAATGCTGGAAAGCAATGAGCACAAATGCTCGAAGCCTAGCCAATAAAATTCCTGACCTGGAAGCCCTAATGGTGGAAATGGACTTGGACATTGTGGCCATTACAGAAACATGGTTTAATGAATCACATGAATAGGATATAGCCATAAATAGCTATAATTTATTTAGGAGAGATAGAAAAGGCAGAAAAGGCGGAGGAGTAGCCCTATATGTCAAAAACAATATTAAAGCTGCTGAAATGCAGGGGTCACGGGGAAAAGAAGCGATGCTGTGAATTCTGTTGGAAAGAGGATATGGCACTATCATCCATGCTGTTACAATCTATAGACCTCCAACTCAAACCGAAGAAATGGATAGAGGCTTGATTAATGATATTGAAAAGGTAGCCATGAAGGGGGAAGTGATCATATTGGGTGACTTTAATCTACCTGACGTGGATTGGAGTATTCCTTCTGCAAATCTGGAAAGAAGTAAAAAAATTGTGGATGCCTTCAAAGATGCATTGCTTAGTCAAATGATGATGGAACCGACCAAGGAAAGTTCGATGCTGAATTTAGTTCTCATCAATGGAGAGTGTATCAAATATCCGGGTGTGTGCCCATGTGAGCAGCAACGATCATCACACAGTGTGGTTTGAGATAAAAGCCAAAAAGAGTTCCTTCACAGCAAGCTCAAAGTCCTAGACTTCAAAAACACTGACTTCAGGAAGATGGCCAAGTGCCTGAAGGAGTTGACAGGGTGGGGGGAGGTAAGGGAAGTGGAATTGCAGTGAGCTAAACTAAAGGAGGCAATAAAAGGGGCAACAGATACATATGTAAGGAAATAAAAAACAAGAAGAAAAGGAAATCTATTTGGTTTTCTAAAGAAGTGGCTGCACATATAAAGGCAAAAAACACAGCTTTCACAAAATTCAGAAGTTTGCAAAGAGGAAAATCGAAGATAATACAGGATAAAGCTAAAAGAGACAAAAAGAGAAATAAGGATAGCAAAATCAAAGGCAGAAGAAAAAATGGCTAAAGATCTAAAGCGTGGTGATTAAACCTTTTTAGGTATATTCGGGAGAAGAGGAAGATCAGAGGTGAAATTGCAGACTCAAAAGTGCTTAGGACGGATTCATGGAAAGTGACGTTGAAAAAGTGAAAATGCTAAACAAATATTTCTGTTTTTACTAAAGAAAATCCTGGAGAAGGACCAACTGTGATTGACAAATATACAAATGGAAATGGAGTAAATATCACACTATTCACAGAAGATGATGTGTTTGAACAGCTTGCAAAACTGAAAGTGAACAAAGTCATGGGACCAGATGAGATACATCCCAGGATACTGAAAGAGCTCAGAGAGGTTCTTGCAGGGCCGTTAAAGGATGTTTTCAACAGATCCTTGGAAACAAGAGTATTTCCTCAGGACTGGAGAAGGGCGGATGTGGTACCTCTTCACAAAAGTGGTGACAGGGAAGAAGTGGCAAACTACAGGCCTGTGAGCCTTACCTTGGTGGTTGGAAAAGTAATGGAGGTGCTCCTGAAATAGAGAATAGTGGACTTTCTCAAAACCAATAGGTTGCATGATCCGAGGAAACATTG
This sequence comes from Ichthyophis bannanicus, assembly GCA_033557465.1. Classification (NCBI taxonomy): domain Eukaryota; kingdom Metazoa; phylum Chordata; class Amphibia; order Gymnophiona; family Ichthyophiidae; genus Ichthyophis; species Ichthyophis bannanicus. Next base: position 169,640,743 of record CM066038.1, read on the forward strand.
TTTTAACAAAGGACAATCGTGCCAAACAAATCTGGTTGAGTTCCTTGACTGGGTGACTAGAGAACTAGATCAAGGGCGTGCGATGGATGTGATCTACCTAGATTTCAGCAAAGCCTTTGATAGGAGGCTTATCAATAAACTGACCAGCCTGGGGCTAGGTCTCAAGGTGGTGAACTGGATCACAAATTGTTTGACTCACAGGTGACAGAAGGTGAAGTTAAATGGAACTCACTCAGATTAAAGGAAGGTGATTAGTGGTGTGTCGCAAGAATCGGTCCTGGGGCCGGTACTGTTCAATGTATTTGTGAGTGATATTGCTGAAGGACTGAATGGAAAAGTCTGTCTTTTTGCAGATGACACAAAAATTGCAACAGAGTGGACTCCCCTGAGGTAGTGGATAACATGAAGAAAGATCTGCAAAAGCTGGAAGAATGGTCTAATTCTTGGCAGTTAAGATTTAATGTGAAGATGTGCAGTGTCATGCACTTGGGATGCAGAAATCCAAGGGAATTGTATGAGATAGGGGGCAATACATAGGTTGGTGTGTACGGACCAGGAGAAGGACCTCAAAGTGATTGTTTCTGAGGATCCCCAAGTGGTGAAACACTGCGACAAGATGGTGGCCAAAGCCAGAAGGATGCTGGGTTGCATACAGAGAGAAGGAGGTACTAATTCCACTGTACAAGTTGCTGGTGAGGTCTCACTTGGAATATTGTGTTCGGTTTTGGAGACCATATCTCATAAAGGATATAAAAAGGCTGGAAACGGTTCAGAGAAAGGTGACCAAAATGATTTGAAGCCTGCGCTAGAAGACATATGAAAAGAGACTCCAAGACTTAAATAGAGGATGGACAGGGGAGACCTAGAGGAGAGGAGGGACAGGGGAGATATGATGCAAACAAACCTTAATGAACGAACATACATTTTTCAAAGACTGGGAAGCTGCAATATTAGAGAGCATAACATGAAGCTGCAAGGGGGTAAACTGAAAGGCAACATCAGGAGATACTTTTTCACTGAAATGGTGGTGGATGCTTGGAATGCCCTCTTGATGAAAGTGGTGGGGGCAAATACAGTGACAATTCAAAATGGCATGGGATAGACACAGTGGATCCCTTTATAGAAAATGATAAAATAAACTTAACTGTCTCTGATATCTCAACAAGCAGAGGTGACCTGCACAGATCAGTGGGTATACCCCTAAACAAAGGCAAAGGGAGGGGTGATCTGCATGGAGCGGCGGGCATACCTACTCTTGCCACCTTGCTGGGCAGATTAGATGGACCATGCTGATCTTTATCTGCCATCATATACTATATTACTGTGTTTTCCCCTAACCTGGTTTCAAGATTTCTATTATCTCCTTACCCATCTAAACTAACCATGAATCTCAACTACCCGTCTCAATTCTTGAGTCCCCAGTGGCACTTCATCTCAACATAACTCCATTGCTGCTCCTTCCTGCAATACAGTACCTGCCAGTTCTCTTTCCCTCTCCTCTTAGCTTCTCCTCAGCTGCCAGGAAAGTAGGCCATCAGTCTATATCATTGTAAAGGTGCAAGAGGGAGTGTCAAGCATTGGAGTGGCAAGGTTCAACTGCCAAGCTTAATGCCACCTCCAGGTCCTTCAGGAGAGCTGATGGCTGCCCCTTAACTGTTAAGGTAACCACCTTTCAAATATGGAGTAGTCTAGGCCTCCTGGGTCACGATGGGGGAATTCAATAGGCCATACACCAAGGGCACCGACCTATAACCAAAGTCTTTCTCCATTTCCTTTTCCACAAATACAAAACAAAGTAAAACAAAACAAAAAAGGCAGTTGGGTCAGGAGCTCTTCAGTATGCATCAGAGAGCATTTCACACAGGTGACTTTCTACAGCACAGTTTCCACTTAGAAGTTAACTTTTTTAAGGCATCTTCTTCTTTTTGAGAACTATATAATGCTAAATAATAAAACTTAAAACAAAATTAAAACTCACCTATAAAAAGACAAAAAAATGCAAAGAGAAGACAAGCATGAAGATTGGAACTATACAGTCTTTTGCAATAAGAGGCTTGCTTTTGCGCTATATGGTCAATGCATATTAACTGTTTCCACTGGCCTGCAGTAAGATTACTGTGTAGGCAGGCCAAATATCACATGCTGAAATGTTGATTAACTGCGTGAGGTAACTGGGTGTGGTCTGGTTAGGGTAGGGCGAAGAGTAGGTGTTGGCTGCACATTATAGTTAGTGTGGCTGTCAGTAGGGTGCACTAATCACCAGCATTGCAGTTAGTACAGGTGCACGTAATGCCACTTCAAGAGGTGGCGATAGGTGCACTCACAGTAATTGCTAAGGACTAAATGTGTGCTAAAGGGCTTCTTGTGCAGTAACTGTTGGGTACATGCTGGCCACGCCCAAGATAATTACCATGATCTGGTTGTACCTAAAGCATGTTAATTTTCACCCACAGCATACATTGGGGGCAAAAAACTGCCACACTTTAGTAAGCATGCTCCTAAGTACCTTATCTACGATTATATGCTAGGTTGGGCTTATATACAATTATGCCTCGTTGGAGTCGGGAGTGGTGCCACAGGACTGGAGAGACGCTCATGTGGTGCCTTTAGACAAAAGCGGAAGTAAGAATGTGGTTGAAAACTACAGGCCAGTTAGTTTAACTTTGGTGGTGAGTAAATTATTGGAAACGCTGCTGAAAGAGAAAATAGTGAGGTTTCTGGAGTCCAGCGGATTACAGGATCCGAGGCAGCATGGATTCACCAAAGGCAGGTCTTGTCAGACAAATCTGATTGATTTCTTTGACTGGGTGACCAGGGAGTTGGACCAAGGGAGAGCCTTAGATGTGGTGTATTTAGATTTCAGTAAAGCCTTTGACACTGTTCCTCACAGGCGACTTATAAACAAACTGAGCACCCTAGGGATGGACCCTAAAGTTACTGCTTGGGTTAGAAATTGGTTGGGTGGGAGGTGACATAGAGTACAAGTAAATGGAGCTCACTCTGAGGAGAAGGAAGTTACCAGTGGTGTGCCCCAGGGATCTGTCCTTGGTCCGATTCTTTTTAACATCTTTGTTAGTGATATAGCGGAAGGGCTGTCAGGTAAGGTTTGCCTCTTTGCGGATGATACCAAAATCTGCAATAGAGTAGACAGCCAGGAAGGTGTAGATAACATGAGGAGGGATCTAGCTAAGCTTGAAGAATGGTCTAGAATCTGGCAGCTGCGATTTAATGTTAAAAAATGTAAGGTCATGCATTTGGGCTGCAGCAATCCAAGGGAGCAATATAGTATAGGGGGTGAAGTACTTTTGTCCACTAAAGAAGAGCGGGACATAGGCGTGGTTGTGTCTGATGATCTTAAAGTAGCTAAACAGGAAGAAAAGGCGACGGCAAAAGCTAGAAGGATGCTTGGGTGCATACAGAGAGGAATGGCTAGCAGAAAAAAGGAGGTGATAATGCCTCTATATAAGTCTTTGGTACGACCTCATTTGGAGTATAGTGTGCAATTCTGGAGACCGCACCTTCAAAAGGATGTGAACAGGATGGAGTCGGTGCAGAGGGTGGCTACTAAAATGATTAGTGGTCTTCATTATAAAGCATATGAGGACAGACTTAAGGATCTTAATATGTACACCTTAGAGGAAAGGCGGGATAGAGGTGAGATGTTTAAATACCTCTGTGGCATAAATGTTCAGGGAGAGAGCCTCTTTCAATTGAAAGCAAGTTCTGCTACGAGGGGACATGGGATGAGGGTGAAAGGAGATAGATTCAGGAGTGATATGCAGAAATATTTCTTTACGGAAAGAGTGGTGGATCCGTGGAATAGTCTCCCAGTGGAGGTGGTAGAGATGAGGACAGTAACTGAATTCAAAAAAGCATGGGACAAACACAGAGGATCTCTAAAGGTAAAAATGGGACTGTTTTAGTTGTTGATATGGAAGGACAGACTAGATAGGCCATGTGGTCTTTTTCTGTCGTCATATTTCTATGTTTCTATGTTTCTAATTATGAGCTTTTATATGTATATCTTGTGCAAAGAGTTCCAATTTCTTAGAACATTTATAGTCTCTAGAGACCCTCGCTCTTTCTCTCTGCATTTATTAAGGCTCTGGTGTCCTTCCTATACGTGACTTCAAATTTCTTCCCTCATGGAATATAGAACTGTGCATTGGTCAGGTGCCAATTACATTTCGACAACTGGCTCCTTACTGGCTAAAAGTCTCCAAAGTTTTTGTAGACCTTGCTTATATACTTGCCATTCCAAATTCCCCTGCCAGTGCCTGAGTTGGAGATAATTCATTTTCTTGTGCTTATCCTGTCCACACCTGCAGCACTGCCAGCTAGGAATTTATCTATTTGATTTATTTATTGGCTACTGTAGTCGTCCATAAATCTAAAAAGCTCTCTGAAGGAGGGTGCTACATAATGGTTTCCTTTTCTCTTATTTTTTAGCCTTCCAGATTTTTTTGGTTTTTCCTCTCCCAGGCCTTAGACACCACCTTACTGGCAAATTGCATTTGCATTTGTAACTTCTGGAGTAACTCTTTATCCAAAATCCCAATTACCTGTTCCTTATGTATTTGTCCTTTGGCTCTTCAAATTCACAAGTGATACTTCATATCAAACTTGAATGTAGGTGTCTGCTGTTTCCCCTAGTCCCTGCGCTTGCTGATAGAAATGTGTATGTCCATGGATAATGTATTTTGGAATAAATCATTTATCATACTTCTTCCTTGCAACTTGATAGTTATTTCTCTCTTCTGCAGCAAAGGTGAATGAATTGCAAATATCCTTAGCTTCACTGCTCATTGCATAACTCAAGTTGAAAAACTGGACTTCCCATGATTCTGCATTTGGTTTTGTGGCATTTTCAAAGCATATGAAGTGCTGTTTACATCAGACTTATCAAAATGAATACCTTCTGGAAGGCTCAATTTTGGCCTCTTCTGTTTTGACACCATGCCATGGGCATTGACCATTCTCTTGCACAAGAGACACAAGATGGCTTAGTAAAACTGGAATTTTTGCTGTTGAAAGCAGCTTTTCCAACAATAATCAGGCCCTGCCAGATTTTCACAGGGGGGGGGGGGGGGACAAGCTCCGCCCCTGGACCTGCTGAACTCCATGCTTCTGTGATTGCCGGCCTTCCCCTCCTGTCTGTCTGCAGGGATCTGATCTCCCGTGGGTAGACAGGAGAGATTTTATGCCCATGAGGGATGGGATCCCCACAGGCAGTCTACAGCTTGCCGGATCATGATCGCTGCCCTTCCCCTTCTTCTGCCTGCAGGAGATCGGATCCCCGTGGGCCAAAATAAGGGAAGCCCCGATCACAGCAGGCAAAGTTTTGGTGGGACCAGGGCCTCTGTGCTCCCCCCCCCCCTTTTCCAACATCAATGCAGTACTCTCCTTCTCTTTACCTCCAAGTTAATTTCTTCACCCTGCAACCTCGTGGTGACCATATCATCCACTTACAATCTAACTCTGATCAATGAATTTCCCTTTCAAAGTTAACTGAAAAGTCTGGGAGTACAAAAGTATGTGCCTATTGGTGCAAGAATGTAGGTTACTAAAAATTGCCCAAAGTGTGTGAAGTGAAATTGTGATTTGTGATGCGTGACTGAGTATGTGAATAAGTACATAAATGACAGGAAAATTAGGCCTGAATTTGGATAAAAGGAGTAGGTACGGTAGCATGAATAATTATTACAACGATTTATGAAAAGTGAGTAACTAGATCCCGACCTAGAAAAGCAGCAATGACACTTTGAATGCATTTTTTTATGACAAACCATAGACCACTCCTCCACTACAATATTTATTTATTTATTTATTTAGCGTACATTTGTATCCCGCTGCTTCCAGTGATCAGCAGCGGTTGTTACACATGGTAAGGTTGGCTGTACCGGCCAGAATTATGGATGCATACAATGTGATTAGGGAGGGGAGGTAGAGCACAGCAAAAACATGGGGCTAAAGGGTTACAGTTGATTTATGTTAAGGGTTAACACAGTGTACTTATATACATATTTACAAGTGACTATTAGGAATATCTTTATGTTAATGTTTTTTTGTGCTAAATATCTCCCAAATATCTGGTTTTAACATTCTAGAGGTACGAGAGAATTTGAGAGACTTGTGCTCACATTACTTTTCATATAAATAGCTAAAATCCACTTAATATGTTGCTATATGAAAAATGATCATTCCTGATTCAATTAAAATTCTTTGCGGTTCCTATGCAACTTTATCAAGAATTCTAATGATCTGATTTTTATGTCTCTATATTTTGAAGCTATGCTCATAACATGGTATGTCTTCTAGTAAAGACATGTTTTCTTATAAGAACATTTGACCTTAAGTATGAAGAATTGTCTCTGTAGAATTTCACAAACATAGTCTGTATTAACATTTTTCAGAAAGATGGAAACATCCTTGGTGCTGTTTCTTCTATGACTTGTAAGCAGTAGCAACTGGTCTTGCTGCTTTTGATATTGACCGCTAGTCAAGATTTGTTTCTCTGTAATAATGCATCATGACAGATCAAAATGTAATTGACTTACATTCTCGTTATGTTACATCACGGACCGTGGGATGATAATATCACTGGTGTATGGTGACTTCTAATTAGTTTAGTCCTTAAGTCTTTTTTGATTAGATGCTCTTGGAAGATATAAGGGAGAGAACTAAATTTGTAATGACAGCCACAAAAAAAGGCCCTGTTAAATGCAGGTGCACCAAAATGAGCTTCACTGCCCATGCTGCAATTAATCTTTGCCATGCAAAGGAATCTCCTTTCAGTAAACCCTTCTTGAAGAATTTTGAACACTGTGACAGATGAGATGCTGAGGTAATTACTTAGCTCCTTTCCATCCCACTAGCTTTTTGTCTGATAAATGAAGGCTTAAATTCTGAATTCTACAAGTCTAATCTCAGTAGTCCCATCCATTACAGTAAAATGCCAATATATTTTTTCATAGTCAGGTTGATTTCAGGCTTTTACCACTTTTTCTGTTTATAGTTTAGGCCAAGGAATACGAGTTGCCTGATAAATGTCCTCACTAAAGATAAAGAGTGCGTCTTTAAGGAATAGATGTACCGTTGGCCTTGACTGAGTTTTGTCTTATGTGGTTAATATCAACAAAAAATGTTTTAATTCTTTTCCAAGTACTGCAAGCTCTTTTGAGTAAAGTTGATGTTCTTAAAACCAAACTTTGTGTTGCTATACAGTTAGTTTCTTTTTCCACTTTGTAATGTATAACCTCCCACAAGGTACAGTAAGTTTCTAACATACAGGACCTCTTCAAAAGATTTATTTCTCAAGCCAGTCGTGCAATCCCTGCTAGCTAGTCTGGTTTGGTATCCCCAATGAATATGCATGACACAGATTTGCATGCAATGGAGACAGTATATGCAAATTTATCTCATGCATATTCATTGGGGATATCCTGAAAACCAAACTGGCTAGGGTGGTATCATAGGACCAGTTTGAGAAACAGCTCTAGGGGATGCCAGGATTGGAAAAATGTCATGATTCCATTCTGGAGCAATTGCAGCACTGTTGCAGTGATGAGGAATAGAAGACTAAAGTAGAAAACTTTGGCTCAGTGCTGGATATAGGGGAAAGGGGAGAGGAGGTGAACATTTAGTTAAAAGTGAACTTTTTATTGTCCCAATGCTTTAAATTGTTCTATAATTTGCATTTTCTGGCACATTCAACATTTGTCATCTATATCACTTTACTCCCTTTTGGAATATTTGGAAGATTATTTTTGTATTGCTCCTTTGAAAGTGAAAAACTAGCGAGTAACAGGGATAGCCACAGCACTCATGGCCCCCCTCTTTCAAACCCCCCTCACAGATATCACATATTGTACTTCACAGGAAGCAGGGAGATCTTTAACAACCCATCCCTACCATAAATGTTGCAAATATGCATACTATCCTAGGGATGTGCACTTGGTTTAACACACCTTAAAATTTGTGTGCACAAAATTGATTTAATGTGTGTTAACCTATTAAATAACATACATAACCTGTGCATGTAAAAAACTTCTAATGCATGTTTTAAAAAGTTATTAAAATGAATGTGTAATACACAAACACCCCAAAATTGCAGAGAAAGCTATACAATCCAAAAATGAACCGAAAATCTTTGACCTGTACGCAATCTTATAATATAAGGTTTATACAAAGATTAAAAATGATTTTGCAGAACAAATAATTTGTCATGAAAACAAAGTTGAAAAGCTGTGAAGTGGAAGAGGGAGCTGGCAGAGTTGCAGGGAATAATAAACAAACAACAAATAAATAAATAAATACATGCATACATCTTTGCCACCTCAAAAGGGGTGCACCGGCGAGCAGCAGAGGCATGGCACAGGGGTGGTGCGGAGGGCAGAGGAGGAGTTGAGACAGCGGGACTGGCACACCATGGCCAAGCAGCAGTGACCTAGCGGCGGGAACAGTGGACTGGCAGCTAAGAAGACCAGGACAAAGAGATTGGTGAGGGTGGTAGGAAAAGTGAAGGAGAGCAAGTATTCGGATGGTGGACCAAAAACTGGTGGCGGCTTAAGCACGGTGGGGCAAAGCAGTGCTCGGTGGCATGCGGAGCCTGCATCAGGAAGGAAAGGATGGCACAGAACCAGCAACCAGAAGCCTGTCCCTGTCATGCAGTGGGGACAGGCAGGAGACACAGGCCCTGGGTGTGTGTGACCTTGTGAACAAAGTCAGGGTCATGGCTGCAGTCCACAGTGTGTGGTGCATCAAGGCTCTCCTGAGTTCTCTGGAGGTAGGACAGCCCCAGAGAAAGCGGGTATGAGCTATGCGGCAACACTTGGCAGAGCAGGTCGGATAGGCGAGTATGAGCAACTGTCCTTTTTGTATAGCAGTGCTGGGGGAGGAAGGGGGCAGGGATCGAGGGAGGGTGTGGGGCTGAGCACCAAGGGGCGGTTGGCATGGGAGTTGGGAGCGGGAGATGGGACAGCCCAGGTAGGAGTGTGGTGGGGCAGCCTCGGAATGGGGAGCCAGTAGTGGGGAGGGGGGGGGGGGAATGAGGCGATTACAGCACCAGCCCAAGTGTGTGTGTGTGTGTGTGTGGGGGGGGGGGGGGGGGTTGGAGGCACAGCTGAGGGCAACTGGCAGGGTATTGAAGGACTCCTGCAGGTGCTGGTGCAGATACTTGTCGGTCACAGCGGAAAAGTAGGTGGGACTATGGCAGCGCAGGGTGTGCCAGGAGCAGTTGGGGCTGGAATGCCCTCCGGCCCTCTTCTGGGGGACATTTTTCCCATGAATCTCGAGGGGGCAATGGTGGAGGCCCCGAGTGGGGATGGGGAGTTAGCATCTGAGTTCAAGCCTGCAGAATATGTGTGTGTCATGAGCGCTCTAGATAGCCATGTTCCTACTGGTCAAAGGGAAAAGATTTGGAAGGATGAGTACGTGGATATTTTTTTGCTGCTTGTCTGGAGGTGCGACACAAATTGCGAATACTCGGGCTGTCACAACAAGTGCAAGTTGGCCTCCAGGAAGGCCGACAGCATCCCACAGATGATTGATAATTGATGTGTGGCCTTTTGAGTGCTGGCCAGCGTAGTTGGCGAGAAACACCCAGAGCAGTGCCAGGGCCAGTTCAAGTACCAGGACAGTATTTGCGAGGCCTACCAGGTTTACGGGGGCACCACCTTGCTTGAGTATGATGAAAATTGCTTAGACAGGCAGAGAAGCAAAAGCCAGAGGTGAAAGAGGTAATCATGGGCCATAACAGATTTCCAACATGCTGCAAGGTGAGATAAATACTACATTGATACATGCAAGGGAATAGAATCAGGAACTATTAGAGAAAGAACAAGATCAACTTTCTTAAAGCTACGAGAGGTAAAGAGAAAATTCCAGCCTTGGACTGGAATGCTACAAAATGTTCAAGGATCCATGTTGAACAATGCTGAGAAGATCAAGAAAATGTGGAAAGAATACACTGAGTTATATTACCATAAAGATCAAGTGGATTAACAGTCATTTCAATCCATACCTTACAAACAGGAATCATTTGTGATGAAAGAAGAAGTCAAAGCAGTTCTGAAAACTTTATCAAAGAACAAAGCACTGAAAATTGATGGCATTCTAATTGAAGTATTACAGCAATCAAATGCAGTTGTTACAAATACCTACAAGACTTAGTCAGGAAGTTTGGAAGACAACATTATGGCCAACTGATTAGAAAAGATCTGTGTTCAAACCAATACTGAAAAAAGGTGGTCCGACTCACAATGGAAATTATCATGCAATTGCTCTGATCCTATATACCAACAAAATTCAACGCAAGACCATTCAGTGGAGACTACAACTGTTCCTGGAATGAGAACTGCCTGAAATGCAAGCAGGGTTCAGGAAAGGGCAAGGAGCAAGAGACATCATTGCAGTTGTGAGAGAGATCCTTAAAAACTAAAACTACCAAAAGGATATCTATATGTATTTTATCAACTACAACAAAGCCTTTGTGTAAATCATGAAAAACTCTGGGCCACATTAAGAAGCATGGGTATACCAGAACACCTTATAATTCTCATGCACAATCTTTAAATTCATCAAGAAGCAGCAGCTTGAACAGAACAAGGAGAAACAGAATGGTTTCATATCAACAAAGGTGTACAATAAGGCTGCATACTTTCCCTCTACCTGTTTGATTTATTTACAGAAGAAATCCCAAGGCCGCGGGCAGGGTCCAGGCGGCCGTTGCTAACCGGGCGCGCGGCCCGGCGCGGGGACCCTGCGTGCGGCCTGGGCGGGTGCGCACACGCGGCCTGGACGGGCGCGAGCGTGCGTCTTTTAAAGTGATTGGCTCCCGTGGGTCACGGCCCCACGGGAGCCAATTAGTGCCTTGGAGGTTGGGGCGCAGGGGGGGGGGGGTTTGGAGCCGGGCAGCCTCCGCGTGGTCAGTCGGGTGGAGGCTGCTTCGGTGCCGGCGTCCCTACCTCGATTGCTGAGCGCGGTCTCCTGTTGCTGCGGCGGTTGGTCTTAGCTCGGCAGAGGCTGGGTGAGTGTGGGGGCAGTTTGCTCGGTCGAGGCTACGTCGGGTTCTGGCGTGGTGGGGGGCTTTCCGGCTCTGAGGCTTCCCCTGCTGGTTTGCGGCCGTCTTTTTAAAAAAACAAAACAAAACACGAGGGATGCCTGGCAGGGCAAAGGCTGGGGTCCTGGCCCCTAAAAAAGCTGCGGCTAAGGGGCGGGGGTCCAGGTCACGGGGGGCACTGGGAGAGGTGGGGGGTTGCCCGGGCATGTGGGTGAGGGGAGGTGGGGGTTGCAGCAGCGGGAGGAGGGGGTAAAAGGGGCCGGGGAGGTGTGGTGCGGGGCCGAAAAGGCAGGAGGTGTTCCCTCCCTCCCTGTGGCTCGCAGGGGGTGGGAGAGGGGTTGCCGGTGGCTGGAGGGGTGAGGGGGGGGATGTTGGAGGGGGGGCTGGGGCGGGGACTGTTGGGGGGGCGGGGGGGGGACTTCGGGGCACCGGGCCAAGGGGGTGGGTTACGGCCCGATGGGGCACCATGTATTGCGAGCTGTGGTGGACCCGTGGGGTGGTTCTCAGGCCCCGGGGGTTTGGCTCGCCGGGGGGGGGGCTTCTCCATGGGAGCAGTGGATGTCTGGGGGGCAGGGTACATCTAGGGCGGGGTGGGGAGGTTCTTGGCCTCCGGCATGGCCGGTGTCGGTTTCCCCCCCTGTTTTTCCCTTTTTGTCTCCGCAGGGGCAGTTTATGGCGCAGACCTCGTGGCCCGGGGGGGCGGCTCGCGGAGAGAGCTGGGTGAGTTCTCCGGTTGGAGCGGAGTCGCAGCATGGAACGACAGCGGAGGCGGCCCAGCGGTGTTCAAGGGATTTGGCCTGCGCAGATGGCGAGGACCTTGCGGTGGCTGGTGAGTGGATGGCTTCGCCGGGTGAGTTAATGGGTGAAGGGGGTGAGTCATCCAAGGAGGCAGGGGGGGCTTCGCGAAAAAAGCACCAGCGGTCGTGTCGGCAGCGTCGCAGCTCCGACTCGTCCTCGTCTTCTTCATCCTTGAGTGGTTCGTCCGGGGGGTCGGACAGGAGGGGGGATCGGCAGTTTACTGATTGTGGGGGGGGGCGTGGGTGTGGGTGGGGGGCCCTCCTCGGTGGTGTCTTTGCCGGAATTATGGGCGGGGGTGCCACGTAAGCTGAGGCGTAAAATCTGCAAGCGGCGATACATTGATATCTTCCGTTTGTTGGAGGGGCGGAAGCACTCAGGCGAAAGTCGGAAAAAGAGAAGGGACGATGAGAAGGCCGGACGGGTTCGGAAGGTGGCGCGTAACGTGGTTAACTGGACGCGCTCCTTTTTGCGGTTGGCCAGTGTTTGGGGCCAGAGCGATCCGTCGCAGTATAGGATGCTGCTGGCGTATGCCGATTCCATCCTTGAGGCGTCTCAGACGCACGAGGGTTGGTCTTGGCTTAATTACGATGAGAGGTTCAGGGACCGGATGGAGGAAAGCCGCGCGCTTTCGTGGGGCATGCAGGATATTAACCTGTGGTTGACCCAGATGTCGGCGAGGTCCAGTGCGGGGGCGGGGCCAAGAGTGGCGTCGGGGCGGTGGGGGGGGCGGCACGGCCCTTTCGAGGAGGGGCGGCCTGGGTGCCTGCAAAGGCAGTCTCGGCCGGGAGCGGTGATGTGTGCTGGCGTTTCAACCGTTCCACCTGTCCCTTTTCCGATTGCAAGTTCCAGCACGTCTGTTCCTTGTGCGGGGGTCCCCATTCCGCGGTCAAGTGCATCAAGAAGGGCACCTCTGGCATGGCCGGCCCTGCCCCAAAAGGGCAGCGAGTGGCGCGGGCGCGCCCCCTCCCCGGTGCGGGTGGAGGCATTGGTAGGGTGGCTAAGTCTTTATCCCCGGCGGCGTGAGGCGGCGATTTTGGGCTTTGGGTTTCGAAACGGTTTCGTTATCCCAGTGAAGGGGGTGGTGTCGGCGCCATCTGCTCGGAACTCCCCCTCGGTGCGTCGTTGGGCGACGGTGGTGCAGGACAAATTGTTGAGCGAATTGCAGTTGGGGAGGGTGGCGGGCCCCTTTGCGGAGCCGCCATTTCCTAACTTGGTGATTTCGCCTTTGGGTGTTGTGCCCAAGAAGGAGCCGGGAAAATTCCGCTTGATTCACAATTTGTCCTGTCCCATCGGGGCTTCGGTGAACGATTCTATCCCGCGTCAATTGTGTTCGGTTCGCTATGCTTCCTTTGACAAGGCGGCTTCGCTGGTGCGCGGGGCCGGTCGGTCAGCGTTACTGGCGAAGGTGGACATTGAATCGGCGTTTCGTTTGTTACCCGTCCACCCGGCTTCCTTCCCATTGTTGGAGTTTTGTTTTCAGGACGGGTATTACTTTGACAAGTGTATGCCAATGGGCTGTGCTATCTCTTGCGCTTACTTTGAGATGTTAAGTACTTTCTTGGAGTGGGTGTTGGTTGGAGAATCTGGCTTGTCGTCTGTGGTGCATTACCTGGACGATTTCTTGTTTGTAGGAACAGCGGACTCCGGGGAATGTCAAGGGCTGTTATCTGGCTTTGTGTGGCTGGCGCAGGAGTTCGGGGTTCCCTTGGCGGACGGGAAGACTGAGGGTCCGACTACGCGGTTGACCTTTTTGGGTGTGGAGTTGGATTCTGCGGACATGGTGGCGCGGTTGCCTCAAGACAAAGTCGCTCGCTTGCGGATTTCGGTGGCCAATGTGTTGCCGGCTCGTAAGGTTTCCTTGCGGGAGTTGCAGTCCCTGTTGGGGTCCTTAAATTTTGCCTGTCGGACGATTCCGATGGGGAGAGTGTTTTCCAGGAGGTTGGCCTGTGCGACGGCCGGGGTGCGGAAACCTCATCATCGGATTCGGGTGACGGCGGCAATGCGCGCGGATTTGCGGGTGTGGGATCGTTTTCTGGGGGACTTCAATGGGACTTCGGTGCTTCTGGAGCCCGAAGTATCCAGTGACGATTTACAACTGTACACTGATGCGGCGGGGGGGGGGGGCGGGATTGGGAGTGTATTTTGGAGGGGCCTGGTGCGCTGATCGGTGGCCGGCGTCTTGGTGTGCGGCGGGCCTGACCAGGAATATCACATTCTTGGAGCTCTTTCCGATTCGGGTAGTTTTGGAGCTCTGGCCGGAGCGCCTTCGGAACAGGAGGGTGCTTTGGTGGTGTGATAATGCGGCGGTAGTCAGTGTGATTAACCGATACACCCCGAGGTACGTGTGGGTGGCTAGCTTGATGCGGGAAGTTGTCCTAGCGTGTCTGCAGCTGAATGTGGCGGTGCGAGCGCGGCACATCGCAGGGTCCACTAACGAGATTGCTGATGCTCTTTCTCGTTTTCAGTGGGAGCGGTTCCGGGTGTTGGCCCCCGAAGCGGACAAGGACGGAGCTGTGGTCCCAGAGAAATTGTGGAGCATTGGCCTCGAGAGATGCTAGACCTGCTGAGGAGTTCGATGTCTGCAGGGACCTGGTCTGCGTACCGGAGGGGGTGCGACCGGGTGGTCGCTTTTTTGTGCTCGTGCGGGTGGCAGGCAGGGGGGGTCCCGGAGGGTTTGCTTGGCCAATATATTGTGGCGGCCAAGAGCGCCGGGTTTTCGCGATCGGCGGTGCGCGCGCATTTGGCGGGGTTTAACTTTTTTGCGAGCGCGGTCGGTTGGGGACTCCCGGCTGGGGGGGTCTTAACGCGTAGGCTTATGCAAGGTTGGGAGCGGGCGCAGCCGACTCCGCGCGATTCGCGGTTGCCGATCACACATGGGCTCCTCGTGCGGGTTTGTGGGGCCTTGGGTCAGGTGGCTTCGTCTGAGTATGAGGCTGTTTTGTTCCGGGCGGTTTTTTGCCTTGCCTTTTTTGGAGCGTTTCGTATCGGGGAACTGGTTGCGGGCTCTGGCCGGGAGGGGGGTGTTGGGGGGCTGTTGGTGCGTCATGTTCGGGTGGTTGAAGGGGGGGTGCGGATTCTTTAGGCTAAGTCCAAAACAGATCCGATGGGTAAAGGTTTGTGGGTGTGCCTGGGTGTGGGCGTGGAACCCCGGACTTGCCCGGTTCGGGCGCTGCTCCAGTATGTTGCGGTGCAGTCGGGTTTTTCGTGCATGCTGATTCTCGGGTTGTAACCCGTTTCCAGGTTTCTGCGGTTTTGAGGCTGGTGTTGTCCGCGGTGGGGGAGGATCCGCTCCGCTTTGCCCCTCACTCCTTTTGGATTGGGGCTGCCACTAGTGCGGCGGCTGCGGGGTTGCCGGCTCACGTTATACAGGGCATTGGGAGGTGGCGGTCTTCGGTTTTCAAAGGGTATGTGTGGCTGTAGGGGCCGGGGTGTGTTGGGTGGGGTTTTAACTGTCTATTTCTCTTTCAGATGGGGGTGTCGGACCTGGTGGATGTTGGGTTGCTGGCCACTCTTTCGTCCATTGGGCGAGTCTGCGCGCGGCGGACCGCCCTATCGGCGCCAACTTGGGATTGAACCCGTCATCAGTGGCTGTCCAATGGCTGGGCGTGCGAGGCATGCGGTGGTCGCATCTGCTGCCTTTGCTGCGACGCCACGGGAGGA
Organism: Ichthyophis bannanicus; assembly: GCA_033557465.1. NCBI lineage: Eukaryota > Metazoa > Chordata > Amphibia > Gymnophiona > Ichthyophiidae > Ichthyophis > Ichthyophis bannanicus. Next base: position 169,656,260 of record CM066038.1, read on the forward strand.
CGGTGCGGTGGCCGGCCGCCCTGTTGGTGCATCTGGGTGGAAATGATCTGGCGTCCTGGTCCTGCCTGCAGCTGATACGGGCGGTTCAAGATGATCTGGGACTTGTCTTGCGGATGTTTCCCGGTGTTATTGTTCTGTGTTCAGACATTATTCCAAGGCCGGCCTGACGGGAGCAGCGTCGTTGGTCACGGGGGTTGACCAAGGTCAATCGGCAGATTGGTCGTTGGGTCTGTGAGAGGGGCGGGTATCAGATCCTGCACGACTGGGTGGATGTGGGGTGTTCGGGACTTTATCGGGCTGATGGGGTTCATTTGTCGCCTGTTGGCATGGACCTATTTCTTAATGATTGGCAGGAGGCCTTGGAATATATGTCTGGCCATGACGCTCGCTGGTCGCAGCTTGGGGCCGGGGGGGGGGCGGCACATGAACAGTGTTATGTGCCGGTGGCGGGATCCCGGAGGTTTCCGGGGTCCGGAGCAGCAGGCTACAATTGGGCGGGGGCGGGGTGCCCCTGACCCGGTCAAACCCTCGGCCGACTTTTGCTTAGCATGGCGAAGTCGGGGAGAGGGGTATGGTAACTTGCCGGGTGGCGAGTTATGGCATTAGCGGTGGCAGGCACTTTGCTGAGGTATGGCTGGTGCAGCCGGGTTCCGCTAATGGAGGGGTTTGAAAAGTTATGGTGTGTTTTGTTAAATTGTTGGCTAATAAAAGCTGTGACCAGTTTTGTTCCATGAAATTTGGTGTGTTGTTTTTGTGGGGGAGGTGGGGGGGGACGGGGTTGTTGTGGAGCGGGTGGGGGGGGTGTAAGGTAGGGGCCTGCAGCGCCGGGTCCGCCTGCCTCGGTTATCCCAAGGCCGCGGGCAGGGTCCCGGCGGCCGTTGCTAACCGGGCGCGTGGCCCGGCGCGGGGACCCTGTGCGCGGCCTGGGCGGGTGCGCGTGCGCGGCCCGGACGGGCGCGAGCACGCGTCTTTTAAAGTGATTGGCTCCCGTGGGTCACGGCCCCACGGGAGCCAATTAGTGCCTTGGAGGTTGGGGCGCGGGGGGGGGGGTTTGGAGCCGGGCAGCCTCCGCGTGGTCAGTCGGGCGGATGCTGCTTCGGTGCCGGCGTCCCTCCCTCCCTCCCTAACGTTAGGCAGTGGGGGGGGTTTTGGGGTGTTGCAGCTGGGGGTGGGGGGCGGGATCCCGGATGTTTCCGGGGTCCGGAGCAGCAGGCTACAATTGGGCGGGGGCGGGTTGCCCCTGACCCGGTCAAACCCTCGGCCGACTTTTGCTTAGCATGGCGAAGTCGGGGAGAGGGGTATGGTAACTTGCCGGGTGGCGAGTTATGGCATTAGCGGTGGCAGGCACTTTGCTGAGGTATGGCTGGTGCAGCCGGGTGCCGCTAATGGAGGGGTTTGAAAAGTTATGGTGTGTTTTGTTAAATTGTTGGCTAATAAAAGCTGCGACCAGTTTTGTTCCATGAAATTTGGTGTGCTGTTTTTGTGGGGGAGGTGGGGGGGGGGGACGGGGTTGTTGTGGAGCGGGTGGGGGGGGGGGGGTGTAAGGTAGGGGCCTGCAGCGCCGGGTCCGCCTGCCTCGGTTATCATCAGAGAAGTAGGACTGTGTGTAGACAACCGAGGTATGAAGATTGGTAGAAGACTTATCAACAGCCTTTGTTATGCCAATGATACCACATTACTGGCTGAAAGTGAAGATGATCTGAAACATTTGCTTCTCAAGATCAAGGAACATAGTATTAAAACTGGCATGCACCTTACGTGAAGAAGACAAAGATCCTGACAGTTGGCAAAATCAACAAGTTCATCATTGATGGAGATTAATAGAAATAGTGGAAAACTTTATCCTTCTTGGATCAATAATCAATAAAGAGATGACAAGCAGTCAAGAAATCCAATGACGCATTGCTCTTGGCAGAATGGCTATGAAGGGTCATGATCCTCAAGAGCAGAGATGTATCTTTCCATACAAAGATTTGATTTGTTCAGGGCATGGTATTTTCAATAATGTCATATGGATGTGAAAGTTGGCAGCGAAAAAGATAGGAAGAAAATCGATGCTTTCAAATTATAGTGCTGGCAAAGAATACTGTACTGTACTACTAATCATTTTATAGCACTATACAGCGTTCACAAATGAGATCAAATCTAAGCTTTCTCTAGAAGCTCAGATGACAAGTCTTTGATTTTAATACTTTGGATACATCATGCGAAGAGAGAGATCATTAGAGAAAGACATCATGTTTGACATCAAGGTCAACACAAAAGAGGAAGGCCAGCAATGAGATGGATCGATACAGTAACTGCAGTGATGGATGCCATTGTATCAACAATTAGCAGTCTGACTGAACAAAGTTTAGGACAACTATTGACAGCACTTAACAACATCTGAGGTTAGGTGCCATCAATACAGTACCTTACATCTATTCTCTTTAATTAATCTGGAAACAGATAACCACTCCATTTCTCTAAAAATACCTTCCACTCTTAATCTGATGACAGCTTTTCCCCAATATCTTTTTTCCTATGCATCCCAAAATTTAGCAGACCCTCCTTACTCCCAGAAGATTCTATATATTTTTTATATTAAGCCCTTTATTTACAAGGTTTAAGTTTATTGTATTTGATATACCCACTCGGATCAAATGACATTGAGGTGGTTTACAAAGTTCAAACTTGAAAATAATAAAGGGTATGGATTAAGAAGAATCAACACTACAGTATTGCTGTGCCAGAAAAGCACTGGGATCGTGACCTAAGAGAATTACAGAAAATGCAGAAGTTCTGATAACTTGGGACATTCCCATTCTAACAGATAAACTGGATGTGAGGAAACCTGACATAGCGGTAAAGAAGGAAAACACCAGAATGGTATTGATGATAGAGGTGTTGGTTCCAAGTGATTATTCTTTGAATTGCATGGAGAGGGAGAAGATCCTGGAGTACCAAGAAATTGCATCAGAGACCAAGAAAATGTGCAGAAAGATACAGAAATATTTCCCATTGCATTGGGAGCCACAGGCCTGAATAAGCGGAATTTCCAATCACGACTTGATAAATTACCCATACATGTTATAACTTATGAACTCCAGAATGAAGCTCTCTTTGGCTCTCTTTGGTGAGCATTAACAGTAAATTTGAGAGACTGAAATGATACTCCACATACTCTGGCTTAGAAGTGAGGTTCATGACTGTCGTGACATATATAAAACTAACAAATTTGGAGAAACTGCCCCATCAGACACATGAGGTGCCAGGTTAAAATGCACTTTAGTAACTATTTTCAAGAAACAAAAGGTAAACAGGGGGACATGACATTTCAAGTCCTACAGCTTGACTGCCAGCATATGTCCTATTTACTTCTTGCTAGTCCTTGCTCTTGTGTTCTAACCAACTCTTACCGATTCAGATAATGCCTGATTTGCAAATATCAATAAAAGTATTTTACTTCAATGGTGAATTCTTTCCTAAGGTCCTGAAAAAGATAGAAAACCTTTGGGCTGACACAGCATGCAGAGGGTCTGCAATCCTTTCCGCTTCCATCTATAACATAGTCTACTTGATCCCAATGTAAATCTTGGATTATGCCTAATGGGTGTAGGAGTTCTCCTCCCTTCAATTTCCTGCGGATTTTGTACTTCTTCCATAGTTTAAGCACATCCTTCACAAAAGCACATCTGCCCCCCCCCCCCGCCTCACCTAGCCCTCTTACCAATCCATGGAAGATATTCTAATGGCATATGGAGACCACTGTGCTGTTCTATTTAAACCTATTTCTTCTCTTCCTAATCTCCTCTTGATTTCAAAATTATTTTCTGCCGTGCAGCTAAATGATGCAGGGAAAAATTTGGAACCCCCAAACCTCTCCCATCTTTATTCTCATGCAATGCTTTTCTAGAAATCCTGCGACAGCACTTTTTCCAGAGATATTGGAATGATTTTCTTTGCAGACTTTTACATTCATCTTTTATATATCTTACAGCTGAAGTCTGAAAAAAATATTTAATGTGGTAGCATATAACCATGAAAGAGGCAGATTCTGCCATTTAAGCTCACAATTAAAATATTTGATATTTTCTGATGCCCGTTTAAATGAAAAAGGTGCATTTATCTCTCCGTCTCTCAAGAATATAATATTTAGGGCTTCCATTTTCCAATATTTACTTCAAACCCAACAATACCACTGTAATGTTTGCTTAGCGTCTGTCTTAATTTCATTATCATTAATCGAATGTCATCAGCAAAAAGTGAAATTTTGTGTTCTTTTTTCCTACTGTTAGCCTACAGATCTTGGAATTTTCTTTGGTTCTTTCGGCTAGCAGTTCCGACATTAAATGCAAATAGCACTGGGAACAGTGGACATCTCTGCCTAGTTCCTCTTTCTAGCTTAAACCTCTGAACATCACTTATTAATTTTAATACATGCTTTGAACTCTACAAGTAAATTTAGGTATCCAACTTACAAAATTCCCTCAAAACCCATTCCCCCTTATGAACTCTTTCAAAAGCTGTCATTTTATTTATTTATTTAACTGTATTTATATCCCACTTTTCACCGGGTCAAAGCGGTTTAACAGAAAAAGGGGGGGGGGGACAGTAATCAATACTTGGGTAGGGGGCTGTCACCGGGAGGCCAACATTAATGATCTAAACAGATATTAAGGACACAATGGACATTAGTCTCTTAGGGGGGAGATCTGTGGGTATGTTAAAGGGTCTGGGAGGCAGTCAGTGCTGGATGTTTATTTCTGGTCCGAGGTATTCTTGGAACAGGGTGGTTTTTAGTTTTCTGAATGTTAAAGGATCTCTGTTGTTTCTGATTTGGCTTGGTAGGGCGTTCCAAAAGGATGGTGAGTATAGTTCGAAGGCTCTGTTGCAGGTCCGTTGATTGTATTAATTCGTTCATGGGGGATGGTGAGGGTGTTGCTGGTGGTTTGTCTGGTTGTTCTTTTGTGGGTGGGTTGGGGTAGTAAATTTCGGAGCTGGGAGGTCAGTGTTTGATAGAGGTTTTTGTGGATAAGTAGGGCTGATTTGTATTTGATTCTTGCTTCGAGAGGGAGTATGTGCAGTTCTCTCAGGACTGGGGTGATATGGTCTTGTTTTTTTGCTTTCTGGATAATTCTTGCTGTGGTATTTAAGGCAGTTTGTAGTGGGTTGGTGTGGGTGGCAGGTAGTCCGTGATATATTATGTTGCAGTAGTCCAGGTGGGGGAGCGTCATAGCTTGCATGACTGTCCTGAAGTCTTGTGGATCGAGGAGAAGCCTGAGGCATTGTACTGTTTTTGCTTTGTGGAATATTATTCCGGTAGTCTTTTTGATCTGTTGCTTGAGTGTGAGCGCTTGGTCTATGATGATTCCTAAGTATTTTATGTGTGGTTGTATTTGTATTTGTGTGGTTCCTAAGTTGAGGTGTGGTGGTGGTGTGAAGTTTGGATCCTTGGTTACTATGAGGGCTTCTGTTTTTTTTTAGGTTGATGGATAGGTTGTTCTTTTGTAGCCAGCTGGAGACTTCTATGAAGCAGTCTGTTAGTTGATTGTCGGGTTGGTGGTTGTGATCGGTCCATAGAGCATTATGTCATCTGCATAGATGTGGTATTTGATGTTATGGGCGCGTATGATTGAGCAGAGTGGTTGCAGGTAGATGTTAAAGAGCATGGTGGATAGTGTGGATCCTTGGGATACTCCTTGGTGTTGCTGAAAGGGGGGAGAGGTTGCTATGCTTGTGCGGATCAATTGTTGTCTATTAGTCAGGTAGGAGCAGAACCACTGAAGTACGACGTTTTTGATGCCGATTTCTTGGAGTCTGTGTAGGAGGATGTTGTGGGAGATGGTGTCAAGGGCTGTGGATATGTCCAGGAAGATCATAGCTTAGCCAGAGTGCTTGGTCTATGTGCCCTTGATGAGGGTGTTCATTAGAGATGTCATGAGGGTCTCGACTCCGTGGAATGGACGGAAACCATGTTGTTGTGGGTCCAGTATGTTGTTGGTATCCAGGTGGTCTTGAAGTTGTTGTTGAACTATTTTCTTAATGATTTTGGCGGTGAATGGGAGACTTGCTATAGGCCTGAAGGAGGCGGGGTTAAGGGGGTCTAAGTTGTGTTTTTTTAGGATTGGGTGGATGATGGAGGTTTTGAGGATGTCTGGCATGTGTCCTTGTCTGAAGGATTCCTTAACAATGTGGGTTAGGGGCGTGCTTATGTCCTCCTCGGATTTCTTTATCCATTCCACAGGGCATGGATCTAGGGGGGAGGTGGTAGTGGTTAGGGAGGAGATGGTGGATTCTATTTTTTTCTTTGGTGATTGTTTCGAATGTGCTCCAATCCATAACTATGGAAGTAGGGTGGGTTGTTGTCTCTGCATTCGGTTGCAGATTTTGAGGTTGTTGAAGCTGCTTGTATTGGCGTGCTAGTAGCTCTGGCAGGATGTTTGGTAGCTGGTTGGAGTGGTTGGGTGCTTTCGTTAGCTTCTTGACAATTTCGAAGAGTTCACGAGGTTTGTTTATTGAGGTGTTTATGATCTTTGAGTGGTAGGTCATTTTTGCTTTATCGGTTTCTGTGTGGTACGTGTCTAGTTCACTGATGTATTTTGTTTTATCTCCCTCTTTTTTTGTCTTTCTCCATTTTCTCTCTGCTCTTCAGAGTTAGGTCTTTAGTCTTCGTAATGTGGGGGTGAACCATCGGGCCTTTGTTGAGGTTTTTCTAGTTTTGGTGCAGTTTCTCATTGCACAAGATGCAGAGGAGATTGTAGTATTCCAGTTGTGGATTAGGTCATCGATGTTGGTGGAGCTTGTTTGAAATTTGGATAGTGTTTGCGCCAGGAAGTCCTCCTTGATGAATGATTTAAATCTTCTTGTATGTTGTTTTTTTGTCTTTGACGCTGTTGTGCTGGTAGATGAGGGAGATGCTGATGAGATAGTGGCCTGACCATGGTACACATGTGATATCTGGGTTTTTGTATGCAGTGGTGTTTTGGAAGTTCAGGAATATGAGGTCAAGTATGTTTCCTTTTTCATGTGTTGGTTCGTGTATGATCTGGGTTAAGTTCATTGCTTCCATGGCATTGATGAAGGCTTCGGCATATTTGTCCTGGAGTGTTGGGAGGTTGAAGTCCCCGAGGATTAGTTGTTCTTTTGTGGATGTTGCACTCTCTGATATGTGTTGTAATATGCCTGATAGATCGGTGCTTGGGGTGGGTGCTCGGTAAATTAGGCATATGGAGAGATGCTTGTTGGTGAGAGTGAGTATGTCCACTTCGTTGGTTGTTTCTGAGGCATGGTTTCTTAGGTGGAGGTTGGCTTTCGCAATGATGGCTACTCCTCCTCCTCTGGTGTGGGCTCGAGAACAGTGATGGAGACTGTATCCATTTGGTGTTAGTTGGTTCATGAGCACAGTGTCGGTATCCGTTAGCCATGTTTTGGTTATGCATAGGATGTCAATCTTTTGGGTTGTGATCAGGTTATGGAGCATGTGGTGCTTGTTTCTGACTGAATGAGCATTTATTAGTGTGATGGAGAGAGGGATGTTGTTTGGGGGATTGGGGGTGTGGATTGGTGTGGGTGGTGTGTGGGTGTTGCACCATGCGGGGGGGGGGGGTTGTTGGTGTTTGTGGTTTGAATGGTTGTGGCACTTTGTATGGGGTGTTTGGGGAGTGTGTCGGTAGTGGAGGGATAAAGGGTTAGGAGTGGTGCTAGGAGGTAAATTGGGGCAAGGAAGGGTGGCATGGTTTATAGGTGTACCTGTGTGTCCTGGGGCTGAGTTGGGCTTGGGTGGTCGTTTTCCTCGTTGTCTTGGGTTGCTTGAGCTTGGTTGTGTTAGCTGGTGTAAGATGGCTTTTTGTTGCTGTAGTCCGTGGGTTGCTTTGGCATATACAGTACTGCACAAAAACGGTGCTATAAAATTACCCCAATAGTGGACTATGTTTTGGTTAACTGATCTATTAGTTGTTTCAGTACATTCTTGTTTCTAGGGAAATATTTGATTTCTTTTAGTTTTGTGATTTTACTTTCTATATTGCATCTATATGTGTTAATATTTTAAAGCAATAAAAAGATTGAACTAAAAATATTTACTTTCCTCCTACAATTCCTTGCATACTTTCTAGTTCTTAAATGTCCTGCAACATTCATATATTTGATTAAATATAAACAATAATACATTATGCTATAGAAATGCCAGATAGTTCATGTGTAGGTGGCATTGCAGTTAGTAGTGCATAAAATTATGTTCAGTAATATATTTAAAGGTCAGTAAATAGTCTTTGCTGACCCATCCAGAGAATTTTATTGATCCATTTGCCTCATTCCTTCTTCATGTTCACCTTTAATTGTGTTCATAGTCTATGAGCTGTGCAAGTTATTAGATTTAATAAGACAGAATGAAAAGCTTTCCCCTATATTTGACTGATTTGAAAAGAACCCATAAAAACTCAGTAGTAGTCTTTTTGGTTACAATAGACTGGTTTTTCATTTATTGCATACTGTAATATAAATAGCATGACTGGATGAATGAAATTATATAACTCTATGACATCAAAGCTATGTATGGGAAGTAGAACCTTTAAATTAAACGATCAAAGATGAACATTTCATTTGCCAGAAACATATATTAGAAATCAAGCATTTCTTCATTATTATTGCATATCGAAGAACTTATCTGATTGTGAATGTTGTGCGTAAAATGTGATTTATAGCTTTTTTGCAATAAAAACCTTAAATGATTTTAACTTTTAAGTCTAGATTTACTAATGTGGGTTATCACATCTGCGTGCGCTAGCACAGTTATCATGCATTATCAATAAATAGGGCCCACTGCATAAAAAGGGAGATGCCTATATAACACACATTAATGCATGTTAGCATGCAGTAACCTTTAGTAAAGTTAGCCCTTAGAATGTTGCTTTGATATGGGCAAAATCAGTCATCGACAAGGTTGCATCCCTCTACTAGAATGCTTCTAGCAGTAAGCAAATGATACCAGGCTGCTGTAGTCATTGTTGTGGCTCTTTTTCTCCAGGCTTTTCCTTATTACTACATAATAGTTAATTCATTATTGACTTTTTAGAGATAAAGAGCATACCAGCCTCCAATTCCTCTTAGAACCATACCTATTTGTTTATTTTTTTTCCCTTTCCTTTCATATTTGCCTTGTTTGGCCCTTTTACGATGATTGTGGACTATTTTTTTGTATATATTTTTTCTTAGGAGTTTGTTTTTCTTTTTTCATATTTTGTATTTCCTTCATTGAAATGGAAAACTATGACAAACACAATCTCAAGATGCTTGTGTCTAGTCTATCATCCCATATTATCTGTTCCTTCATGGGTGTCTATAGCAAATTTTGGTATCGTCTGCAAAGAAGCAGACCTTATCTGATAGCCCTCCCCAATGTCTCTTAAAAATGTTAAAAAGAATCAGACTAAGGACAGATCCCTGCTGCACAGCATTAGTAATGCTCTTCTCCTCAGAGTGAGCTCCATTTACCTGTACCATTTGTTACCTCCCACTCAACCAATTTCTAGCCTAGTCACTCCTGACTCTAAAGAAGCATTGAAAAGGTTAGACAGTGAAGCTGCTAGAACTTCTCTAAGTTCCTTCAATACTCTCGGATGTATCGCACCCAGTCCCATCATTTTGTTTACTTTTAGTTTAGCTAGCTCCTCATGGACACAGTATTCTGAAAACTGTTCAAGATCCACCTGACTTCTGTTCCTATTTGTGGGCATTTTGTGAGGTCATGCTCCTGGCCCTTCATCTGTGAATGCAGAACTAAAATATTTGTTAAACAATTTTGCATTATTCCTATCAGCTTCTACATATTCCTCCTCTTGACACTTGAGTCTGACAATGCTACTTTTTCATTTCCTCCTTTAGCTAACATATCTGAAAAATGTTTTGTCTGACCATTTTACTACATTGGCTATTTTTTCTTCCATTTGTATCTTTGTTTTCTTGATTACTTTCCTAGCTTCTCTCAGCTTTTCAAAATATTGATGCTTGTTTTCCTTTTTCTGTGATTTCTTGTATTTTATGAAGGCCACCCTCTTTTTCTTCACATTTTCTTATACGTCTATCAAGAACTATAGAGGATTCCTTTTCCTTTTCCATTTATTTACTTTTCTAACAAAGTTTTGTTACCCTTAAAACATTCCTTTTAGTTTAACCCACTGCTTTCTGCATCCTTCGGAGCTGTTTCCATCTGACTAACAACAACTTGATGTATTGCCCCATCTTGGCAAAGTTAGTTTGCCTAAGTCTAGGATACTCACTTTTGAATGGATTATATCATCTATAGTCCTAATACTGAACCACACCATCTGGATGGTGAGATGATCACTCACTATAACATCAGAAATACTGTCCCCATTTGTAAGCACCAGATCTAGTATGGCCCCCTCATGTGTGGGTTCTGTTACCAGTTGCTGGAATAGTTTTCCCTGTAGAGAATCCAGGATCTCCTTACTTCTATATGTCCCAATCAGCATCTGGCATACTGAAATCACCTATCAGAGTAATTCTCCTTTCATAGCAATACTGTGAATGTCTTCAATTCAATTTCTGTCCACTTCTGCCTGGGAAGGAGAACTGTATATCACACCAATGCAAATGGATGCTGCATTCCCTCTATTCAGATTAACCCACAGTGCCTCATTCTTCCATCAAAAGCTCCATATTCTGTAGCTTTAATATTACTTTTTACATATAGAGGCATGTTTACTAAAGGATTTAACATGTGCTAATAAAGTTAACACATGTTAAGTGCCCAGAACTGTTTTATTTCTATGGAGTATGTCTACTAAGCCAGGCTAATGGTTAACCCCGACTAACTGCAACTAGGTCCCTTGTTATTCAATGGGATCTAGGAGCAGATAGCCTAGGTTAACCATTAGTTTGGTTTAGTAGACATACTCCTATGGGTACAGTGGCACTTAACAGGTATTAATTTCCTTAATGTGGGTTAACTTTATTAATGCACATTATTCTTTAGTAAACATGGCCTATAGTGTCACCCTCTCTCCAGTTCCTGATATTTTAATATTTTCCTCCTCCCTCTCTCCATTCCTCAGTAGCCATGTCCCTAGCCCCTTTACTCTTCATATTGCATTGGCCCCGCTTGGCAGGGGAAGCTAATCTTGCAGTATGAGCTGCAAGATATTTTATTTATTCATCTGAATTTATTACCCACATTATCTAAAAGTCTAAGTGGGGTATAATTTACATACATAATTGCATAAAACGTAAACATTTTTGGAGGTTATTTATAAATACAAATCTAAAATAACAAATATGTTTTCATGGCAAAGTTAGTTGGTGATAACTGTTTTTCAAATACTGTACATTGAATAGGAATTATAAGGAAAGGAAGGGAGAATAAAACAAAGGATATTATAATGCCTCTGTATCGTTCTGCATCTTGAATATTGGGTGCAATTCTGGTCACTATATCTTAAAAAGGATATAGCGGAATTAGAAAAGGTACAGAGAAGAGCCACCAAAATACCAAAGGGGATGGAAGGATATTCTTATGAGGAAAGACTTAAAAGGTTAGGGCTTTTCAACTTGGGAAAGAGATGGCTGCGGGGAGATATGATAGAGGTCAATAAATGAATGAATGGAGTAAATGGGTAAACATAGATCGGTTGTTTATGCCATCAACTAGAGGACATATGATGAAGCTACAATGTAAACAATTTTTAGACTAATAAGAGAAAATATTCTTTTTACTCAACGCGTAATCAAAGTCCAGATTTCGTTACTGGAGGATGTAATGAAGGCTGTCAGTGTAGCTTGGTTTAAAAAGGTTTGGACAAGTTCTTGGAGGAAAGGTTGATAAAACTATTAAAGAGGACCCGGGAAATCCACTGCTACTCCCAGGACAATCATTATAGAACCTGTGTGCCTTTTTTGGGAACCTGCCGGGTACTTGTGACTTGGATTGGCCTCTGTTGGAAACAGAATACTGGGCTTGATGGACCTTGGTCTGACCCAGTATGGCATTTCTTATGTTCTTATGTTCTACTCTGACCCTGGACAACTGCAGGCTCCAGCATCAACAGCTGTCAACATGTCATTGCTGCACTAGCACTAAAGGGTGGTGCTGGTAGAGGGAAGAAGGTCAGATGCTGGTGGGCATCTGGTAAAGACATTTCGATCAACCTCTGGCACATATCAATTAAAGGAATAAGTTGACTCATAGAAGCCATTTATATTTTCCTCTCACAAACTAATTGAGCATAAAGGAAATAGTGGACAAATGTGGCCAACTGTGTTTTTTGTAAAACAATGGCTGCTTGGAATATAAATGTTACTTTGAAGGATACATGCTGGTATTTATTTTAAAAATTCTCTGTAATGATATGAACTGTAAGTCTGACTACTATACTAAGAACCTTCTGAATGCATTGATTTTATTTCTGCTGCAGCAAGTGAAGAGCGTTCACATTTTCAAGAGTTTTCTCCTATTGCATGAATCATAACTCTGTTAATGGAGGAACAAACTTGATGAGAAATCAGAATTACCTACCATTATTTATCCTTTGTATGTAGTATTTTGATTAAAATATTCTCAGTTCAATACATTACATTTTCATCCCCATTTCTCTGATCTCACTTCCAGGTTCGGGGGCTATATTGGAATAAATCTGCATGAGTATCATAACCAACTGCAATGAAAAGAAAGAATGGAACTGTTCTTGGTCACCCTATTTGTGAACTGCTAGCTGCAATCTCCCTAAAATATCATCTGTTGCTCTCTGACTGCTTCTGCTGCATTTGCTACTTAGCTATGATCCTCTCATCTTACCTATGAGTTTGATGGATATATTAGAACAAGCCTGCATAGACAGTGAGTCACAGTTGCAAGCTACCAAGTAGAGCATCAGAAAGGAGTATACCAAAGAGGCACTTCCTTTTCTAAACTTCTTAGGGAGCCCAAGGCAGGTGAGGCATCCTCCTGAGAAGGTTATTTTACAAGGCTTAGTCATAATGTAGGACAGACGTTTCCGCAGTTATTCCACAAACAACATTTGCAGACATTCCCAGTACAGTGACTTCCAAGTAGGTTCCGTGGACCACACACTACTCATTTAGCGGCTGGCAGAGAAAGGGATCCAGGACACAGCCTTGAGGTGGTGCAAATCCTACCTTTCAGACAGATGGCAGCATGTGAGGACAGGATCCACAACGTCTAAAGCTTTCCAGCAAACACAAGGTGTCCTACAGGGATCATCCCTCTCAGCGCTATTCTTTAACATATACATGCAGCCCATCTGCACACTTGCACAAGCCTTCGGCATCTCATGCCTTGCATATGCTGACGACATATTACTCTATACGCCGTTCACCACAGACCAACCAGATTTCTCAACACTAACCTCCTGTTTTAGCGCCATAGCAGACTGGCTTTACACCCAAAACCTAAGGATAAATTTAAAGAAAACGGAAGTGCTATTCATCTCCAGGGATCAATCCTTTACTCCACCGTCTGTACTAAAAGTAGGAGACGCCGAACTCCAAAGCAAGCCAACCATCCGCTACCTAGGGATAACAATCGATCAGCAACTGAACATGAAAGCCAATATAAATAACACCGTCAAGGCAGTATACCTTAAGATTCGCACAATCCGCCACCTACGACCTCTGCTAGACCCGGATGACTTTAGGACAGTCTACCAGGCGCTAATCATGCCCCATTTCGATTATGCCAATATCATCCTACAGGGGCTACCAAAAAACGCGCTGATCCCACTACAACTAGCCATGAATGCTGCAGCCAGAATCCTACACGGTGCATCCAGGAGGAACCACATAACACCAATCCTGAAGCAACTCCACTGGCTACCAGTTCATTGTAGGATCACCTTCAAGACCCTGCTGATGACATTCAAAGCCATCAATAGAATCACCTCTGCCTCTATCACAGACCTCATCATCCCCACTCCCACAAACAGAGCCAGAAGATCATTCACAGTAAACACCCTGAGTATCCCCAGTGAGATCACAAAATGCTCACAGGCCACAAAAAAGAGAGCTTTTGTGTACTACGCTCCCTCGTGCTGAAATACACTCCCACCTAGCATCCGGTCCATTACAGATCTCACCACATTCAGAAAGGCCCTGAAACATCACCTCTTCATGCAACACTATGGCTCCACTCAACGACCAGTCATCTCCAATCAACTAAACAGCCACCCCACGCCACCCATTATACAGGACTCTAGCACAACATGTTAGCTCTACCAGAACCTGAGCATGACCATGTATATAGTATCTAAGAATGTCTATAATATCCTAGAATGTAAATACCCAGCCTATCCCTGTTTACCCAGTTAAACCCAAGTTTACCATCCCTGTTCTCTGTAAGTCCAGTACGGGCTTCTATGACCGGATAAAGTTAATGTTTCTTGTAAACCGAGCTGAATTTGAAAAAGCGCGGTATAGAAAAGACTTTAAATAAATAAATAGATGAATAAATAAATAGGTGAGGGGGCATGGTGGAGGCGCTATGGATTTACACGTCTCCATTCAATTTCAGGAATGATGGGGACATTTGCAGCATGTCCACATTTATACCTACTGCAGGCATGAATAGTCATCAGAAAACTGCTTGTTTTGGCCTTAAAACATTTAGAGAATATAGAGAGTTAAGTTATTAGTCTAAGATCACAAAGACCCACACTGGGATTTGAATCATAGTCACCCTGCTCTCCACCCGCTATTTTATAATTATTCTGTTAGATGTCCAAGTTCTGAGATGTTATTCCAGGGATGTCTATATAGACGTCTCTATAGACATCCATATTGAGCATGTCCATGTTTATGATGAGGCCGCCGGGCCGGTCCCGCGGCCGATTGTAACTCGGGCCCGGGCCCGGCCTCGGCCCTCGTCACGAGACCAGGGGTGCCAGCGAGGTGGGGGCCAGAGTCCAGGGAGATGGTTGCCATGGGATCGCTTTCCGCGTTTGCGGGAAGCGATCCGATTGGCTCCATCAAGTAAGGGGACTGAAATCATGCCTAAACTTGCACATGCCTGCATTTTTTTCAGATGTTCTGGTTTTGACGACCCAGATGTAAAATGTGCCTTCACACCTTTAGGAAGATGTGTAAAACCTAGCTTTTTAACTCTGCTTTCAATGATGGTTTGTAACATTAGTTTATTTTCTGTTGAGCAGGGTGCTGAAAGAGAGGCCCTTAAGGGGTAGCCTTTGGGACAGCAGTATGCTGGTGACCAGATCAGAACGTGAAGATGAGGTAGGCCAAGATGAGGAAGCAGGGCAAATAGAGGAGGTGATGTGTTGTTTTTTTTACTTTATATGCATTTAATTATCAATCTCATACATCTTGAAAGGAAAAAAGGAAAGATGAAAAATAATTGTGCATAATCACCATAAGAAATTAAGAAGATAACCTCTTACCCTAAAACCAAGTCCAAACACAAAGGGGGAGGGGTTCCAAATACTAGCACATTTAGGTAAAATATAAGAAAGAAAAGGCAAACATAAATCAAAGTTCAAATTCCTAATGGAGAAAATGAGGCCCGCCAGCCTTCAAGACTTATCATAAAGAAAAAGAGCCAATTCAGCTGGATCAATGAAACACATTTGATATTCTTATCTAATGCACTTGCAAAGGTATTTTAAAAAAAGTGTTCCTATCTGCAAGACCCTTGGATGAAGAAGCAAAAATTGATTCCATCTTCTCTGTGTGGATCCAGATACTTTGAGGAATGTATAAATTTGTAATCCCAGAAACTTCTGAGCTCTATTAAAAAATAAACATTATATAAATTCTTGAAAGGTGACATTCAAAGATGCATCGTTCAACTTCTCCAACTCCAGATGTCTCAAATGTAGTCAGGTCTAAACTATACAATGATACAGACAGTTCAGGTTCTCCTTCTAGTTTCTTCAGCAGGGCAGAGTATACTCTTGTATTTGGAGGTTATTTATCAGATTTGGGGAAGTTTATCAACCTCAAGTTCTTCTTTCTAATAATGTTTTCCATATTTTCCAACTTCAAATGGATGATTTTAGTATCTATTATCAAGACAACCACATTGTTGATCGCAGTAGAAATCATCTACTGCATCCACCTTCATTCTAAGCCAACAATTTTAAATTCATGGCCAGAAATCTGGCCCTTAAGCAACTTCCCCAAACTTTCAATTGCAGACCAAGTAATTTCAAAAGAAAATGTCTGCAATCTTGTAGTCAATCTGTGAGAATTTTTCCTGATGTAGTCAAATCTACTCAGTTGCATAGAAGAGCTTTTTTTTTTTCAATTAAAGCCTAGGGGTTTGGCAATTGGTGCAACACTTTGACATTTCCTTGTAAATGTCTCATAACCTATGCTGGGAATAGGTATGTTTTTTGCTGTTGTATCACATTTCTGCAAAATAGTCACCAAAAAAGCCCCAGAAAAATTCTAAACATTTTTTTGTCGGAGTGTACCAAGGGAGGAATGAACTATTTATCATCCACACCAGATGGTAAACTTCTTTTTAATCAATTATATAGATTCAACACCCAAACTTGCAAACATTCCGTATAAAACCAAAACTTATCTCATAAATGTACTGCAGCTTGATAGATCGTAACTCAGGAGCACGATGTGCACGTTTCGGGGTATAAGTCCCTGTTTCAAGTGCCTTCCATGTCCAGGTTCATATCAACTGCCAACAAACGACAACTTTGTGTTAGCGGCATTTTTATAAGGACCAAAACTTATGTAATTGGCTAAAACCTGCTGTCAATCAAATAGGAACCCCCAATAAGGATAAAGAGAAAACCCCACCATCAGGGTAATCCCTGCTGTCCATTGGCTGAGGAAGACAAAACACAACTCTGTATGATGAATGGGCAAACCATAATGATGTAGAGAAAGGGCATCCAATGGGAAGGGAAAATCCCCATCATCATCGGAAAACCCCTAATCTCATTGGTTTAATCAGAAAAGACTGGCCCAGTCGATCTCACTATTAAGCCCAAAAGGCCGAATGGTATTTAAAATATATATCCAACGTTGCTCTAGCCATTGGAGCCGGTAAATCCTGTTCCCACCTCTTGGATCATATGGTACATGATCTATTACTGTCCAAGTCAAATCCTCAAAACCGTGATGGCAAGTTAAGCAATGCTCAACAATTGGTGCTGACAGTATCTGCTGGCATATATGAGACGCATGCTCACTTAGTCTCAGTTTGATGGAACGTGACGTTCTGCCAACATAGAGCAACTGACATGGACACTGCAACATGTATACCACGTAAGATGACTGGCAATTGGTTGACCAATGACGTGTGTAAGAAGCTGCAGTAGTGGGATGTGTCCAAACCAGTCCCGATAATTTCATAGAGCAATATTTACAATTGTTACATGGAACATGACCACTTTGATAAGGGGATAACAACACCAGTCTGTCTATCGGAGAAGTAGATTTGACCAGTATGTCCCTCAGATTGGAACCTCTCAAAAAGGCTATCATCAAAGACTTGTTGAAACAAGGATGCAGCCGTAATATACAGTAGGCCACTGTTGATTGAGAACCCAAACTATGTCTGAGCTGAGGTCCATGAATGGAAGGACTCCCACTATGGCATCCGAAGCAGGTGACGATGACACTTCCGATTGCTCCGTCAGCACCAATTGTTGAGTATTGCTTAACTTGTCATCACGGTTTTGAGGATTTGACTTGGACAGTAATAGATCATGTACCGTATGATCCAAGAGGTGGGAACAGGATTTATCGGCTCCAATGGCTAGAGCAACGTTGGATATACATTTTAAATACCATTCAGCCTTTTGGGCTTAATAGAGAGATTGATTGGGCCAGTCTTTTCTGATTTAACACTAGAAGCCCCAAAAGGAATTTTGCCTAGAAACCCCAAAGTGCGTCAATTGACGCATTATCATGATGACTGCGTTTAGCATGAAATGCAGATGTGAATTAATGTGAAGTTACTTATTTGTTAAATACGTGCAGTATGTGACATCATTACATGACGTCATCGTGTGTTTATTGTTTGTAATGTCGAAGTAAAACTGTAAACAGTGATTGAGATGCGCCACCTAGTGTGAACATGAATTTATATCTAGAAGCCCCAAAGTATGTCAATTGACGCATCCAAGACAGTTGAGTGCGCCAATTGGCATAATTTGGGGCTTCTAGGTATAAATTCATTTTCCCGCTAAGTGGTGCATCTGTCATAAATTTTTGATGCACATATTTGAACATCTTGATCTTGCTAACAAAGTCATGGAACATGACTGACATGGTTCTAGCAGTGGCACTGGTATACAACTTCGAAGATGCATTTGTGTCAATTGACGCACTTTGGGGCTTCTAGTGTTAACCAATGAGATTAGGGGTTTTCCGATGATGATGGGGATTTTCCCTTCCCATTGGATGCCCTTTCTCTATGTCATTATGGTTTGCCCATTCATCATACAGAGTTGTGTTTTGTCTTCCTCGGCCAATGGAGAGCAGGGATTCTCCTGATGGTGGGATTTTCCCTTTATCCTTATTGGGGGTTCCTCTTTGATTGACAGCAGGTTTTAGCCAATTACATAAGTTTTGGTCCTTATAAAAATGCCGCTAACACAAAGTTGTCGTTTGTTGGCAGTTGATATGAACCTGGACGTGGAAGGCACTTGAAACAGGAACTTATACGCTGAGTTACAATCTATCAAGCTGCAGTACATTTATGAGATAAGTTTTGGTTTTATATGGAATGTTTGAAAGTTAGGGTGTTGAACCTATAAGTGATTAAAAAGAAGTTTACTGTCTGGTGTGGATGATAAATAGTTCATTCCTCCCTCGGTACACTCCGACAAAAAAATGTTTAGAATCTTTCGGGGGCTTTTTTGGTGACTATTTTGCAGTGATTTATTTTGTCACTGATAATAAGAATTGTTCTCTACAGGTTGTATCTCATTTAGCAAGTTTTCTTGTGGGTAAATGATTTTGTTAGTGGAGGTTGTATGTTTTGTATTCTGTAGATTGAGGATATAATATCAATTCTATCGAATATTCAGGTTGCCTGGATTCAGTTAGGTGTTCTCTCTTAATGTGGGCTAGTGGAATTTATGGTTAGAATTTTTCATGCTTGTTTTTTTTTCTTTTGTGTTTGCAGTATATTTGCTTTCTTAATGATTATGAATTGTAATGAGAATATTGCAATTAAAAAATAAATGTCTGCAATCTGGGCAATGCAAAAGCTGCTTGTGAAGTCAGCAGAGGAACAGCTTCATCCTGAGGGAAGCCCAAGGAAAGAGGGAGGAGTACTTCATCCTAGGGAGGAGTAGCCTAGTGGTTGGGGCAAGGTACTTCAGGCCAGAAGGTCGGGGGTTCAAATCCCACTAGAGGACAGCAACCTTGAGCCGGAAGGACTGGGGTTTCTAGTCCCACAGATGCTCCTTGTGGTCTTGGGCAAGCCACTTAACCCTCCATTGCCCATGTTCCCTGTAAGTATTAGTGTATGTGTCTCATATCCCCACGTGTTAAATGTATCCCCTAATTGTGTTGTGACTGTTTTGATTGAAGGATAAAGCGGTATACAAAACTGTCTAAATAAATAAATAAATCTTCCGTAGGTCATTCAAGGCTGCAGCAAATTCTACTGCTGCTTCCCGCATGGCTGTTGCTCCTCCAGCAGCCTTTACTGCTGCTAGTTTCAGCAGCTGCCAGACTTGGCCTGCTGCTACATCTTGACCCTTTGTCACAGGCTTTGCTTGCATCCTCCATAACTCTGGATTTAATGATGCCTCCAGAGTCATGAGGGAGTTCTCAATTCCTCCCCTCCTTGGATCAACCTTTCTAATCTCAGAGGGCAACACCAGGGAGCTCTGGTACATCTGGTTTTCAATTTGGTTTGTCACTGGAGTAGAGGTAACTATAAGGGGAGAGCAAGTCTTGCTTTTGCTCTTCCACATTCACCTTTGGATAGTAAAAACAAGGAAAAACCAGAGCCTGGCTCAGCACACAGCCAATTGTACCACTGTCTTAATTCCCCTTCCCCCTGTCCCTCTGGAACACTTATTGGAGAAAGCTCACAAAAATAAAAATGTGGGTTATAGAAAAGTGACAGCATATTGTCCCTTCTGCTAGCCAGGTTCTATTGTCCTAGGATCTACTGGAAAGTCAAAGAATGTCAACTGACTGCTCCATGGGGGAAATGCAGTGGTACCTTTGATACCCCTATCACTGGGTACTTCTGGTGGGGTCTGTGACTGGGTACTCCTACATTATAGGAGTGGTGGATCATGTCGCTAGTTGCCTAAGGGTCATTCTGCCATGATTGTTGTTAGTAAAACATATAGCCTCAATGCTGTTGATGAAAGTTGGCCTCCTGTGAGAGATTCTTATGTATCATAGAATTAAGGCTATTTGGATGTCTGGACCATCCACGGATGGACGACTTTGAAGAGACTTTTAGAAGAACATGCTGCAGAAATCTATAAATGCTGGTAGATCAGATGTCTGTCAACAAGGCTGTAGGTATGTGAAATAGATTTACCACATAAACTTTACTGAAACTCTGAAGTAGTGGGACTCATTAGCAGTAACTCTCAAAGAGATCTAGAGGACTTTAAACCCTTCACAGTACTACTATTACTATTAATCATTTATATAGCACTACAAGATATACACTGTGCTGTACAAATACATATAAAAGACTGTCCCTTCTCATCAGAGCTTACAATCTAATCAAGAAGGACAGTACAATAGATAACAAGGGTACAGTAGGGAAGGGTAATGAGACCGAAAGAGAACAAAGGATTAAGATCCAAAAGTGGCCTAAAAGAGGTGAGCCTTTAGCATGGATTTGAAAAGAGGGAGAGATGAAACTTGATATAAAGATACAGGTAGTTTGTTCCAGGCATAAGGAGCAGCAAGGTGAAAGGATCGAAGTTTGTCATTGGCTTTGAAGAGAAGGGCATAGAGAGAAGCAAGCCAGAGGAAGAGTGGAGTTCACGAGGAGGGGTGTAGGGAGAGAGAAGAGAGGAAAGGTTGTGAGGAGCAATAGAATGAATGCACTTATAGATCAGAAGGAGAAGTTTGTATTGGATACAGAAATGGAAAGAAAGCCAATGAAGTGAATTGAGAAGAGGGGTTATATGAGTATATTGGGACTGGTGGAAGATTAGCTGTGCAGCAGAGTTTTGAACAGATTGAAGGTGAGAAAGATGACTCAGAGGGAGACCAGCAAGGAGGAGGTTGCAATGCTTGAGGTGAGAAGTGATTAAAGAGCGGATTAAGTGTTTAGTAGTCTGTTCAGAAAGGTACGGGCAAATTTTGTTAGTGTTGCTGACAAAGAACAGGGGGGAGTGATGGGAAAGATTAGAAGAGAACTAGGACAGCACAGAGCCCCTAAAACCAAGAGAGGACAATGTGTCGAGGAGAAGGTGGTGGTCAACAGTGTCAAAAGGAGCAGAAAGGTCAAGAAAAATGAAGATTGAGTAAATGCCTTTCGATTTAGCCAGGAACATGTCACTGGAGACTTTGGCAAGAGCCATTTCAGTAGAATGTAAGGGCCAAAAGCCAGATTGTAGTGGATCTTAGAAGGGCTTGAAAGGAGAGACATTCAAGGCAATGACAGAGAACTGCACGTTCTTCATACTTGATGCAATCTGTAAACCCAGAATACAAATTTCTGTCTCCAAAGGGATTACAAATCCAACTGTAGATCAGTAACAGGGTAAGGCGGACGTGGTGCTCCAACCCCTTCCACGCCACCTTCCGCCACCCCCCCCCGCACCTGAAATGACTGCAACACCACAAATTATTGGCATTCAACTGGTTGCGGCTTTTATTAACCATAACATTATCCAAACCATCTAACAACAACCAAACTTTCGACATACAGGTTCCGGCAGCGGGATGACCCCTCACCAGCCATGTGAGTAGCAAAGTGAGTTCCCTCCCTCTTCCGCCAGGAACCGACCCCCGGCAACTCCATCCCACCCTCCTCCTGCTTTGCCATATTATTAGCAAAAGCCCCGAGGGGTTCTCCGGGTCAGGGGTACCCCACCCCCGCCCTGCGCATTGCCAAGACTCCAGACCCCGGACACCTCCGGGATCCGGCCCCCCCACCAGCTGCAACCCCCTATCCCCGAATCTGCCCATCATAAGGGTGGGAGGGTGGGGACGCCAGTCCTCATCCTCTGCTTCGCTGGACTGACGCCTCACGGGCATTGGCTCCCGCGCTCCTCACTCACCCCCGGGAGCAAATGGATTTAAAATTGCTTGCCGCCGCTTTGACCGCCTCCCCCCCTCCTCTTCTTATCCAAAGGCTGGGGCCACGCACCACGCCGCCCACCCAGTTAGCTGCAGCCTGCCGGTACGTGGCCCTGCGGCCTTCTTTAACAGGGTAAGGCGGATGTGATGCTCCAACCCCTTCCACGCCACCTTCCGCCACCCCCCCACACCTGAAATAACCACAACACCACAAATTATTGGCATTCAACTGGTCGCAGCTTTTATTAACCATAACATTATCCAAACCATCTAACAACAACCAAACTTTCGACATACAGGTTCCAGCAGCGGGACGACCCCTCACCAGCCATGTGAGTAGCAAAGTGAGTTCCCTCCCGCTTCCGCCAGGAACCGACCCCTAGCAACTCCATCCCCCCCTCCTCCGGCTTCGCCATATTATTAGCAAAAGCCCCGAGGGGTTCTCCGGGTCGGGGGTACCCCGCCCCCACCCTGCACATTGCCAAGACTCCGGACCCCGGACACCTCCGGGATCCCGCCACAGGCTCAGGGACACCTGCCCCTGAGCCCCCCCCCAAATGCAAAGCTGCGACTAGCTACACTGCCCTGCATCACATACTCCAAGGCCTCTTGCCAATCGTTCAGGAGCAAATCCACCCCGACCGGGGATAAATGCACTCCGTCTGGCCGATATAAGCCAGCACAATCCATCTCGACCCAAGAATGCAAAATCTGCCATCCCCCTTTTTCGCACACCCATCGGCCAATCTGCCGATTAACTTTAATCAACCCACGAGACCCCCTCCAGTGGCTCCAGCAAGCAGGCCTCGGAATTATATCCGACCATAACAAAACAACATCATTAAACATTAACAACACTTCTTCCAGGTCTCTTCGCCGCCCTGATCAGCTGCTTAACTGTCCAAGCCCCCAAGTCATTGCCTCCGAGATGTAGCAACAGCAACACCGGGGATCCCCGCACACACTGATGGTGCTGAAGCAAAGGCAAGAGCTGCGACCAGCGAAGACTGCGCTCGCCCAGCCATGAGACGGTCACCTCTGCGGCGTGCAGTCCGATGTTCACCCCAAGAGGCCTTGCTGCTGCTTGTTGACCTGCCCAGTACACAAACGAATGGCCGATCATCCAGCAGCAACACGGCATCCGGCCCCCATCTAAAAGAAATAGCACCAGTTAAACATCGATCCCCCTCAATCTCCCTCACAAACGAACATATCCCCGGAATGCATTAGAGTGCCATCTGCCTATCCGCTGAATCTCTCGCTCGTTTAAACCCGCCTCTACGGCACTAGTGGCCGCGCCAATCCTAAATGAATGAGGCGCGAAGTCGCCCGGCTCTAAACCCAACTGGCGCACTGTCATCCGCAGGACTGCGGTGAACTGAAACCGTGTGAGACTGCGTGAATTCTCATGCAAGAAGAGAAATCCGTCCCCCCCACGGCCTCACCCGCAGGTAGGCCTCCATAGCAGCCACCGGACAAGTTAGGGAACCCCCAATAGCTCTCAAGATCACCCATGCACCCTTGCTCCTCTGATCAGTCTTGGACCTTGCCAACCAGATGCCCAACTCCTTCTTAGATACCCGCACATGATGAAACTGTAAAGCCCCTCCCCCACAGCAGAACTGGACGGCGCCACCAATTCCCCCACCCGGAAAGCCCCAAAAAAGGCCACGCAAAACACTGCCTGAAACAGCGTGACCTCGTATGTAGACACCGCCACCAAAGGCAGCACGGCGCACAGCTTCCCGAGCAGCTCATACGTGATCGGCCGCCGCCCATCACCCTGCAGAGGGGTACCCCGCTCCCAACCCATCAACAACCGGCGCGAGAGGAACCCCCAGCTGGATGCTCCCCACCCCACTGCCCTGGAGAAAAAGGCAAATCCCGCTATGTGCGCCCGCACCGTCGATCTTGCTGCTCCCGCAGCCTTCGCTGCCATAATGTACAAGCCCATGAGGTGATCCGGGACAGGACCTCGCCGCCAACCCCGGGCTAAAAATTCCACAACGCTGTCGCAGCCTCTGCAATAGGCCCGCCAAGTCACTGGTGACACCGAACTCCGCAACAGGTTCAGCATGCCTTCAGGCCAATCTGCCATAAGTGCTCTGGGACCCGCCTTCCAACGGCGTCCACCTCTGGTGCCAATCGCCGGAAGAGGTCCCACTTGAAACGGGAGAGAGCATCAGCAACCTGGTTAGCATACCCCGGTACATGACGAGCCCTCACCACCACATTCAATCTCAAAGAGGCCAGAACAACCTCCCTCATTAGGGCCACCACCCGCAGGCAACGCGGAGCATACCTATTAATAACGCTAACCACTGCTTTGTTATCGCACCACCACAACACCTGACGATTGCGCAGCCTGTCCGGCCACAACTCCAAAACCACCAGCACCAGAAACAATTCCAAGAAGGTTATACTGTTGGTCAGGCCCGCCTCACGCCACGCTGACGGCCAGAGCTCCGCACACCAAGAACCCCCGAAATATACACCTAAGCCCAAACCGTCCGCCGCATCAGTAAAGAGCTGCAGATCGAAGGTAGACATTTCCCTTTCCCGCATAACCGCTATGCCATTAAAGCCTCTCAGGAACTCATCCCAAACCCCCAAGTCTGCCCTCATCTCCTTGAGACCCTGATGCGGTGATGCAGCTTAAGTACACCAGACATAGCCGCCGAGAACCTGCGCAGGAACACCCGCCCCATCGGAATGACCCAAAAAGCAAAATTCAATGAGCCTATCAAAGCCTGCATCTCCCACAGCGTTACTTTTGCCGACCCCATCACGTTCGCCACCAGAACCCGCAACCTTGCCACTTTTTCCGACGGCAATCGCACCACCATGTCCACCGAATCCAACTCCACCCCCAAAAAATGTGAGGGTGCGTCTCTGGACCCACCGCCAATGGGACGCCCCAATCCTGTGCTAGCCTCACGAAGCCGTCCAGCAACTCCTGACATTGCCCCGACTGCGCCCTCCCCACGAATAAGAAATCTTCGAGATAATGGACCACATTCTCACATCCCACTGGCTCCTGCAGAGCCCAGTGCATGAACGAACTAAACATCTCAAAATAAGAACAGGATACCGAGCAACCCATCGACATGCACTTATCAAAATAATAGCGTCCTTCTAAACTAAAACCCAGTAAATGAAATGAATCCAGGTGAACCGGCAACAAGCGGAAAGCGGATTCGATATCCACCTTTGCCATCAGACACCCCGGCCCACATCCACTCACTAACTCCACTGCCTCGTCAAAGGACGCGTAACGCACCGCACACAACTCCCTTGGTATACAGTCATTGACTGACGCCCCTACCGGGAAGGACAAGTTGTGAATCAACCGGAACTTCCCGGGTTCCTTCTTTGAAACAATGCCCAACGGGGAAATCACGAAGTGCGCGAACGGCCGTTCCACAAATGGCCCGGCCACCCTACCCAACTCCAACTCTGCGGCTAACTTGTCCTTAACAATTTGAACAAAATGCCGCACCGATGGTGAGTTACGCGTGCTCTCCGAACCCCCCTTTCCCACCACTGGTATGGGAAAACCATACTGAAAACCCCTCTCAAGCACCACCCCGACCCCACGCCGCTTGTATCGCCTCAGCCAAGGCCTAAGTGCCTCGAACCGAATAGGCGTCGTAGCCAGGTTCAACAACTCTCTATTGCTTGGGAGCAGGCGAGGGGACAACCGCGGCCCCTTTCCTGACACATTTAATTGCCGAGTGCCCCCCTCCGCAGACCGAACAACTATGCCGGAACTTACAGTCTGGAAAGGGGCAAGAGGACTTATTAAAACGCCAACAAACATCCCCGGCTCCCCACCACCTGGTCTTTGTAGCCCGGGAGCCCCTCCCCCACGAAAGGGCCACCCCGTGCTTGCTGTCAATGCGCTACCCCCTTTTTGTCTGCTCCCCTGAACCCCCTCCCCCTGAACCCCCTCTCGCCGACATCTGTGTCAGCCAAAGGTTAATGTCCTGCATACCTCAAGACAACAACCGATTCTCCTCCATTTTGTCCCGGAATTTCTCATCATAGTTGAGCCATGCCCAACCATCATGAGTCTGCGCCGCCTCCAAAATCGAGTCCGCGTAAGCTAGCAACATCCCATATTGCCCCGGGTAATGATGCCCCCACACACTAGCCAACCGCAAGAAGGCCCTTGTCCAGTTAACGACGCTGCCCGACGCCTTCCGGACCCTCCCCGCCTTCTCATCGTCCCTCCTTTTCCGCTTACTATCACCTGACCGCTTCCTACCCTCCAGCAGCCTAAAGATATCTATATATCTCCTCTTCCGAATCTTCCGATGCAGCTTCTGTGACACCCCCTCCCATAATTCCGAAAAGGCCACAAGCGAAGAACCCCCTCCACCCGACGCGGCTACCCCACCAGACCCGCCCCTGGCAGCTCGCTCCCTGGCCCCCGAGCTCGAAGAATACGAAACATCATCGGATGACGACGTAGAGGACCCTGACCTCCGCCGCCGCTTACGTGAGTGCCTGCACTTCTTCTTTGCCTTGCCCTTCCCCCCCCCATCACCCCGGTCCCCCTGACCCCCTTGCAACTCACCAACTGATGAAGTCCCAAGCAGTGACACCCCTGCAAGGCCATCCGAGGCCGGCAGAGCGTCCTCCGCCTGAAGCACTCCGTCCTGCTCCCCCCGTGTCTCCGCTTTCCGAACACTTCGCGCTGGCTCCGTGACCATCTCGCCACCGCGCACTGACGCACCTCCCAGCTGCTCCGACCTCAGCGTCTCTCCAGCCAGCATCTGTGAAGACAAGGAGGGAAACAAAGAGGGGGAACCTGCCATGGCCTAAGGCAGCTGCCAGGCCTCCAGCCACTCGGCCCTGGAGGACCCTTGCCCCCCACCCCGCCAATGCTCCCAAGCTGTGGGATATAAGCTCCCAGGTACTATAGGCCAGCCCCATGGGCCCCCCCAACCAAACTGTCCTGCCCAACCCCACCCCCTTGCGGCCCCCATCCTGCCCAACCCCACCCCGACATCCCCCCATCCTCCTTCCCCCTGTAAGGCCCCCCCAGCCCCTTCCACCCTGTGCAACACATCAGAACCCTGACTCTCCACTGCCCCACTGGAGGCCCCCCCATGAGCCCCCCTAGCACCCTCCCTGCCTCTTGCCAGAACCCGCACAGGCTCCGCCCCCCTCCTGAGCCCCCTTGCTCCGACTACCCCTCACCCCGAGCCCCCATCCTCTTACCCCTTCCCCCCCTTTTTCCAGCGCCCTCCTCCCCCCCAGCTTGCCTTCCCTTTTCCACAACCGCCCATCCGCCTGGCCCCCCAGACCGCCTGGCCCCCCGGCCCTCCCGTGCAGGCATGCCCCTCACCCCAAAAACACCAGCCTCTGTTAATGCAAACTTCTGGTTTTTTTTCTTCCCCCCCCCCCTCTTTAACTAAAGTTGTTAATTGAGTGAAGTTCTGTGATTTTATTTAGTGCTTTCTCCCTATTAATTTTTTTTTTTTAAATCACAACAGCCTAAATTCCCCAATCAGCCTTACCTGTGGCGGAGCACTTGCCTTTTGATCCCGCAGCCGTCTGCGTGCGGCACTCCTGCCGCTCACCCTTACTCCGGCAGCCGCTCCACAGAGCAGCAGCAGCAGACGATCCAATTGGGGCCCCAAATCCGCCGAACAAAAACTGCTGCCATCCACGTCCTCCCCCACCGCCCCCGAAAGGCAAGAAAACTGAAGCTCCAAGCACAAAGACACCAGTCCTCGTCCTCCGCTTCGCCTCATGGGCATGCTCCCACTCCCCACAAGGCCCCCCCTCCTGCCCTACGACCATTGTCTCCCGCGCTCCTCACTCACCCGCGGAAGCCAATGGATTTAAAATCGCTTGCCGCCGCTTCGACCCCCTCCCCCCTCACTCCTCTTCTTATCCAAAGGCCGGGGCCACGCACCACGCCGCCCACCCAGTTAGCTGCGGCCTGCTGGTACATGGTCCCGCGGCCTTCTTGTTATGTAAATATACAAATTTTACCTAGTAACCAACAATGTCTCTTATGATTAAAGGCAGTATTATTTTGGGCTAACCAAAATTTCACTGACCTCTATCAACCATTGATGTTGACTAGGAGCTATGTGAAATCTGAAAAGACAAAGCATGCCATTATCAGCATAAATTTGGTAAAATAAAATTACCACCATACCCCTTTATATCAAACAAAGGCCTCAAGTAACTAGTAAATAATGCAGATGATGTGAAGAGACACTACACTCAACAGCTTGCTAATTAGAAACTTAGGGAGGGATATTCAGTGGCGGCACTAATCATTCTAACACTGTTATATCCGGCTCTAGCAATGAATATCCATATTACCTGGATTGCCAGGAAACTAATCAGGCAGTGGAAATATAAAGTCACTGCCTGGATAGCTTCCACAGCAAAACTTAGGCCAACCTTTACTGCGCCACATGTCGATAACTGCAGCGGTTCAATATCACTGCTTCCCAATTGTCAATGATTGCCACTCCCACAATGCCCATAGTACACCTCAATGCTAGCCAGATAGGGCATGCAGCAGCGACACTTCAGATATTCGACAGCACCATGTCAGTGCTGCTGAATATCCCAGCCAAGACAATTAACACGGTTAACAGGTCTGCTAACTATGTAATTGCTTTGAATATTCCCCCATCGTATCCCACACACATATTTATTGCAATCAACCTGATAAATAAGAGGTGAACTCAAGCACCACTGCATCTATCCCTATTTCACTGAACCTCCAGAAGAGAATGGAATATTTTTCTATATCAAATAAGCTATGATGTCTATAAAGACCATCACTGAAAAGTAAGAGTTTCAGGCTAATGCTTCAAGAAGCCTTATATATATTATATATTGTCACGCCCTTAGCCCCTTACATCGGTATGGAGGGGCGTGGTTTTGTTTTTGCCATTGAGGTGCTTCAACTTTCTGGCCTTTTCTAACTGGATGCCTTTTCATGCATTATGGGAAAGATAGTTCAGTTAGATATTATTTGGCTTCAGATGAAATAAAGCACCTTCATTGTAGTTGGGTTTGAGTGGGTGCAATGACAAGAATTTATTCATTAGCACAGAAAGACACGCTAGGTTCTCAGATCCACCTTTTTAGATATTTCACCAGGAATTCTTGTAACTCATTACAGGATAACTTGAACTGAAACAAAACTGCTTTCCTCAGCTTAATTAACAGCACCTGCTTCCTAGCAGAGCTTGCCGTGCAGTCCAAAACATACAGAAAGAAACTTTAAACTAGGTTTTCTTTCCATTTCCAGTCCAGAACAAATACCTGGCTATCTTGTATGCTTGAACACAGCACTTCATACAGATAGTCAAATTCTCACAAGTAGATAAAACTCTTTTCAAGGTTTTCTCAGTAGTTAGTCAAACAAAAGCATTTCTTACTTCTTCAGTTGAAACAGCTTCAGAATGAGCTCTGCACTGCTCACAGCTTTTTCTCAAAAGATAATCAGGAAGATTCAGCTTTGCACTGTGTCACACTTCTCCTGAGCTTAGAACATTAACAAGCTAACACAGCTCTTAGGGCTTTGGACACTGGAGGCTTCTCTTTACGGTTGACACCCTTGCAACCCCTCTGAATTGGCAGACTGGCATCCAGAGCAGTCCATGTATGAGACCTCTTCTTCACAAGGTAAATCTGGCTCCCCCAATTGCATTGGTTCACTCTCTGTCACAGATTCAAATAGCTTACTTGACTGCCTTCTGTTATGGTTAAAGCTGTCTCTGGTAAATTCGTAGTGCTTCTTATTAGCTAAGCTTCTGGGACTCATACCTTTATCAAAGCCTGTAGTAGCTTCACTTCTTACATGCTCTGGCCACCATCCAGCACGTCCTGTTCTCCAATTAGTGCTTCTGGTTCTTACTGCTCCATTCCTTCTTGAGTAGGCAAAACTACTGCTCTCTCTTTCTCTCTGTCAGCAGTTGCAGCACTCTCAGCTCTCAGAAGTCCTTCCAGTTTCTCTCCATGTGTCCTGCTTGTCCTCTCCTTTCTGCTTGTCCCTCGTCTGCTCTCTGGTCTCACTGAGCTAAACTTAAACCCCTCAGGCTCCTGCTCCACCCTCTCCCCTTTCAGGTGAGAGAGATCAAACTCCCTCGTGGCAGCTGAGTGATTAGGGAATGCAGTGACGTAAGGGTTCCTTACCCTGGGCCTGTATTCCCTCTCCTTTCCACCACTAGTGGCATTCTGTACCTTATTGTAGCCAGGAATTACCTGCTTTCTAGGAGCAAATGGAGTTTTAAGTCCCTGACGTTTTAAAATGGGTCCCTTTATTAAGGTAAATTCCTTCTTTTTACCCCTCTCTTCTAAGTCCTGATAAGCTTCCTTATCACAATATTTTTGAAGAGGAGTACATGATTGCTAATTTGAAGGCTTTTTCTATTGATCTATGAAGATCATTGAGCAAGCCACACTGGTGTCATCAAAACCCTTGAAATGATTTTCAGACAGTGCTGAATGAAAATCTGGCCTATGTTGCTATCTAGACGAGAGCAAGCTGAATATCATGCTAACTGGGCAAAAGCGTTGCTGAAAAACAAGTAGACCACATCTGGCACAAGCCCTTGATCTAGTACTGTGATCATACACTCAAAGAAATAAAGCAAATTTGTTTGGCACGATTTGACTTTAGTGAAACCATGTTTCCTCAGATCCTACAAAACATTAGATTGTAGTATATTCACAATCTTTTCTCTCAGGATCATCTCCACTATATTTTTAACCATTGAGGTAAGGCTTACTAGCCTATAGTTCTCCACTTCTATCTAAGTGCTTATGTGACGAGGGACTACATCAGCCCTTTTCCAATCCTGTGGCACCTCTCTCATCTTCAAAGATCTATTAAACACACCTAAGTGCACCCACCGGGAACTCTGAACTCAGTCAGTATCCTGGGATGTAATTCATAGTGGTGTACAGGCAAAAAATGTTGTGTCTTTTGCAGTTTGTTTCATTTAATATTTTTTTCTTGTTTTAATGAATATTCATTTTGTGTTTATAAATTCTCATTTCAGGGCAATTTTAATTAAAGAAGTAGCTGTGACTGCTGCCCAAATGAACAACATAGCTGAAAGGTTACTAGAGGTTTCGGGCAAATAAAAATCAACTGCTTTTTTCATAGTCATAGGTTGGTTCTGAACCAGTAACCTATGGGTTAGAAAGCAGGCGATTTTCAAAAGAGCCCTCATATCTCATGAAAGCTTGCTCTAGCTAGCCTGTTCTTAACTTATGTATTGTTGATGATATTCCTGTTTCCTGATTGGTTAACTCAAAATTTTGCCTCATGAATCTATTGACTCCTGCTATAAAGATTTACTCAAAAGATGTTTCTTTTGCCATGTTCTTGTGTGAGAAATTTAGTGAAACCATGTCTAAGTATACTGTCAGGATCTAGATCAGGCTCTGATAGGATTCTTAGACATTATTTCTCAGAATTTCTTGGACAATAACATGCTAAAAGAAAAACCTTTGGAGTAAATCTCTACAGCAGGAGCCAATAGGTTCACAGGGTAAATCTAGATAGCATTTTCCATAGTGCAGCATACCAGACAAACTTTGGGCCAAACAGAAAAGTGGAAGGAAGATCAGTAGAGCTAAGAGCAGGTTGGCTAGAACCAGTTCCCAGGGAGTCATAATGACTCTTTTGCAAGAGGTCTGTCTTCTAACCCCAAGGTTACTACTTTGAGGCCAGCCTGTTCTGAGATTGTAGGGGAAAATTAATTGAGGATTTTTCAGTCCTTTAAAAAAACAATATGACTCTGATATTTCCTATGGCATTTCAAATGGGTGAATACCCCTAGTATCTTATCTGGCCCCACGGTTTTGTTCAATTTTAATTTTTCCAGTTGTTCACAAACACTTTCTGCATGAATGGTCTGATCTCTACTCCATTCCCATATGTACCCATGTAATCTATCTTTGGTCGTTCTCCAGGATTATCTTCCATGAACAAGGAGCAGAATTATTTGGTGAGCATTTCCATTTTTTTCATCACTCTTCAACACACACACAGCAGTCCTCAGCATCTCTCAGAGTTATAATTACATCTCTGACCTTCCTCCTGTTCCAGACATACCTAAAAAAAAAGTCTTGCCTCCTCACTTTTCATCTTCAGCCATTTCTCTTAAACCTGTGCTTTTGCTTTTCTAAGGCGAGTGAACAGTAATTAAGGATTAAGTCTTAAGAACTGACAACTGCTCACTGGTTTCAAACATTTATTGATCCTGTCCCTTTGTGTGTCTAGCTCCCTTTGTCCAATATGTACATATTTCTCTCTAAAACTGTGGAAACAAACTGATTTGCCCTTTATTGATCTAGTTTCCCTATAACATACAAATGATCATAACAGAAGATTCATCTGTAACACTTAATTACTTTGATATGCCCCATCATCTCCCTGAATAAAGACGCCATAATGGTAAAACTCAGGGATTAAATAGAGCAAGTTGGAGAGTAGAGTATAGTTCAGATACTAGTAGAGTTCCAAGCTCTGTTCAAAGAAAGGACATGTGGATGCTAAGCTCGGCAAACAGTAATTGAGAAAGGTTTAACTCCACAGCTGAGCAATTGCAGAACTTCTTGGAAGGTAAACGGTAAATGCATGATTTCAAGTTGGATTCTAGATTCAGGAGGACCACTGCAAATGAGTGCCTCCAAAGTGTGACTATTATAGGGTCCCTCCCATGAATCTAGAGAGTGGCTTAATTTACAGATTAGCGAACACAGATAGAGAAAGAAATGTTAGTATAGAGGGTCATTCTGAAAGGTTTAGTGGTGGTTTGGACGTCTGCAGACATGTATGTGGACATCAAAATCACGGATATGTCTCTGTAACCATTCCACAAATGCCATTCACAGACGTCTCCAGGACTGGGACATTCAAGTAGGCATGGGGGTATGGCAGAGGCATGTTTGGGGAGGGGCAACGGACTTACACATCCCAGTTCAATCCCAGAAGCAGTGGGGCCTTTTGCAAGCAAGTGCATGTTTATTACAGCTCCAGGCATGAAAAGGCATCAGTAAAGTATTTGTTTTCATCTTAACCCTGGAATTACTGAGATTTTTTGCACACACTGAATACTGTTGGGGTCATAAATGACCCCACGACGAATTTTAATTGTTAACCATGAAAATTTTTAACTAAGCGGACAAAATATTATTCCGAATTAACTATTTATTATATGAAAGTTAAATGTTTTGAAATTTAATGCTTTATCATAAAATTACATGAAGAAGAGTTGCCATGAAAGCAGTTTTTGCATGCACTTGATGAACACAGTAAAGTACTATAGTCATTTGCATGAGACACAGACAATTTCTGAATATTCTTTGCAAACATTGCGCTTGCAGGAGGTGCAAACTATGTTGCTTTTCTTGTCTTTTTCTCTGGAACAGCAGTGACACCTTGCCCTTTTCTTTGGGATCCCGACATTGCAAACAGCATCAGTGGCTTCTTCAATGCTGGAAGAGGTCTCGCTGCAATTACTCTGAAGCAGCTGCTTTCCTAATTCCAAGAGGAATAGACGACGTCTGTGCTTTGACTTGGACTGCCATTCTGGATTTAGTGACATCCAAACAAGGAAGGCGTTCAAAGCAGTGATGTCCAACATGTTGTAGAAGATTGTCACTAGTCAGCGTCTTGCCATTCGTTTTGTGTTATACGTGCACAACATTTGATCTGCCGTATCTACTCCACCTTTACTAGAATTATAGTCCAAGATCATGCGTGTTTTTTTTGTCTGGACGTGTGTTATCTACTTCTTCTTGATCATGCAAACTGCTCAGAAGAACAACCACTTTTCCTTTCTTCGGGCAATAGGAAACCAGAGTGGCGTCTTCGCGAAAGGCAAACAGTGAAGTGAATACCTCTCGGCCCTTTGCTGTTACAAATTCTGGAGGTAATTCTTTTCTGTTCTTTCAAATTGTCACCAAAAGTGTCATTTGTTTTTCTAGCAATTTCCGTGACAGGGATAAACTGCAGAAGAAATTGTCAACAGTAACATTTCTGCCAGATCACGTCAATCCTTCAGTGAGTTGCAGCACAACTCTTTCACCCTGATTCTGTTCCCTGTTTTGTCCGAGTTCCCTTCCTGTATATACTTGAAGACACAGAACATATGATGTTGCACTGTCACACAACATCCATAGCTTTATGCCATATTTCCCAGGTTTGCTGGGAATATATTGTCTGAACGGAACACGGCCACGAAATGTAAGCAGTTGCTCACCCACGGTAACATTTTCACCAGGAACAAAGGCGTCACTTAGATTTGCTTCCCAGGTATCAAAAACATGTCTGATTGGGGCAAGCTTATCCACGCCTCGTTGTTCACGTCTGTTGATTGCATCATCAAATCTGAGAGCACAAGAAATTTGCTGAAAACGGTTATGGGCCATATTTTTGCCGAAAACAGAACGACCATCTTCAAGGTTCCACAACTGAATTATGGATTCATTTCATAAGAACATAAGAACATAAGATATGCCATACTGGGTCAGACCAAGGTCCATCAAGCCCAGTATCCTGTTTCCAACAGTGGCCAATCTAGGTCATACGTACCTAGCAGTTTCCCCAAAAGACACAGGTTCCACAATGCTTGTACTGGGTCAAGCATTGATATCCTGGGTCCCTTCTTAATAATGGTTTATGGACCTTTCCTCCAGGAACTTGTCCAAACCTTTTTTAAACCCAGCTACACTAACAGCCTTTACTACATCCTCCGGTAACAAATTCCAGAGTTTGATTACACGTTGAGTGAAGAAATATTTTCTTTTATTAGTTTTAAATAGTTTACCCTGTAGCTTCATTGCATGTCCCCTAGTCTTTCTTTATTCTGATAACGTAAACAATCGATCTACGTTTACCCGTTCCACTCCGTTCCACTCCGTTCATTAATTTATAGGCTTCTATCATATCTCCCCTCAGCCGTCTCTTTTCCAGGTTAAAGAGCCCTAACCTTTTTAGCCTTTCTTCATGGGAGTTATCCTTCCATCCCCTTTACCATTTTGGTGGCTCTTCTCGGAACCTTTTCTAATAACGCTATATCCTTTTTAAGATACAGCGACCAGAATTGCACACAATATTCAAGGTGCGGTCTCACCATGGAACGATATAGAGGGATTATAATATCTTTTGTTTTATTTTCCATTCCTTTCCTTATGATACCTAGCATTCTATTTGCTCTCTTGGCTGCTGCTGCACACTGGGCCGAGGGTTTTAACATGCTATCCACAATGACGCCTAAATCTTTTTCCTGGGTGGTGGTTCCTAATGTGGAACCTAATGTGACTTGTACACGCCTGAGAGGATCAGAAGTCCAAGAAAACGTTGAAATTCTCTGTCAAATCTTTCCAGGTGTCGTCATAAATGTGTCTTCCTTGTTTGCTCGTCCACATCAGGATTTCATTCAATAAGTTCTTCCTCATGAACAAGTGGAATGCTGCGAGAGGGCCATCAACATTTCATACAGTATACCTTGTAGGACCTTGTTGTACGGGCATGACATTAGCTCTGGCGTATCTTCCAGCAGCTTACTTTATAGGTTTCCTGTTCCATGATGTGGCATCCTTAGATACATAGGCTTCAATGGCAACATTTGTGCTTATAGTTGATGACTCTTAGCTCCTCTACGACCACAACTAAAATTCCTCACAGATGATACTGACATCGAGGACTCCTGCCTTCTTCCCCATCCAGCACAGCCTTGACCTTTGCCTCGACCTGTAACTTGACTCTTTGCTGCAGGCGATGTTACCAGCTCAACATCAGTCTCACATTCACTTGGCGACCAACTGCTGTCGCCATCTGAATCATGACTGTCATCATCAGATTTATCGCCCAAACTTGGCTGATATGCTTCTTCGCTTGCTGAATATGCTGCATCATCAGACGACTCAGAGCCGTCACTGTCAGCATCTCGTTGCAATATTTCTCTTACTTGGGCAGCTGAATACTTTCGTTTTGACATCATAAACAATAACCTAAAATAAATAAACAAAAATATAAAGTTGAATAAAACGCAAAGCAGTTTTACTATAGGTGTACAGTAATCATGATGAACGAGCTGAAAGCCTTTAGATTTCATCGGAAATAATGAGAGAACGCATGATATCAATTACAGAAAATGTGTAATTTTCATAAAAGAAGAGTACAAAAAATAAATGATACATAATTAATGATAAATACCTTTGTCAGATCAAAAAATTCACAAAACTGCAAATTGTATCACGGTCCAAACCGGACGTAAGCAACTGGGGTCAAAAATGACACCCCTGGTACTCTGTGCTGCAATTCATCACTAGATTCACCTAGTGGATGAAAATTATTCCTCTCATGGCGCAATATAAAGAGAATATTGACATGTGAAAAGTCATAAAAAGATTGCATTCTTGAACAACTAGTTTCCGAGATACGCGTTGTGAAACTTGCAATGGGGTCACTTTTGACCCCATCGGTACTCCCAGGGTTAAAACATCCAGAGAGTAAAGAGAAGATGGATAATTAAGTAACTAGCTTTAGACTGCAAAATCCCATAGTGGGATTTGAACCCTGGCCTCCTGACTCTTAAGCTAGTACTCTAATCATTATAATATTAGACATTTTGGTTTTGAAATGTTCTCCTGGGGACCTCTATATAGGCATTTGATGCATATTAGGCACATTGACGTTTCTGGACTTGTGCCTGAACCTGCACTTACCTGCCTTTCTTTTCAGACCTACTGAGCCTGATTCCATACTGACCGTCCAGCCACTTGTGCAGCCGATCAGAATCGGTGCGTACAGAGATAGACCCGATTCTGATCCTGTGGGGGCTAGACAGACCCGTGGGTTCAGAATCAGATCTACGGCTTGGATGTGCAGGCTGTGCCCTAAATCTGATCGGCTGCACGCCCAGCCCACATACCCGGCTAACTCAGCCAGGATTCTGAATGGAGCCGCAGTGCCATGGCGTCCTGTTGTCATGGCACTGCGGCTCCATTCAGAAGCTGCGATCCCCATCCGCAGAAACAAAACCTCTTTCCCCACAGCCCGACCCCCGATCTGGCCTCCCATGGTCGGGCTGTGGGGATCCCCCTGTACCCGCTCACCTCTTGTTGATGCTCGGCACTGCAGTCCATCGACATCAAGGGGACTTATTCCACATCTGTGGTGGAATAAGTCCCCCGTCTCCGTGGCTGCCCCAGACATACAGGGCCGACCTCAGAACCGGCACTGTACATCTGGGGTCACTCTCTGCCCACTGCCCGCCCTCGCTCCGCCTCTGTCTCACCCCCCTCCTTCCCACAAACAGAGCTCCCCGTACAAATCGCCTGTTCATACAGGGCGCTCTGTCCCCGGGAGGCTGCCTGGCCATTTAACAGGTTAGTACTTCTGGATGACGTTCGGAATGACCCCTTCTGGCTTTGATGTCCCAGATTGTACTTGGTTGTCATGTCTGAAATGTGCCCCTTAAATTTTGCTTTAGTTCAACTGTAATACCTTTAAACTGAGAACTAGAAAATTCATTAAATATCTCTGGAAAGTAACATGTGTATACGGTTTTCTTTGTACAATATGGACAGTTTAGAACCACCCCTTCAGTCCGGTCTAATGTTATTAGTAATTAGGGATGTGCATGGTCAAAAAAAGTTTGGAATGTGTTTATTTATAACAAATGTTTCCCATTTTTAGGTGTATTTCCATGTCTGTTTCAAGGATTCATTCTACATGTGCACATTGTATGCATTCTAGAACTTTAAGCATACAAATCTATTGTACATATGTATATTTATAGATACGCGTGCATGCATAAAAGCAATTTGAATGCATTTTAGATTTTTAGGTGCCCAAACAAACTAAATACACACTCATAGTTCTACATGTTTTGCACTAAACCCGAAAGAAAAGTCTGTCCTTCACAGTGACATTTTCCAGTTTGAATCTGAGGTTTACTTCTACAACTGATAAAAACAAAGTTATGTCATGTAGTGGTTAAATCATTGCTTATAAATACTTTGTGGCCAGTTACCTAAAGGCAGCCCTCCTGCTATTGCTCTCTTTTAGGTGGCTTCTCTGGATATATCAGCTCTTATCTTCTGGAAGCTTCTCCCTCAAGATCTCCACCCAGGTCTTGTTGCTGCCTCTGGCCTTGCTCTATTCCAGGTGAACCATTGGGTTTCTTTGTCCATTTCCTTATAGTTTCCTGTCCAGAAGCCAGCCAAGGGCAGTATGTTGGTCCATTTCTCTCCTAAATTTCTACACAAAGATCTCCCTCTTTTTCTCTCTTCTAGATTATTTGTACTTTTGCATTTGCAGTATAGGGCTGCGGGCGGCCCAAGGGGGGTGAGGGGCCATGTGCAGAGATTGATTGTGGAGCCTCATTTGCATAGGGAACCTCATTTGCATAAATATTTGCATAATGCACTTTTTGTAAACATGATTCTTAATGAGTGTCTGGATAAAGAAAGACTAACAGATTTCTATGTTACTATATTCCAGTGCCAACCGCCAGGCCCATTAGGAAGTACTATAAACACTGACCATTTAGAACTCATAGCAAACCCACCGTATCATAACAGCACTACCAGAAATCACAAAGCACCAAACTCTACCTATCAAAAGCAACGCTGCAAATATTAAACCAATATATCTCAGAGAATACCAATACATCTTCTATTGGGGAAAGAGAACCAGTGACATGGTCAAATAGAAACTGCATGAACAGAATACTTCAGCTTGGTTAAAATGCAGAACATAGACTGTCACCAAAGAACAAGGTGAAATAGGAAGACAATAATTAAACTGGGTACCCCAAAAGCCAAACTTAGGATGTACAACAACACTGGAGAAATAAAACTATAAATTCATTTCCTCTTGTACTAAACAAAACACAAAAGACGTTAACGATGCACATTTCCCAGAGCTGATATATTCCAGTTAATAAATTCAAAATAAAGAGGTAGTTTTCTACCTTTTGTTGTTTGTGCATTTTCTTTTTCAGTTGCAATTGCTCCAGCCACTTTCTTCTGGTTTCTTCATGTCTTCTGCAAGCTATCCATTTGTCCTTTCTTCTCTTTTGGATTTTTTTCCATATTCTTTCTCTATATCTGCTTTAACATACTGATCTTTCCCCTTTTGCCCTTTCCCCCATTTCTTTCCATATTCCCTTATCATCCACTGAAATTTCACCCTTCCATTCTCAATCTCCACTTACTCTTCCAATACTCGGTCCATCGTAGACTTTTCTTCCCTCCCACACAAAATATCTTTTCCCCTCTCCATTCTCATTCCCCATCCCTTTCCGTCCTCCCCCATAATTAGCTCCCTTAAAGTTCTAGACCCACCCAGCATCTGCCCCCTTCTAATCCCAGTCTCCCAAGCCTCCACATCAGCCCATTTCCAGTCCTAGCCCCCCATATGCTCTTTTCCAGTTCCATTCCAGTCCCCCATCAGCCCATTTCCACTCCAAGCTTCCCCATCAGCCAATTTCCAATCCTAGTCCCCTCGTCAGCCCACTTCGTCCTATTCCAGCCCCCATCAGCCCATTTCCAATTTTAGCCCTCCCGTCACAGCCCATTTCCGTTCCGTTTCCCCCCACCACCATCACAGCCCATTTCGACCGTTCCCCCCCCACCATCACAACCCATTTGCAGTCCTATCCCCCCTCACCATCACAGCCCATTTCCAGTCCATTCCCCCTCCACCATAACAGCCCATTTGCAGTCTGTTTTCCCCCATCACAGCCCAATTGCAGTCCGTTCCCCCCCACCATCACAGCCTATTTTGTCTGTTCCACCCCTCACCATCACAGCCCATTTGCAGTCCTATCCCCCCACCATCACAGCCCATTTGCAGTCCGTTCCCCCCCACCATCACAGCCCATTTGCAGTCCATTCCCCCCATCCCAGCCCAATTGCAGTCCGTTTCCCCCCACCATCACAGCCCATTTCCAGTCCTATCCCCCCCCCCCACGATCATAGCCCATTTGCAGTCCGTCCCCCCCTCCCTCCCTCCAAAGAGCCCTGTGCTGTTAAAGGGCATTGCCTTTAACCTCTCCCGGCATTCGCGGCTTCACAGATACAGCTGCCAGTGTGAGGGAAAAGACTCCTCATGCTTGCAGCTGTGTAGAGGGAGCCAGGGCCTTGTGCGGGCTTCCCCGCTCCCTCTGCAGCCATCCATTGAGCGAGAATGGAGTTCGCGCGGGGCCCCCTGAAGCGTGGGGCCCTGTGCGAACAACATTCTCGCTCAATGGATGGACCGCCCTGGGGCTGCCTACTGTCTGTTTCCTCTTTTCGGGGCTGTTCACATATCTTGAATGTTTTTATACTCCCAGTTTCAGCTTATGCTTTGGCCTTTAAGCACCAAAAAAATATTGAAAGTTTCTTCCCCAGCACAATGTAGAGCTGATAAACTGAACTGCTGGAGGATAAGGTATCAGTGCATAATCTATGGATTTGTGCTATTCATCAATGTAGAAAGGTGAGATGTCTGATCCATTACAACCCTAAAGGTCCTCCCTTGCAGACAGTAGTGGAGGCTCTTTATTACTCATTTCACTGACAAGCACTCCTAAATAGATTTTTTTTTATTATCCTGGGAAACAGATTGCAGCTCATGTAGAATAGAGAGAGCATCATATCTTATAACATCTCAATGAATATTGGTCCGGTTCCTCATTAAAATCCTTATTAAAATCTACTCTCCACCTAGGGCGTGTGGTTCAAGATGGCAGCAATGAGTGTGTGAAGCTCCTCGTCTCTTACCAGCACATGGGGAAGAGAAAGGGCAAGACCAGGAACAACCCCTCTTTTTTTTTTTTTTTTTTATTTAAACTTTATAACAATACAAAAGGACACACACATAATCACAGTCACAATAGAATCTTACGTGAAACCCCCCCTCCCCCCCCCCAGGTCCACCATACTCCCACATACAGTAAACAATTCCGCTCATCAGTCTAAAAGATCAATAACGAATAACATTTTTCCAACTCAAATATTTCTCCCATACATTATGGAACATTTTAGAACCATTGTTCTGGAGGGCTGTTGCCTTGCTCCTCAAGTAAGTAACATCTAGGGACACTACATATTCCCCCATTGTAGGCGCAGTGGTCTGCTTCCAATTTCTAGCCAACATTTTCCGAAATGTGACGCACCCCACATTCACAAAGAAATTTTCGGCTTGAGTATGATCTGGTAACCTCTCCCCCAAAAGGGCCACTGTAGGGTTTGGCTCAATGGGCTTCCCCAAAATATCGCCCAATAGGCCAAACACCTCCCCCCATCGTACAGATACTATTGGGCAGGACCACCATATATGTAAATACGTTCCCCGTGCCCCACAGTCCCGCCAACACCTGTCCGACTGCCCTGGGAACATACCATGTAGCCGCTCGGGCGTTAGATGCCATCTATACAACAGTTTATAGTTGTTTTCGATATAGCTGGCCGCTAAAGCTCCTTTGTAACGAGATTGAAAGATGTCCGCCCACTCCTCCTCCGTCCATCGAAGCCCCAAATCTTGCTCCCAATGCTTTTGAAAAGAACCCCTCTGCCCCTCGGCCTCCATCATATTATAAAACTTAGTCAGTACTTTTTTCGTTTGCCCCATCATGAATACCCTCTCAAGCTCGGTAGGGTCTCCGGATAACTCCGGTAGGACCTTATGGGTCAGGTAGTGACACATCTGCTGGTAAGGGAAAAAAATCCCTTCCCTGAAGACCAAACTGCCTCTCCAACACTGTGAAGTTTTTAATCTCCTTGCCCACTAGGACCTGGCCAATATGGGCAAGCCCTCTCTGAGCCCAGACCCGAAACGCACTATTGCCCAACGCTGGGGGGAAATCAGGGTTGTCAACCAGAGGCATCAGCCGCGAAACCTCCCCCCCCGCCTCCCAGCCATTTCCGCCGCCACCGATGCCAGAGTGCCAGAGTTC
Organism: Ichthyophis bannanicus; assembly: GCA_033557465.1. Taxonomy (NCBI): domain Eukaryota; kingdom Metazoa; phylum Chordata; class Amphibia; order Gymnophiona; family Ichthyophiidae; genus Ichthyophis; species Ichthyophis bannanicus. The sequence continues at coordinate 169,698,430 of CM066038.1, forward strand.
TCTGAACATACGGACTGCAATCTCTCATCCCGCTCTGTCGCCCAGGTAGCCACATCCATTCGTGGAGCCGATCTACTCGGAGTTCCTCTGCCTCCATGCGCACCCACTCCTTGCAGTCCTCCCGCCCCCATTCCACTATAGCACTCAAGTGAGCTGCTTCCATGTACCTATGCACATCCGGAATAGCCATCCCGCCATTACGCCTGCTCCGCGTAAGCACTGGCCAGGCAACCCGATTACGCTTCCCTCCCCCAATAAACCTCATAAGGATCCGCTGGATCTTCCCCGTAAAACTCCTGGGCAGCCCTATAGGAAGAGCTCGAAAGAGATACAACCACTGGGGTAGGATCATCATCTTCACGGCAGAGATCCGCCCCAACCAAGACAGTTTTTTACTCTCCCATAGTTCGAGATCTCGCCTCAGCTTATACTCCATCCTGCCAAAATTCACTCTACCCAAATCCCCTTCATTGGCCGTCAAGTGGATCCCCAAGTATTTCACCCCCTGCTTAGCCCACTTAAAGGGCAGGTTGTCCTTCAACATCTGTTGAGTCTGCGAATCCGCTGAAACATTTAAAATTTCCGACTTAGTGGCATTAATTTTAAAGCCCGAAATTTTCCCAAATGTTATTAATATCTTATACAGGGCCTCCACTGACTGCCTGGGTTCCGACAGCATAAAAAGCAGGTCATCCGCAAATAAGGAAATCTTACTCTCCCATGTCGCCCCTCTAACCCCTGTCATGAGAGGGGTCTCCCGCACCAATTGAGCCAGTGGCTCCATAGAGAGTACGAAAAGGAGAGGGGAAAGGGGGCATCCCTGGCGAGTCCCTCTGCCCAACTCAAAGGGCGCTGAATAGTCACCATTAACCCTAAGCCGCGCCAGTGGCGCCGTGTAAATCGCCCGCACCCACTGTAAATACCCATCTCCTAACCCCATCAATTCTAACACCTGCAGCAGGTATGGCCATGATACTCGATCAAACGCTTTTTCGGCGTCTATGGATAAAAGAACCAACGGTATGCCTGATTTCTTCCCCTTCCAGATCGTATTTAACACCTTGCGGATATTATCCGCGGTCTGCCGTCCCGGCACAAAACCCCCCTGGTTTTCATGAGCCAGCCTGGGCATGAAGGGTAGCAGGCGGTTAGCTAGAATCTTAGTAAAGATCTTGAAATCGGAGCCCAATAAAGAAATAGGTCTATACGAACTGCATAAAGTGGGGTCCTTCCCTTCCTTAGGTAATAAAGTAACCCCCGCCGTACGCAGGGTATCTGGGAGGCGTCCCCCCTCTCGAAAGGAGTTGTAAAGCCGGGCCAAAAGACCACTCAGTTCTGCCCGGAAGGTTCTATAGAATTTGTTAGTATAGCCATCAAGCCCTGGGGCTTTGTGAGCCGGCAGTGAGCCAATCACCACCCCCACTTCCTCCGCCGTAATTGGCTGCGCTAACGAAGCTGCCTCTGCTACTGAAAGTTTTGGCAGCTGCATGGACAGATATCGGGCCCGCTCCTCGGAAGAAACAGATTCCTCCGCCGTATACAACTCTTGATAAAACTTCACAAACTGCTCCCTAATTTGAGCCCCTTGTCTTATCTCTCCCCCTCCCGCCGCCCGAAGCTTAGTAATAAAGTTACGTCGTTTACGCTGTTTCAACCGGTAAGCCAGCCATTTGGTGGGTTTATTACCCAGGGCGTAAAAAGTCTGCTGCAATTGTTCCTGAGCGAACCGAATCTCTCCCAGTTCTATATCTCCCAATTCCCTTCTCGCTTCACGCAACGCCCACAATCCCTTATCATCAATCTCTCCTTGTTGATGGAGCCGCTCGCCCTCCCGGATCCGGAGGCGCAGAGATCTCTTCCTATCCTCCTTCATACGCTTCGTATACGTCCCCAGCGAGATCAGTTCACCTCGCACAACCGCTTTTAAACACTCCCAAAGTGTCTCCACTCTACAGCCATCCCGATCATTCAACTCTAAATAGTCTTTGATAACCACCACAAGTTTTTGCCGGACGTCCGGATTGTCCAGTAGGGCCTCATTTAACATCCATTGTCGCTGGGGCTTCGGCTCAGTCCCTATCACCACCTCTATCCAAACAGGGGCATGGTCTGTCCAGACTCGATCTTCTATGCCACACGCCATCACCTCTACCAGCAGCGTGTCTGAGACCCAAATCATATCCAATCTTGAGAAGGTATTATGGACAGTGGACAAAAAGGTATATTCCCTTTGCCGTCCCCGCAGCTCCCTCCAAGTATCCCTAATACCTAGGGCTTGGCACATCAACTTTAAACGCCGTCGATCTTTAGCATTACCCCTCCCACCCCCAGGGGAGTTATCCACCGCGGGATCCACAGTCAGATTAAAATCCCCCCCATTATCACTTCCCCCTCCGCAAACTGTTCCACAATGGTAGTTAAAGCGGAATAAAACCGCCCTTGCGCGGTATTGGGGCCATAAACATTCACTAGTGTAAGCCATTTACCCCGAATCTGGAGTTTAAGTAGCAGATAATGGCCCTCACGGTCCCGAAGAACCTCCCCCAAAGTGTAGCGTAGATTCTCATGTAGCAGTATCCCCACTCCCCCCTTCTTCACTTCTACTGTGTTGGAAGCAAACCACTGCCCGGGAAATTTTTTATGCTTTATCCTCCATTCCTCCCCTTTTTTAAGTGTGTTTCCTGGAGAAATATAATATCTCCCCGCAGCCTCATGCATTCTTTATATAACTGCTGTCGCTTAATTGGGGAATTCAACCCCCGAACATTCAATGTTACAACACGTGTCTCAGCCATGTTCCCAGTTACCTAAAGAGTCTCTAACTGACGGACTCGTAGCAATCACCCCCCCTCCTCCCTCCCCCCCAACACCCCCATCCCCCCCTCCCCCCACCCCCAACTCCCCGACCTCTTCCGCTCTCCCCATCCAACTGCAGCAAGGCATGACATCACCCCAGCCATCATAGCAAACTTACCCCAAACCTTCCCACCCGCCACACACCCCAAAAACACTCACTCACAAACGCATGACCCGCATCCACCATACCCCCATTATACACAGGAACCATAACTTAGTCCAGACTCAGAGGCAGAGTTCATTTGCGTGCCGCCCCGGTCCCCACAGGGTTCTTTGACTTGCGCAGGCGCTTGTCCCCCGAGGAGACTCTCCTCCATCGCCCCGCATCTGGCTGCTTTGGCTCTCGAGGGGGGCTTGAGGAACTTGCTTTGTCCAGCCACCCGGCCTTCTGCATGGCTGCCGTTGCGTCGTCCATCGAGCGCACGTGGAAGACCACTCCCCCCACACTGAACATCAAGCCAAAAGGGAATGTCCAACGATACCGTATATCTTCTGCGCGCAGCTTTGTTGTTAACGCTGACAGGGCTCGGCGTTTACGCATCGTGATGGCTGATAAGTCAGCAAAGAGCTCAATCCTTTGATTGTCCCATTTCACCTCTGAAAGTTTGCATGCCGCGGACATCACGAGTTCCTTGGTATGGTACTCGTGAAAGCAGGCTATGATGTCTCGCGGGCGATCCTCCCTTCGGGGGCCCAGTGCACGATGCGCCCGATCCACACTCCAGCACAGGCCGTCACCATTCACCCCCGCTTGCTCCAAAATCCTCCGGCCAATCTGCACCACTATGTCCATACAGTCCTCCTGCTCCTTGCATTCGGGGAGGCCTCTGATGCGGACGTTTGAGCGCCTCGACCGATTCTCAAGATCTTCTATTTTCGCCCATACATCCTCTTGCTCACCAAGGACTCCGTCCAATTTACCTTGTAAATCATGTAGTGTGTCCTCATGTTCCTCCATTTTACTCTCAACTTCTACCAGCCGTTGGCCCACCTCTTTCACTTCCTCTTTCAATTCCGCCATCCAATTTTGGGCCTCAGCCTTAAAAAGCGCCAAGTCCTGCCGCAACGCTTCAAACCATCCTCTCAGCTCTCCTTTAAACGTTTCCAGCTCAGACCCGTGGGGCCCCGTGTCATCTCGGGGGCTTCCCGCCACCTCTACAGTCCCGGGTGCAGCTGCCGCCATTTTTGCTTTGCCGGCCAAGCTCCCGCTGGAGGATTTAAAGGCATAGGTTTTAAGGTCAGTGGTACTTTTCCGCGGTCCCGACATCACCGCTGTGCTGCCCTCACTACCACGGTGGGTCCCTGTGATTTTCAATACAGCTGGGTCACTTTAGTGCGGGTTTCCCCATAAAACTTGACGGAGCTCCGTCCTCAAGCTGCCATCTAGCTGGATGACGTCATCCGACCTCCCGGAACAACCCCTCTTTAGCCCGGCTGTCATCTAACCAGAGTCTGATGGACCAGTATATGATGTAAGGCACCTTACAAATAGGAGTGTTGGGGAGTCTCCGGTGGTATCGACACCACAGTCAGTGGACCAGATGTCATTCTTGGAGCTCGAAACATCTCTCTCTTCCCTGAAGAAAGGCATCCTCCTCACCTCCCACATGTGGCAATGTCCCCAGAATGCCTGATAGAGGGGCTGACAGAAAGGTTGTTGGCATTGCTTAAGCCCCAATCCAGCTTGGGGTCACTGCAACGAGCTTGGAGCAGTTGCAGGTGTTGCCATATCCAGACACGGCAACAGGGATGGGTTCCTCTCTACCAATAGGTTTGTCTTCTGAACTACCTTAAGTTTTCTGCCTGTTTCTCTCCAGAGGCCTAAGCAATTTACCTTGGAGTTGATTTGGGAAGCAATTGCTCAATTAACTATTGGTTTGATGGTACAATTTCAACACTGGATATTAGAGTTCAGGAAAGTATTTCTTTTTCCATTGAAAACCAAACTGCTATTGGGACTTTAAAAGCTGTTTCTTCTGAACATGAAGTGAAGATCCAAACTTTGCAAAAATCAAACTTAGGGGCATGTTTACTAAACTACGGTAACGTAGCAGCGGCTACATTAAGGCGCGTTATGTAATGTTAATGTGCGTTAACGTTACATAACGCGCCTTAACGTTCCCGGCCGCGGTAAGTCCCGCAGAGGGTGGAGAGAGGTCGGAGAGAAGGGGTCAATGGGTGGGGAGTGGGCGGGGAGAGGCCCCTTCCACACTAACGCGGGGAAATGAAGGGCTGAATCCTAATGCAACTGAAAACCTGGCGTTAGCCCACATTTGCAAGAGAGAGAAACAATTTCAGTGTCAGCAATGTACAGCATAGGCAGGGAGCCCAAGAAAGGTGATAGTAGTGCTCCATTTGCAGCCACAGCATTGTGCCCAGGTATGAAAGGCCACTATGGTGATGGCGCAAATGGGGCATGGGGGCTGCAGGCGGGACATGCAGTGGGGGCTACTGGGGCACAGGGTGGATTAGGCAGTTGCCGAGGTGGCACATAGGAACGCAGAAAATGGAAACCAGCAAGACAGCAACTGACCAGGGTCAAATATGCCCATGAGTCTGTATCCAACAGTGTCCCATCCAGAAGACATTACCCAGCAGGTACCCCAAGGGGCACTTAAGATTGACAGGTGGTGCAGGGGGAAGTGTGGACATCTATGTAGGCACCCCTACCCCAGAACTCACACCTTAGGCAGCCGCCTACCTGCCCCTGGATGGCCTGGGATGGTGCACCACTGGCACCCACAGCATATTTTCATGGTGGCATGGCAGAGGAGGTGGGTGATTGTGCTGGAGGGAGCAGTGGCACCCGCCTGCAGTGAACCTAGGCCATGCCCTGTACCAGTACGTGGTGTGCAGTGCAACAGAAGAGGTCTGGCCGAGGAACATAAGGGTAGCCCCAGGAACCACTATGCTGCTGTGGCAACAGTGTGGTGCAGTAAACTCAGCTAGCATATCCAAGAGCAGAGGATCAGAGGTTCAGGTCCCATCTGTGGATCCTGCAGAGCATCTCCCCATAGTTTTTAGCCCACAATGCAGCCACAGCAACAGCATGGGCAAACCCCAATGCAGTGGTGCACAGGGGTACGGACACCCACTCAGAAGGGCTCAACTATCCACAGCTTCATGGAATGTCAGGCTGTTGGCCCCAGCGCAGAGCTGCAGTTATCACCAGAGCAATACTACTACCCCCTGCACAGATTAGCAATGTCAGCACTGTGAACAGGACCAGTGCGGCGGGTAGGGTTGTCAACCACCTCCATCTCTGCACAATGCTGAGATAGGTGTGGGAGTGTGCATATGTCTCTCCATTGTTTTGTGTCTGCCAACACCTCACTGAGCCCACATTGCTCACACTGCTTCCAGCATTAGCATAATGAGGAGCAAGGTATTGTGGGTATGGCCCAGACAGGGCGGATTGGCCAGGATGCATCTGCACAGGGTGGTGGGCAATGGCTGGGACACTGTAGTGCTCGACCACCACCTGCATGGACAGGGCGGTGACAGCATGTCACACGAGGGGGTGGGGTGTCACTCTCACTCTGACCGAGCAGTGACCATGGCATGTCTATGTTCCCACATAGTGCCACACATTACTTGTTTCCAGTGATACTTGTGTGTTCCCGGTTCTGGGGCCCAATCACAGGGTTACCTGCTTGGTGTCTGTGCTGTGCTGTGCATCCCACCTCTGGTTGCACAGGGTTCCCCTGTGAGCATGTACTATGGACTGGTTAGTGGGTTGTCTGCAGTTTGCCTGTGCATGGTGGGGACACCTTGTAGGATGCTGCAGGTGCAGTCTGACTGTGCTGTCTGTTGATGAATGGCAGACCGTGATGTGGGGCAGTTGAGCCTACCCCAAGCATCACTGCTGATCTGCAATGGTCTCAGGTTATGGCATTGGCCCAGCAGCCCTGGAGGGCTATCATACACTAGCAGGACTGTGGTTGCTGGAACTACAGCCAGGGTACAGGCACCTGTCCCACCACACCCTCATCTACAAAAGGTGCGATTGAGGCCTCATGTGAGTCTAGACTCCCCACTGCCCTGATAACAGGTACCCATGGCAGCCAGACCTTAACACCAGGTACGCACTAATCTGGGTGGTGTACGGTCCCACAGGGCCACATGTGACTGCAGAACACAGCTGGAACAGATGTACCTTCAGTTACACTGCTGGAAACACCTGTCACACACTGGTAGTGATGGGGATGTGCAGCAGGACCTATCTCTAGCACCACATGTACTGTGGACCTAGTGCTGGGCGCTCATCCTATCCCTCAGGGTGCACACGGAACCTGCACAATGGCATGGTCTGTAGCTACTCTGTGCCAGTATCACGCACTGTCAATTCGTCTTACCACGCTGCAGTACTGGAGAGGTGCAGACCCCATTTGGTGGTCAGCTGTAGGCCGCTGTTCTGCATATGCAATGCATCATGAGTGCTGGTGGGGTTATCCTATCCTGGCACACAGAGCAGACGGTTTGTGCGATGACCTGCAGTCCTTCTGTACCCAGCCATTGCTATGCAACAAGCCATAGAGGTATAGCCTACTGGTTAGTACACTGATGTTTTAGGCGGAGGTCATGGGTTCAATTCCTCATTGTTCCCTCCTGTCCAAGGCAGATATTTTGCTTGCCTGTGACAGGCATATCTTTGCAGATCCGTGATGCCAGCCCATACTACCCTCACCACAGTTGCCAACAATCCTTATAAGGCGTTATAAGGCTCCTAATTAGGCACAGTACAAGGCACGTTACAAGGCACCTTATTAGTCACAGTATAAGGCACGTTACAAGGCACCTTTATTAGGCACAGTACAAGGCACGTTAAGGCATGTGCCTTGTACTGTGCCTAATAAGGAGCCTTATAAGGTGCCTTATAACGTGCGTTACCTGACACGGCTTGCCATAATGATGCCCCGCCCATGCCTTCATATGGGCATCTGTACCTTTACCGCGGAACCTAACGCGAGTGACATTAACGCAGTTTAGTAAACATACCCCTTAGTGCTTATCAAGGAGAATACTTTTATAAAAGCTAAAATTGAAAATCTGGAGAATAGTGTTTGCTTTTGTAACCTTTGGTAATCAATTTTTCCAAGTCTCCAGTGATTTCTCCTCAGGAGATGTCAAAGAAATATTTATTTGAAATACTTCAGGTGCCTCAAGAAACTATTCCTGCTATCTCTAAGGCTTACTAGTTACCAACAGGGAAAAAAGTTACATTGGATCAGCCTCAAGGAATTGATGCCCTTAATGTTACTGACTTATTGGAAAGTTCTGGGGCCGAGACTTTGACCTGTGCTCTTAATGCATATAAGAATTGGATTCTCCTTATGTTCTTTAAGAAAAGACGGCTTCTCTTCCTGGGGTTTCCTGACTTCTCAGGAGAGACACAGAGATGATGACTTTGCTTCATGTTACTTGAGCCTGGGGTTTTGCAGCTGGGCGCCCTAGTCTATTGGAAATTTCACTGCAAGTGCTTGATAAAACATAAATCTGTTAGCTAGGGGTTTTTTTTCAGCCCAAGGATTTGCTTTTCTTTGTAAGTACCAGGATGCCAGATGGACCTATGGTTATTTCTCCTGTGGTTTAATATCTTGAGCCATTTGCTAAATAATCTGCTTGTTTCACACTCTTACTGGATATTTTCTTTTTAGGGAAATTAAGGTCCTTTACCTTTCTGTTTTCTTTATTTGCCCCTTAAGATTATGCTAATAAGGTAATAGTATTTTTTTGATGAATGATTTCTTTTCCTTGCTCATTCTTGTTCTGTACAAGATTTGTCTTAATTTGTAATTCAAAAATTTGCATAAATAAAAAATCTATTCTCCACATTACTGAAGCACAAAGAACCCATTTGAGGGTTCTTTTTCACTTGGATAGGGGCTTTGTAGCTCAGCAGTTTGGTCAGAGGTATTGCTATCTCTGAGAGCAAGATATGAACTTCAGTAATATGATGCTAAACTTGAGGGAGGGGGGGGAGCCTATAGTTTTTTTCTCTTAAATGAAACAATTGTACACTTTCATTCCTTTGTAGACAAGTCCTGCTGACCATGTATCCAAATAGTTGAATTCTGTAGTAAAGAGACACTTTACTGAATTACTTGTTAGCCATGCCACCATTAGGGACTACATAACTGCATATATCTATTGAATATAGCTAGGTCAATCCATATACTATAAGCTCACCAAGGTGGACAGCCACATAGACTTACTGAGGTTATAAGTCTTTATTGATGGGTCTTTGGCAGCTGGTAGCAGCCACATGGAGCCTAAAGGGCATTACTCTGAACTGATATAGCCTTAACCAGATGATAAATTATGTCTTTATGTAGGAGGCCCTTGTCAATAGGATCTGCTAGTTTTCTTTGATCAGATCCATTTTAAAGAAGCATTTCACTTTTCCAAGCTGATCCAGAAATTTGATATAAGGGATGGGAATAAGTCAGACCTGGAGATATCATTGGGCTGGTGGAATTCAATACAGAACTGGCTTGTCTTCTCCAACTTGGGACTAGATTCATCAAGCCAGTTCATTCACTATTCAACAGTACTATCACCCTGAGATGCATCGTGTCCTGATTCTTCTTCATCCTTATCTCTCAGCACCATGCTTCTGGCACCCAGCAATGTTACTGCCTTATTTTCTCCCTTGGCTTCAACCATTCACTGTAGATAATTAGAAATATGTGTATCTGAATTGGTTCATTACTTTCCACAGCTGTTCCTGCTGGTTGGGGGACAATGCTTCTCTTAGACTTAGGATTGCTTTCTCCTTAATCCCTCTGAACTTTTCCTTCTCTTTCTACCCAAACCCTTGCTGACTATTTCCACAATAAAGTCCACAAGATTACACTCCAATTCCCCTCAAAATTAGCTTCATCCCCTCTTCCCCCTCTTCAATACCAACTTTTTCCCTCAATCTCGGTTACCCTTTCTTCCTTTTCTAAGATCTCCGAAGAAGAAACCTCTCATCTTCTTTCCTCCTCTAAACTTACTACCTGTTCCTCTGATCCTATCCCCATACTCCATCTCCTCCTCTGTCATCCCTTCCATCACACACATTCTCAACCTATCATTCTCTATTGCGACTGTCCCTGCAGCCTTCAAGCATGCTCTGGCCACACCTCTCCTCAAGAAACCTTAATTTAACTCTACACCCTTTTAATTATCTACCCACCTCCCTTCTTTCCTTCATTTCCAAAATTCTTAAATGTGCAGTTTTCTGCCATTGTCTTGATTTTCTCTCCTCTCAAGCACTCCTCAGTCCATTTCAATCTGGCTTTTGTCCCTTACAATCTACTGAAATGGCTCTTGCTAAAGTCTCCAGCGACTTGCTTCTGGCTAAATCCAAAAGCCTCTACTCAGTCCTCATTCTTCTTGACCTTTCTGCTGCTTTTGACACTGTTGACTACCATCTTCTCCTTGATATACTGTCCTCACTTGGTTTTAGGGGCTTTAGGACAGTAACTGAATTCAAAAAAGCATGGGACCAACGCAGAGGATCTCTAAAGGTAAAAGGTGGACTGTTGTAGTTGTTGATATGGAAGGACAGACTAGATAGGCCATGTGGTCTTTTTCTGTCATCATGTTTCTATGTTTCTATACTGTCCTGGTTCTCTTCTTATCTCTCCCATCACTCCTTCAGTGTCTGTTCTGATGGTTCCTCCTCTACTGATTTATTTATTTATTTATTTGCATTTCTTATATACCGCACTATTTGCGATCAGCGCGGTTTACATAGAACAAAAAGGTATCCGACAATAAACAATAGTCAGGTCATTACATTGAACAGGAACAAGTAACTTGGAAAACAGGGTAAACTATGTACATATGCGGAGCAATGATTAAGGGTAACTATATACATGGGAGATGGAGTTATTGAGTATTGAGTACTGATATCCCCCTCTCAGTTGGTGTACCCCAAGGGTTTGTTCTAGGCCCTCTTCTTTTTTCTCTCTATGTCCAGTCCCTTGGTGCTCTCATCTCCTCCCATGGTTTTCAATATCATTTTTATGCTGATGACTTTCAAATCTATCTCTCTACACTTGATATTTCTTTGACACTCTGGGTCCGAATCTCTGCCTGCCTATCTGACATTGTTTCCTGATGTCTCACAGCCATTTGAAATTGAACATGGCCAAAATCAAGCTTCTTATTTTTACCCCTAAACCCTCCTCCCACTTTCTCCTTTCTCTATCTCTGCAGATAACACCCTTTTACTCCCTGTTTCCTCAGCCCGGAACCTTGGGGGTCATCTTTGGCTCCTCCCTCTCCTTCTCAACTCACAACCAACTGATTGCTAAAACCTGTCATTTCTTTATAACATTAGCAAAATATGCACCTTCCTTTCTGAACATACTACTACCCTCTTTGAAAACCTTTAAGGCTCGCCTGAAAACTCATCTCTTCTGCTTAGCCTTTGATCTTCCCCTGCCCCCTCCCCTCTTTCCCCACCTCCCCGGTGACACCTCTCAATCTGCCTGACACTTGACTTTCCCTCTAGTTTTCTAACCTCTTCTTGTCTGTCCTATATTATAACTGGCATTCTTTTCCTTTTCCAAGCAGTTTTACGTACCTTGTAAACCGCTCAGACGGTGTTGCATTGAGTGGTATATTAAACCTCCAAATAAAGATAAAGATAAAGATACTAAGACACTTATTCACTCTTTAGTCATCTCCCATCTAGACTATTGCAAACTTCTCCATGCTGGTCTCCCTCTGAGTCATCTCTCTTCCCTTCAATCTGTTCAAAACTCAGCTGCGTGCCTAGTCTTCCACCAGCCCCGCTATACACATATAACTCCTCTTCTCAAGACCTAGAAATTCTACTACTCCTTATTACCTGTCTTCTCTCCTCTCTCCCTACACCCCTCCGCATGAACTCCACTCTTCTACTGGCTTGCTTCTCTCTATTCTTCCACTGTCAACTCCAGACTTCAATCCTTTCACCTTACTGCTCCTTATGCCTGGGAGAAACTACCTGAATCTGTATGTCAGGCTCATCTCTGCCCATTTTCAAATCCATGCTAAAACTTACTTCTTTGAGGCTGCTTTGGGATTCTGATCCCTTGTTCTCCATGTCTCTCCTACCTTTCCCTACTTGTATCCCTATTCTCAGCTATTGTATCGTCTTTCGTGTTTAGATTGTAAGCTCAGATGAGCAAGGACTGTCTTTCTACATGTATATGTGCAGCGCTGCGTAAGCCTTCTAGTGCTATATAAATGATTAATACTAGTAATAGTAAGTCTAAAAAAGGCAATTTAAGCCGTTATTAGATACTTTAGATTTTCATACATCATTGCAGACTTTATTGCCTCTGCCTTCATTAATTTAATGCTATTTTCATTGGTTTAAAGAGTCATTTCTTTGGGCTTTACAACGTGTGCAAAATGCTACAGCGCATGTTTTAACTTGCCTTGGGCATTAAGAGCATGTTTTTTTAGTGCCGTCAAGTCAATGTTGACTCCTGGCAACCCAGCAGCCACTGGATTTTCTTGACAAGGTATGACTGGAAGTAGATTGCCAGGCCTTTCCCTCTGAGGAAATGGAGGGTAAAGTGACTTGCCCAAGGTCACAGGGAGAGCAAGTGGGATTGCTTGGGTACTGGGCTGTTGTTCTAACCACTAGGCTGCTCCTTGACACTAGAGGATATTTAAGTTTGAACAAATCACATTTGTTATTTTCAAGTTTTTAATGACAATATGTAAATTACTACAAGGTACTACATCTGAGCACCCTAAGCTGTTACAAGTGTATCAGCTCACCATGCGGTCTGTCCTCTTTGTCATTCTCAGCAAGGTACGCTTGAGGGATTTTATTTGAGGTCAGTGAAGAAGATCAATATTTGTCTTCAAATGTTTTCTTTTGCTTCCCTTTATGCTTGGAGGAGTTTATGAGCAGATTTTAGGTTAATAGTCCATATGGTGGCTTTTAGAAAATAAGTCAAAGCTTTTCTTTTTCCTCTTAGATTTCCAGAAATAATTTGAAGTCTTGCATCCTGAGCATTAGTGACCTCTTGACATGGATATATCTATACTGAGTTTTGTTTTTCTGGTGTTTCTTAAAGATGACTTCTGATGCGTTATTGTAACTCCCCTAAAATTGTTTTTTAGTAACCAAGGCAGGTCGGACCCGGTGGTACCCTGTTCCTCCCCCCCCCAACATAATTCCACCCCCTCCCCTTCTCACTCCCAATAACCAGTCCGGACAATAACTTTTGGCTCGAAATGGTCGCAGCTTTATTAACCAAATTATAACATTCCAAACATTGATTTAAACATCCAACCTTTACATAACAAACCCCCGAGCGGAATGAGCCCTCACCCGCCATATCACTAGCAAGGTGACCTCATTCCACTCCCGCCGTGGCCGAGCCAGCGGCAAAGCCAACCCCCCCCTTTCCCCGGCCTCGCCATATTACTAGCAAAGACCGGCCAGGGGTCATCCGGGTTGGTGGCGACCGCCCCCGCCCCAATTCCAGCTTAAGGCTCCGGACCCCGGAAACCTCCGGGATCCCGCCCCCCCACCAGCTGCGACAACCTTACCCAATGCCCCACCCAAGCAAGGGGAGGCGGGTGGGACGACGGACCTCTCACCCCGCTGCTGGTCTCACCGAGAGACCGTCGCCACCGCGCGCCCTCCTTAAGAACCCCCTCTGTCCAGCACTGCTCATTGGCTCGCGCCCATTCCTTCACAGGGGCAAGCCAATGAATTTAAATTATGCCTGCGTGTGCCCGCCCCTCCATAACCGTGGGCAGGGTCTCCGCACCGGGCCGCGTGCCTGGTTACCTTCAGCCGCCGGGGACCCTGCCCCGCGGCCTCTCCATAACCAAGGCAGGTTGGACCCGGTGGTACCCTGTTCCTCCCCCCCCCCAAACATAATTCCACCCCCTCCCCTTCTCACTCCCAATAACCAGTCCGGACAATAACTTTTGGCTTGAAATGGTCGCAGCTTTATTAACCAAATTATAACATTCCAAACATTGATTTAAACATCCAACCTTTACATAACAAACCCCCGAGCGGAATGAGCCCTCACCCGCCATATCACTAGCAAGGTGACCTCATTCCACTCCCGCCGCGGCCGAGCCAGCGGCAAAGCCAACCCCCCCCTTTCCCCGGCCTCGCTATATTACTAGCAAAGACCGGCCAGGGGTCATCCGGGTTGGGGGCGACCGCCCCCGCCCCAATTCCAGCTTAAGGCTCCGGACCCCGGAAACCTCCGGGATCCCGCCACCCGGCGTAGAGCACGTCTACCCTCTACGCCGCCCCCCCCCAAGCTGCGACCATCGAGACTCCCGCTGAACCATGCATTCCAAGGCCTCTTGCCAGTCATTCAACAGGAGGTCTACTCCCACCGGTGATAAATGCACACCGTCCTGGCGATAGAGCCCAGCGCAGTCCATGTCAACCCAGGGGTGCATAATCTGATACCCCCCGTGCTGACATACCCACCGCCCAGTCTGTCGATTGACCTTTGCCAACCCCCTGGACCAACGCCGTTGCTGCCGGCAAACAGGCCTTGGAATGATGTCTGACCACATTAACATAACCTGTGGGAACAGTCGAGTCACTACCGCCAAATCCCTCTTTGCTGCTCGAATGATCTGTTTACATGTCCATCCATTTAGATCATTCCCACCAAGATGTAGCAGTATTACAGCGGGCTCAGCTCTCACCCGGCTATGGTGTCGAAGCAGAGGTAACAGCTGCGGCCAACGCAGACTGCGCTCACCAAGCCATAGTAGCGACACCAAAGCCGGGTCAAATCCCAAATTAGGCCCCAACGGTCGTTCAGCTGCCTGCAGTCCCGCCCAATGCACAAATGAATGCCCGATCATCCAGCATAATTGCGGGCACCGCACAGCATCTGAAAAAGAAAGCACAGGTTATTAACAGGACCCCCCGCTCCCCTCATAAACGCACATAACCTTTAAAGGCCTGCGACCGCCACCTGCCAATGCTCTGAATCGCGACCTCAGACAGTCCGGCCGCAGCTGCACTTGTCGCCGCTCCAATGCGGAAGGAATGTGGAGCGAAGCGCGTCGGATCCATGCCCAATTTACGTATGGCCAACCGCAGCACCGCCGCAACTTGAAATCGGGTCACACAACCTGCATTCTCATGCAAGAAAAACAAGGGACCTGCGACCGGACGCATTGCTAAATAGGCCCGCACAGCCTCCACAGGGCAAGTCGGCTGGGATACCACCTCCCTTAGCACCACCCACAATCCTTTGCCCAATTGATCGGTCTTTGACCTAGCCAGCCTGACCCGCAGCTGCCCTCCCCCAATCTTCACATGAGTAAACAATAATCCCTCAGACCGCTCTGCCCTGCCAGAGATGGCCACCAGCTCGCCAACCCGAAAAGCCCCAAAAAAGGCCAAGCAAAATACTGCCTTAAACAGAACAGCCTCATAGCGCGAAGACGCCACACTCGGCAGTACCTCACAAAGCCGCACTAGGAGGTCATGAGTCACTGGCAACCGAGCGTACCTGGGTGATGGACTCCCTCTATCCCAGCCTCGCAATAGCTTTTGGACCAAAAACCCAGGCCTCCCGGACACCCAGCCTGCAGCTCTGGCAAAGAATGTAAAGCCCGCCAAACGCCTCCGCAGGGATGCCCGAGACACACCAGTGCACTTCGCCTCCACTATATAGTGTCCCAGTAAACTGTCAACCCCAGCTCCGGGCCGCCAGCCGTGGGACTCCAGATTGTCCAATACAGTGTCAAATCCTTTCTGGTATGCCACCAAAGTCGACGGAGAAAGCGAACTCTTCAACAGCTGTACCATTTCTGCTGGCCAATCTTCCATAAATGGTCTGGAACCTCCATGCCTTCCTCGCTCGCCTCCGGCGCCAATGTCCGGAACAGTTCCCACTTGAAACGAGAAAGAGCATCGGCAATTCTATTAGTGCAACCCGGAATGTGCCGAGCTTTCACCGCGACATTTAAACGCAAACACGCGAAAACTATGTCCCGCATTAAACCCGCTACCAGCGAGCAGCGTGGCATGTACCAGTTGACTACTGCCACCACAGCCTCATTGTCACACCACCATATCACTCTGCGGTTCCTAAAGCGTTCCGGCCACAAGTGCAAGACGACCAACCACGGGAACAGCTCCAAGAACGTAATATTGCTAGTCAGGCCCGCTGCGTGCCAGGATTGGGGCCACTGCGCCGCACACCAGTCACCCCCAAAGTAAATCCCCAAACCCCTACTGCCTGCCGCGTCCGTATAAAGCTGCAAATCCACGCTGGAGACTTCCGCCTCCATCAAAACAGACACCCCATTAAAGTCCTCCAGAAAAACATCCCAAACCCTCAAATCAACCTTCATGACCTGAGACATTCGTATACGATGATGCGGCTTGCGAACCCCCGCCATGGCCGCCGCCAAGCGACGCATAAATACACGGCCCATCGGAATGACCCTGCACGCGAAATTCAACGAGCCAATCAATATTTGCAATTCCTTCAAAGATAACTTAGCAGATGCTAACCCATTAGCCACCAGGACCCGTAACTTCAATACTTTGTCCATCGGGAGGCACGCCACCATTCCGACCGAGTCGATCTCCACCCCCAAGAATGTAATACATGTAGCTGGGCCCTCTGTCTTGTCCACTGCCAGCGGAAGCCCACACGCCCTAGCCATGCATAGAAAACCGTCCATCAACTGTTGACACTCCTCCAAACACGCCGCCCCCACAAACAGAAAGTCATCAAGATAGTATACATTCCTACCACCCACCCGCCGTACTAAATTCCAGTGCAAAAAGGAACTAAACATTTCGAAGTAGGCACACGACACTGAACAGCCCATCGGCATGCACTTGTCCACATAAAATTTATTCTCAAAAGAAAACCCCAACAAATAAAACGAAGCCGGATGGACCGGCAGCAAACGAAAAGCCGATTCGATGTCGACCTTCGCCAACAGAGCCCCTGGGCCACAACGTCTTACCAGACCCACCGCCTCGTCGAAGGACGCGTAACGGACCGCGCACAGCTCCTTCGGAATATGATCATTCACAGAGTCCCCCAACGGAAAGGAGAGGTTATGTATCAAACGAAACTTCCCCGTCTCCTTCTTAGGGATTACTCCCAATGGGGAAACCACCAGATTCTCAAATGGCGGTTCCGCGAAAGGACCTGCTATTCTGCCCAGACTCAACTCGCCCGCTAATTTCTCACGCACCACCGTCGCCAAGCGCCTCACTGAGGGCGAGTTGCGCGCCGCCCTACCCGCTATAGTACCTTGCACCGGAATAATGAACCCTTCAGAAAACCCCCGCTCCAACACTTCCCTCTCTGCCTCCGCGGATAAGAGCACAACCATTCGCCAATCACTTTCCGGGAAAGTGGAGAGGGAGCCAACCCCGTCAAATCGGAGTTACTTGTTGGCCGGAGCCGGAGGGGGGACACCACCCTTTTTGAAACATTTAAGCGCGGAATGCCCGCCCCCGCAGGCCGAGCATGCGTGCCTGAACTTGCAGTCTGGGAAGGGACACGAGGACCTGTTAAAACGCCAACAGATGTCCCCTTGCCCCCCTCCCCCTGCTTTCTGCTGCACTGAACCACTGTATGCACGAAAGGGCCGCCCCGCTCCCACCAGGCCGCCCCCCACCCCACGAACCCCTGCCCCCCCCACCCCCACCCGTCCCCACCGACATCTGGGCTAACCACAAGTTGATATCCTGTGTACCCCAGGACAACCCCTTACTCTCCTTCATCTTGTCCCGGAATTTCTCATCATAATTCAGCCACGCAAAACCGCCATGCGTCTGCGCAGCTTCCACAATAGAGTCCGCGTACGCCAAAAGCATTCCATAATCCTCTGGAGCCTGCCGCCCCCAAACGCTCGCCAACCTTAAAAAGGATCTAACCCAATTGAGAACATTCCGGGACACTTTCTTGACTCGACCCGCCTTTTTGTCTTCCTTCCGCTTTTTCCTACTCTCTCCTGAACGCCTCCGGCCCTCCAGCAATCTAAATATATCTATGTACCTCCTCTTCCATATCTTACGTCGCAGATGCCGCGGAACCCCTTCCCATAACTCCGTGAATGCCACCATCGTAGGAACACCCTTTCCACCCGAGGGTCCCAAAGGCACAGGATCCACTCCCTGCCCTGAACGGGAAGGCGCAATCGAAGAGGACGATGTGGACGCAGTGGACGACGAAGAAGACTCAGAACTGTGCTGACGACATCTTACATGCCGGCGCTTACGCTTAGCCTTCCGCCCTCTTTTGTCTTGCCCTTCCAATTGCTCCACCCCGCCCCCCCCTCCATTGCCCCCGGACAACTCACCCCCAGCACCTCCGACGCTCGCCGGCGTATCCTGCAGCAACCCTTCGTGTTCTCACATCCCCATACCAGATGACTGTGCCCCCGCAACACTCGCCGGGTGGGCCTCACGCCTTTGGGGTTCCCCTGAGCAAGCTCCAGAGCCCTCGTCCATTGCCGCTCGCTGCCCACCGGACCTCTGCACTGCCGCAGGAACCGCTGTGTCGACCTGTGAAGACAAAAGAGAAGAAGAGGGGGGAGAGGGGACGACAGGGGAACCACACGGCTGCCAAGCAGACAACCACTCTGCCCGGGAAGATCCTTGGCCCCCCCCTGCCAATGTTCCCACGGCGCATAGCCCAATGGAGATCCCATGCTCCTGGCGACACCCCTATGGCCAAAGGGGCCCTGCCCATAAGTCTGCACCCCAAACCATGGTGAAGCCCACCCTGGGAAAACTGCCCCCCCCACTCCAACCCACCATCCCTTGTCCATCCCAACTGCAACCCCCCACCTCCACCGCCCCCAACCCTGCACCTCCTTGCCAACCCGAGCTCGCATCCCCCCTACCCCCCAACCCCACTCCAACTGCTCCCCCCGCCGCCCTATCCCTTCCTTGTCCTTGTGACCCAGTCTCCTCCCCTACAGGCACCATGCCCCGTTCCCCCTCTACCCTGCCACCCCTGATAATAGCCCTCCCTCTTTGTCCTCTTGCTGAGGCTGCAGCCTTGCCCCTGTGAGCCCGAGCTCCTCCAGAACCCTTAGCTCCCCAGCCCCAGGCCCCCACAGTCACTTTCTGCCCCAACCCCCTTCCCGGCGCTCCACTAGCAGCCCCATCCCCCTGCCCTCCCAAAGGAGCAGGCAAAGGCCGCCCGCTTCGCCTCCCTTCGGCTGCATGCTCTCCACGACCGCGTGTCACACTGCGGGCCTGCCTTCCTCTCCGCAGTGGCATGCTCCCCTTAACACAAATGCCGAGAACCTTTAAGCCACCCCAACCAGACGTCAGCAAGGAGCCCAGACTACGCTGCCTCCCGTCCCCACTAACCCCCGTTCCTTTATTTATTTATTTAATTTTTTTTTTTTTTTTTTGTATTATACTGTGCCACCGGCCGGCATTCAAACCCCTTACCCGGATGCTGACAGCTGGCACCCCGACGCAAGCCCCCTTCCGCCGTCGAAGGACACCTCTCGGCCCAGCAGCACTCAACGGCCAGGAACGAAGGACGGATCTCTCCCGCAGACAGACGACGGACCTCTCACCCCGCTGCTGGTCTCACCGAGAGACCGTCGCCGCCGCGCGCCCTCCTTAAGAACCCCCTCTGTCCAGCACTGCTCATTGGCTCGCGCCCATTCCTTCACAGGGGGACCCTGCCCCGCGGCCTCTCCAGGAGGATAGAAATTGTCTTTAGGAAAAATTATTTTTAAATCAACTTATATTAAATTTATGCATAGCGTCCCCGAAATGGGTACGCTCAAATTTTATGCCTCAGGTTATATTAAACCATGCATAAAACAATTCAATCACACAATATTTTATTAGGAACAAATGTAGAATGAATGCATTATAAAACGTTCTATGATATGTTCACCTGCAGAACCAATAAAAGAACTTGAAGTAAGAGTTTAGTAAACTTTGCTAAATTTATCGTACGCTTGAAAAGTAGCGGTTTTTCGACAAGTACGCAATCAGTCATTCTCTCAGGTAAGCTTGAGTTTTGTTTAATATATTGTTTTTAATCAAATATCTTTGTATGTACAATTTACAGTGATTCCATTCTGAGTATGATACATATTTCTGCTGTCCCCGTTATGGGGATGCTATGCACAAATGGGTAGGGCATTTGCGATGAGCGATAATATGAGCAATTAAGTGTAACAGAGCATGTGCAATATGCAATTTTTCCACCAACCATGCTATTTGGTGTTTTTGTGTTGTCTGTTTATGATTTTTCACATTTCTCAACTTTAGAATGTCAAGGCATTACAAATTACATGAAGTTATTTCAATGCTGGAGGATGATGATGAATGGATAGCAGCCGACATATACATTACTTTGCATGACTGACTGAGCCATATGCCCATACCACTCAATGCACATGTCAGCACCTGGGGAGGGGCTGCGGTATGTGCAGCGCTGCCATGGGCCTGTGCATGTCCACACCATGTGTGGCTGGCCCATGCCTCTGTGCATCATGCACATTGCCTGCCTGGGACATTGGTCACAGAAATGTTCCATCGTGGGCTGCTGGTATGGGGACTGCCTCTGGTTCCAGGGGTTCGAGGCCCACTCCACCAATATTTTTGCTGAGATATGCCAAGGGTGCAGTGTCACCTGCCCATTGCATGATGCCAGTGCTGCACACATGGTGGCTGAAATGGGGGGGCGGGACATGTGCATAGTGTGTTGCATACACATGGTACCCCCAACACATCACTGTCTAGCTGCACAGGACATGCATGTCAGCCATCGGGCACTGCGGATGCGGTCCCAGGCCTGTTTTAGTCACCATGGGGTGGTAAGGCTGCCACACAGGTGGCCTCATGCATAGGACAGGTGTCTGTGGCAGCATGCGACCCCTTCCTCCAGCCCACCCACCCTGCCATGGGTCCCTCCACATCCCTTCTTGGGCATACCCGCACATCTGGGCCACCCACTTGACTTGAGTCTGTCACATCCATGGCCTACTCTGGGCCATTCCCTTCTCCAGATCCTGCCCCCTGTACATGTCACGCACCACTGTCATATGTGATGTGGCTGGCTACACAATTTTGATACATAAAGATCATTTCCACACAATACTAATTGCATTTCATTTATAATAAGTTTTGGAAATTTATTTTCAGTTGTTTGACATTATTTGCAGTTGTTTTATATAAAAGCCACTTCACCCGCCCTTTCATGCATAGCGTCCCCAAAATGCGGACACTGAAATATTGTGCAAAATAGCAGTCAAAATATTTGTTTTGACCAAAATTATCACTTGAGGTGTTATTAGTTTGGTATTGACTAACATATTATGGAGTTTCATGTGAAAACATACAATTGTTGTTGTCTCCATATTCCTCTTGATAGGAATTCAAGAAAACACACCCTACCATGATGGTTGATGTCCATCGTTGTTTGCCTTGGGTCACACTAAAGTTTAGGGTAAATAGGGGCATCTTTACTAGTGTGTGCTGTTACAGCAGGGTATGCCATGCAGTAAGAGCGTTGTGCTAAGTTAGCACAGGGCCCTGTGCTAAAAATCCTCAATAAATGAGTAATGCACGATTGGGCAGGAAGTGGGTGGGTTAAGGAAGAATGTGGGAGTTGACAGCACATTGCAATTCGTGCAGGCATTTTGAGTCCATGCTGACCGTGATTGTTCCATCAGCATGGGTGCAGTTCATGTATCCTTAGTGGGTACTGTTTATGCAACCTCAGTGGGTGAAGTTAAATGTCATTTAGCACAGTGCTGTGAATTAGCAGTGAGCTAATGGCAAGGGGATGAATACACACACCCAATAATGTTAGCCGATGTCTCTGCATTAGTTTCACTGCTCAAATGCACACTACCGGCATGCCTCTTAGCCATCTTAGCTTTTTCAATTCAGAGTAATTATTATAATACTGTTTAATAATTCTGAATGTTTGATTTCTTCATATTTCACTGTAAATTCAAGCTATTCCCTTGTCCACCTAACATCAAAGTTGGTGTGTGACCAGTAGTTTCAGTGCAGGCAGAAGTAGCAACAGACAAGAAAATGAATTCTCAGCTTGTAGCAATCACTTGCTTTCCTAGTCCTGCAGTATCCTTACCCCTAGCTAACATGAGGAGAAGTGGGCAGGGCTACCACAGGGTCTGTCTGAACTCATACCTGCTAACAAGCTCCATGTGAGTGTGTGTGTGTGTGCATTTTTCTGAACAAGGGGACCCATAGCTGTCATTAGGTTCCCAAAAGGAGTCTGTGACCCTCCAAATGTAAACCTTTTAACTATATGCAATATATACAACATATTTTTAATGCAGATCAATAATCATAAAGCTATCTTATTCCAGTTGTTGTATATTTCCATATTTTATGAGGTTATATCAGCTCATGACCCTGACTATAACCTTTTTTTTTTTTACTACAGAAAATCATAACCTGACTTCCAAAGAGACATACTAGGACAGTAGATAAAGATACAGGATAGTAAGAGTTTTTTGACTACTGATCTATCTTTATTCCAAAGGTGGAATACGTCCATCTTTGTTGGAGTTGTAACAACTTATGGATCTGAATCTAACCTTCTTTGTATCATGAGAAATTATTAACTGGCTTTCACGCAAACACAGCTTTACTTTAGTCTACTGGGATTTTATTGTCTGCCTATCTCAAAGCGGATTTTAGCAATTTTAAATATAAAATATAGAAAGGAAGTTGTATAACAAAAAATGAATCAACTATATACACTGAAAAAGGAACTAGTGCTGGTTGTGTGTTGAGAAGACCCTCTATAGTTAAGTTTATGACTTCTTTCCATCCTAACCACATGTTGCTCTACTGTTAAATGTAATATTAAATGTAATGTGCACATTTGGCTAAAAATTGTTTATATTTCAGGCACTGAGTTATATGTAAGCCGTCTTGACTTATAGAAAGACGGTATAAAAAAGACTGTAAATAAATGAATATATTATAAAACAACAGCACTATTCTGAATCTAAAAATGACAGAATATGAATAAATAAGTGGTTAATAATCCATGGAATGTAAAAAACTGCCCCAAATACACAAAAATATAAAATGCGTGGTGCTATAGATATCAGTCCAGACTACTAAAAACATTTCTGGCTATACAGGAAAAGCCAATGTTTAAAAAATAGCTTATAGTTCTTTTCCAAGATTTTCCTAGATTAGCAAATTGAACTTCCCTTGGCAATTTATTCCACCGAAAGGGAGCAATACAGAAGAAAACCATCTTCACGGTAGCTTCGGATTTTGATTCAGTGATAGGAGAGAGTTGACGTAAACCCTCCTGAGCAAACATACTAAGTCTGGAAGCCAAAACCAAGTATATTTCGATTTTCAGGGCAATAACAATGACAAAGAAAACTCATTAAAATTGCACTCTGAATTATATAGGCAACCAATGCTGTTGTTGTTAAGTGCTTTGTAAACTCCCGGCGACCCTCAGGATAGATGACCTAAACTTTGTTCAGTCTTCAGTCGAGTGGCTCATTGTTGATAGAGTGGTATCTATAGCTGCTTTTATTGTATCAATCCATCTCATTGCCGGTCTTCCTCTTTTACGGTGACCTTCTACCTTGCCAAGCATTATGTCAATCTCCAATGATCTCTCTTCACATGCTTAGGCTTGATCTCCTCTAGTACTGACTGGTTTGTTCTTTGGGCAGTCCATGATACACATAGGGGTATGTTTACTAAACTGCGTTAGTGCAAATCGCGTTAGGAGCCACGTTAGTGAAAGGAAAGCCATAAAAGGACATGGGCGGGACATCGTAACGACTAACGCGCGTTCCAAAAACTAACGAGCGTTACAGGGCGCCGTGGCGCGTTAAGCATATGAAGGCGTACAGACACAAATCATTGAAATAGAGCTGTAGCACAATGGTTAGTGTACTCACCGCTATTACAGGCAGCATGGGTTCAAGTCCCCAGTGTACCTAACGCAGAATGCTGTCCCAGGCAGCACCCTGTACATTACATAGGGAATGAGGAGGCATGTTTTTCTTTACGTTCAGTAGTTGTTAGTGAAACACACTCTCGCAGTGCGCATAGCCATGTACGTTGGTACGTGCGTGGCTGCATGCGTTGTTACGGGCGTAGGTACGTGCGTACAATCGTGCGTGGGTACGTGTGTTTTTACCAGCGTGGGCACCTTATAGTACAGACACTTTAGGGTGTCTTGCACTTATGCACTATGCTAACAGATGTACGTGTGATGGCCTATGGTTTATCAGAGCCTGAGAGCAGGCGCTGGATCTTCCCAGGGTTGGATCGTGCCAGTCACACCCATGATGCACTGCACATGCAAATCAGCTGTCCACAGATACACACCATGGGGAATGCACCCCACAGCACCTCGGCCTGGTAGGGGGAAGTGACCATGTGCACCCCCACAGTACCTCGGCCTGGTAGGGGGTACTGACCGTGTGTTGTACTGGCACAGAGTAGCTACACACCGTCACATTGTGCTGGTACTGTGCTCACCCTGAGGGTGCAGTGAGGCGCCCAGTACCAGGTCCACAGCACCATCCATGGCACAGGTCCAAAGCAGTGTTAATGTGCGAGATAGGTAGTTTCTGCACAAACACCTTGCAGTCAGGTGTAGCCCCCTAGGTGGCCCATGCACGCACCACCACCCCCCCCCCCCCCCCAGGGTGGGGTGGCAAACAGGGTCCCCCAACAATAGATCCACCTTCTACCTCCCTGCAAAGGTGGCAGTAGAGAGGAACATCGACCCCAGTTCTGGTGAGGAACAGACACCCCACAGGGCAAGCACCACAGCTCTGTACACAGACAGACATCAGGCCTGGATATGGTAAGCTGCACCCCACCACTATCTGATATACTCCTGCAGCAAGCCATCTGCCACTGCACCCTGCAAGCCACTCCATCAAGACATACCAGCTGCAAACAGTCTGCTAGTTAGTCCATAATGCATGTGCCCAGTGGATATGCATGCACCCAGAACTGGGATGTCAGCATACACAGCAAGCAGATAAATCAGTGACTGGGCCCCAAAAAGAAACCCATATCTAACACATGAGAGAAATACTATATAGCACTATGGGGGTGCCTAGCCATACTGTGGTCACTACACAGTCAGGGTGAGAGTGATCTCTCAGCAGGACATACTGAGGTCACCCTGTCTGTGTAGGTGGTGGCCGGGCACTAAAATGTGCCTGTCACTGCCCTATGCCCTGTGCAGATGCACCCTGGCCAGGCCACCCTGTCCGGCCTATACCCATGGTACCTTGCTCCTCATTATGCACATTGGCAGCTCAATACTGGCAACATTGCTGGCAGTGTGGGCTGTGGAAGGTGTTTGCAGCCACCACACACTGGATAGACAGACAGACACCCCCACACCTATGCCAGCATTGTGCAACTATAGAGGTGTTCAGCAGCCATACCCACCACACCAGTCCTGGGCACAGTTCAGGCATGGATATTGTACGCAAGACTGTTGGGGGTCACTCCCCATGGTGGTACGCACTGTCAGAGTCCAGATCTGCAGCACACACCACAGACAGCAGAATGATTGTTATGGTGGAGCTCACTGAGCAAACTGTGCTTAATGTAGGAATTGATATCTGCCAGTTATCACAGGAAACGTTTGGTAGCTGTGTACCATATACCCAGGTGTAGGGTGGCATTGCTAAGGTATGCAACTGCTAGTATTGGGAGATACAGGCAGGGCCCAATGTCCTGCTTCTCCAGGAGGCATTGGCCAATGGGACCTGTGGGTGTGTCTGGCCCTGTTGGCTGCTGCTTTACGGCAGAGTTCCCCAACTCCAGTCCTGGGCTTCCAAAACTGTTCGGGTTTTCATGCTGTCCCTCATAAATATGCATGAGCTACATCTGCATACCATGGGGGTGGTGCATAGATATGCAGCACAGGCATCTTTATTAGAGGCAGCATGGAACCTGAATGGTGTGGGACCCTCCAGGACTGCAATTGCGAGACTCTGCTCTGGGTAATGCGCCTGTTTCTGATGTCTGTGTTTGGTGTGGTATAATATAGGCGTATGTTCTCTGCAATAAAGGGGTGTCTTTACTATCACTGTTTAGTGGTGGGTAAAACTATGGGGACTGGGTTGGCAGGAGCCCCAGCTGGGATTTGAACCTGTGACCCTCTGGTCTTACAGGCACTGGCTGTGTCTGTTGCACCACACTGTGGCCACAGAGATGGTGCAATCCCTGGAGTTAGTTAAAGCGGCCTGACGAGTCAGAAACCCTGCTCTGCACAGGTTTACTGTGGGCTCATTTACCTTGTATGGAGACAAAGGTGCACATAAACCTCAAAACAGAACTAAAAAAAGGGGCAAACACCCATAACCAAGCTGGGCAACAATGATATCATTGGGTAACATTACACACCACTCCCAGGAAAGCTCCATCACAATGAAATGATCTTTGAAAGGGTCTACGGAGCGTAGACCCTTCCAAACATCATTTCTTTCTTTGGTGCTTTCCAGGGAGTGTTGTTCATTGTTGCCCATTGCTATCACTGTTGCCCAGCTGAATTGTGCTTTTTACAATGTTTCTTGTGGTCATTCTTAAGGTTTTATGTGAACTTTTGGTCTTTGCACATGTATCACACTGCTCACGTTTTGTAGGTTTCCCGGTTTTGCTGTCCATTGCTGACGGAAATGGTTTCTCTTCCCTTTAATATGCCTTTAACGACAGGTTTTCATTCGCGTTGGAATTGAGCTCAGAAATTCAGAGCGTTAGTATGAGGGGAGCCTCTCCCCGCCCACTCTCCGCCCATTGACCCCTTCTCTCCGCCCACTCTCCACCTTCTGCGCTGTTTTAACGCGCCGCGGAGGTTTACGATCGTTAACTGCGGTTAACGCGCGTAAAGTACGTTTAATGATCGTTAGCACGTCTGAACGCACTTTCTGACGTGCTAACGATCGTTAAACGTACTTTACGCGCGTTAATCACGATTACCGCACTTTAGTAAACATCCCCCATAGTATTCGTTGCCAGCACCATAATTCAAAAGCATAAATTTTCTTTCTTTCTATATTTTTCACTGTCCAACATTTGCATCGATAAGACATTATTGAAAACACCATGGCTTAGACAAGTCAAATCTTTTTATGAAGAGAGACTATCTTGTCTAGGTCCTTCATAGCCATTCTACCAAGAGCAATACATCAATGGATTTCTTGACTGCTAGTCCTTTCTTTCTTTTTTTAGCTATGCTTATATACCGCTTAGTCTAATAGTTAAAGCGGTTTAAAGAGAACAAGTGAGCCAACATGGCTTGTTGATCCAAGTAAGTTAAAGTTGTCAATTATTTCAATTTCTTCTCCATCAATGATTAACTTATTGATTTTGCCAGCTGTCAGGATCTTTGGGGTATGTTTACTAAAGTGCGGTAAACTTGAATAACGCGCGTTGTATGACGTTAACGATCGTAAGTGCAGTATAACGCGCGTAATCACGCGCCAACGACCGTTAACGTCATACTACGTGCGTTAACCGCACGTAACGATCGTAAAGCCCCGCAGCGCGTTAAAACAGCGCAGAAGGTGGAGAGTGGGCGGAGAGAAGGGGTCAATGGGCGGAGAGTGGGCGGGGAGAGGCTCCCCTCTCACTAACGTGCTGAATTTCTGAGCTCAATTCCAACGCGAATGAAAACCTGCCGTTAAAGGCATATTACAGGGAAGAGAAACCATTTCCGTCAGCAATGTACAGCAAAACCGGCGAAACCTACAAAACGTGAGCAGTGTGATACATGTGCACAGAACAAAAGTTCACATAAAACTTTAAAAATGACCACAAGAAATATTGTAGAAAGTATAATCCTGCTGGGAAACAGTGATAGCAATGGGCAACAATGAAAAACACTCCCAGGAAAGCTCCAAAAAAAATAAATGATGTTTGGAAGGGTCTACGCTCTGTAGACCCTTTCAAAAAGCATTTCATTTTATTGGAGCTGCCATGACATGTTTGGGTGTTTCGTTTTTTGCAGTAGGGGGGTGATGAGCTGTACATGGGTTGGTGATTTCTGTACCGTCACTGTTGGCATGGCATGTGGCCTTGTCACTCTACATGCTTTCACCAGAATCTTTTGTTTGCTGGGGATGGTGTCTGGTGTGCATACAGTGAGTGCATACACTGTGCGGACATGTCATGGTGAGACCCTCCACCTCACATATTACTGTCTGTTTGCAACGTCTGCTGAGTAAGGGCTTTTGATTTTGGGTGGCACCAGCGGGGGGTGGTCAGGGTGTGTAGGCTCCACAGGCAGAAACAGGTGGGTGGCGTCGCAACATGGGTTGGGTGTGTCCTTGCGACGTTGGCTGCCACACAGGCCCCATGTCGTTCTTCACGTCATATGGTGCACCGGAATGCAGAATATGCTTTCTGCTTGGGTCTGATGATTGACTGTTGGGGACAGATGTTTGCACCTTCGTTGTTTTGGATATTTGGTGGTTTTGTCACCCCATTTCATTGACACTCGTGTGCTTGACGTTTTGGGTGACACCTGGAAATTGTCTTTTCCTTCCTTGTTTGCTGCTTACTTGGCCATATCATGTGTGCAGCCCCATCACATCTTCGCCCACCCATCCATGGTTGAGCTGTTCATGTCCGTGTGGCATGTTTGCTGCCCCTGTGCCACATTGTCTGGACTAATTGTAGTTCTCCTCCTGGAGTGGTGCATGTGCTGGGCTACCTGTGCATTGGTGCTGCTGATGTTGGTTGGCCTGGGCCTCATCCCTGATCTTGTTGGTCATTAACATGCTCCTCTTTCAGTCCATTGCCCTTTCCACAGCCCATCCACATGGCCCTCCATTGGCCTATCCCCTTCCACCCCTCATGTGTCACTCCCCTGATCAGTTGCATGTTGTTTACACTACATTATATTTCCTGCTGTGTGTGTGTGTGGACCTGTTCATATGTGTCTTCCATCCCACCTGTGGACTGTGTTGTTGGCTGTGGACCCCTCCTCCACATGTGTACTGCATCTTGCCTACGCTCTGTGGTTCCATCGCCTGACACGCAGCTGTGGTTTTGGATGTTACATAGAAACATAGAAACATGATGACAGAAAAAGACCACAAGGCCCATCTAGTCTGTCCTTCCATAACAACAACTACAACAGTCCACTTTTTACCTTTAGAGATCCTCTGTGTTGGTCCCATGCTTTTTTGAATTCAGTTACTGTCCTCATCTCTACCACCTCCATTGGGAGACTATTCCACGGATCCACTACTCTTTCCGTAAAGAAATATTTCCGCATATCACTCCTGAATCTATCTCCCTTCACCCTCATCCCATGTCCCCTCGTCGCAGAACTTGCTTTCAATTGAAAGAGGCTCTCTCCCTGAACATTTATGCCACGGAGGTATTTAAACATCTCAATCATATCACCTCTATTCCGCCTTTCCTCTAAGGTGTACATATTAAGATCCTTAAGTCTGTCCTCATATGCTTTATAATGAAGACCACTAATCATCTTAGAGGCAACCCTCTGCACCGACTCCATCCTGTTCACATCCTTTTGAAGGTGCGGTCTCCGGAATTGCACACCATACTCCAAATGAGGTCGCACCAAAGACTTATACAGAGGCATTATCACCTCCTTTTTTCTGCTAGCCATTCCTCTCCGTATGCACCCAAGCATCCTTCTAGCTTTTGCCGTCGCCTTTTCTACCTGTTTAGCTACTTTAAGATCATCGGACACAACTACGCCTAGGTCCCGCTCTTCTTTAGTGGACAAAAGTACTTCACCTCCTATACTGTATTGCTCCCTTGGATTGCTGCAGCCCAAATGCATGACCTTACATTTTTGAACATTAAATCCCAGTTGCCAAATTCTAGACCATTCTTCAAGCTTAGCTAGATCCCTCCTCATGTTATCTACACCTTCCTGTGTGTCTACTCTATTGCAGATTTTGGTATCATCCGCAAAGAGGCAAACCTTACCCGACAGCCCTTCCGCTATATCACTAACAAAGATGTTAAAAAGAATCGGACCAAGGACAGATCTCTGGGGCACACCACTGGTAACATCCTTCTCCTCAGAGTGAGCTCCATTTACTTGTACTCTTTGTCGCCTCCCACCCAACCAATTTCTAACCCAAGCAGTAACTTTAGGGTCCATCCCTAGGGTGCTCAGTTTGTTTATAAGTTGCCTGTGAGGAACAGTGTCAAAGGCTTTACTGAAATCTAAATACACCATATCTAGAGCTCTCCCGTGGTCCAACTCCCTGGTCACCCAGTCAAAGAAATCAATCAGATTTGTCTGACAAGACCTGCCTCTGGTGAATCCATGCTGCCTCGGATCCTGTAATCCGCTGGACTCCAGAAATATCACTATTTTCTCTTTCAACAGCGTTTCCATTAATTTACTCACCACTGAAGTTAAACTAACCGGCCTGTAGTTTTCAACCACATCCTTACTACCGCTTTTGTGTAAAGGCACCACATGAGCCTCTCTCCAGTCCTTTGGCACCACTCCCGACTCCAATGAGGCATTGAAAAGGTCAGTCAGTGGAGCTGCTAGAATGTCCCCAAATTCCCTCAGTATTCTAGGGTGTATCCCATCCGGTCCCATCGCTTTGTCTACTTTAAGTTGAGCTAGTTTCTCACGAACACAGTCTTCTGAAAATTGTTCAAGATGTCCCTCGCTTCTGTTCTTATTTGTGGGTGTTTTCTGAGGTCCTGCTCCTGGTTCTTCATCTGTGAACACAGAACAAAAATATTTGTTAAGCAATTCCGCTTTATCCTTATCAGCTTCTACATATTCCCCCCCTGCACCCTTGAGTCTGACAATACCACTTTTGCCCTTCCTCTTCTCACTAATATATCTGAAAAATGTCTTATCCCCCCATTTTATTGCATTGGCTATTTCCTCCTCCTTTTGAATCTTTGCCTTCTTGACTACTTTGCTAGCTTCTCTAAGTTTTTCAAAATACAGATGCCTGTCTTCCTCTCTCTGTGATCTCTTGTATTTCATGAAGGCCTCCCTCTTTTTCTTCACTTTTTCAGCTACTTCCTTCAAAAACCATAGCGGTCTCCTGTTCCTTTTGCCTTTATTTACCTTTTTAACAAAAAGGTTGGTTGCCTTTAAAATACCCCCTTTCAGTTTTGCCCACTTTTTTCTACATCCCCCAGCTGTTCCCATCCCACTAACGACTCCCTGAGGTATTGGCCCATCTTTGCAAAGTTAGTCTTCCTAAAGTCTAAGATCTTCACCTTGGAATGGATTCTAACAGCCCTAGTCCTAATACTGAACCACACCATCTGGTGATCACTGGATGCAAAATGATCTCCCACTACAACATCAGAAACACTTTCTCCATTGGTAAGCACCAAGTCCAGTATGGCCCCTTCACATGTGGGGTCTGTTACCAATTGCCTGAATAGTTCTCCCTGTAGATAATCCAGGATCTCCTTACTCCTAGATGATACTGCAGCAGGAATGTGCCAATCAACATCTGGCATATTGAAATCTCCTAGCAGTAGCACTTCCCCTTTCCTAGCAATGCTGCGTATGTCTTCAATTAACTCTCTGTCCACCTCTTCCTCTTGTGAGGGAGGTCTGTATAGCACACCAATGCAAATAGATTTCTCTTTCCCTCTTTCTAGTTTAACCACAATGCCTCCTCTCTCCCTTTTAAGCTCTGTAATTCCAAAGCTTTAATAGTAGTTTTTACATATAGTGCCACTCCTCCTCCCCTTCTTCCTACCCTGTCCTTTCTGAATAAAGTATAGCCAGGTATAGTTACATCCCAGTCATGGTTTTCTGTGAACCATGTTTCTGTAACTGCCACTAAATCCAAGTCAGCCACTCCCACCAAAGCTTCAACTTCAGAGATCTTATTTCCCATGCTACGGGCATTAATACACACTGCTTTCCATATGTTACCCCTGTTACCCATTTCCATAAAGGATGTTGACATGCTGTGATCCTGTCTGCATCCATTTATGTGTGCCTCAGGGTGTTGTTGTGGTCATTTTTTTCTGCAGTGCTTTCCATCCTAGTGGTCATAGCTTTGTACTCTCTCTGTTCCTCTGTTTTTCTGCCTTTCCCGCACTGGTACCTGTGGTCACTGTAACACTCATTTCTTGGCTTCTACATCTTGACCGCTCATATTATCCTAATCACATTTGCTGTCCATCCTTTGGTCCATCTATTTGCATCATTGTGGTGTGAGATGTCCTGTATGTTGCTGTGGACTGTTGCCCCGTATCCTACCCTGCTACCCTTGTCTGCATAGCATCTCTTTTTGCTTGGTGGTCCCGTGCCTGTTCTGCATTTTAGACTCACTCCTCTGGCCACCTCACCCTCCACTGGGGGACACATATTCTCATCACCTGCCACACACTGTTTTTCTGGTACTCCAGGGTGCCAACACCCTTTGCTGTGATGCTGTTGCTACCGCCATGTTTGTCTGCGCTGCTGCCAGACACGTGTGATGCTGTCAGGGTTGAGGGTCCGTTAACTCCCTACTCGCCCTCCATCTGTCGCCTGTTCATTGTCTTTACTGTGGGTTCTAGGTGGTGTTTGTACTACATCTGTCTCTGTTCCACACAGGTCCTGCAGGCCCTCCAGGAACACCTTGACGCCCCTAGGGCACACTGACCTTTGCAAACATACCATTTTTGGAGCACCGTGCCATATTGTTCTATGGGCCACGGTTCCATCAGCACTCTCCTGTCCCTATGTACCTCATATTGCAGTTAGCTTTGGACACCTGTCTTGACACCGTACTGGTACATCTTTTCAGGCTTCTTCTTGGCCACACTATTGGGCTACTGTCTTTTGCTGCTCTATGGCAGTGGCGCACATATTCATTTCTCCCTTCCGGGCCAGGCGCTGTGGGGGTGCCTACCCCCTCCTATGGTCATCTCGGGACTGCTGCTGTGCATCTGCAGTGCACCATGGGTACTGTTGCATACACCCATATCCTTAGCACCCCAGCAGGCACCTTGGGTGACGACATGGCGCCCCTCAGTGCACAGTCAGGGGGTTGTGGTTCAGGTGTTACGGACATCTGCATTTTCTTGCGCACACTAACCATAGTATGTTTGTTTTTGCTTTTGATTTTGCCAGTGACATTCAGTTTTGGCAAGGGGTCTGTGATGTTATTGGGCCTTATATTTTGGTAATGATCATGGCCTTGGTCTTGATTGTGTTTGCCATATGCCCTTGTTTGCTGAGACCTTGCTTTGTTTCCTTGTCAGGCATCCCTTGTATGTACATAGTGCAACTTCTGTGGTTCTGGTGTGAGGGTTTGGGTCATTTGACAGTTCTGCTCCAGTAGCTGGCCACCTCATTATTGGGACTGTGTTATTTGCACTGGCAATATGAGCAAATAGTTGCTTCCATGCTTGGGGGGGCCCCTAGGTCATGGGTTTTCAACACACAGTGGATCATTTTGCGCACCTTGGGGGGCATTTTGTTATCTTGCTTTACATTGGTGCTGACAGCAGCAAAACCCTCACACTGCAGACTCCTCACAGTGACTCATCAGGGACCCTATAACATGCCCTATGGGGCGCTTTGTGACACACCCTATAGGGTGCTCTGGCAGACAGTGCACATTAGCCTTTGCCCTCTGGTGTGGCTTTAAAAAGGTTGCCCTATATGACACCTTCGGGTTATATCCCTGTGAGTGGGTGTTTGCCAGCAGAACTTGTTGGACGTACAAAACAGACTACCTATGACATTACTGATCTAGTGTGGGGGTCATGACGCACACTCATCCACAGATACGCCCACCTGGCAGGGACACATTCACTTAGTACAGGGCCCATAGTTGTGCCAAACAAAGAATGTCCTGGTGGTGTTTGCTGCTGGATTACAATGGCAGGACAATTGGGTTGTCCCCTGCATTGTTTCAAGCACAGTTTGACGTTGTCTTTCCTTTATTAAATGATTTGTGTATATATTTGACTTTGTACGTTTCACACACCCGATTCTGGCTGCAGATTCACACTGTTTTCTACCTTTGGGGGCTGAGGCTCTCTTGATTAAACGGCCACTCCCAACGAGGGGAGGTGGGCATTTTTTCCCACCTCTCAGGTTCTTTGTGTCCAACAAAAATATGGGGTTATCTATGGTTTAAACAGAGTGGTGACTGGTTCTACATATGAGTGACTACTGTTTGTGGAGGGTACTGTTGCAGGCAGCTTTGGTCCTTGGGCACACAGGAGGAATTGAACTCACAGACCTTGCACCACCTGACAGTGTCTTACCCATTGTGCTATGGATTAGTCTGCCTTAAAGGACACCTTTTCTAGCTTCTTATGGGGCACCCTGTTGGGATACTGTCTGTTGCTACTATGTGACAGTGACGCACACAGTCATTTCACCTTACCATACCAGGGGGCTATGTGGGTACGTACCCCTTCTTGTGTTCATCTCTGGACTGCTGGTCTGCATGTGCAGTGCACCATGGGTATGCCTGCATTGGTACAGATCCTAGCCAACACAGCAGGCAGTTAGGGTGGTGTCCTGCTGCCCTTCAGTAGACAGCCAGGGGATTGTTAGCAGCTATGGGGCTGCAGGCCAGTGGTTCCTTCATTGCCTGTGGGGCCAGTAGTCATGGGTTCAGACCCACAGTGGACTCCTTTTATAGGACTGTCTGCTGCATTATATATTTTAAATACACATGACTGCTACCAGCGACAGCCCCTCAGCGTAATATAACCTTACTGAGCCTCATAGGGCGCACCATGTGTCACCTTATCTGGCTCCCTTTACGTTCCCTTATAGGATGCTCTATGGGGGACATTTTGATGTGCCTCAGCGGACACTCCACTTTATAATGTAGCCTATGGTGTGCGTTATGGGGTGCCTTGTGCGGCACCTTCGGGTACGCCACTGTGTGGGGGTGTTTGCTGGCAACCCTACAAAACAAACAAAACATATACATGCCCCCTCACTCACTATATAATGTACAGGATGCTGCGTCAGCCAGCCTTATGCATCTAGCACCCTGGGGACTCAAACCCATTATGCCTGTATCAGCAGTCACTGCAGCAACCATTGTGCTACAGCTCTGTATCGATCATGTATGTCTGGGTGGCTTCTTATGCTTAACGCGCGGTGACGCGCCACGGCACCCTGTAACGCTCGCTAGTTTTTGGAACGCGCGTTAGGTGTTACGATGTCCCGCCCAGCTCCTTATTTGGGGGTTTTGATTATTACCGCGGCTCCTAACGCGAACTGCACTAACGCGGTTTAGTAAACATACCCCTTTGTGTGCTATTAGTGCATTAGGTGCAAAACCACAGCAGAGTTTCGTAAAAGGGCCTCTTAGTAACTGTTTAGTAAAAGGGCCCTTAAGATGTGCTAAGGCTAATGCGCATCTATTCATCATTAACACACATCATTAGTAACTAGGTCCTATTATTTTGCATTAAAATAGCATGCGTTAACCATGAATTAATATACGCTAACATTAGCAAACCTTAATAACTAGACCCCATGGTTTGTTAATTCTGTCACAAAAATGGTTAAATTCCCACAGCTATAAGTGACACACTTCTTGGCATTGAAAATATGAACAGTTGAGAACAATTTCTTGTGAGCTTATTTACTAATAAAGAATAAATCCTTAAACACTATGAAAATGATGGATTTGTGAGTATTATCATTTGACCAAGACAAGCAAGTAGTGATCATGCATATGTTATCGGTATGTGGCTGGATGTCACCCGTGAGAAATGACTGTGAGTAGAAGGGAAGCCTGGTAAGACATATTTCCTTTCATACTCTTTCTAAATATTGGACGACAAGGGCAAAATTTCAATCAGCAAAGACAATTCAGGAACATAACGATAATCTAGAAGCATATACAGATATTTATAAAGCACTGAAACTGACCTTGAGAGAAAAATTCTGAATTCCTCTGCCTTGTGAAACAATTTCTGCATATTGTTTCTGCATGAGATGTTTAGCATTGTTTCTTTTTAGTCTTCCTATCAAGAAAATGAGCAAGAAATGGAACATGGGGGAGGAGAAAGGCACGCACACTCTGAGAATGTGGAATTAAATGTGCCCAGCCACATTAGAACCGTAACTCACATTTTACATGAGAGCTACCGCCAGGAGCATGAGATCAGTTTTACTTCACCTGATTCTGCTTCTAGAGATAGATGTGCTGAGATGAATCGCTTCTTCACCAATCTTTATTAACTAGTTAAACCTGGATTGCATTCCAGAAGACTCAAGAGATGGAAGTGTGGAAATAAGTCAGAAATATTTCTAAGGAGGAAAGCTAGACACGGGGCATATTTTTCTAGTGCTGATCAGATGTTAACTACAAAATCCTATATCATCTTCCTAAAACTAAGATTTCTGCAAAAGAAGAACATTCAGTTTTTGCTATGATTCATGGATAAATGATGTCAATATGTAGTGTGTACATTTTGCCTGTAATATTCTGCATTGTTTTTTGTAACAAAAGCAAAAATAGAATATCAAGAGCTTGATTGTTTCACTATATTTTCTATCTCTGCTCAGACTAAATTTGAATGGAATAAATATGGTAATGCATGATAACTGTTACAATAAAGGACACATTTATTCATAATAACGGAACACTTACAATGTTTGATTTGACAGTGTAATTTATTATTTTTAGAAGAAGAAACAGTAAAATATAGGTTGCAGTCTAAGATCCATCATAATTTCTACTTCCTGACGATCCACAATGAACAGAATTATACTGTAATTGTTTGTGTGTGAAATAACCGCTGCGGCAGGCCTAAACTAAACCTAAATATCGTTACTATCTGGATAATTTCTCAGCACTACTTTTGCTCCATCTTCCTTCTGTCCCTTCACTATACGAATAATGTTGGGTCATTTAGAAGGATTTTTGGCCTGATACTAAAGGGCATATTTTAAAAGCGTTATTTGCATTTCCACATGTATGGGCTGGCATGTACACGTGCAAACTATGTCTACGTGCAAAGAGCCATTTTAGAAGGGTCAGAATTTACATATTGCTCTTCCAGTCACATCCAAATTGCATAGGATTGTGGCTGAAGTGTGCTGGGGATGTGGTCTAGGCAAGACAAAAAGATAAACATGTAGCCTCCATTTATATAGGGGATACTCATGTAAGACCGAAATTGTCAAAAATACCACAATGGTCAGGAAGTACAGGAATACCTAACCCTAGACCCGACATGGCCATGTTTCGGCAGAGCCTTCTTCAGGGTCAATAATAAAAATAAACACATATAGACATTCTTAAAATAAGTACATTAAAACCATAAAAATGTTAATAACATAACTAATAAAAGAAGGCATGAAAAGAACTGGAAGGTAGAATCCTCTTCTTTGAAATGACCCCTATACTTAGTAATGGCTGAAGCATTTTATTTACTTCCATAAGTTGAAGAAAGCCACCACCATTGGAGACAATCTCTATGAATGGTAATAAT
Organism: Ichthyophis bannanicus; assembly: GCA_033557465.1. NCBI lineage: Eukaryota > Metazoa > Chordata > Amphibia > Gymnophiona > Ichthyophiidae > Ichthyophis > Ichthyophis bannanicus. The sequence goes on from CM066038.1 coordinate 169,735,715, forward strand.
CATTGTCTTTCATTACTATAGCCATTTTGCTCTATTTCCTCCTCTAATAAAGGTTCCTATTATACTCAGCATTGCAATCCAATCATCTGTTATTGAGTGTGATGGAAAATAATAGAGACAAAATGATGGGCAAGTATCCTGACTACTCTCCATGATCCATGATCCATCATTGCTATCTGTCCTAAGTAGATTTTTGTTGGCTAGGCTAAACTTCACTGAGCAGGGACTCTGAAGGGAATTTTTGAAGGGATATCAAATTGCAATCTGGGACGTCCTAAGCCAGAAAGTTTGAAAAAAAAGCAGGCATGTCTAGGTGCAGACTGGATTTCACAAACATTGATGTGCCCGATATGGACGTCTCTGGGAGGTGTCTACATAGACATTCCCAGAATGGTGTTTCAGAATCTGGACGTCTAGGATAGCCTAATGGTTAAAGTAGTGTTGCTATTGTTGATATTGTGATGAGTAATAGGGATGATGGAATACTTTTTCTTTACACCCTCTGGATGTTTTTCAGTCAAAATGAGCACTTTTTAGATGCTTGCTCATGCCTGGAGCAGGTCAAAACTTAGATGCGATGCTGGATGTTCATGACATTTATGAGATTAAGTAGGGATGTCCAGGTTCCTGGGAACGCCTCAGCCATGCCTCCACCACAATGCCATTCAGATTTGGATGTACTCACGCTGGGGACATCCCCAGAGTAGACTTCTAAAAATGGCTCCGGAGACGTCTCTGTGCTTTGGACATCTCTATACCCATTTTTGGATGTCCAAAGCACAAATAGGGCTTCCAAAATGAACCCTGATGTGACTGTAAAGCACTGCATACACCTTTGTAGAGCTATATAAATGTTTAACAGTAGCGGTAGAGTGCCACTTCTTTGGGAGTTCTGATTTTTCACAGTGACTTCATTTCTGGATTTTAACAAGATCCCAGTAAAAATTAGCACTTTTTTGAGGTAATTTTAGAAGCATCACTGTTGGTAAATAGCGACATGTTATGTGTAGATCACATCCACCTGTAAATGGTGATATTCAAAAGCTGCTGTTTACACATAGAGAGTCACACCCAGTGGTAGGATTCAGCTGGTTCGGCCCGGTTCATGCGAACTGGTTCCTGCTGTGGCCCGCATTTGCTGACCCGGGCCAAACATGGCATTGCAATGTTGGTTCTGGAGTGGCAGGAATCCCTCCACCTGACAATGGTTTGACGGTATTGGGGGTGTTGTGGCATCAGGAGAAGCCCCTCATGCCATCAAGCTACTGTTGGGTGGGGGAATCCAGCTGCTGGGTCACCAGGAAGTTGCTTTTCCCACGTGGATGGCGGTGGCCCGAGCATGCAGCTCCCGCAATGCTACATGTGGGGCTGCCACCCGTGCGTCCTGACCAGTGGCAGGATGGACCAAACCGGGTCCCGGCCAGTTCAAATTCCACCACTGATCACACCACTCAGATTTCAAAGGGGTATGGTGTGGGTGTGGCTTGGGTGGGCCAAAAATCAACTTATCGGCTTTTTATTTATTTATTTATGCTTATTTCTATACCGCTTTTTCCAAAGATCAAAGGCGGTTTACAGGTAACATTTAGTGAACATGGTTTTACATAGAACATCGTTTTTTTTCATAACTATGTACAGTTAACATGATAAACGATAACATGGAACATTGTTACAGAACTAAATACAGTTTAACATGGATTATTGTTACAGAACTATATACATTTAACATTAGCTAGTAATGCTTTGGCTATTTACATTGATTCTTTGTTAAATTAAGCTTTGTTTCTTAAATGTAGTGAGTGTTGAGGCTTGTTGAGCTGTAGTTAAGGAGGATTGTTATGGTTGTGTGGTGTGTTGGGTGGATAGGATTCATTTAAATTTGTGAAGTGTTCTTTAAATAGAAATGTCTTCAGTTCTTTCCGAAATGTTTGAAGATCTTTTATTTTGCGGAGTTCTAGCGGGAGTTTATTCCATAGGGTGGGGGCTGCATAAGAGAAGGCTCTTGAGCTTGTGGTCTTCTTTGTTTTCCGGATGCAAATAATTATTTCTAGTGAGTAGGTTGCGTTTTGTCTGCGGGTTCTAATTTCTTTTGGAGCTTGAATCAGAGTGGTTAAATGTGAGGGTGAGATGCCGTTTGTTATTTTAAATGTGGTTAGGAGTATTTTGTATGTTATTCTACTATTTATGGGAAGCCAGGGTAGTTCGGCTAATACGGGAGTTATGTGGTCAGCGAGGCGGGCTTGTGCTGTTACTCGAGCACAGATGTTTTGAGCTCTTTGGAGTAGGTTGGTGCTTGTAAGAGGGAGGCCAATAAGTATGCTATTGCAATAGTCGAAATGAGGAGTGATAAGTGTGCTGATGACAGATCTGAAGTCATGTGTGTCAAGTAGTGGTCTTAAGTGTTGGGTGATCCTAAGTTTATAGAATATGGTTTTCACTGTTTGTTTTATATGAGGAAGCATACTAAGTGTGTGGTCTATTATAATGCCTAGGTATTTTACTTCTTTTTTAACTGGGATTATTGTGTTGTTAATTGTTATAGTTTCAGGGAGATTAGAGTCTGGTTTTCTTGATACTATCATTGCTTCAGTTTTTTTTAGGTTGATGCTGAGATTATTGTTTTCTAACCAAGTATTTGCTTCACTGATACAGTCTAGTAATTTCTGGTATGTGGGATTATTTGTGTTTATCGGTAGGGTGAGCATGATATCGTCAGCATATATGTAGTGGTTTACTTTATATTTTTTAAATATATTTGTGATGGGTTGAAGATACAGGTAGTAGCTTTTGCTTCTGCTCCGAGGCATGCACAAGTGCCAATAAAGGGCGAGTGCAAAAGAACATTGAGTCCATCACCTCCCTCCCAATAGCCAAGAAGCCCCTCATCCTCAAATCCCAAAGCCATGCAAGAACCTGCCCATACTCCTCCCCCAATCGCACCTCTGGCACCAACCAGAATTTCCCTAGAGGCTAGTGATAGGGGCAAGAGCGATCTCCATGCATCTGTTCAGTGGGCGCTTGGGTTCAAAATGGCACAGGTTGACATCTAGTGTACTGCTACTACTAGGGGTCAAGCTGCCAAATTGTCTAGTGAGGGGGGGGGGTCTTTGCTGTATGGAACAGTGATTTTTCAAATTTGCAGATGTGTATATGTGGGGAGTGCAGGAGATCTTTTTTTTTTTTTACTACATCCTGGCAAATACTCTTCGGGAATGTTTACTAAAGGATGTTAGCTGTCATTGTAGCACTAATGCGAGAAAGATCATGGCACGGCGACAGCTAACACGGTTCAAATGCAGCTACAATTGTCACATGATGGCTGCCTAAATCGCTGCGATCGCTGCTGCAGATAACGCCACCTGAAGAGCAACAGTAGCATGCCAATCCTCCTTCTGTGGCGCTCCTCAGGCCTCCCCATTGATAAATACTGCCAGTGCCATAACATCAGCTGTGGTGCACCCCTTCAGCATCCATTCCCTCAGACAGACAGCATCCTATCCCCAAATTCAATCATTCCCAATTAGCCAGTCAGGTCCCCCCTCCCTCCCTCCCCCCCTCAACCTCAATCACTCCTGACTAACCAGTTTGGTATCCTCTTCACCAGCCCCTCCACCCTCTCTAACCCCCCAACCCTTACCTAAGAGATCCTATTTTTGTATAGGCTGGGAGTCAACATTATGCACACAATACCCTTACGTAAGAGATCTTATTTTCACAAAAAATCAGCTTTCATAAGCTGGTTTTCCATACATTTCCTTACTCGGTGGATTACATATTAAAATTGACTACAAATGATCTTGATTTTGTAAATTGTTCTGCAAAAGGGTATTTATTTATTTGTTTATCATACTTCTACTATCTACGAGATTAATTTTGAGCAGGATGCCTAGGCAATAATTTGAAATGTCTAATCTAGATGTTTCAAATTAGGCCTATATTCAGCAGTGTTATATGTTTTCTGAGCACTGCTGAATATAGGTTCAGGGGTATATGTTGAGGTTTGTGCATCCTTTATGTATATACGCACCCAATATCATTCTATATGCGTGCAAACTGTATACATAGGTCCTAATCACCTTCAATATTGAAATCCCCCCAATTATTCTTCTCCTCAGCATTAATCTTCTCCTCTACTCTCTTTGCAGCATCCGATTCTCTCTCCTGCCTCCATAGCATCTGTTCCTCTCCCCTGCTCACCCTCACAGAATCAAGAACCTCATGGCATCAAGACCTCCTCACTACTCTCACACCCCAGCATCCAGAAACCCCTTCCCAATGGTCCCTCCAGCAAACCTAATTGCTATAGCAACTGTTGAAAACAACCCAAAAGATATTGGTGTAAACAATCCAATGATAAGAAAACTCTTCTATTTTCTAAAACCTTTACAATGAATAATTCATCTAATGGGGAGGAAAAAGGCCTCAAAGAATGATGTCAGCCAGTCATAGGGTGTACAGATCTCTAACATTATACGTTATAAAAAACCTTCCTCTCTTTTGTCATGTGAACAATATCACCTTGGTGCAAATTTCCAAATTCAAATTCTCCCCATACAAATGTACCAAAAAGGGATAGTCCCTGAAACTGGTGTCCAGTTTTTCACTTCTGTACTCCGATGCTGTCAGCATTTTGATATATGCTGCATCAGGGTGATATTTCTAATGTCAAACAAACACAATAGCAAAAAAAGCCTACAGGTAAGGGCTAATTGGCAAAATAGATCAAAACCCAACCTCAGAACATTGACCTTCAAATTTAAATATATAATTTTTGTCGGAGCTGACCGTAGGAAGGTCGGATAAAAAGCCGACCCACACCAAGCGGGCAACCACTTTTTATTATGTTAAGGTTCTTCACCACAAGTAAAATTTCAAATTTTCAAAATAATAAGCTGAAAACTTATCTTAAATAGAAACGCTGATTTTTGGATAAGTCTCAACACGACGCGCGCGTTTCGGGCACTATCACCCTGTATCAAGTGTAAAATCCAAAATTCACAAGTTCAGCAATCATCCTTAGTAACGCTGTCGTTGCAGCACAGGTCATATTTTTAAATAATGGCAGAACAAACGCCATTTTAAAGAGAGAACCAACCAATCAGATCAGGCAAACCCCCACATGACGGGGAACCCCTGATCTGATTGGTAATAACTTGAGTGACGACAACATTCATTCAAAGCAAGCTCTGCCATTCGATTTCTCTATTAAGACCTCCCGGCTCCATTGAATCAAGATAGAATATCCAGCGTTGTTCCAAAAATTGAAGTTTATCTTCCCTTGACCCTCCACGGGGATTTTTAGGAGCTTGATCCAATATAGTCCAATTAAGGTGGTCAAAAGTATGGCAAAAGTCAATACAATGAGAGACCAACGGAGCAGAAAGTACTGCATGACGAAGACGTGATGCATGTTCGCTCAGACGGCGTTTTATAGGACGTATTGTTCTCCCAACATAAACAAGGGAGCATGGACACTGAATTAAATACACTACCAAAGTAGAGTCACATGTCGTATCCCAACGACGTTGAGATACTCGATGAGTTTTCGGATGTTGCCAATCTATACCTGTAAGTGTTGTATCACAAAAAACACATTGCTGACATGCAGTATGGCCAATAGTAGGGGGGTGATATTTTAAACGATCTTCTTGCATAGATGTTTTTTACCAAAATGTTACCTAGATTGCGACCCCTAGAAAAAGCAATCTGTAAAGGCACACTAAAACAATCATGTAATTGAAGAATTGGCCAATGTGTTTTAAGAATCCGTAGCACATCCATACTTCGGGCTGTATATGGCAGTATCCCCGTTATCTTAGATTCATCTGTAGATCTTGAAGAAGTATAGGCAGGGTCCAACAGTCATTCTCTATGGGTATAGCGTGCTCTTTTGTACGCTTGAGCAACTACAGAGGCCGGGTATCCCCGAGATTTTAACCGATAACAAAGATCATTAGCATGAGATCTAAACTCCTCAGTAGAATGGCATAGACGACGTAGTCGGAGAAATTGCCCATATGGAAGCCCACGCCGGAGGGGACCAGGATGGTAACTATTGTAATGCAGTAAACTGTTCCTTTGAACAGATTTACGATATAAAGAAGTATATAGATGCCCATTATCAAGACGAATCTGAAGGTCAAGAAACTCAATACTATCTTTATCTATATGTGCAGTAAAGGCTATATTTGATTTTAATCCGAAATCAGTTGTAAAAGGTGAGTCGAATCCCGAAGGTAGGATCGAACCAAACCTTTTACAACTGATTTCGGATTTAGTTGTTCCTCCAGGGGCTTTGTTGGTGACTCTTGATATAGTTTCCCTATACACTAAAATTGATCAGATTGAGGCTTTGAATTTGTTGCAACAAAAATTTTCATTTGCACCTGAACGCCTACCTAAACAATTTTTATTACAGCTAGCGGAATTAGTTCTTACCCGCAATTATTTTGTGTCTGAAGGAATCTATTATCAACAGCTATCGGGAATCGCCATGGGAGCTACGATGGCCCCCTCGATTGCTACTCTTTATTTAGCTGATATGGAGTCATCTTTGATTGAGCAATCAGCCTTATATCAACATGTGCTGTTATGGAAGCGTTTCCTTGATGATGTTTTCTTTATTTGGATTGCTGATGTGGGGTCTCTGCAAAAATTTATAGATTGGTTGAATGGATTAAAATCAAATATAGCCTTTACTGCACATATAGATAAAGATAGTATTGAGTTTCTTGACCTTCAGATTCGTCTTGATAATGGGCATCTTTATACTTCTTTATATCGTAAATCTGTTCAAAGGAACAGTTTACTGCATTACAATAGTTACCATCCTGGTCCCCTCCGGCGTGGGCTTCCATATGGGCAATTTCTCCGACTACGTCGTCTATGCCATTCTACTGAGGAGTTTAGATCTCATGCTAATGATCTTTGTTATCGGTTAAAATCTCGGGGATACCCGGCCTCTGTAGTTGCTCAAGCGTACAAAAGAGCACGCTATACCCATAGAGAATGGCTGTTGGACCCTGCCTATACTTCTTCAAGATCTACAGATGAATCTAAGATAACGGGGATACTGCCATATACAGCCCGAAGTATGGATGTGCTACGGATTCTTAAAACACATTGGCCAATTCTTCAATTACATGATTGTTTTAGTGTGCCTTTACAGATTGTTTTTTCTAGGGGTCGCAATCTAGGTAACATTTTGGTAAAAACATCTATGCAAGAAGATCGTTTAAAATATCACCCCCCTACTATTGGCCATACTGCATGTCAGCAATGTGTTTTTTGTGATACAACACTTACAGGTATAGATTGGCAACATCCGAAAACTCATCGAGTATATCAACGTCGTTGGGATACGACATGTGACTCTACTTTTGTAGTGTATTTAATTCAGTGTCCATGCTCCCTTGTTTATGTTGGGAGAACAATACGTCCTATAAAAACGCCGTCTGAGCGAACATGCATCACGTCTTCGTCATGCAGTACTTTCTGCTCCGTTGGTCTCTCATTGTATTGACTTTTGCCATACTTTTGACCACCTTAATTGGACTATATTGGATCAAGCTCCTGATAATCCCCGTGGAGGGTCAAGGGAAGATAAACTTCAATTTTTGGAACAACGCTGGATATTCTATCTTGATTCAATGGAGCCGGGAGGTCTTAATAGAGAAATCGAATGGCAGAGCTTGCTTTGAATGAATGTTGTCGTCACTCAAGTTATTACCAATCAGATCAGGGGTTCCCCGTCATGTGGGGGTTTGCCCGATCTGATTGGTTGGTTCTCTCTTTAAAATGGCGTTTGTTCTGCCATTATTTAAAAGATATGACCTGTGCTGCAACGACAGCGTTACTAAGGATGATTGCTGAACTTGTTGAATTTTGGATTTTACACTTGATACAGGGTGATAGTGCCCGAAACGCGCGCGTCGTGTTGAGACTTATCCAAAAATCAGCGTTTCTATTTAAGATAAGTTTTCAGCTTATTATTTTGAAAATTTGAAATTTTACTTGTGGTGAAGAACCTTAACATAATAAAAAGTGGTTGCCCGCTTGGTGTAGGTCGGCTTTTTATCCGACCTTCCTACGGTCAGCTCCGACAAAAATTATATATTTAAATTTGAAGGTCAATGTTCTGATGTTGGGTTTTGATCTATAATGTCAAACAAAAGCACATGTCAACACACAATCTCTCACTTATGGGCAACCATTTATATATACTATGTGCATCCCCATCCTGTAATAATCAAAAAATTCCTCTTTACAGATGATACCAAAACCTGCAATAGAGTAGACAACCAGGAAGGTGTAGATAACATGAGGAGGGATCTAGCTAAGCTTGAAGAATGGTCTAGAATTTGGTAGCTGGGATTTAATGTTAAAAAATGTAAGGTCATGCATTTGGGCTGCAGCAATCCAAGGGAGCAATATAGTATAGGAGGTGAAGTACTTTTTGTCCACTAAAGAAGAGTGGGACATAGGCATGGTTGTGTCTGATGATCTTAAAGTAGCTAAACAGGTAGAAAAGGCGACGGCAAAAGCTAGAAGGATGCTTGGGTGCATACAGAGAGGAATGGCTAGCAGAAAAAAGGAGGTGATAGTGCCTCTGTATAAGTCTTTGGTGCAACCTCATTTGGAGTATAGTGTGCAATTATGGAGACCGCACCTTCAAAAGGATGTGAACAGGATGGAGTCGGTGCAGAAGGTGGCTATTAAAATGGTTAGTGGTCTTCATTATAAAGCATATGAGGACAGACTTAAGGATCTTAATATGTACACCTTAGAGGAAAGGCGGGATAGAGGTGATATGATTGAGATGTTTAAATACCTTCATGGCATAAATGTTCAGGGGGAGAGCCTCTTTCAATTGAAAGCAAGTTCTGCTACGAGGGGACATGGGATGAGTGTGAAGGGGGATAGATTCAGGAGTGTTATGCGGAAATATTTCTTTACGGAAAGAGTAGTGGATCCGTGGAATAGTCTCCCAGTGGAGGTGGTGGAGATGAGGACAGTAACTGAATTTAAAAAAGCATGGGACAAACACAGAGGATCTCTAAAGGAAAAAAGGAGTCTGTTGTAGTTGTTGATATGGAAGGACAGACTAGATAGGCCATGTGGTCTTTTTCTGTTGTCATATTTCTATGTTTCTATGTTTCTAATAATTATCTCTGAGCTCCACTATGCTTCAACCTATACCAAACACAAAGGACTATACACCAATATAACCCATAACAACCATACTAGTTCTGCCTGTTGAAAACCTGAGTAATAAATTGTTCATACTAGTTCACATATCTTTTAAAAAAAAGTATTTTACATCACACATATTGTCCTCATTAAAACATACTATCCCGATACATAACCTATTATTATTCTCCATGGGCCCAATATTCAGCACCAGCTGCTAGTGCTGGCAATGCAGCTAGTCACTGGCGCTGAACATAAAAGTTGGATATTCAATGCCGGGGTCATATCTGGCCCCAGCATTGAATATCCAGGTTGCTACATAGGCAGATTGTTAACCGGGCAGCAGCGATATTGAGCTGTACCCGGTTCATGATATGCGGTGAAAGTTAGGCCCGGGATTCCTCTCCCTGGCATTTGCTGCATATCGCTAACCGGGCCGTGGCTCAATATCACCGCTGCTTTGTTAGCAATTGGTGCCGCCTCCGCTTCACCTCAGAATACCCCCAACATGCCACCATGCTAAGCGATTAACACTGGAGCATGTAGAGCCAGCAGCTGCGGATATTCAGCAGCACTAACCATATCAGTGTCGCTGAATATCCCACTGAGCAGCATTTACATGGTCTGCAGACCTGTAAACCATGCAAATGCCACTGAATATTGGGCACCATATATCCAAAGCCCTAAAATCTACTCACTACAGACTGCCCCCATTCAACCAGCATTATGCACACAATACCATAAATAAATCAATATAAAACTTCTCCACAATTTCCATATCTATAATCATTCAACATACCAAAAAACATTATCAAAAATGCTTATTCTAATAGGATGTAGTTCTCACAAATGTCAGCTTCATTTTGACTCCCAATGCAAGCCTTCAAGTCAATGCTGACTCCTGGTGACCCAGAAGCTCCTAGGTTTTCTTGGCAGTGTGACTGGAAGTAGATTGCTAGGCCTTTCTTCCAAGACAATGGTGGGTTAAGTGACTTGCCCAAGGCATGCTAGATAGGAATTGAACCCTGGTGGCTTGGTTATCAAGCCAGTGTTCTAACCACTAGGCTACTAGCCTATACAAACACACTGTGCATGCACCTTAGAATATAAGTGCACCTCAACCAATCAAGTTCCAGCATTAGCAATTTAAAACTCACTGCCATCTAAATAAACCTGATATCCAAACATTAAACAAACTTCATTCACACCTCCAAATCCCCAGTGGGCATCATGACCACAGTGCCAACTAACATTGCCCAATGACCCATTGAAGATCTACTGACATCATTCTCTGAGAACGTTTTCCTTTCCATTAGATGAATTGATTATAAATGTTTTGGAAGAAAGAAGAGAATTTGTCTTTTCACTGGTTGTTTTTTCCTCCAGAAGATCCTCATCCTGGATCTCATCACCAGCTCTTAATGGGGTCCCTGGTATCTAGTGGTAGCAGGAACAATCCCTAAAATGGTGCTTGTGCCCTTTGTGCTTAATGTTAAAAATTCAGACTATGATAACATGTGTACATTTATTAAAAAAAAATAAAAGATGTAATTGCCCGGGTCAACTGTTTGCATGAGGCATGATAGTTATTTAAAAAGACCATATTGGAAGCCCAGAAAAAATATATTCTATGTATTAAAAAAGTTAGCAAAAAGAACAAATGACAGCCAGCATAGTCTCTTGGTGAAGTGGAAGAGTCAGTGGAAGGCAAAATGGCATCTTTAAGAAAATGGAAAGCAGATCCTAATGAATAAAATGGAGCTGAGTATAAGCAAGTAATAAGGTGAGCCAAAAGAGATTTTGAAAAGAAGCTTACTGTAGAAACAAGAACTGATCATATCCAAAGCAAAAAAGGGCATTGATTGGATCAATGGATGATAAAAGGGTAAAAATAGTGCTCAATGAACATAAGGCAATAACAAAAAACTAGACAATTTCTTTGCCATGGTCTTTAAGATGATATTGGTGGCAACCTGAAACCTTCTTTGATGGAGGTGATTCAGAACAACTAAAGAATATCACTGTAAGTCTAGAAGATGTAATAGATCAAATTGACAGATTCAAGAGCAACAAACCAGCAGGACCAGATGGTATTCTCCCAGAGTCCAGGAAAAAACTCACACATGAAATTGCTAACCTGTTAGAGGTAATCTGTAACCTATCATTTAAAATGGCCTTGATACCTGAGGACTGGAGAGTAGCCAATGTAATGCCAATTTTTAAAAGGGCTGTAGAAGGGATTAGTGTTGGGAAAAATGGTTTAAGCTGTTTAAAAAAAAACAAAATTACTGATCACATAGATAGACATGGCTTAATGGGAATGAGTTAGCATGAGTTCAGCAAAGGCAAGTCTTGCATTACTAATTTTTCAAAAAAGATTTTGAAGGTGTAAAATGGATATTGGTGAGCTGGTTCAAATAACACACAGGTACACTACCAAAAAACTGCCTCCAGTTTTGCAACTGATTCCTATAGATTTGGGGGTGCTGAATCCAGGAAAAATAGCCAAAATGTTCCATCACGTCACGTTTTCTTGCAAAATTAGATTTCTTACCCATATAAGGAATGTTCACATAATTTCTTTTTAGCCGACTGCAGTTTATTTTCTTGGCCCAAAATAGAGGTTGTAATGGTTAACTAACTAGAAACACTCCCTCATGATATTTTAGAGTGTTTTGTATTCATTTTATACATTAACAGGACAATTGGGAGGCGGGGGCTAAATCCAGTACTCGCGCTGGCGCATGTTCTTTCCTGTTCGCCTCGCCTCGTTCGCTCGCTCAAACACGGTGGTTGCGACATGAACGTTCCTGTCAAATTTCAGTTTCTTGCAAGTTCATTATTACCTTTTGTTTGCTCAGTCGTAATCCAGCTTTATTCCGAAGTGGTTCACTACAGTTGTAGTTTGCAGTGCTGTTTATTTGTGATGGCTCACAGAGCCAGAGGTTGCGTCAACTCTCCGGACAGTTTTTGTTTTATTTGTGGGGAATATACCGTGAAAAAGCGGCAGAGGAACATTTCTGCATTTATTAAAAAGTATATTTCGCCTATTTCGGTTTGAAGTTAGGCGATCAAGACAAACCGTGGGCTCCTCACAAAGTGTGCAAGACATGTGAGGAAGATCTACGCTTATGGATGAAAGGTAAAAAACAAGCATTTCGTTTCGGAATACCTATGATGTGGCATGAACAAAGAGACCACAGCAGTGACTGCTATTTTTGCTCTTGCATTGTGAAGGGATACAACTTAAAAAATAAGAACGTAATAAGTTACCCCAACCTTCCCTCAGCAATTAGGCCTATGCCTCATAGCAACGAAAGTACCTGTGCCTGAACCACCAAAATCTTTGGATCATATTTGTGTGGACGGTTCTGATCATGATGAGACTCATCAGATGGCTTTTCCCGATGAGTCCAGTACTTCCGAGTTTGAAACTGAACCAGATCCGAAACCTGAACTTTTCTCTCAAGCTGAATTGAATGATTTAGTCCGGGATTTAGGACTCCCAAAAGATGCTGCCCAACTGCTGGGTTCTCAGCTTAAACAGAAAAATCTATTGTCACCAGGAACAACTTTTTATTGGTACCGCAACCGCGAGACACAATTTTTGAAGTATTTTAGCAAAGAGGAAGATTTGGTATTTTGCAACGATATATACGGAGTGATGGAAAGGTTTAAACTCAAGTATGATCCTGCTGAATGGCGGCTGTTCATTGATTCGTCAAAAGACAGCATAAAAGGTGTTCTTCTTCATAATGGCAACACATTCGCTTCAGTTCCTATTGCTCGCTCTGTTATTCTCCAAGAAAAATACGAGAATTTGGCCCTGATTCTTCAGAAGATTCGTTATGATGAGCATAAGTGGATGATTTGTGGAGACTTTAAAATTCTATCCATGCTATTAGGGCAGCAATCCGGTTTCACCAAATATCCCTGCTTCCTTTGCTTGTGGGATAGCCGGGCCCGCGACCTACACTGGGGGAAAAAAGACTGACCAATTCGGGAGTATTTGAGACCCGGTGAGAAAAATGTTCTTCATGAGAGCTTGGTACCTCGTGATAAAATTCTATTACCACCTCTCCACATTAAGTTGGGTCTCATTAAGCAATTCATCAAGTCCCTTCCAAAAGATGGTGAGTGCTTTCGGTACCTTTGCTCAAAGTTCCCCCGACTTTCTGAAGCAAAGCTAAAGGAAGGAGTGTTTGTTGGCCCTGATATAAGGAAACTCATTTCAGATGGAGCATTCGCTGAAACGATATCTGAGAAGGAAAAAGAAGCCTGGTATTCCTTCAAGGATGTTGTTCTCAAATTCTTGGGGAACAGGCGGGATGAGAACTATAAGGATATTGTTGCCAGGATGCTCAATGCCTTCAAAGAACAAGGCTGTAACATGAGCCTGAAAGTCCATTTCTTGCACTCCCATGTGAACTACTTTCCCGAAAACTTGGGGGCGTACAGTGAAGAACAAGGTGCAAGGTTTCACCAGGACATCAAGGACGCAGAGAGAAGGTACCAAGGAAGATGGAACACCACTATGATGGCTGATTTCTGCTGGTTGCTGCTGCGGGAAAACCCCAGATGAAAAATACGCCAAGCAGCGCACCAAGAGAAGCATTCGGGGGAAGAAGAAACGGGCCCACCAGGAGATTGATTGACCCAAGAATGACTTTAAAATCTAAACTGTGTTGACAAATATCGTGTTTTACTAAACTTTGAAATAAAAATTTGCTAGTTATTACCACAGTGTCGGATCTCATTTATTAGAATTTTATTTTCACACCATCGGGTGTTTGTCTTCATGTATTGCAATGGTGCTTTTTGATTTTTCTATTCTTTCATACATACCTGTACAACATTTTTTGCACATTTCTTTGCTTTGCTTTGTGTCTAACCTCGCTCTTATATGCTCAATGTTTGTGCACATGTATGTGGCTGTTTTAAGTGCAGACAATTTTGCTACCATCACAGTGTGTTTTGTTGACATTATTCTTATGTGCTGCCTTGTTACAATTTTCTTTATTCTTATTTGAATAACTACTAAAACAATTAGTATAAAGAATTCATCCAAGAAACTTTTATCTCGATCGCACTCAATCTGAAACGTTCACCTCAAACTGTTAACCCAATGTAGCAAAAAATCTGTACGTGATGGAGCAAATTGGTTACCAGATTTGGATTCAGCGCACCAAAAAACGTAAAAATCAATCGAAACATTAGAGGCAGTTTAAAAAAAAAGTTTTTTAGTGTACCTGTGTAATGTATTTGAATTTTCAGAAGACATTTGACAAAGTCCTTCATGAAAGAAACCTAAAGAAGTTAAAAAAAAGTCACGACATAGAAGGCCATTCCTATTTGTGAAATGCAAACTGGTTTAAAGACAGAAAACAGAGGCTAAATGGTCAGTTATCCACACTGAAAAGGGTAGTAACCGGGGATCCATACCAGGCGCTCGCCATCCTCCCCCACCCTCCTAGGTCACCCCCCCCCTTCCCCCCTCAACATTCCCCATACAATTACACAGACACAATTGCTTGGAAAGAAAACCAGGTCGCAGCTTTATTGCCCATACAATTAACATTTTAACAGTCAACAATAACTTAACCATGAATTCCCCCCCCCCCCACCTCCGGCAGAGCGACACGTCACCCGCCCTACTATTAGCAAGGTGACGTCGCTTCCGCCCCTGGTCCGGTCAACCACCGGTCCAGCTCGAACCACCCCTGCTCAACCTCGCCATATCACTAGCAAAAGTAAGCTCAGGGTTCTCCGGGTCGTGGGCACCCTGCCCCCGCCCCAAGTAGCTTATGTCTCCGGACCCCGGAAACCTCCGGGATCCCGCCACCCCATCCCCCCCAGCTGCAACACCCCCAAAATCCCCCAAACCAACCTTCAACCTTAAGGGTGGGAGGGCGGGACGCTGCCGGCTCCCCGCAGACGGACCATGTGCTCCGCGCGCACCCGCGCCGCCGAAGCACATGGCCCGTCCACTCTTCCGATTGGATGCTGGCTCACTCGCGAAGCCAGCATCCAATCCTTTTGAATGATGCTCTCATTCTCCCCCCCCCCCCCGCGACCGATGGGCCCGCGCCCGGCTGGAACCGCCGGTTACCGGCGTCCGCCGTGACGCTGCCCGCGGCCTTCTCATAACCGGGGATCCATACCAGGCGCTCGCCATCCTCCCCCACCCTCCTAGGTCACCCCCCCCTTCCCCCCTCAAACATTCCCCATACAATTACACAGACACAATTGCTTGGAAAGAAAACCAGGTCGCAGCTTTATTGCCGATTACAATTAACATTTTAACAGTCAACAATAACTTAACAATTAATTCCCACCCACCCCCCACCTCCGGCAGAGCGACACGTCACCCGCCCTACTATTAGCAAGGTGACGTCGCTTCCGCCCCTGGTCCGGTCAACCACCGGTCCAGCTCGAACCACCCCTGCTCAACCTCGCCATATCACTAGCAAAAGTAAGCTCAGGGTTCTCCGGGTCGTGGGCACCCTGCCCCCGCCCCAAGTAGCTTATGTCTCCGGACCCCGGAAACCTCCGGGATCCCGCCACCGGCATAGACACAACTATGTGGCTTTGCCGCCCCATTACCCGGGCAAAAGCTGCGACCTGCCCAACACCTTCTCCAATGCCTCCTGCCAGTCATTAAGCAGAAGGTCAAGCCCAACCGGAGACAAATGCACCCCATCCGACCTGTACAACCCGTACAGGCCACATCAACCCAATCATGCTGCACATGGGACCCCCCATGCTCCACCACCCACCTCCCAATCTGCCGGTTGATCTTAGCCAACCCCCGAGACCAGCGCCGCTGCCCCGCGCACACCGGTCGGGGGATGACATCAGACCAAAGCAGCACCACCCCAGCAAACATGAACAGAATTCGAGAAAAATCCGCTTGGCAGCATTAATCAATTGCTTACAAGTCCAAGAAGTCAGATCATTACCCCCCAAATGCAAAAGAAGGAACCCGGGCTGTGTGCGAAGACGCGCATGATGACGAAGCAAGGGCATTAGCTGTGGCCACCTCAGTCCTCTCTCGCCCAGCCATGAAAGCGTCATCCCAGCAGACTCTAATCGCAGGTGCCGCCCAAGAGGCCGTTCCTCAGCACGTCTGCCAGCCCAGTAGACAAAGGAATGCCCCAGCATCCAACAGCCCCGCACCACTCTGCCCCGTTCTGCAAAGAAAACACAGTGTTAATGATCTGCCCCTGGACTGCCCGCATATCACAACCGCACATAAGTTTGAAAAGCCCTGGACCGCCACCCGCCGATCGCCTGTATTTGCGCCGGCGACAAGCCAACCCCGGCCGCACTGGTGGCCGCCCCTATGCGGAAGGAATGCGCCGAAAACTGTCGGGTATCCTCACCCATATGCCGCAGCCCCAACCGTAAGACCGCAGTCACCTGGTAACGAGTGACTAGGCGAGTATTGGCATGAACAAAAAACCCACCCGCCGCCCTAGGACGGCCCTCCATATATGAGCGAGTCGCCGCTACCGGGCAGGTAACCCCACCAATCGCTCGCAACACCACCCACCGACCCCGACCGTGCGGATCGGTCTTGGACTGCTGCAACAACACCCGCAGGGAATCCCGTGCCAAGTGCACCTGATGTGTCTGCAGACACCTACACCCCCCCTGCTCCTGGAATCAGCCACCAACTCACCCACCCTGAAGGCTCCAAAAAATGCCAGACAGAAAAGGGCCTGGAACAGGGTAACCTCGTAGGCCGAAGCAGCCACCGCCGGCAACGCAGCGCAAACCCCAGCCAGCAAGTCATGCGTGAGCGGGCGACGCGCATCCGGAAATGGAGGATGGACACGTCGCCAACCCTGCATCAACTGCCGCACCAATGAACCCCCCCCCCACAGGGGACCATCCGAGCACTCTAGCGAAAAAAGAAAAGCCCGCTAGGTGCTGCCGAAAAGCCGACCGGGAGAGGCCCTGGCGCTTGGCACTCAGAACATAGCCCCCCAATAGTGAATCTGGTACCACCCCCCCTTGCCATCCCAGTCCCTGCAGGAACGCCACCACTCGCCGGCAGCCCGACAATAAGCAGTCCATGTGCCGACCGCCAGAGAACACCGCAGCAGCTCCGTCATCTCCACCGCCCACTGCTCCATAAGCTCCATGGGACCTCCACTCCCACCGGATCCGCCTCCGGGGCCAACAGCCGGAAACGCGCTGTAATTGCAAACGAGACAAAGCGTCAGCAATACCATTCTTATGTCCCGGAATGTGCCGCGCCCGCAAGGTCAGATTCAAACGTAGACAGGCGAAGACCACCTGCCGCATTAAAGCCGCCACATCCGCACATCGAGGGGAATAATTATTGACCACACTCACGACGGCTGCATTATCACACCACCACACCATCTTCTTATTACGCAACCGATCGGGCCACAATGCCAACGTCACCAAGATAGGGAACAGCTCCAGAAAGGTAATGTTAGTTAGAAGCCCCGCTTCCCCCCAAGCGGCCGCCGGCCATGGGCTCGCGCACCACGATCCCCGGAAGTAAATCCCTACGCCAACCCCCCCCGCAGCGTCGGTGTACAACTGCAAGTCCTCACTCGAACAGTCCTCCTCCACCAGAACCCCGCCGATCCATTAAAATCCTGCAGAAAGGCATCCCACACTGCTAAGTCCTCACGCAGACACCTGGAAATCCGAATACGATGATGCGGTTTGGACACACCACACGTAGCCAGCGCCAACCGCCGGAGAAATACACGACCCATAGGAATCACTCTGCATGCAAAGTTCAGGGACCCAGGAGAGCCTGCATTTCCTTCAGGGTATACTTTGCCGAGACGAGCGCATTGGCCACTAGTACCCGCAACTTCCGCACCTTGTCCGTGGGCAAACGCGCTATCATGGTCGTGGAGTCCAACTCAATGCCCAAAAAATTGAGGGTCGTGGCCGGACCTTCCGTCTTCTGTTCTGCCAACGGGACCCCCAACGCGCCGGCCACAGAAACAAAACCGTCCAACAACTGTTGACACTGCGAAGTGTGGGCTGCACCCACAAAGAAAAAATCGTCCAAATAATGAACCAGATCAGCACAACCCACCTGCGTCTCAACAGCCCAGTGCAGAAAAGTGCTAAAAGTCTCAAAGTAAGCACACGACACTGCACAGCCCATGGGCATGCATTTGTCGAAATAATACTCGCCTGAGACCTTAAAACCCAGCAACGGAAAGGAAGAGGGTGTACCGGAAGCAAACGAAAGGCGGACTCGATGTCCACCTTCGCCATCAGCGAGCCATACCCGGCCCGCCGAACCAATCGCACCGCCTTATCGAATGACGCATACCGGACTGTGCAGCACTCTCGCGGAATATGAGCATTGACCGACGAACCCTCAGGTAAGACAAATTATGAATTAAACGGAACTTGCCCTGCTCCTTCTTGGGAATCACCCCCAAAGGAGACACCACAAAGTCCTTAAAAGGGG
>CM066038.1:169766875-169771875 GCA_033557465.1 Ichthyophis bannanicus
AATATACCAGCGTCGTTGAGGCAAGCAGGTGTGTGTGGATGATTATATATGATAGCAACGTCAGGCCACTGTGTGTGTGAGGTATTGCACTGCGCGGATGAGTTGCCGACAATATATATAAGATCATTCCCTCCAAGAGTATCAGAGTGTTGCCGCCGTTGTGCTATATATGGAAGTAGCTGCCACCATCGCATGTGTGTGCCACTAGCCGGAAATTGCAGGACACCAAGCCCAGGTGTGTACCCAGCGGACGAGTTGAGGCTCTGCGTTGTGTAGACGTTATATGCCCAGAAGCCACCAAATGGTGTGTGCAGCCACTGCCGGCACGTTCAGCAGTGGTGAAAGAGGCATTAGAACGCCCATATATATAGTTACAACTGTTTCCGTGACGCACGTAGCCCTCGTAGCCCGGGAGCGTCCAGCGCCCATCCGCTGGATCACCTCACTTCACTTCAGGCCAGCGTCGCTGGCGCTCATTGCCGCACCTATCCGGAAGGAGTGAGACGCATAACCCGCGCTCATCCACGGACCCAGCCGCCGCAAACGCCAAGCGGAAAGACTGCCGTGAATTGGAAATTGGTATATACAGCTGTCCCAATTCAGCATGGCAGAAGAAACAACCTCGGAACCCGATCCGCCGCCCGCTGCCGCATCGGTACACCGCCCAGTTCTGCAACCGGACAGACCCAGATCCCAGAAACCCGGAATGGCCCTCCAGCAGGCCACCCACGACCCTCCCCAATGGGGTCAGTCTTCGAGTGGGCCAGGAACATCCGTACGCGCCCCCTGTTATGTCCACCTGGCTGCACCAGCAAACCCCCACCCCATCCCCCTCGCCCGACCCCCGACGAGGAACAGCTCGCTAACTCGGAAGGGCCCCCCCCCCCCCCCGAAGAAGGCTTGTGACAAGACACGCCCGAAAAAGGACTGCCTCATACGGAGTAGCCGCCACCTCGGGTAGAAGCCCCAAATACGCAGCAGCAAGGCGTGCGACACGGGCGACGCCAATCCGGGCAGGAGGGCTGCGCTGCGCCCACCCGGCAAATAGCCCGCTTCACCACATACGAGGCGCTCGGACTGCCCAGCCCGCCGCCCTGCTAAAAAAGGAGAAGCCGGCCAAAGCCGCCCGAGCTGGCCCGGGACCAACCACCCTCTTTTGCCCACGGCTATGAAAGAACCCGCCAAGATGTCCCCAACTCTATCTACCCCCCTTCCCAGCCCCGTGAGAAACTCTCGGACCGCCCATACCACCGCTGATAAGCCTTCCACGTACCTGGAGCCAGGGAAGACCGCAACAATGAGATCATTCGGCGTCCCAATTCGCCAAAGGTGCTCCGGCACCACAGCCGCGGTCTCGGCCGCCCCGGGGCCAACTCCCGAAACCGCTCCCACTGGAAACGAGACAAAGCGTCAGCAATCGAACGTTCAGAGCACCTGGCACATGGCCGCGCCGAACCGTGACATTGAGACGAAGACAGGCCAGCACAAACACCCGCATCAACGCCGCCACCCTTGGGACACTTTGCGAATGACGATTAATGACTTGCACCACCGCAGCGTTGTCACACCAGAAGAACCACCCGCTTGTTCCGTAGCCTCTCTGGCCATACCCAGAAGGCCACCACAATCGGGAACAACTCCAGGAACGTCACATTGCGCGTCAGCCCACTCGCGGACCAAGCCGCCGGCCACGGCGCTGCACACCACGAGCCCTGGCAGAACAATCCCAGACCCGAACCCCCGCAGCATCGGAAAACAAGTACATATCACTGTTGGACAATTCCTCAGACTGCAACACCGAGCAGCCATTATAATTCGCCAAAAAAGCATCCCAAACGAGCAAATCAGCTCGCATCCCCGCAGTCACCCGAATGCGATGGTGCACACAGCGCACCCGGCCATCGCCAAAGACAACCGCCGCGCAAACGGCCTTCCCATTGCGACGACCCGACAGGCAAAGTTTAGGTGGCCGACTAACCTCTGAAGCTCCGTCAACGTCACCTTCGTAGCGGAGCCCACCTCAGCTACCAAGAGCCGCAGCCGCTCGAACTTTATCCCTCGGTAACCGGACCACAAACTCAACAGAGTCGATCTCAATCCCCAAAAGGAAATACAAGTCACCGGCCCCACAGTCTTACCCTCCGCCAAAGGGATACCAAACTCCGCCGCCATACCCAGGAAAAAGCTCTAACAAGGATGCACACACTGCAGACTGGGCCGGCCCGACGAACAAAAAATCATCGAGGTAGTGCACTATAGACCTAAGACCAGACCTCCGCATCAACACCCATTGCAGGAAAGAGCTGAAGGCCTCAAAGTACGCACACGAGATCGCACAACCCATGGGCATACACTTGTCATAATAATCAGCAAGCATCGTCAAAACGAAAGCGAGCAAAGGGAAGGCGGACGGGTGCACAGGCAAGAGACGAAAGGCAGACTCAATGCAACCTCGCAAGCAAAGCCCCATTTCCACATTGGCGCACCACACGCTCCAAAGCCTCGTCGAAGGACGCATAGCGCACTGAGCACAGCTCCTGCGGGATATGGTCATCACCGAGACCCCGAGTGGACAAGAAAGATTAATGTATCAGCCGATAAACGCCCGGGCTCCTTCTTCGGGATGACGCCAAGCGGTGAAACAATAAACGGCGAAAAGGGGGCCGAAGGAACGGCCCAGCGACTCTGCCCAGAGCGCACTCCGCCGCAATCTTCGCGCGGGCCACATCCCCAGCCGCATCACCGAGCGAGCATTCCCCGATTCCAAATCACGGACAGCCCCTTGAAAAGGGATACGAAAGCCCCCAGAAAACCCGCCCACAACATCGTCCCCGCCGAGCCAAATGGGTAGCTGCGTAGAGCTCCAGCCACGGCAGCAACGCCCTTATCCTAATAGGGGTAGGCGCCAGACCCCCTTCCAACCCGTCATTTACTTGCCGCCGCCGCCCCTTGCACCGCTCGACGGCTGCACTTAACGGCCGAGTGACCGGCTCCGCACAGGGAGCAAGCGTGCCGAAACATGCAGTCGGAAAGGGCAGGACGTTTTGTTAAAGCGGCCACACAATCTCCGCCGGGACCGCCCGCCCCAACTTTACTTCGCCTCGGGCCCGGGCCCGCTGGCCGAAAGGACCGCAATCCCAACGAAGCTGCCGCGCCCGCCGCCCTAGCCGGACCTGCACCCCCCCCCGTTCCACCTCCTCTTGCCGACATTTGCGTGAGCCAAAGGTTAATATCCTTCATGCCCCACGACAACTGCCGGTTCTCCTCCATCCTATCGCAGAACTCCTCGTCGTAATTAAGCCAGGCCCACCCCTCGTGGGCCTGGGAAGCCGCCAAGATCGCGTCGGCATAAGCCAACATCTCACCATAACGACTCGGGTTCTCATGCCCCCATACGCTCGCCAAACGCAAAAAAGCCCGAGTCCAATTAACGTGTTCCGCGAAACCTTCCTTACCCTCCCCGCCTTCTCGTCCTCCTTGCGCCTTCTTACGACTCTCCCCCCGAGCGTTTCCTCCCTTCCAATATCCGGAAAATATCCAAATAACGCAGCTTCACAATCCGCCACCTCAACTTTCTCGGAACAATCTCCCACAATTAAGCGCAAAGCACCACCGCCGAGCCCGCCCCCCCCCTCACCAACCCGCGGCCCGCCGGTGGAGTCCGCTGAGGAAGTGTCCGAAGACCCGACGATGTAGATGAAGACGACGCGCTTCCTCCGCCGACGCCGTCGGTGCTTCCGCTTTGCCTTGGCTTTACTAGCTGGCGGTGCAACCCTCCCCCGACGGCACTGCCCCCCCAACTCCCCCAGCCGTCGTCTCCCGGAGCACTCACCTGCCGCCGCCCGGCTCCGCCGCCACCTGCACACCCGAGGTGGTCTCCGTCTGCTCCAGCATGGGCGGGCCGGACTGGCCCCCACACCCACCGACTCACTGTCGCTCCAACCACCACTCCGCCTGCTTCCAAGGGCGCACTCCCCGAAACCTGCAAAGGGAGAGGAGAGCCAACACACGGGGACGGAGGCAAACCAACCCCCTGCGAAGCCATCCCATAAGACCCCGCCCCCCACCCACACCCCCTCCCTGCACCCCCCCCGAGGACCCAAACACCCCGACTGCCCAGCCTGAAGCCCCCAGGGGAGTTGTCCCCCCAACACTTGGAAAAACCGGCCCCCCAATGCTCCCACCCACCCAGCCCCCCCCCAAGGGCTCCCACCCATTGCCATCCCAGGTACCGGGGACCAAGCCTGCCACCCGTCGCTACGCATTCCGAACCGTCCCCACCCCCCCCGGGCGGGGCCCAAGGCGCCGGGGGGGACCGGGACCCCCCCCAGGCCCCCCCCCCCCGCACACGCCGCCCCGGGCCCCCCCGACCCCCTAGCGACGCTCCCTTCCTCAACGCCACGACCCCAGCACCCCCCCTCGACGCCCCTCCGCCTCCCGCGCCCCAGGCCCCACGACCCCTTCTAGGGGGCCCCACCACCTCCTCCGGCCCCCCAACACAGCTGCAGGGCAGGGAGAGCCCACGCATCCCCACCCCAACCGTCCGCTTACTGGTCCTCCCCCCTACTCCCCCCGCCCCCCCACCCCCCACGGCCTACTCTGGCCCCTGTGGCTGCCCCAACCCCGTGGGACCCCCTCGAGCCCCCCCCCGCCCTTCCCCCCGGAGCAACTTACGTTTTGCGTTTCCCCGCCATGCTGCGGCCTTCCCCCCACCCGGTGCGCAGCAGCCAAGCGCAGGGGATAAGAACCCCCTGCCGCAAACCAGGAAGCAGGTCACTGGCTGCAGGGGTTCTCTACTCCTGCTGAGTTTGTTTGTTTTGTTTTATTTTATTTTATTTTATTTTTTTATTTTTTTGACTACCCCCCGTAGCCCCGACCGGCTGCCGACCCCCCCCCCGCCCAAATACAACCTCCCCCACCGCCCCCGGGAGCCAAGGGACCCCCCTCCACGAACCCCACTCACCGAGCACAGGACAACGCGACCGGTACGCGAGGAGCCG